>OY754303.1:8750000-10000000 GCA_963573255.1 Chironomus tentans
ACGACTATTAATGTTATTTTGGAAGCTGAATAGAGTAAGAGTACTTGTGAGAAAACTGTGTGACTATAAATAGAATAAATTTATATTTTCTAAATAATTAATAATGTTATTCCTCTTTTTCTCACTTCATACCGTCTTTATAAATAATAACAATAATAATAAAATAAAGAAAAGAGAATAAGTGGATATCACACACAATAGTAGTAAGCGATAGGTGTGGCAATAATATAAAAATTACATTACAATATAAATTCATATATGAGAGATTGGGGATTGGAATTAAAAAGATTTAAGCTCTAAGAATTTTCTGAATAATTTTCAAGGGAATTGTTTACTACTTTTGCCTACCGTCGTCATTGTTTGTACCACAATCTAACCTACTAGTCAGCTTGTTGTCTTTTCAACACTTTATATCTCATATCAATTTATGAAAGTGACTTTTTATAGAATAACCATATGTATGTGTATATGACTCATTAAAATTTAATTTAATTCTTTTTCTTTGACTTTTTTTCTCACTCATGCTAATAGCGGCGAATTCCATCTGGGATACACAAAGGAGGAATTGAATGGCAGCTCATGGTATCAGTTAATTCATTGGGAATATATTAAAGAGGCTCAAATGAAACACAGGCTAAGTATGTTTACATTTTTTGCTTGTTTCTAGTGCATTTGGAGTTGGTTTCATGCATTTTATTCGATTTTAATTTGTAACGGCTTTTAAAATTTTGAATTTTTCAAATCACGTTACCAAGAAGATCTAATTTTTTAAAATCTAGTCTTCTCAGATTGTTTTCACGAATTTTCCACAAAATTTCTTAAAATTTAATTAAAATTTACTAGTTTAAAAGTTGAATCGTAGATAAAAGCAATCAAGTTGACCACAAGAAGCTAAAATAACGCAAAAACAACAATCCAAATCCACTGGATAAACACTAAATACATAAATTAAAATAGAAAAAGCTAAATGAAATAAAATCTAATGTTTAATTTATAGTTACACAATCGGAGCAAGATAGGTCATGTATAGTCTTAACAAGATTACAAAATAAGACTGGTGACTTTATTTGGATACACTTAGTATTACAAGTTCGTGATAGTCAGGACTCTAATCAACATTCAGTCATAGTTTGTACGAATCAAGTGTTGAGGTAAGAACAAGAAAAATCATGAAAGATTTCTTTCATGAGATATACATTATTATGGTACATATATGAGATCAGAATCATTAAATGGTAGCTGATAACATTATTATTATTACTGATAATTCTCGAATATCGAGTGTCCCCTGCGGTGAAAGCAACTAAAAGGTTACAATGACATACAATTTCAATAAAAAATGAACGAAATTATATATCATGTTGTACAATATACTTGCTGTATTCTACATAATGCAATGTATTCATTCTATGAAAAATCCGTTGGGGGGATTCCATTCCATTGTTCCACAACTCTCTCAAGTCTCCCCTTAATAGAATTCTCTTTCTTAACTTTTCTGAAATTTATTATTATCGTTTAAAAAAACAATATTGTACAATCTTTATAATATGCTGCATGTTATGTGAATCTTTATATTTTTCTGTTGTCGAAAAAAAAAGATTTTTTTTAACATTAACAATACAATAATTACACACATGTATGAGTTGTGGTGTATTCCTTTTTGTCATTAAAATACGACTGGATAAATTTATGTTATGGGAATTGTGGAGCTTTCTATAACTGATATATGGTTGTGTTCTGGATTCGATGGAAACCAAACTGGTGCCCGTTAAATTGGGAACTGATGTTAAGTTTGTTGAAGATTAGGAGCATTGGGTTATCACGATAGATATAATTCGTACACATGAGCTGTAAGAATCTCGATACCAAGACATCAGGAATTCATGTCACGAACCTCATCATAAAGTATATCCAGGGTATATAAGCAAGGTACGATTCTTAAGACATATCTGCCAGTTTTTGCTGAGAAAATTTGAAATTTATTAAGTCCAAATCAGACAGATTTCTCAATTAAATCCACAAAAAAAACTTCAATTCAACACCCGCAAAATTAAGTACTTCAATCGCTGAAAACAATTCCCATTAAAATTTCTCAAGCCAAGCCATCAAAAATACCGACTAGTTGAACTCTAAAGAATTCCGATCAATATTCATGAATTAGGTAGTATGATGTAGGTCTTAAAAATCAAATTAAATTAATATTTCGATGAAGAATGACCAGAGCCCGCATAATAAATTCCTTAAATGCTGCGTTTTTGTTCTTCAAAAAATTTACCGCACCTTCATAATCACAGAAACGAATGATCACGAAAATGAATGACGAAGATTTTTTTACTTCTTATGTTCAAACAGGTGAACGGCTGATCGAATTGCAATATATTGATGAATGTATCAATCAATAGATTCATTCTTTGTAGGAAGTTCAGAATAAATTTAGAACTCAAATCCTTTTTAACAATTAAAGCTAAAAATCATCTAAACAAACGTGTTTGATTCAATCTAGAACAGTTGGAACGAGATTACAAAAACCTGATTATATCCGTCAATAAAAGAATAATGATTTGTACTTACAAATCGCTTAAAAAATGCTCAACACAAACCGTTTGAGGAATGTTACTATTATTAGTTCTTATTCCGGTAATTTTGTGTATTGAAAAGATCATGATTCAATTAAATCCGCCCGAGAACAGGCAGAAAGACAAACAAAACCAACATCAAAAAGATTAATCAAGTAAATTACATTATTAATTCAACTTTCTCTCTATTCTTCTATCTTTACTGGTGCCACACAATTTTTCTTTTCTTTTCTGCATTCTGTTTTGTGTATGTTTGTGAGTTGCATATAATTTATGCAAAATTCGTTTTGATAAAAGTTCATAGGTCTCGTATAATTTTGCTTTGCATTTTATTATATTTTTTATGCTCTTTTTTCATCTCTTCTGTTATTTTTTTTCTTGCCTTTTTTTGAGAGTAACAGAATCCTTTTAACAATTTTTTTTATTCGCTTTTATTTTTGTTCAACATTGCAGCCACATTCTGCAACAACAAAAACAGTCAGTCGCACACAATTCTTAAGAAAAACGGGAGGGAAAAACAAAAGAAGTTGAGAACAATGCGAAAAAATAAGAGAAGAAAAAAAAGATTTTTTTTCAGTGCACAAAACGTAGCAGAAAAAATTTGATACTCTTCAATATCATCGCATAAGAAGAGCATTTAATGCACATTGCACTTCAGTTTTGGTTAAGGAAAATTGATAACTTAAGGGCAAAAACTTCCTAAACCGTCCCTCATTGCTCGCGCGAGTTCTGCTTTACATTATGACCAAAATACCAACAGAAATATGAAGGAAGAGTCTTAAGAACGCAAATAATGTTTTCAGCATGATTTTTCGGGGATTTTTGTTGATGATGTGCTGCTCATTTTGTCTGATTTGAGAAATTTCTTAAGCAAATTTTAACGGATTTTAAAATTTCAAATTTTAACGTTTTTTTAAATTAAAAAATTTGAAAATATTTTGACCGTTAAAATTTTAGTTAAATTTTTTACAATCAAAAAGACGTCTAAATCCTCCCAATTCCTGAAGTACTTCATGATTCACAATTACTCCTACCTTTATGTATGTAAGGGGAGTAAAAAAAGATTGTATAAAATTCCATTCTCGATATGCTTAAGATTGATTTGCTTGTAAGCTTATATATGCATATGCACACGTTAAGCAGCGAATTTATCTTGGTGAAAAGAAGAAATTGAAAGAAAAATTCATCGCCTTGACTTCATGATAAGCATCTCGCATTGATATGAAGAAAAACACAGAAAAAAATCAGTAGTTTTATTTGAAGGAGCAATGAAAGATGAATCCCTTTTATGTTCCTTTTTTATTGGAATACTTACTCTCACGCGCCTCGCGTTCTTATCTTGCGTGGTGGTCTTACGATTATTTATGTGAGAAACTGGATCTGACTTGCAAACGAAATCATATTTCATCTTTTATATTTTATTTTAGCATGGTTCTGATTTTTTTTCTCTTTAATAGTCTGGTACGCTTTATTGCTTTTATTTCTTTGATTTTAATGACCTTTTGATTTTGCTCTTCTGCTCTCCTTACTGCATTTTTTTCTCCTCTTTTCATTCCTTTTTATTTACCGTCGGTGCGGTGCGATATGATTTTAATTTCTTTTCATTTCATTTCTCTATAACATCATACACATTATATCTTTATGAATAAGTATGACTCGATATGATGATAGAGAGAATATATACTTAAATGTAAGTCGCTGATTTCGATGAAATCGTAAAAACTTAAAGGGGTGGAAATGATCGAGTTTAGTGAGAAATCTTTATAACTTTATGGATTGTTCATCGAGTACTGAGAATTAAAAGGATAATTGGATTGTTGTTCATTTATAACTGCCAATTATAATTCGAAATTTAATTGTTTCTTTGAAGGGGTGAAAGCTACGGTATTTGGTAAACAAACTTATAATTTTTTGAAAATTTAAAAGAAATTGAAATAAATTAGGATATAAGGCAAATATAAGTTAAAATATTCATTATTCAGGATGTTAATACTTATATTCATTGAATATTTATATGATAATCACATAACAATGCAAAAAATAATTCATTTTACTGTCAAAACTTAAAAAATCAAACTATTTAGTCCAAAAAGAACCTTGCTGCCGTATAATTCTGATCTTGTTGCGTGCCATTGAAGTAATTTCCCAATCGAACACTTATTAATGTCTTGCCTCTAACAAGAGAATTAATTATTGCATGTTTTCATTTTCTTCTTTACCTTTTCTCTCATATAGTGACAAAGAAGCATCGGTAATGCTCTCAAATTCTTGGCTCTACCATTATTATTCAGTGCAATCAAAAATACAAATGGGTTTAACGTATGAGGGTACAAGATTACCTCAAATTACCAGCACCAACTATTACCCTTATCAACCAATTAACCCACAGCATTATCCAATGCATCAAATACATCAAACGGCAGCGTATGATGCGCAAGGTCATCCTACACACATGCAACATGGGCATCCATATGAACATTATTCACCACCTGTGAGCAATATTAATCATCATAATGACATAAATCACAATAGTCCGACATTGAAAGAGACAACAGCAACAAGTGCGACGGCTTTAGTACCTGTCGATTATAGTCAACAGCACAGCATGGAGAAATTGTCACCGGCGAGTTCTGTAGTTATTGCAACTGCCCACGAGAACGGCAATCGAGAAAATAAAATTGAGGATTATAGCGAGCCGAGTCGTAAGAAGCAAGCGGATGACAAAAGCAATAAATTACAAAATCACGATAAAAAGCTCAGCAAAGTTGATTATAAAAGTGTGAGAATATCAAATAAAAAGTACACATTTAAACGAATAGAATCACTACAGATATCCGACAGTACGACAATTGAAACTGAGGAAATTCAAGTGCCACGCGTTGCTCACACATATGACAATCACGCTAATAGTAATAATAATAACAATAATATTAATGACAACAATCATCATATAGTCATGGAAGTCGAGCATCGAGACGGTCAAATGCTTTATTTAAACAGTTCCATTCATACAGCACGATCACGAATATCAAAAAGCTTCTCATCGTGTCTCCCACTCCTACCGCCGCATGTCGAATCATCAGTAGCGCCTGGCGCTGAAATTGAGCAGTGGAATCCATCACCAACATGGTCATCGCATGAAAATACAATTCAAAAAGTTCCTGATATTGTTCATCAACAATTAAGTCCTTATCTCATTACAACACCACCGACACCTATGAGTGCATCCTACATTCCACACACATCATCATTTACATTCGACTGGACACCAGAACATTATGTGCCAACTGTCGGAACAATACATGAAGAACGAAACATAATGGAATTAGCGCCAGCACGCTGTTATTACAATCGACCACAACTTATGAATATTGATGACAATAATCATCATCATCATCACCACCATAAAGACGAGACGATTGTGAGGAATTCATGAAAAAATTTTTGTTGAATTTTTATTATTATTATCATGATTATTATAATTATATTTAAATTTATGTGTGGAAACTCTTCTCTCTATCTCTCGTCCCTGTCTCTCTTCCTCGTTTCTCATTTTGATAATTTATCATAAACGATATCTTTATTATTGATTCTTTAAACATTCCCTTTCAATAAATATGTGCATTTTTATGGGTGATTCGATAAGTTGTGGGATTAAGTTATGCTGTGATGGTAGGCTGGTAATATATTTGTGTTTTTTAAAAGGACTGTCCTCTATTCAAATCAAAATATTCAGGTGATGGTTTCTAGGGGTACATGGAGTACTCTAATCTACCCTCTCCTACTAGGATGTCCTAAGGTACCCCAGATACAAAGGATATCCACATATCCTGGGGGAGGGTGGGGGTAGGGTAGGGATGGGTACCCAAACTAGCCCCCAAACTACTAAAATCTATATACTTTAAGAAGGTTAAATTGAAATCTAATGGATGTCTCAGTTTAACAGAGATATATCTAATCATGGGCTTAAAAAATATTTTGAAATGAAAATTGAACAGATAATTGAATGGCAAGTTCCAAAAATGAAGAAAATAAAAGAATTTACTGGAAAAACCTGTAAAATATCAGAAAATGACAATAAAACTTGCAGAATCACCCAACTGATGTACATAAATGTGCAACCATATATAACAAATCGAAGATCTTAATCGTAAACGAAAGATATTTTTATGCCTTAAAATGCATAATGAATTTATATTCGATAAATCTCAGAAAAAAAGAAGGTAAAAAGCTCGTCCCCTCGTTCCTACCATAACTTAATTCGTTTATCATAATTCATTCATTACAAGTACGTCACCAAATCGAGTTTATAAGATAACTGTATAGATTAATTCCTATGAAATATTCCATTCTCTCTATCTGTAAATCGTTTAAATTGCAGATACATATGCAATTGAATTGAATTAATTATAGTTTATAACTTTCAAAGTTGCCAAAAGCATTTTTTTACATTCAAATGAAAAAAATATATTTTTAAACATTATTAAAATGTATTCAATACGCCTATTAATAATATTTTATAGTTATCATATGTGCAGATATGAAAATCAGTTCTTTTTATTTTGTTTGTAGACTAAAAACTTTCCTCCTTTTCCTATAAATTTGAGCTTGTACATTACACTTTTTGATATCATCATCATAAAAAAATATAAATTTTTACTATGTAAATTTTAGTGAAAAGAATTGCGAAGAAAAAGTAATAATAATGATAAATAAAAAGAAAAAAAATTATTTATGGAAATTTTGTTATTTGAGTTTGACATCTCTGTTAACATTTGTGTTATTTCCATTTTCAGGCATACTCAGGCATCACTGAGATGATGTAGGAAAAAAAGACGTAATGAAAATGTTTAATTGGTTAATGTCGAATACATTTCAAGTATACACGTTTATATATGATAGGAACAGCACACAAAAAAATTTACGTTGGTGTTTGAAGGCATGTCATACATACTGTAAATGTTATACATCGCGTGTATTTACAGCTTCAACTTTACTTACTTACTTAGTTGGTTTTATATGTGCGAAAAATGAATAAATCATCTGAAAATGCTTAGCGTGTCTTAATATTTCTCCACTTAATGCCTTCCCAAAAACAGAGATGCTTTCATGCACTTTTTTATCATGTTGACTTGCGATAGCTTTCTCAATATTTCATACTTAGAATGTTCTTCGTTGCAAATTAAAGGATTTATAAAATGTATTTGAATTATTTTAATTTTTTTTTTCTTTCTCTTTTTTTACGTCACTTGTTTTTCTATCCAATTTCATGTGATCATCACTACTAAATAAGTACAGCTAGTGACATGTAAGTTGGAGTAGAAGTGGAATTTTTTAGGTTGGTTAAGAGCGCATTAAATATGCTAATGAGGAAAGAGAGCTCAAGATGATTACCAGTGGCTTAGCCAGAAACAGGAGTGGGGGGGGGGGGGGGTTTAGATGATACATTTTAGATAGATGGCATGGGTCCCCAAGAGTCCCCCCTATCCTATGGCTCTGCCCTCGATACTTATTTACTCTCATTGTCACACACGGAGAAGTTTGTCAAAAACAGACTCTATTTCTTGGTTCCAGTTATAATTTCCAGCACACTTGCATCGTTGTTCACACAATTATTTCATAAACTTTTTGGTCTGCCTCGAGATTTTTTACCATCTATTATGCCAAATGCTGTCAGTTTAAAGACACGCTAGGATATGTATGTATGTATGTATTTATTGCCTTACTGGCTGTTCATTAATATAATAATACAATAATATAATTCTAAAATATGAAGTGTAGCACGCTCTAGGCTAATTAATTTACCGTTAATTGAGATTTTGAATATTAGATTTAGTCTACAAAAAACCGTTAAAATTTGAAAAAAAACTCTACGAAAATCACAGATAGGTTCAAAATTTGAACTTCAAAAAGTAAACAAAGTGTAAACAAAGATAAAAAGTAAATAATTGTGAAAGTGAGTGAAATTAAGTGAATTAAGTACTAATAAGAGATTATAAGTGAAATAAGTGCAAAGTTAGTGATGAGTGATAAGTGATAAAGACAAAAAATTCCAAATTCAGCAATTTTCGAAAACAAAATTTAAAATCAGTGATCGTTACGCAAAAAATTATTATTCTCAAGTAGATCTTCGCTGTGATCCAGCAGAAATGCTCTTACTGCACTTTTAAATTGTCCCAGTTGATTAATTTCCTTGATGTTCGATGGTAAGTTATTAAATAATTCAATTCCGATACAGCAAATGTCATTTTTCATCACTTGTGAATTAAATTTTTGACTTTTCAGCAAGTAGTGTCGACTGGATCTTATTCTTTCCATTGGAAGTCTGTCAGGTGAGTTATTCAATAAGTTCTTTTTGACCATAATGATGCTTGAGAAGAAAATTATTCCTTTTACAGTTAGAACATTTGTCGCAAAACTTTTAAATAATTCGACAGTTGGAGTCAGCAACGGCAGTCGAAAGACAAGTTTGAGTGCCCGATTCTGTAAAGTCTGAAGTCTTTTAATGTCTGCACAGCTACAACGATTCAGGATGAAAGAGCAGAACATAAGATGACTGTGAATATGTCCGAAATAGAATTTCATCAGTGCGCTGACTGGAAGCTTATCTTTCATATGATAAAGCGCTCCATTTGCTTGACTAATTCTGGTGACAATCGCATCCACATGAAAGTTCATCTTCAATTTGTCGTCAATTCGTATTCCAAGATAAGTTAAATTCGTTTCATTTTTAAAACCAGCACTATAAAGCATACTTTTCACATCTTCCATTTCAGACTTTCCAAGACACATGAAGAAGGATTTATCACGATTGATGACAAAGTTGTTTTGACTGTAATAGTCAAATAGCTCATTCAACAGCACATGCATTCGATACGAGTTAGACATCAGTGATTTGTCACTATCATTCGTAACTTTAAATATGACCATCGCATCATCAGCATATTTAATGATTTTCGCATCGCTTTTGATATATTTCATGTCTATGAGCATTATATTAAACATTGGTGGACCACAGAGACTTCCTTGCGCAATTCCTTTACGAACGAGACTGAGATCGCTTCGAGATGAATTAATTTTCACGTATTGTTGTCTGCTGGATAGGTAATTATTTATCAATTCGTTAGAAGCTCCTCTTACTCCCATTAATTCCAATTTTTTGAGAAGGATGTCATGCGATAATGAATCAAAAGCTTTGGCGATGTCGAGGGAGAGTAAAATAATACTATTTCCATTATCTAGTTCATTTGAAGCATGATGCAATACTTGAACAATTGCGTCGTTACATCCCTTGCCATCACGGAATCCGTATTGATATTCGTCGTACAGATTATATTTTTCGAAGAACTCATTAAGTTGCATAAAAATAACCTTTTCAAAAACTTTTGAGACTACAGGCAGTATTGATATTGGTCTATAATTTCCAGGATCAGTTCGAGAGCCTTTCTTGTGTATCGGGATGACTTTTGCCACTTTAAATATATCAGGATAGATG
The DNA here is from genome assembly GCA_963573255.1 of Chironomus tentans. Taxonomy (NCBI): domain Eukaryota; kingdom Metazoa; phylum Arthropoda; class Insecta; order Diptera; family Chironomidae; genus Chironomus; species Chironomus tentans. The sequence continues at coordinate 8,760,072 of OY754303.1, forward strand.
GAATCATGGAACATTTGATTAACGAGCGTACAGAGTGGCTGAGAAATTTCATCACGCATTGATTTCCACACAATTGCAGGAATTTCATCAGATCCAGGACTTTTGTTCGAGTCTAGCAAAGAAAGTAGTTCCCAAATCAACGGCTCGTCGACTTCATTGAACTGGAATGTATTTTGAACAAACGGTCCGCGATGATGCACTAAATTGCTACTTGATGTACTGGACAATCTCCCAACGGTCGACATGAATTCATTTTGTAAGGTATTAGCAATTTCATATTCATTTACAATTGATTTTCCATCATGCATTAATGTAAAATTACTAGATGACTTTTTTCTTCCACACATGTCATTAATTACGTTCCATGATAGTCGAGAGTTTTTGAATATGATGTTACAGTAATATTTTTTCGATTTAAAAGATTCCATATCACTTTTTATATTTCGTAGTTCGTTAAATTTCAAGATAAGTGCGTCACACGGCAAATTAAATCTCGATAGCTTCCAAATTTTCTCTTGAATATTGTGAATTGATCGACATATTTTTATAAATTCTTCATCGGCCCACTGTGGAAGTTTAAGATTGCCATCTCTCGTCTTAAGTTCCATTTTGATACAATTCTTGTCATATACCTCCTTGACAATGTTGATAATAGTCTCACATTCAAGATTAATGTCATTCTCATTAATTTCATAAGAAGAGAATATTTCTTTAAGTTCGTTTGTGCATGCAGCTATATCGTGCTTGATTACTTGATGTCTATGAATTAAACTGTTAGAAATTACGTAGTCAAAAATTGCTGAGCCCATCAATAAGTTGTGATCGGAGTATCCAGTCTTTAAGCTTGTAAGCGTTAAGTTGTCCGTATTTTTTGAGATTAAGACATTGTCGAGAACTGATCCTTCATTCATATTTGTTTCTCCGAATTTATTGTAACTGTAAGTGATGGCGCTGTTGCTTCTTATAAATCCATACGAACTGAACAGGTCGACAAATTCTTTATATTTCGGGTTAGACTCAGGAATATTAAAATCTCCAAGAATAATTAAATTTGAATCATATTTCAGTATAAATATCTCCAATAATTCAAGAAAATTGCGTAAATTTCCATTTGGTGGTCTATAAAGACCCAGAACATAGACATGGAGTTTATCGGAGATATCGACGTTAAGTATTACATATTCAAGAACTTCACTGACGCTTCTTGTGAGAATATTTGCGTTCAATTTATTTGCGACATAAATCGATACTCCACCTCCTTTCCTGTTATTTTCTCTCGTAACTGCATATTGATTAAAATTTTGTAAGTTGAAAACATTGAATTTGCCAGAAGTTTGAAGCCAAGTCTCATTTAAAATAATTAAGTCAGGAATTTTTATATTTTTGATTACTCGACCACTTAATAAGGATGTTATGTAGTTGTATTTGCTATCATTTAAACTGCGAACGTTCCAGAGCCAATAATGCAAATTTGCGAGCTTGCTGTCTAAAATTTCATTGTGCAGGTCATAGAATTTTTCAATCATAGTTGATACAGAAATGTTCAATTTTGATAAAGGCTCATATTTTTGGATAATTGTTTCAAGTCTGATGGGAGATGCATAACAACTTTCATGATTTTGTTTTCCATTTGAATTAATTTTATTATTATTTAATTTTAGGCTGCTGTTGTCCTGCATTACGTTCACATTTGCTGTACTAACTATATCATCGGTTTTAAGTGTCGAGTCGGGTTGTCAGTAATCCATTTTTGATGCATCGTCAAATTCATCATCGTCGGAGTCATCGATATTTTTGTTGGATCTTTTGGCATCTCTTTCGTGAAACTTGAGTTTGAAGTAATTGTTACCGTAAAGCGTTGTACAACTGATATCTGAATAGATATCACCAACAATTGCACGAAGTTTGTCAATATCACTGTAGCAGGTAACAATCATAGTTGCAGTTTTATTTTCGGAATCATTTTCATTCACGTGAGTGTTGTATTGTACTCGGATCCCGTCTGCATTCACATGCACAAAATTTACTAAATTTAGACGCTTCAGCTCCCAACAAATTTTCAAAAGTTTCCATACATCTTTCGACCAAAAGACTCTTTCGCTGTATCTCAATTCATTGAGTCGGTTTTCGTCGTCAAGTCTAGCATTAAATCTCATCATTTTCTTTCTGACGATAGCGGCAATCCGATCATTAATAAATGTAATGCATAATGTTGGAACTACAGAATTTGAAACTTTAATATGCTGAAAATGTACTGAGCGTATAGGTAAAATTCCTAGTTCATCCACCAAAATATCCATCCTCTTAAAAATATTCCTAGCGTCATCAATTAAATTTCTGCTTTTCCTTAGTTCACTCAGTTCCTTATCGCACGTAAAAGTAATATATAATTTATGGAGGTCAGATGAACATGCCATTTTCGTTTCGATCATTTGTATTTTGTCGCAATTACTTTTAATCATATCGTCTCTTCTTTCGTTGCTTAATTCCAGGTCTTTTTGTACAGCGAGAAGTTTAAGCAGGCTTTGCTGCGTTGATTCATGAAGGGACTGCATTCTGTCATTACTCATTTGGACTAGCGCACACAACTTACTGATGGCATTTGCTACGTCTCCTTTATTCTCAATAAGACTCATAATCTCCTTAACTTCATTATTAAAATTATCCTTCATTTTAGATATATTCGTCAACTGCTCGGAAATTTCTACATTAAGCAAGTCGGTCTGCTCATGAATTACAGATGATGGCAGTGAATCTGAATTAGATGAAGTTGAAGGTCCTTGAATTGGAACGATGCCAGCATTTCGAGTGATACCGCATTCAAATAAGTTCCTGTTGTTGTCATGAGCACTTTCCACTAATGTCTTTCGTCGTCTCGTGGTATTATTGACTCTTTTTGTTCTACATTGAGATGGTGTTGGTGGAACAGGAAGCTCATTTTTGTGACTTTGCTGATACTTGAATAAGCGATTGGATTTTTTCCTCAAACTCTCAGTTTTGTCAGTTAAACCTTTATCCATTTTCAATGAGATTTATTGGTGAGTGTTTATTCTTACTTTCCAATCTTTTATTCAATTAAACATTAAGACATTCAAGTCTATTTGCTGGGATATTTGACAGTTAAGTCAAAATCGATGAATCACGTGACAGCTAAGTCACTCGTATTGATTGTGTGATAGTTAAATCACACTTCGTATAAAAGAAGTAACAATTAAGTTACTCTTGATGATCTCGTGAAAATTAATTCACTATTCAATGTGGAAATAACAATTAAGTTATCTTATTGTTGCTTTAAATATGTTGAGAAAAATAACCGTTGTAAAAATTTTGAATTTTCCGTTACGAACAAAATTTGAAATTATATTCAGCAGATTTTCAACACCGAAAGTCGAAATTCACCATTCAGTAGTGCTGTTGTGTTCAGCGGTTTAGGCGCAATTTATTCCTCTTTGTTATTTTTAAAAGCTTAATTCTAGCTTAATTACGGATCTTTCGATGACTATTGTTAATGATAATTGATGCCTATGCTTTCACCAATTACTTAATTTATGTTGTGGATCTTAAAATCCTTCCTTATGCGATTTATTGATGAATTTATGAGTGCAGGTGAAGAAAAATTCCGTCGAGAATATATTTTGCTTAATTAAAGCTTTATTTGATGTCAGAATGAGTGTACTTCAGTATTCACGTACTCGTTTTTGTATTTCTGGTCTCTTTATAATTGCTTCACTATTTAATTTCACTGTTTGTCTATAGAATTATTAAATAAATATTTTTAAGCTTTATATGGCGCAAAGATTACAAGATTCCAAGGTTACCAAGATAAGGCTTCCTTAATTTACAGGTATTTTTGTAAGACTCTCCCTTTTTGTTCTCCTATATGCATAGTGAGACTTGGAAGGTTACAAAGAAAATAACACAGCACCTCCAAACTTTCATATACAGATGTCTTTTAAAAATATACAGCATCTACTACCCGGAGCTCATAAGCAATACGAGACTTTACACTTTGAAGAAACAGAATCCCATTGTTGATGATATATGCAAAATGAAATGAGGAGGGATTGGTCACACGTTAAGAAAAGACTCCTGGGATATAACGCCACAACTTGTGTTCTGGAATCCACAAGGTATGGTACTACTTGCCAAATTTTTAGTAATTGACAGTGAATTTTCAAGATTCATAGCCCAATTGCTTTATTGAATTTAAGGCATTTATTTCTTGCAAAAGATAAGTTAGTGACTTTGATAAAACATATAGTGGGACCATTTGTAAATGTCGTCACGCAAAAACCAGGATTTTTTTCAGGATTCCCTCCCCCTTCTATCACAAAATTCTCATACAAAAAAAAACTTTTGTATGGAAGTATCGCTACAGCTACAGATCCCACCCCCTAAAAATTAGACCTCATTTATGAATGACCCCTGTGGTTTACTGTTATTTTCGTAAAATCAACATGTCACGAAGATTATTGGACATCCTCAAGACAAAAATTATTGAAAAATCCACCTCACATGCACATCTTTACTGGACCAATCCAACAGACCAGCTAGTCAGACAAATCACAAATAAACACTGTCAAATAGGACATACACAAAACATGTGCTAGAAAAGAAATGAACATCAAATAAAAATAATAATAATAAAAAAATTGGAAGGCACATATAGGTATGTATCGTAATGACAGCTTAGCAGGCAAAACATGAAAGTAACAACGGCAAAAACATCTTTTAAATTCTGCCGCCTCGCGGTTCTATAATTTTCCTTTCATCGAACAGCATTGAAGAGTGAAATAGTAGGAAAAAAAAGAGTTATAATTGAATTTTTATTTTCCTAAGCTATTAATTGGTGTATTGAATAAGTGAATAGAAAATAGAAGTAAAAGAACATGGTAGGGTATGAGAAAGAGGTTTGGCGAGATGAATTGTGCTGCAAACAAATTCACTACGTCTCTCTTTTTGCCTGCTTACTCGCCCCGCTTCTCTTTTTGTTACCTTACATCAGAAGACTTCTTTCTTTTTTGAAGACTTACATTGGCACTACACATAGTACGCTACACACCGCATGAGAATTAAAATGCGGATCGATTTATGTACATATCTAACATATAATAACTGCTTCAACATTTTGACGCTTAATTTCATCATTTTCATTGAATTTATGCAGACTTGCGTTTTTATTTAAATGAAGATGATGAAAAAGGAATGAAGGTAAAGGAGAGGAGTAAAGAACGATCAATACAGTAAGTAAGTATTTCAATCTAAATGCTTGGAAATATATGATGTAGAAATGATGAAGCAATATGTGAGAAAGAGAGTATGGAATTCTATTCTATCGAAACTCTGTACACTCCCGCTAATGAAAAGGTCTTGCTACATATCATCATAGTCGTTCGCATATACATTATGTCTTTATGGAAACCAAAGAACTCACTGACGCAATATTATTGATTTGAGAATTTTTTGTTCTTTCGATTTTTAGCTGAATTTTTGGAGAGATTTTTTGTGGTCAGTTTGACTGGAATTTAAGGGTTACTTATTTCTTTCTTCCTTGGTTGATGTAGCTCTTGATTGTTTAATGAGGGTATTCTATATTCTAAGTCTTATACTGGTTGTATGGAATAGCTAAAATGAACCACAGTGAGGTGGGGTAGGGACTTATGTAAAAGGGGCTGAACACCTGTATTGCTCTTCACTACCTTTTGAAAATTTAAGTCATTTTAATGAACATAAAATTGCATTAAATAGAAATTAAATTTTTTTTAATTTTTAAAAGAAAGAATTTGAAATTTTTAATGAAAGTTTTCAAAAAGCTCAAATTTTCTAAAAAAAAGTTTTTTTGAAAAAAAAATTATTTTTGAACCATTTTTTAAAAAAATCTAAATAGTTTAAATTTTTAAAGAATGATCAGTAATTTTTAAAAACGATTAAAATTTCAAAAACACAAGGTTTTCAAAAAGTCCAAAAAAATCAAAAAGCTCAAATTTTTTCAAAAAGCTTTAACTTTTGAAAAACCTTTTTTGAACCTTATTTTTAAAAAATATAAATAGTTCAATTTTTTAAAAAAATGCTCATTAATTTTTAAAAACTGTTAAAATTCAAAAAAGCATACGTTTTATAAAAAGTTTAAAATTTCAAAAGCTCCAATTTCTTGAAATAATTTGAAAGTTTTCAAAAAGTTTAAAAGTTTTCAAAAAGCTCAAATTTATTCGAAAAGCTGAAATATTTTCAAAAAACAATTTATTTAAAAAGCTATCTTTTAAAAAACCACGGATTTTTTAAAAATCTTATTTTTGAGTTTTTTGCAATTTTTTTAAAGAAAGCTCAGTAATTTTTAAAAACAGTTAAAATTCAAAAAAGCCCAAAAGTTTTCAAAAAGCTCAAAAAATTTCAAAAAGGTCCAATTTCTTGAAATAATTTTCTTCAAATTTTAACTTTTTAATTAAATTTAAAAAAATGCGCCACAGCCACAAATTTGAACCCAACATTAGAAAAACTTTTACATATTACTTCTCTCTCTTTACATTTATGAGTCATCAAAAGAAATCACCGAAGGACATGAATATTGATTTTATGAAAGCTTTATGGCAATGATTTTGATCTCTGACTATATACGATATTCGCCTTAAAAAAATCAGTAGAAGTTACAGTATCAACGTGTGAAAATTGTTTTCATTCTTTATGCTTTTGATTCATATTTATACACTACATAAGTTTATAAGTAAAATAAATGTAAAACGAGAGAAAAAAGAAAGTATTCGGCATAATCTTTTTGATATTAATTTTATTTTTTATTAAAGTGATTCATGCCTCAAGGGGATATATTTGTTTCAAATAAAAATTGAAGTTCAATTATTTTTCGCTTATGACTGGCTTTTTGCATACCTATATTTCATGAATTCAATAAAGCCAATATTTTTTTGTCTTCGATATTTCTCTTCTGCTTTTTTCTTCTTTTATTATTATTTTTAAGCATATTCAATATTCACGATAAGAAGAAATCTTGAAGCGAATGAAATTTTTTTTTGTGTGGAAATCAATTTGGAAAAAAAATTTATTGGATGAATTTTTAGTCCTTATGGAAATTATGCCATTTAAAAGCTTATTTTATGGAATTTGAAAAGTTTATGATACCTTTTTGTTGTAAACTAGCTCAAGTGACACAAACCATCCGTGGGGAATCATTAAATTGCCAAAATCCTAGCGAATTCCATATGGCTACCTTTCTTGGGTGTCTGTGTACTTTTTGGTAGCGTAGATTCGGTTTTTTTAAAAAAAATTCGAGTCCTTAGTCAAAATATGCACACATAACAGAGATGTAGTCATGAAGGGGGTCCAAAAACACCCTCAATATTGAAATTTAAATAGGGGAATTTCTGGATTCCTTCTAAAAATTAAAATTGTATGAGGAAAAAATTCTAGACCAGTCTTTTTCTGAGAAATCAGAACCCTGTTCGAAATATTTCTATGTAGCCAAACCCTTACTCATAAATAAGATTTAAAAATTGTTTTAAAGGTTTAAGGGAAAATTAAAAAAATTCTTTTTAAATTGAATTCTTAAAAAAAATTTTTTGGATCGATAAAATCGGTGTTGAATTTTGAAAAAAACCGTTAAAATTTTAAAAAGTTTTATTTTAATTTTACTAAATTTTTATTAAATTGCCACAAGTCATACCTAAAAAGTCGTATTCCTCTCAATTTTCATAAGAAAACAGTAAATTCTCTTCTAATAAAGACTTTAATAATATCTATGAGAACATTTCATTATCATTTGATTATTTTATTGCATTTTAACCGCGGTTTAATATTTTTTTCTCTTTTTGCTTCTCTTTGTGTCCGTTTATGGTAAAATGTCTTAAATAAGAAGAACAAGAAATTATGGATTGATAATAATTTCTTTTATTATGTATTTAAAGGCATGTATATCCAATTTGATCGATTAATTGATGTACACAATGAACGAATTGAAATAAGTACATTGAAATGATCGTAAATAAGTGGTCAGGGTATGCCAATAGGGAAATTGAATTTTTGCAATGTACTTAAAATATTCTTAGGAATGACTTTGAACAGCACATTAATATTTTTGATGTTAAGATCAATATGGCAATTTAAAATGGATGATTTGTACACAAAAATCAGTTTTGCAGTAATTTGAAGCTTCAGATGATATGATTATACATTTATTTGGACAAGCACGTTACGAAGTTTAAAAATTTTCTAATTTGAATAAGTTTAAAATGGATTCCGGTTCAATTTTATTCGCAGTGCCCTCAGTTGGATTCACCGAGTCGCTGATACCCTCCTACATTATTATTAAGTTTGAAATGTCTTAAAGGTATATTTAGACCCATTTAGACCAAAGTGAGACGTTTGGATGATATTAAGAGTTAAATTCTCATCCCATTATTGCGACTGTATCCTTTTAGGATCGTAGACAGGGAAGGGAGGGCTGAAACCTAATGAAAATCATTTTTTAGTTATTTTCAATTTTTAAAATTTATTTTGCTAAAGAAAGTTTAAAAATGCCTGAAAACTAAGGACATACCCCAAAAATTGTGATCATTTACGTTTTTTTAAATAATTTTTTATATCTGTATATTGAGTATGCACAAAAAAAATTAAAATACATGTTCTTGAGGTTGGTTTTTAAGGAACCAGACTTGAAGTATTTTCGTCACTTAGTTTTGGTTTTAGATTTGAACTATTTTTGCTTTATTCAGAATTTTGAGCTGCAAGACGAATAATGATCATTAACGATTTTTAAATCCTTTTAGAAATCATAAATGATGATTCGATAGTGCCTAACCCTTGGTTAAATTCAAAATGATTTTGATTATTACATTAAGGATCAAAAATAGTGTATTAGGCACCAGCATGGTTTGGAATCATACAACAGTCCCAAATCAAGTACCCAATTATTAATTTTCAATTGTTAACGTCATCATAACGCGGAATATAATTCATAAAATAGCGAAATTTCATATCAAAACATAAACCATTGGCACTCCTTCGCATAAACAGCTGAAATTTATTACAAAAATCTATCAATTACCATTTACATCTCTATTTCGAAGATCTAGAAGAAAAAAAGGAAAATTATAATAGCTGGTTGGCAATTTTTCTCCATCCATAAATATCAAAGCCATCTTCTCTACAGCACCGAGGCAATTAAGGCTTTTAAATACTCAAGTTAATTAAAACGTTTCAAATAAAAGAAACAAAATTAAACAATTTATAATAGTTTTTCAGTCATAATTTTTGTTCAGAGTTTTTATTTTTCAATTTGTTATTGTATGAACTAAAACATATATAACTATTTTCCATAGTTTCAAACTGCAATTACAATTTTTTATAAGATTTCTTTTTTTTTTAATTTTTTAATATTTTTTTTTTATTATTATTCTTTTCGTAAAGGTTTGTCAGTAAATTATTATTTGAAATCACATAAATCATTGAATTTTGAAAAGATTCAAGCTTTTTTTTTATCCTCAATCGATTCCCATTGCAGAAATGAGAAATTTTTAATTGAATTTTAAGTTCAGTGTGAAAATTTCTAATAATTTCTTGAAAATTAAATAAAATAAGTCAATCCTATCAATCTATGATTTTTTAAATTAGTTAAATAGATAATAATAATTGGAAAAATATATAATATCCTACTTAAACAAATCCAAAGTTTTTCGTCTTAATTGCCATTAGTAATTTATGGCGCAAAACGGCTTTACTTGAATACAAGGGAATATATAGACGTGAAATGCATGTATTAGCTGTTGGTAAGTGAGCATCGTCGGCTGGACGAATCGTTACTGTTGGCATTGGCTGGAATCCTTCTTCAGATGCTGGTAAGGCTGGCGATCCAGTCCAGAAGTAAATCTAGAGTTTTTTGGGAGATGAAAATTGAGAATAAATTAATTTTGTCAACAATTTAGCAGAATATGAATGAAAGTAGTGCTGTGGACCCAGATGTCTAGACCAAACAACATCTAATTTAGACATCCAGGGATAATTTCTATAAATCTAACAATCTAACAACACAAGGATCCATTTGGAATCCATGTAGATTCCATATTGCTGCCTTTGTCCAATTTTTTGTCGCTCAGGTAAGTATCTGTTCATCCAGATACCCAAACTAAATATGATTTGGTCTGGTTACAGGATATAGGATCTGTCTAAGTCAGATACCGTCTGGACTCCAAGTTCCATAAATTTTTATATTAACACAAAAAAATCGAATTCTGTGCACTTAACTGAATATTCTCAAAATTGAATAATAAAAAGTAATCCTTACCAAGTCTTGCCGCTCCAAATTAGTCATACGTTCAACAATTTGCCATAACCAACGCTTAAATCTCTGCAATTTTTCAGCACTCTCATTTGATTCGTCGTTGAATGAAGTATAATTTGATAAAACAGACACATTAATATCGCCAACACCGTTTAATAAGAGTCTTAAGTCTTCAGCAGTTAATGAGTCCAGTGCTGTTTCGGGAAGAACATCAAAAACACCAGAACGAATTGCTTCCAATGCTTTCTCTTGTGTTTTTATCATACGATATTCAGCATATTTGCGAACATAATCATATACATTTTGTTCGTTAACAATAATGTCACGACCATTGTTTACCAATTCAACAGAACCTCCTCCTTCTTCTGGTATTAAATCAATACTACAATAATGGATATGAAAGGAAAAGAATGGTAGCAGAAAAAAAATCGAAAATTATTAATATGAATATGATTTTTCCCACCATCTATTGTGGCTATTGAATATATATATTTTTAAATAATGAAAAAAAATGGAATAAAGAAGAAAAGTACTTACACAAAATTAAGTTCAAGCGATTGTAACAATTGTGCTCCATTTTTGCTTTGTGAATCTTTAACCAATTGTCGCAATGATTCGTAAACAATTGGATCGAAAAATGCTAAATCATGGAATCGAATTTGACGTCCAAGAATGTACTTCAAAACGTGACGTTGTAGGAAGATTGGCAACAATTCGTTTTGTAGTAAGCATAATCCAATTAATCTGTGTTGTGTGTGAGAAAAAAAGAGAAAATTTTGAAGATGTTCGGATATTAAATGAAATTATTTTAAATCAATTACCTTCCGACATTTCTAAAAGCATTGATGCGCTCGAATGATGGATAGCCTTGTCGAGGACTATAGAAGTTTGGCTTTCCAGGCTGATAGAACAATGGTGCATTATCATCAACGGTTAAATTTTGACAATCTTCAAGCACTACAATTGGATTTAATTTCTTTGAGCTTGGTTGCGATGAAGTACCTTGGGATGTTCCAGTATTTTGAGATGAGTCAGTACTGATGATATTAAGGGTTGCTGAACTGGAAATGTTCAATGAGACAGCAGCTAATTGTTGATTATTGTTGTTATTATTTCCACTACTTCCAGCATTACTGTTGCTGCTGTTTTCACGATCCATTCGATGACGGAATGTAATTAATGCCATTGCTTCATTAGCTCGTTGTCTTAATGTCTCATCAGATGATACGAGCATAATCCATTGAGTCGGTGGCAAATCTAATAGCATTCCAGTAATTTTCGATGACTGTGTTGGATGAATTTGATAAACTTTATTGTAAATTCTTTCGCCTAATTGCTGCTGATGATTACTCAAATGATCATTATTTCCTCCTTCACTCGACGGCCTAAATGGTCTTGCATCGTAATTTAACAGAACTTTACGGTTATCTCGATTCCTCCACAATGTACGTTTCGACGTTAATCTGCGTAATGGCTCAGAAAGATCTCTTGATTGTACACTTGATGCAATATTACTTGCAATTGTTACGGATGGTGATTGATTACTTCCCGAGGGATTTCGTTGTCTTATCATTGTACTGAATGGAACATTGTATTTGCTCGATCCGACTTGTGCACTTTCCAAATTTGGAAGATTCTCTCTCGACAACAATGCTTCGGCTATTAATGTATAGAAACTACGTGCAACACCAGATCCCTCGCCAGGCTCATCTTTAAATGTTACTTTGACACGATTGAAAGCTAATGGAGGTTGGATGCGTCTATTGTTATTATTATATTGTGTATTCAGTTCTTTAAAGGTTTGTGGAATGAGGCAATTTCGAGCACGATCAATTTTTGACAACGTCAAATCACGTTGTTGACCATTTCTCAACTTTTCCATAAGACGTCTAAATTTAGCCTCCTTGACTGGAAATCCGCCTAGTTCTGAAATTATACTTCCTGGTTCCATTCCAACATCTTCTTGAAAAACTCGTCCAAAAAGTATCAACGATAATCTCCAGCGTCCTAATAACAGATCAGATGTAACATTTGAACGGAAGTATACACCGCGTGGTGGCAATTCCTGTACTATTTGTTGTGATGGTCCCGGTGTATTTGTCGTTTCAATTGTTACATTTGCAGACACTTCTTGATGTTCATCCATGGTATCCATTGATGGGTCTATTTGAGCCTAAATGGAAATAAATTTTTAAAAAAATTACTTATTTTGTTCAAAAAAATTGTTATCTCCGTATCTGTTCACAATGAGAAGCTCTATCAATTGTGATCATCATAGAGATATATAAAATTAATATTGGACGTCGCACTGGAACATGGACAAAATATCGGATTTCCATATTCGTATCTGTGAGTCCGTAGGATTCGAACTAAGAATTTTTTCAAACTTACCGATGGTCCAACACGAACGATGACACTTGATTTGCTCGTTCCTTGCTCATTTTCACCTTGCTTGCCTTCGTACACAAAGTTGTTGGGTAAAAAGTTAATTGGCGTTTCCGGAGCAACACATTCACTTAAAGTTTGTTTCTTATTCTTCGACAAAATATTCGCAGTTGCAGCATCAATAGCTTCAGCAACATTTCGTCGTGTGACCACAATTATTGGTGGACGAACTGAAGGATCAATTTCTTGTTCTTCTTGAGGTGATTTTGATCCCTTTTCTGATTCTCGCATGAGTGCATAATCTTTAGGATGAATAGTTTCTCCTGTCTCCATCAGTCTATGTTTCTTGGCAGCTGGTGTTTGCATGCTGTCGTCATCACTTTCATCAGAATCTTCGTAAATATGTTTATCGATTTTCTGAGGAACTGACTTATCTGTAACATTCATTTTTGTGGATAAGTTTTGTGGTTCCTCGTCAATACTTTCATCATCATCATCATCTTCATAATGTTCAATGTATGTTTTTGAGGATCCTGGTTGTGGTGAGTGTGGTCTCTTTAATTTCAAGGATGTTGGGATGTCCTTAACTTGTGTTACACTTGCTAATAATTTTTCGTCACTGACCATTGGTTCAGCTTGACTTTCAGATGTTGATGGTGTAACGGAAATGACAACTGTATTGGTATTTCCAGCACTATTTTGCATTACATCTCTCGATTGAGCAGAAAGTCCTAATTTTATTGGTGGCAGTTCCAATGTCGATGCAACGACTGGTGCCTCAATATTTGTTGCTGGAACAGTAATGGCTTGTTTTGGCATTCCAAATAGGTCTTCACGTCTTGCACTAGGTTGAAGTAATTGGGGTTGTTCTGCTAATGGCAATGACTCAGCCATTGGAGTAAATGGATCAGGTGTTGGACATCCAAGACACAAGGTTGAATCAGATCGTTGGAAGAATCCATGTCTCTTGCCAAGTGATGGACGAATCATATCATTTTCATCAATTGAATCTGTGTCCATAACAATAGATGAAGCAAATTCATCATCAACATCATCATTCTCATTATCATCCATAGACTCATCAATCCAAGTATTTGAATCATTTCGATCACATTCGATTTCATTTGAAGCACGCATATAGAAAATTATAGCATCAAGTACAAAGGCAACATGTCTCAATGCAGTGACATCTAGAACCGGTAAAGAATCACGATGTTCTGAATTGTGAGATCTCATCAATGACAAGCAATAGTTCAAAAAGTCACGACGGCTTGTTGAATTGTCTGCACCTGAATAAGAAACAAGAAACAAGAAGAAGAATGATGTTCAGTAAGTAAGTCAAAAGAAAGGTTTTTGTTCAAAATTTCACAAAAAATCTCTCTAAAATTTCAAATCCACTAAAAAAATTATAAAAACTACACATTAAAAAATGGATGGACAGTAAAGAGATTTTTAGAAAAATTTATGATTTGTCTCAATGAAGTTAATTTGTTCTCCCCCATTTAATTGACAACATACCGGTGCGATCACGCGCACGACTGCCACTATTTGAGTTTGTTAAGTTTGGTGTAAGCATTTGAATTGTGACTGTACGATTTGATCTTTGTAGTGGCGGTCCAGCGTCTTTATAGATATTTTTTTATTTTAATATTGAGACATTACGGATATTTTTTTATGAGATGTAAAAGAAAAAATAAAAATTAAAAAAACAAAACTATTTATGTGTTTCAATCTTAGAAGACATTTTATACTCACTTGGTGCAGGCGTTGTTGTGGTGTTTGAGTTTGTGTTGTGTGGATGAAGTGGGTGTGCAGAATCTGCTGAGTCTGTCAATGATGCTCCAAATCTAAGTTGTGCTTCTGTTGCATCCATTACAGTTAATATCCAATCCCATGTGGGCTTTAAACGTTTCTCAACGTACATCTATAAATAAATTGCAAATTTAAATACCAAATCAATGATTCAAGAATCTCAAGGACTTACTTGAAGTTGAACAGCTTCTTGATATGTCAAATCATAGCTTTGATAGCTATTTGATGATGGACAACTAAACTTCCATGCCAACATTCCAACAAGTTCACTAATTTGCCTCAATACAATTCCAAAGGCTCGTGCCAAAGCACTCGATGTTGTAGCCATTGTCGGCGATTCCTGCGCAACTGCATTAGCAGAAGCAGATCTTCTTATAGCACTTGGATCAATAAAAACAAGATTGGATGCGCCAGCTAAACGATGCAAACTTGTTGTTCTTGTAGTATCTCTGTTCCTTATAGCCCAATGTAATGAATGTGGCGGGGCATTACTCCTCTGTAAATTAGTTGACGATGTTCTTCGATCGGTTGGATCATCAAGTACAAATTCTTCCGTCGATTGCTCATCACTATCGCCATCTTCTGAATTTTCTTCATCTTGTTGACTTGAATCACCTGTGTCATCTTCATTGATTAAAACGAAATTAGATAAACCTATAAGTTGCAGAAAATTTCATAGCTCCTAAAAAAATTTATCTAAAACTAATAACTTACCTGTATCAGAACCAGCTGTAGCACCTGTCTGGACACTTCGTCCAGCATCTTGAGTACTTTGATTATCATCTGAATCGCTCTCAGTTTCAGCTTCATGGAAATTAAATTCATTATCGCTTTCAGCTTCATGTCCATCGCCTTGTCCTATTTGATCTTCAGCAACGTCATCAACAACATTGTTATTATTATTGTTGCTTATATTTTGACGTGAATGAATGACTGACTGTGAATCATCTTGCTCGGATATGTCACCATCATCATGAACCATTGCGTCTGCATCATTGTCCAACTCATTCCTTAATGCTGAGGAAATTCGTGACAAAAAGCCACCCTCAGTTGATTCACTATCAATTCGAGAAGCAACAGCATCAACTATGGTGCTTTGACGAGAAGCTGGAGCTAATGGCTCAACAGAGAATAAATCATCAGCATCTAAGTTATTTCCACCAGATGTCAACAATTGGAATGGAGCTGTTGGACGTACAACTCCAAGTCTAACTGGTGCAATTAAAGCATCTGCAATTTCAGCCAATTCCTCAATAGCGAATTTCAATAAAGATGTGAAAACACGACGATAAGCAAGCATTAAGCGAGCTTGCATTGTTGAGTTGCGCTGCTTATCAGGATTATTTGACTTTTCAATACTAAAAATGACAAAGACACGAGCAACGGATCGAACGAAACGTCTTGCAACCTTTTGTGCTTCATCAACTCGTCCTGGAATTGCTTCATTTTGAAGTTCCTTAATCAAAGTTGCCAACAAAGCATCAAGTGGCTCATTATTGCATCTGAAGAATAAAATGTGAGTGAATTTATCCAACATAATAGTTCCACTTTGAGAGTTTATATAAAGATTCTTGCTGTCATTATCCTCATAGAAAATTTGAGATGAAAAGCTGTTCAAATTGAATTCAGTTTCTACGCCAGTCTGTATCATGCTTCTTACTGCATTCCAATCACCAAGTAATCTTTCCAATGCCTTTCTAGCAAATCTTGGTGGTTCTAAGTCATGTTCAGGCATTTCACCATCAGCATCAATCGATGGTGTTTTTCTATTTAAATAACTTCCAGAGCTTCTCTGTTGGACTCTTGTTGATCTATATTGTCGTTGTTCAATTGATTGACGACCGACAGTTTGAATAAGGAAGAGCAAAATTGATTCTCCTCGTGAGTTGAAGCGCATAACGAGATCAGTATCTTTAATTAATTTTTCTAATAATTCTGTACGTTTTGTTTGATTTCCAGCAACTAAAGCTTTGCATTTACATTTCTGCCAACAATCACAATATGCAGTCGGAGTTGTTTGTTTTAATTTGCAGTCGTGTCCCTTGTGACAAACCTTTGCACATTCCGTACAGCAACATAAAGAACCACTTAAGCCTGAAAAATTTATTGACATTTAATAATTGTTGACTAATTCTCAGACATTAAAATTACTTACCACAAGTTTGACATTCAAAAATATCTTGATTAATATGATCAGCACCGGTCCATGTAAATGAGCAAGTATCATTACAACATAAAACATGTAATGGAGATTGATCAGGTGTTGATCCGTTAGGAAAAACCATCGAATCTCTTACTTGCGCATCTCCATTAGCAATTTTAAGAATTGCATCAAATAAAACTATTCCAGCTTGATAAGAGCGACTTGAAACAGCAAGCATAAAAGGAGTTTGTCCTGTTGCATCTTTAGCACTAAGCAACTGACGTAAATGTGGTTGAAATGCTTGATTTTCACAAATTAACTGGACACTTAATAAAGCATTTAAACGTCTTTCTGTTGGATCTGATACATAAATTTCAGCTGGATGAGTTGGCTGTTGTGGTTGTTTTGGAATCTGAATTCCACTCAAGCTATCCTCATCACCAGAATTTCCACCTTCATATTCTGATGGCCAGTATGATAAATTAATTGAATTGTCATCTGCAGACGTAACAGAGACACCTGAAGTTGACATATGATGAACCTCACCTGCCAAGGCAGACGTTGATGATGATCTTCTCATCAAATCACGTATGTTGCTTGTAGAACGTGACCCAATCATCGAGTTTGCAATCGTATTAATACATTCTAATCCTGGATTGGTGCTTGTATTTACAGCAGATAACAAATCCGTGTCTGAATCTTTATTGGATGTTGGAGAGCATTGAGAAATGCATGCATGCAAAATATTTCTATTTCCATCAGAAAATTCTTGAACAACGGATGTAACTTGTGATTTTAATTCACCGTTCAATTGCTGCAGGAAATATTTAACAGCATCTACATCACATCGCATGATTTTTGGCATAAGCATTTGCTGTTCAGTTGCCAAAACTAATAATGTAATTTGCGTTTTCGTGTTTGAATTTGATGATTGAATTGTGACGGGCGTAGCAGCAACACAACTCAGTGGTGGCAAGTCCATCCACAAAGGATCTCTAATTGATTCGACGCAGTCCTTTGCTAGCGGATAAATGGTCTTGTTTCCATCACGCAAAATCAGTATGCTTTCTGCTTGATCACCGGCACATTGAATTGATATATTTTGAGGCTGTTTACCCATGAATGAATTTAGGTCAGTTGGAAAATTGCTAGATTTCTCTAATCTTCCACTACTCAAATTGAACAATGAATAGTGCAGCTTCTGTCCAGTCTTCATTATTGTATGAATTCCTTTAGAGTCAATTGTCAGTGCCAAAAGTTGAGAATTTTCATTTAATTGCTGATTGAGCACAACACGACGAGGAATTTTCTGAATGCAATCAGGAACACGAGAATTTGCATTCGACTTAATTAATTGAAGTTCATCTTTACGAAGTAAACGACATTCTTGCCATGCATCAGATGATGATTCATCAAACTTTTCTTTTGAACTTGTGTTTTGGAAACGAACGGCAACATATTGTCCATCAACTTTAAGAACTTTTCCAATTGGAACTGAACGTAAATCTTCAACAAAAACAACATCCTTCAAGTTCCATAACTCTTCATCTTTCTTTCCATCTGCATCGTCTTTTTGAACAATTCGTTTTCTCTTTACACTAATTGATGTATCAGAGCATGTAGAACTAGCCGGAGATGGTGGCGGTGGCATATCCATACGATCTGTTGTCTCCTTATTTCCAACATTCGATGATGAACCGCATGAATTTGATGTGGAAGTTGTTACATTTATTTTAGCCATAGTTTCTTTCTCTACATTAGAAGAAGACAATGATGATGTTCCAATTTGCTGTGGCATGGGAAGAATTTTAAAGCGACATATGTTTTGCAAATCCCAAGCTGCATTCATTAGTTGACCCACTTTTGGAACGCCATTTGAAATGCAAAAGCCAATAGCACCAGGTTGATACATTGGAATATTTTTCATACAGACTTGAGCACCAACGATAATTTCATTTTGTGCAGAGTCCTTATCTTTATCTTTCTTTTGTGGCTTTTTAGATTTTGCTTTGTATTTTTCCCACATCTTCTTACGTTGACTAAATGGCAACACGCCCCACCAGAACAGTTCACCACTCTCAGTACGTGCAATTGTATAAAGTGAGCATGTATTTAATGAAACTATCTTGTCAAGAGTAAATTCTGGATAGCTTGTTGCTGGATGTTCTAATTTATTTCCTGCATATCCGAGCTGTTCATCCATCCATGTCGCAATCTTTCCACTTTCCGTAACAACAGAGCAACGAATTGTTGTAGCCGAAATATGGACAACTTTCTCGTAGACTAAGCTGAGTGCTTGAACTTTTGGATGATGAACATTTGAAAATTCGTTATTTTTATAAGGCTCTCGATCAATCCATCGCCATTGATGTAATTCACCCTTTGTTGAGACAGCAATGAATTCTGAATGAAGTGACGCAATTTGAGAGAATCGAGTACCGTCCTTGTCAGGCCAATATTCTAAATCATCTGAGATCCATAGCGGAAAGCCGGATGATGTATCCATCTTGCTTCTGCTATCTTGTTCCTTTTCCCATTGCACTTCCTCACGACTTGACTGGAACCATCTTCGTGGACCAAAATATGTTCTATCTCTAATCCTACCAAATGTTAAGCTAGTACTATTTCCCGAAGATCCAGTTACTACAGCACTAACAGATCCACTTCCACTTGCTCGCAAATTGTTGGTGTCATTTTGATTTGCCGATTGTGATGAGGAACTTTGCATGCGATCTCGTGAGCTCAGCATTAAATTCCTAAATGTCCTCATATCTTCTGAAAACATTGCATCATTATCAAGTAGTAAGCTTGGGTCGGGGTGTATTCCACTATCGAGTAATGAAATCAAATCCTCGGGGACATAATTATCACTGCCTTCTTCCGTATCCTCACCTTCTTCGTCATCACGTGACAATAAATTGTTTACAGCGAGATTAACATCAAGATTTGTTCTCTGCAATTCACGAATAATGAGATTTCTACTTTTTCCTTGTAATACTACTTGTGCTTGTGAAATGAGCTCTTCTGGTACGAATGTTGCTGGTACGGTATGTACGAGAGAGCGTCCAGTTGATGTAGTGCCACCAATAATGACACCGGTGCTTCTTGATGTCTGACCACGAACGGAACTGCCATTAGTTCTCATAATTCTTGCACGAGTTGATCGTGCCAATTGACGAGATGAAGCCTGCGCATTTTTTGTTGCTCCACTGCCACCTGAACCGCTATTGTTAGTTCCTCCATTACCGGAACTAGTACCATTACTGAAATTAAACATTCATAATGAATTAATGATGTATTATATTGCGATGAAGTCACTTACTTTTTATTCGATGTGTCATGTTTGCTCAAATCCAAACGTTCAGCAATAACCGAATATGCAACACGAAAAGCTCTACCATCTGCTAAGAGGACACCTAAGTATGTGTTTCCAATAACAACCTGTTTCACAGGTATCTTCAATGAATGCAATGCTGGAAATGTTTGAGTTCCATATTTGTTGATCTTTTCAGCGACCTCGCGTATTCTGAAAAAATTCAACGGAATCCATCATTGAAAGAATAAGAGTTCATAAAAAAATTAAAGATGGATGTCGATGAAGCACATGTCGAATTAGTGAAAAAATTGTTAAAATGCTTGAAATCGATAGTCTGGATTGTTTAGAACTGCTTTGTTATCATTAATGGATAGAATTAACAACAATTGAGTGGATATTTCCCAAGTTTTAAAGGATTTTAAGGATAAATTTTTGTGAAAATCTAGAATCTCAATTTGTTAAATTTTCTAGACTTTTACTACATTTAGGCCATTAAAAAGTGACCAATTGTCATGAAGTCACAGAGATGACTCATCCCTGCTTATCA
The DNA here is from genome assembly GCA_963573255.1 of Chironomus tentans. Taxonomy (NCBI): domain Eukaryota; kingdom Metazoa; phylum Arthropoda; class Insecta; order Diptera; family Chironomidae; genus Chironomus; species Chironomus tentans. The sequence goes on from OY754303.1 coordinate 8,780,563, forward strand.
AAACAGCCCAATACCAAGAATTTTCAGTGCTACCAAAATTTTGTAATCGGAACTTCTGGCCATCTTAATTTTTTTCATCATTTCCAATCGTTTTAACTCACCTGTCGTTCAATTGATCACCTCCATTAATTGATACGACAAAATGCAATGACGACATAGTTTCTAAATTATTTAATTAATCCTTTTCACTCCACTATTTAATTTTTAATGATTTTTTTCCTACTATAAATTAAAAAAAAAGTTATTACAAAGAAGTTTCTGCCTTTGAAACTTTATTCCCCGTTTTTTGCTTCTTGTTTTGATGCGAGAGCTTGGGTGTTTTTTTGATGTTTGTGGCGATTATTGTTTTGGTGACGCAGAAAAAAGCCAGAATCTTTTCGGATCTTCTTTTGTTTTGATTTATGGAATGAATTGAGTGTCTTGACTATGGAAATTATTGGAATTGACTAAATTCTCATACCTGTGAAGTGAAATTAACTAAGTTCCATTGTGAAATCAGAAAATTTGATAAAAAATTGAGCAAGCTTACATGAAACGTCTCAAGGGTAATTTCGAGTTGTGGATGATATGATGATGCCACCATCATAACTGGTGGAGAAAGCAACTACAATTTTTTAAGTGTTATTGGAAAAAGCAAAGAAAAAGTGTAGGAAAAAGTAGAAAATCGTCGAAAAAACATAAAACATCAATTTAGTTGTAATAAAAAACCGCACAGTGGATAAATAAAATGCACGATAAAGTACGATTAATAGAATAAATGTAAGAGCAAGTTGCCGAAAAGATTAAAATCTTGATGAGAAAAAAAAAATTTTTGTTCGAGCTCGTGAAGTGAAAATCATTTGAAATTTCATAAAATAAATTATTTTGTGACGACAGTGGAATTGAGTGATCCTTCGGATGTCCTTGACAGTCACACATTGTCCTTAAAAAATCTATTATTAGATTTTCATTCAATATTTTAAGGAATTTCCATGACATATTCATTCACAAGATTTTTTTTTCTTCTCTCTATCTCAATAGTCATATAAAATACGCACAAGAGGCTTTCAAGTACAGAGAAAAGTTTTGATGGTAAGTTGAACACAAAACATCAATTTAGGTTCCTCTCAGAAAATAAAGTTTTCTTTATTTTTCCCAAAAAAAAAATATTGCGATACATTTATTTTGATTTGATTTACATCTGACGACATTCTGATAACCTGATGTACCCGAAATACTTTTTTTCTTCTTCATTTAATTGAATTTTTATTTTCATTTCAGTCTCTCTATTACCACTTTCTTGATAGATTATTAAGACCATAAAAAAAGAATTTTTTTTGTTATAAAATAAATTTTCGTGCACTAATTTTCAACTTTGTTATCTGAAGCATGAAAATTAAATTAAAGAATGGCTCAATCGTTAAGAAAGATCCCTTACATAAAAAGATTAAGAAATCTCAAGGTACTCTAGCAAATTTATTAAAAATTTAAAGGACTCACAAGCAAGCTTTGATATTTTTTTGAATAATCAAAAATAAAGAAATTAAAAAAAATATATATTTTTGGCTTCAATCCCACTCACATCTTTTTTTAAGGAAATAATAATAAAATAATAATAATATTGTGAAGCACTTTGTATGATGTACAGAATAAAATTTTGCGATTAACGGAGCTCTCAACTTTAATTCTATTCGAAATATTTTGCGACATGTGTGATGCTTCTATTATTTAACGAAAATAAGAGCAATTTATACTCGATGAATTATACATCGACTTGCAATTGAATTTTTCGTTTTAAAATTCAGCGAATTTTAAATTGTATTTCCCAATTCGACCGGTTTTTTAAACCCAAAGAAAAAATTCTCAAAATCTCGAATAATTTCTGAATCCATTTAAAGTTGTTAATTTAATTCATACCTCCTATTTAATTAGAATTTTGTTAAGAAAAGTGATCACGTAAACTTTTTCAGCCAGATGTGGTTTGGTTAACAATAATGCGGTCAATGATTTAATCCACTTAGAAGTGGAAATGCACGTGAGCGATGCGGAATTTCCGTTAAAATAATAAACGGTTTATTTGAATTTGAAAGTTTTAAGTTTTAGGGGAGAAACAACTTGAATTGGGGTGCAACTTCATGTCATTAGCTGGTTTTACACTCCTTGGCGTTTTATTGCATGAATGTTTAGCCAAATTAAGCTCTAATAAGTTCAAAGTACCTAAAGTTGCATTTAAAAAAATTGAGTAAAATTGAGAGTCTTTCAGGAGTTAAGGATCGGAAGTTAGCATAACGGTCGTTTTAGATTTGAAATGAATATTCATGAAATTTGAAAAGTTGATAATCCCCTAGTTTGAACCGAAATGAAATGAAGTTTTGAATTACTGAACAGTTTAGAAACTAATTCTTTATCAATAATGCTTAATTCGATTTTAATTACTCTAATTGAAGTACTTGACATTAAAAGGCTAATCTATATCATTATTGACAATGTGTTTAACATTTTTTCTAAAGATCTAAGAACGCAAAGCTCTTTACTATCCGCATTTTTGATGTTTTTAAAACATCCAGTAAATATTTGTGCAAAAAATCACTTTTTTACCAATAAAATGCATGTTAAGGAAGTACAATCCATCGAATGCAATTAAAGTTGTCGAGCAATGAGTAGGCATTAAAATTTTTGAGTTAAATTATTAATAAAAATCCAGCTGACATAACAATGAACGCCGTTAATACTAAATGATATTAATAAGTAGGAATTAATTGTACCAATTTAACAAAAATATAACTCATTTATGGTATTTAATGGATAATTGATTGACCATCGCGACGAAGACAATAAAAAATTTATTCTCTTTCCTTCTTTCTTTCTTCTGTCATCATTCTCTCCATGACGACTTAGTTATCAGGATTATGGACACGGAAAAAGCGAATCAACAGAGTCAACAATCACAGCCACCAGTCGATACGGTCGAGGTCGATCCCGAGAAAATTCAAGATGAGTTCCTTAACACGGGCAGAATAGGAAGGCGAAACGCTCTGCCTGATATACTCGATAGTCATTGTGAAACATCAACAGCTGATTTACCTTTGAAACTTAGTGCCCTTACAACCAGTGGTGAGTAAATTACCCATCTTATCCATGGATTTAATGTCATCCAATGAATAAAAAAAATTATGTAAAGGAAGTGACGTCACTAAATCCCATGCCAATGTCAATAGTTATCAAAAAACTATTATGACGTGTATACAACACGATTATTGATAAAAAACGAGCTCTTATCAGTGCAATAACATTTGTTTTCAGACTCATCGTCATCATCCAATTGTCCTAATCAAACAACAAATAGCAGCAGCAACAACAAATAATGTGAAAATGTGGAACAAAAACAAAAACGTAGCTAACTCATAAGAAGAAAAAAAAGAATTATTCACACACAAAATAGCGTAGTTATGATTAAACAGTAAGCTCTTATAGTCACGAAAAGGAAAACAGAAACGAAGTGAAACACTTTTTTAGATGGAAACAATCTACCTATATATTTTGCAAAAAGAAAAAAAACGTAAAAAATTATATACAGCCTCCGCCAAAGTAGTTTTTGTAATGTTCATGATATGATCCCATCAATCAAAGAAATAAGGTCACCAATTTTTAATGAAAAGTACTAAAAGTATTAATTCATTAGAGCGACAAACAAAAAAGAAATGTGTGATGTAAGATAAGAGAGAAATTGTCCAATTTTCTTGTTTTCTGTAACAGAACATTTTTGATCAGGGCTTGAAGATGACTTGGGCTACTGTAAATAACGAATGAGTTTCTATAACACATTGCTGTGCACGTGTCTAACTAGTGTCAATGCACTACTTACGTTTTTATTGATATACTTGTCAACAAAGTATGAGTATGACGTAGATTTTGTTAATCATGTGATTAATTTTTTCTGAACGGTGGATTTAATTTGATTGAATTTTTAGATCGCTGGATTTATTTTAAATCCTTGAATTTTCTTACAAAATAGAACAATTTTATTCACATTTTGGGTTTTTCGGTGTAAAAACTAGTCCCTGACCAATAAAATGCCATCAATAAAGATGGTAAAACATCAACAATATGGAGAAAACTCAAAAGTTCTCAAATTAATCTCAAAATTAGTAAAAGTTTGTAAAATTTTATAAATTTTAAAGAAAAATCTTCAGGTAGCACTAAAATTTGATAAAATAATGGAATCTGGGAAAATATAGAACACTAGGAACAGTACAGTCGACATCTAGGTGGTTTTGATAAGCTTTATTGAGGTTATGTTGAAAATTTTGCAAAATTTGTTAAACTTTTCCAAAAATTTTAGATAATTTTACAATTTTTTAATATCCTCGATAATTTTTCTGTTATTATACCTTTGTTGACATCCTTCTACTAGTTTATGACTGATTCCTAATCTATAAAGGTCAAAATAAATGAATTATTGTCTTTGTTGTTACTAGGAAACTCATTCTACGATTCTATATTAAAGAAGGCTATGACACACAACACAACACCCCCAAACCATCTTCAAGCTTTGACATTCATGTTGAGCTTAAACGAAAAATTATTTCCTATATTTTTGAGTATTAATTGATTGTCCAATTAATTAATAAGTTTAAAGAATGAGAAAAAAAAATCCTATTAATTATTTGTTTTCGGATCTAATTTAGATGTTAATGAATTTAATTTTGAAAGCTGTAGAAAGGAAACGAACGGAAACGACGTGAAAGTCATGTTAAAGTTGAAAACTTTCTGAAATTGATTTATTGACGCTAGTCGCTTAATCAATCAAATTATTTATATTACTTTATTATTATGATTACGATAGGTTCTAGTTATTTAAAATTGTATGCACAAACAAGCTTTATTAGACCGTATTTTAATTACAATAGATTTTTATGAACAATATGGATTCGTGTGATTAGCTGACACCGAAATATAACATGCATTTAGTTAAATATATATTTATTTAAATTTTATTACGTACTGTTCGTAATGAATGATGAGCACTAAGTCACGTAATTTTAATATACAGGGATGTTATGTTTTGATTGCATTATTGCTTTATGATGATGATTTGAGGAATGACGAATGGATCTTATTTAAATTCTATTCAATTAAAAACGCATATATCCGATAGTATCAAGCAGCAAGATAATTATCCAACTTTAATGCCCACGGCAATAATGATGATCGTGCATTGAGTATGATTTCTGAATAACAATTACACGCGTTCGACAATAAAAAGAGGCTAACACTGTGGCGAGTTACAAAAAAAACATTAATAATACTCAAATTCATGAAAATTCATAAAAAACCTTAATTTTACAATTATTGTCTATTAACGAAGATCTATCTACATGATTTTGATTTATCAATAAAATTGTTGGAGGAAGTAAACTTTGATTTTTGGGGGTGCTATAGTCTGTTGATTCTAGGCCGTGAATTGAAGCAACACCCTTTATAAAAATAGAATAGGCAAGAAATCGACCCACATTACATTTCTACCTTAATGTTACTTAATTTAGCTTTATGATGAAACATCAAAGCTTTGACACAACTCATTAATCTTTAATACAATAATAATAATTTTCTATTCATCTTTAGTAAGTGCTTAAGAGCTGCGAGAATAAATTAAAGATCCTTTTTAAAAAAATTATTTGACTTGAAGCAGGCTTTTTTGGCGATTGGGGCGGGAGGGACTTCAAATCTTTCACCTCGCCAAAAAACTCTTCAATTTCCTAGGGTTTCTGAAGATAAAAAATGTGAAAATCCAACACCCCCCCCCCCCAATTTCTGGATACGCCCCTGACGACTTAAACGATAATTTAGTAATTTAAATTTTTAAACCATACAAATGTTAATAAAAATGGAATTTGTATGGTTTTAAAAAATTGGAATTATTTGACTTGAATTTGTATGGTTTTTATTTAAAAAAATATAATTTGTATGGTTTTAGCCTTATTCATAATCATTTGTACGGTTTCAATATTACAAAACATTTGTACGGTTTTCAATTCTAATTTGAAATTTTTTGAAACATTTTCACTACTTTTGAATGCTGTAAGTCTTTAAAGAGCTCATGACGAAAGGTTTAAAATACTAATTTCTTATTTACGTCATGTGTAAATGACTAGCAGCTGTAAAGGATCAAAAGCACCCAAAATATCATTACATAATGAATTTTTAAAGGTACCTCAAAGTTTACTTCTGTCGCAATAACTTTTTTTTGTCAAAACACACGAGAATGTGCAACGAACCGAAGAAAAGATACAGTAATTTGTCAGATGATGTACGTTTATGGCAGTTAGTGAAATTTTAATTCTTATTTACGACATATTTTACATAGAAAACATATTCACACATATACACACACACACAAAAGAAAAATGAAAAAATTTGAAAAAGAAAAACACAACTAGATGTATAAGTAGAAATTTAAAAAGCATATATGTTATTTAATTTTTGCTCATCTCTCATCATCCCCTAATGTCCTTAACTTATTCAATAAATTGCACTATGTATTTCTAATAACTAAATGATACACCAGTAATCTCGATCAAAATGATGATAAATAAGAGAGAAAAGGTGGTGTTAATATTAAAAAAATGATTAAAAATATTTATGAGTGTCAATTTTAAAGGAATGAATGTAGCTGTAAATATGAGAAAAAATATATTATTTTGGATAAATAACAAAAAAAACACGTGGAGAAGAATTAATAAAGATACAAAAAGATATACCTTAATATCTTATTAAATTTGAATTTGTTTTCTTTATTTAGTTAATTTAACCAATTTAGTTGATTTTTTTGTGTCTATCACAATCTTTCTACTTTTAAGCGCATTTTCCCAAAGTTAAAAGATGAGATTTATCATATGACCGTTAATTTTCAAATTTTTCAACTGTCGTTTTTAAAATTTTTCAGCTGTTCTTTTTCAAAAATATTTTGACCGTTATTTTTCAAAATTATTTTAACCGTTATTTTTCAAAATTATTTTGACCGTTATTTCTATTTTTTCAATTTAATATGGGAAGATGCGCTCTCATCAGTCATAAATGACCACGTTAATAATATTTTACATTCCAGCACTATCGTTAAATTCAATGTCAATGTTTGTCGTGGATGAGTTGTTTGTTTTAAAGCTAATGTAAGTATTCCAAAGTACAGCAACAATCTGAACGACAACTACTTGGTAGTTTAAAGGAACAAATGCAAAGTTCATTAGCTGAACTGCTGGCCACAGTTTATAATTAGCTTTTAAAATGTCAACAAATTCGGCTTCCAATTTATTCTTAATTTCGACGGGTTTCTTTCCTTGAAGCAATCCAATCGATGAGATCAAAGTTCCAATAAAAGCAGGAGCAAAAAACAGCTGATCAACTGGAAGTGAAAAATTAATTTAATTAGCAAACATCCAGTGGGGATCAAAAAGCTTCGTTGACTTTCAAATGACAACATGAATCTTGATTATACTTACCAGTAACCTTTTTTACAGTACATACAGTCTTGTTGGAACCTTGAAATGTGCTATTGAGAACTCCGTACCATTTTCTCAGTCCCAATCCACCGCAAAAGCCAATTAATAAGAAGTTTGCAGATCTGCAAGTAAGCAGCAATTAATGATAAGATAATTGATAAGGATTAAGTAGTTACCTCTGATAATCCAGTTCCTTTTTATTCTCAACAAATTTCTGAGCAATGTAATCGCCTGTAGCCATTAAAACTGACGATTGCACTCCTTGAAAAATATACGGATACTTAGCAACATTCCGCTGGTACGACCTCCCAATCCGGCAAAATAATGACATGATGATTAATCAAGCTATTTTTGATATTGTCAAATATTTTGCCTAAATGGAAGAAGAAAATCTAATGCATGTAAACAAAAATCGATAACCTTTTTGAAAGCGCTTTTATACAGTTAATATGTGGTTGATGCTTGCTGTCGGCATGTCAATTTGTGCAGTAAATTGGATTGAAATTGACTTTAAGTTTGTGGATGTTAATTAACTGTTACTTTCAATTTGAAAGTGAATTTGTGTGGTTTTTAGTAGAATTTGTAAGGTTTTGGATAAAATTAGAATAATTTGTATGGTTCTGGATATATTTTGCATTTGTAAGGTTTTTGATTCATCTGCATTTGTAAGGTTCTGGAACACACTAGAACGAATTTGTAGTTTCAAAAATAATACCTGAAATTTCAAGCAAATAGAACATCCAGAAGCACGAATTAAGCTGTATCAAATGAGTTGAATTAATTTTTTTTTATTTCCATCATTTATTATGAATTTAAACATATTTTAAGAAATTATAAAGTAGATGCAAAATCACCAAATTTGCCTGGATCTTTAATCCATTCTTGTTTTCAGTGTTTTCACGGTTGTCTTATCCTTCTCAATGATATAAACAGTAGCACCCCAACCGCTGATAGCATCACGATCAAATGCATTTAACATAGCTTGTGAGATTGTCTCGAAGAGATCATCAGGCTCCATATTTTCACGCCATAATGTTTCGCACATACCCATCAATTGTTCCTCACAAGTTCCTCCTACGACGAAGTCATCCGGCATGTTTGGGCATCCAATAAGATCCATATTACAAATGAATGGTTTGAATGTTTTTGGATCTAATCCAGCGATGACTGGTTCAATGAAATATGGTCCGAAACGATGTTCATAAAGGAAACTGGATAACATAGCAGCAAATCTTTCAGGTTGCATTACACGATTCTCTCTAATTTCATACAAATTCTTTCGGAACATTAATCTCTTATAAACAGTGATAATATCCGATTGAAGACCACATAATCCCAAATACATTCTCTTATTAATTGGAAATACTTTTTCGAAATCAGTTGCGATTGTTTGAGCCTTAAATTAGTGAATTTAATTAAGTTTATAAGCTGGATGATTGTGCAAAAATGAATTTTCTTACTTGTATACCAAAACGATGATCAGTTGCGATTGCTACACACTCTTTTCCTTTCATTGCGACTACGCAACCACCATTATAAGCCATAATCGACATCTTGACACTATTTAATTTATTTAATCACGGCTAAATTAAGAGATATCTTTAATTAAAGTTTTTTTTGCCGAAAGTGACTTGCTTTTAAAAAATTCTTGTTGATCTTGACTGTCTGTCATTTTTTTGAGCAATTCAAATCTGAAACGACCGTTTGAAAATGATGTGAAATTTAAATATTTTTTGTCCGTTACTTCATTTTTATTCAAATTCAGTAATAAATTAATTAACAATTTAAAAATGAGCTTTTCTCAATGCTGCTGTTGCTTCAATCAATTTAGCATGGCTTGCATACAATTTAATATCCCTTGACACGTCAATCCAGTGAATTCCAATAGCATCGTCACCAGCTTCAAACTTTAATTTACTTAAAAATGTTCCTTCTTCGTCATGAAAATTCACAGCAACTGTTTCCATCCAAGCATTATCAGTATTTCTAGGATCATCGACATATCCTTTATAGACTTCATCGCCTTTATTGAAGAAATCGTCAAGATCAGATTCCTGGATCTTTCCATTCAGCGCTTCTTCTATGAATTCACGCTTTAATGTCACGGACACTTGTTCTCCTGGATCTACCATTCCGCCTGGCAATGCTATCTCCTTTGTATCACCTCGTTGTATACATAAAACTCTTAAAATTGGATTTCCGTCGTCATGTTTTACAATTTCGTTATTTGCATCACGCTTCCAGGTTGAAACTATTGGATCTGCTGCATGATTTGGTCCATAACGTCCTAAAATTCCCCGTCCTGTAATACCAGTTCTTCCAAAAGGATTCAATGGAACATTATTAACGACTTGATACTCTCCAATATGACTTTTTCTATTAACATTTCCATCAACTGCATTATATTGTGGCTTAAAACTTGAATCGTCACTTGATAAATCAGCCCAAGGTTTTCCTTTTATTCCAGGTGACTCGTAGAATGGTGGCTTATAGTCAAAATCGATATTCCATTGAACATATTCGTCCGGCACAAGGTATCTTTGGATCTTATTAGCATAAATGCCATTTCTACACACGATATGCTTAAATATTTTATTCATTTCCGTGCTTTTCACATTGATTTCACTGTTAGAATTGAAATTCAATAAGAATATGAGGCATAAAAGTGATAATTGCAGTTTGTTTGATCAATAGAAGATTTATGTTGTGTATATAAACAAATCACAAATACAGGCATACATGCCAGATGTTTTTGCAGTAAATTCTCTCAACGTCGACCGTTACAATAATTTTTGAATTTTTCTGATTTTGCATAATTTTCAAATTTTATCAGTTATTTAACGGTCAAAATTCAAATTTTAACGGAAATTTTATAAAATTTCCAACACAAAAAGTGAGTTTTCCAATGAAATAGTTGCCATAGAGTTCCAATAAGAAACAAATAACATGACAGACATAACGAGCAATGAGAAATTCAAACCAATAGGAATCTAGTATGTACACTTCAAGTATTAAAATCTCTTACACACAAAAAGAATATTTCTCTCAAATCGAAAATTCACTTTTTTGTATAGTATTTTAAATTATTTTATTTTATCGCACCTCAAATCCTCCAAAAATGTCGAAGAATAATCAAGGGAACGTGCAAACATTCAAATTAGTTGTTGTTGGGTCCGGTGGAGTTGGAAAAAGTTGTATAACGATTCAATTTATACAGGTAGTTTATTTTATGTGATATAAACACACCTTATGCTCAATATTCGCGAATTATTTAGGCATTTGGAGTGTGTTAATTACTCTCACTAATGATAAAGTAATTACTCACTCTGTAAATTTTCCCATTTTATAAAAATTATTCACTGTAAGTGCATGCAACTGTAAAGATTAAAACATTTTTTCTCATATCGAATTGTATATATGTGCAGGAAGAAAAATAATATTAAAATGAAAAAGAAGATGAAGAAATGAGTAGACGATCTTATAAAGAAGAAGAAAAAAAATCATTATTAAATCATCGAATGAACATGATACAATATTTTAATCTAATTTTAAACAAAAAATTATTATTTCTAATTTTAGAGTTACTTTTGCAGCGACTATGATCCAACAATAGGTATGTGAATAAAAAAATTTTATAAGTGGATTTATGCTCATTCATGAAGATCATTTAAAGTGGAATTCGAAGAATTTTTATTTTGTGGCTCTCGACTAATGAAAATGTTTTCTAATTTATAGAGGACAGCTACACAAAGCGACTCGTGATTGATGATGTACCAGCAAAATTAGATATCTTAGATACAGCCGGCCAAGAAGAATTTAGTGCAATGCGCGAGCAATATATGCGATCCGGTGAAGGTGAGTAATGCATTGAGGGAAAACAGAGTGATTCATTTGTTCTCAGTTTGTTTTGAGAATGTAATACTATTAGTGTTGGACGAGAAAATGAGGAAGTTTAGTGAAAATTCTAACGGTCAAAAAATATTCAAAATTTATGAAATTGTTTTAACTAAAAGCACTTAAACTTAGTGAAAATTGAAAATGATAAAAAGTGCACCAAATCAGTGATAATTTGATATTTTCACTATTTAATCATGAAGAACAAGTTAACAACTAGATAATCTACACTTTTGAACTAATAACCACAGTGATTTTGATGACTTTTTCGTGAGTTTTCTAAATTTGCAAATTGTCTTTGTTTACAAACAAAAATTACTGAAATTTTCAAAAATTTGAAAACCGTTAAAATTGCAAAAATAAAATGAACTCAAAATGACAAACAATTTCAATCTCAAAACTCAAAAACTTGTCAAAAACAAGAAAAAAAATCTTTATATAAAAATCATGTAGGCGAAAATGAAGTGCTTTAGACAAGCGAGCAATAAATGCCGACTATGTTATTAACAAGTAGTATTATTATCATCTAAAATATCGTAAATTAACACTTTTTTAGCGGTTTCTATAAAATCTCTAATAAAATCACTAAAATGTATATTTCAAAATGCATCAGTGGCTGCCACAAAATGAAAATAATAGAAAACAAAGTCAACAAAAGCGAACAAGTGTCGTAAAATGCGATGACATAATTCTTTTAAATTAATCTTATTTTTTCAGGATTTCTTCTTGTATTCAGTGTGACGGATTACGCCAGTTTTGAAGAAATCTACAAATTTCATCGGCAAATCTTGCGTGTGAAAGACCGAGACGAATTTCCAATGTTGATGGTCGGAAATAAATCAGACTTGGAGGCTCAACGTGTGGTATGTGTTGTGAATATGTTAAAAAATGGTCAATACATAAGTGATATCCATGAGTCATTTATGAATAAGCCTTAAGGAAATTATTAAGATTTTAAAGAATTTTTTTAAAAACAAATCAGGTATCGATAGATAAAGCACAAGAACTAAGTCGTCAACTAAAAATTCCATATCTAGAGTGCAGTGCCAAAGGTAAGTTTTAAAAAAATGGGCAAAAAAAGTCATAAACTTTTATAACATCTCCAATCATCCACAGTACGAATCAATGTTGATCAAGCATTTACAGAACTGGTTCGAATCGTGCGAAGATTCCAAGAGTCGGAACGTCCACTAAACTACAAAGATAACAGCAAAGGAAACAAGAAGAAACGATGTTGCGTTTTATAATTTTTAAAATGTCAAAATATTCTTTTTTCTTATTTGTTCAGCATTTAATGTGCTAAATGTCAATCCGTTTCGCTTACCTACAATTTTTTTTACTTCTATCAATGTGTCTGCAAAAAATGTGTTGTTACTTTTTATTATATTCAAAATGTGCCTCGTACAAATGAAATGAAAAAAATTTATTTTTTGATGTTGTTTTTTTTTTAAAAAAAATACGAATTAACCATTTGTTTGGCTTATGATCTTCCAATTTACAATTTTGCGCATTATATACATACATTAAAAATAATCAAAAAGCATTAATTTTTATGAGTCATGTTTCAAAAATTATGTTTTTCCCATATTCGTTTTGTTCATAATCATGATTTCGACTAGAAATGATGTAATCATAAAATAAAATTGGTGCTTCATAAAAAGAAGAGGACATGTCATACATAAATAATTAAATTTTTAAAAAATAATAAGAATATTAAAAACAAAAATGAATAGAAATTGTCTAATCGAGGAAGTGATTAAAGCGCATTTTTGATGAAGCAGTTTATGTGGCTAATGTTAATTTTATGTTTTTCGTGAATTTTGAATTCAAAGTCAGAAACAGATTTTTTGAATGTTGACAGATTTTGTAATTTAACGGCTTTTTTTAAAAAAATTTTTAACGGACTTTTGAAATTCAAATTTAACGGCCTTTTAAAAATCAAATATAACGGCTTTTGACAATTTGAATTACAAATGAAAATGAAATTAAAAACGGAATTTTTAGAGTGGGGTTTAAAAAATATGTTTTGTTTGTTTCTTCGTTTTAGTTAACTTTAAAAACACGATAATAATTCCTCTATAAAATGGAGCTAAAAAACTTCAAAAAAATTATATTTGGATTTAAAAAAGTCAAAAAAGCAATAAAAATTATTTCGAAGCAAAGATATCAAAATTTTCAACTATTGTGGGGGATTCGAACCCAGGAAATTTCTCATTTTTCAATAATTTTTTAAGACTAACATCATCTTTGACTTTAGGCCATTATGTCAACTTTTATACATAATACGTATTAAGAAAAAAGGGGCATTTAATGTTAAATTCAACTTTAAAATTTGTTTTTTCAACAAAAAAAAGTGAATAACGTAGAAATTTAATTCACTAGATAATAAATAAATGGTGTGCATATCAAAAAAGTATTTTTACATCGAAAAATAAAACACCAATCTAGCCAAACACCAATTTATCACATCAATCATCACTATCTGTTCCTCAAAAATGCGCTTAAACTTGTCAAGAAAAAAGTCAACAATTAAAACTACTTAACAACGAAAAACAAGAAGGAAATAGTTTTTTTGATTGTCCAACTTAATGTTGCCAAAATGTCATAAAATAATATTATTAATAATATTAACTAGAATTATTCAAAGATAATGATATAAAAAATTTAAAAAAAATCATTAAAAAAATTAATGTTCTACAAACTAAACAAAAGAAAAACGATAGCTTTCAATTAAGCGCATTATGAATTAGATTAATGTGCCTAATCATGTGACAAACTAATGAATACACACAAAATGAAAAATATTGTATTTGATCATTGACTAAATTTTTTGATAAATTATATTAAAAAAATGATGGACGGAGAAATGCTTACAAAAAATCTAATTTTATTAAACAAACAAAAAAAATTATTCTATTTTTTACTGATATGATGTCAATGTTAGAAATTAAAAAAGAAAATTATGTCGTTCTTAATAAATAAATTAATGACTAATTTAATTAATTTAAATTTTCGTTTACAAAAAAAAAGAAATAAAAAATCTTAAAGGATTTTATTTTTGTAGAAATTTTTTATGTTTTTTAATTTTTGTATTTTTTCAGGATTTATACTGAATAAAAAGAATTTTCAAAAACAAAAAAAAAATAAGTTGCAAATAATATAAAAAAGGTAAGCGTGCCATAATCAAAACTTATTGTAATTATTTAGGATTTGAACCTCAACCTTCTTGATTGATTTACTGTTTTTAAACTTGTATTTCTTTTAATTTTAAAACAGTTTTTACTAAAGTTCTTCTTTAAAACCGGTGAAAGATATTTTAAGAAATTGTTGATTAAATTAAGGGGATCCAGGGAGAGGTTGAAAATAACCCCCCCCCCCCCACCTCGACGGGAATTTTTTATAAGATTGTTTGGATTTTAAATAAAAAATAATAATACCAACCCCCATCCCTAATTATTACGTCCTCACAAATAAATTTTAAAACCCCACCTCGAAAATTCATTCAAGTCATTTGACAATGATGAGTTTTCACAACTCAGTTTCCCTAGTTTAGATGTACCCTTCCCTGTTTTCCCGATATAAGCCTTAGGCTTAGTAGAGTTAAAAAATTATTTTTTCAGCTGAAAAAGGCTTAGTAACGGGGAGAGGCTTAGTAACGGGAACAAAAAAATTTTGAGTCTCAAAATACTTTACTAATCCTAAGGCTTAGTAACGGGTAGAGACTTATATCGGGAAAACAGGGTAATCTTCTAGTTTTCTAGTCTAAGACTTTTCTTGAAATTTTTTGACCTCGAAAACTTCACTGGGCACCTCTCAGCATCTTAATCAAGTTAAATTAAGTTCAAACAAGACTCCTTGGAGCTCTCCGTGTCGCGTACCAAAAAAAATCTTTTTCCTGACGATGTCAACCTCCTCACCTCAACAAACGCAGATTAGAAATGATCACCAGCAAGTTTAATGTCAACAATTTATCACACCAAAATTACAGTATCATGAAAAACCCACCAAACACATGTTCTTCATTTCAATGAAATTATGTTTTTTTTATTCCATCAAATGTCTCATTTTTTGTGTGTTTATCAGAAACGATCGACAAATTTGTTACGAAATGTCCACAAAGAACGATCAAATCAGTCAAATTCTATAGTCGTAAATTTCAACATCACATTGGCTAATAAAAATATTATAAAATTTAATAATTAATTTAGTTTGCTCGCGTGCATTGATATGAGAGCTTTAGATCTAATTCTTTTATTGCAAATTTTTATCAATTATGTGTTAAGTAAGTGAACTGCTGAAATTCTCAATTATTTAAATCAGAGCTTAATGATGTGTTAATTCTCACACGGCAATTACTAAGTTTAAACATTCGAAATTAATGAACGGGATCATTTCAGTCGAATTAACCCACTAAAGTTGTAGCCTATAATCAATTGTGAGTGATATTGCGGATGCAATAATGAAATAATCTGAAATATTTGTGCAATTCTCATCATCGACTAGGAAAAAAAAGTGTCTAAATTTGCTTAGTGGAAGGTCACAGCCATTCAACTGATTGTCCATTAGTCATGTTCCCATGGAAAAATATGGAAAAAATATGGAAAATTTAATTCATTGTGTATATAATTTTTTACGTACCATTTTTTTTGTCAATTTTATTAATTCTGTTCTGCTCTGGTGGACTTTTTGCACCCAATTGTGTTTGTGTTAAACAAGAGATGAGAAAAAAAAGTGTTAAGGTTAAAATGAAATGTGTTTATGAGCATTTAATGATGCTTGTCATCCCACCGAAAGTGCAATGTAGTGCAGATTTAGAGTCTGTGAGAGACACACGTACATCATTATCATGAAGCTTGAAGAATTTTGTTTAAAATTATTATCATTTCCATGGATTGCAAAGTTATCTGGGTGGAAACACCATTGCACTGAATACACACAGGTAAGTAAATAATAATTTAAAAATTATCGAATAAAGTAAAAAAATTAGAAATTATTGAATTTATTTGAATGGCACACGGCGGAAATCAAGGGAGATTTACAAATCAAAATTGACTGCAAAATTTATCAAATTATTGAAAATTGAGGCAGTTTAGGGGGTAACCCAGGGTGTTTAGTTGATAAATTGGTGAAAAATCACCAAAATTATTTAAAATTGATAAAAAAATTACTCAACCCCCACCCCTAAAAATTCTGGGTACGACGTTGGTTTAATGTTAAGCTTCCTCTTTGCAAATTTTCAATAATGAGTCCTGCTTCAACAATTTTATATTTTTAATTGCATTTAATTATTTTTTAGACACCATTTCCTATAATAACGCTCCCAGGAGGAACTTTTTACCCCACATCATCATCAGCATCAACTTCTCCATTCACATTTGCACCAACTGTGACAACCACAAGTAAGAAATCCATAAGATGTCTTAAGTCTTTAGACTATGAAATCAAGTAGAGTGTCATGAACTAATATAACAATAAATTATTGGGATTTTAATAACTCTGGGGTGTAATTCCAATGTAGAATCTATGATTAATTAGTGACGCATCAATGGTTTTTGGTACTTGAAGTTAAATTAATAATTATCGTACCTCTAAGTGAGATTTTTCGTATTTTACACAAACCGACTAGAGCCATGGCCCAGTCATCACCCCTTGCTTAGCCAAAGCGTCAAAGCTGTGAGTTAAACTTTAATTTTTGTCATTTCATTGTATGCCTAGTTTAAATCAGGACAAATGCTGTGATTTTCCGAAATTTTTATTAAAATTGACAGATTGTCCTTCCAAAAATTCAACTATCTTCAAATATTCTATAGAAAAAATAAATTTAATCAGTCCCATGTTGTATACCAGACACTACTAGATTTCATAGTCTAATAATTGCAGTTGCAAACTCCCCATGTGATTCTCATTACTATTTTAGATCCACAAGCGACGACAACAGGTTTGAAAGCATCGAAATTGAAGAGCAAATCATGTTTATCATCTCATAAATCTCTCATAAATTCTATTTTCATTGCATTTTATTCATTTTACAGCAACAATTGCGACAACAATCAGTGAAAAAGAATTAACGACCACAGCAATGATGAGTGAAAGAACGACTGAAGTTATTATTTTAACAACAACAGAGCAAGTCACAGAAACTACCAAAAATATTGAGCTTACGACTCAAAAAGTTACTGATCCACCAATTGTCTTGACTACCACTGTGGTAGCTACTCAAAAAATTACCGAAGATCCTCCAATTTTAACGACTACTTTGCCTATGATAATTTTTCCAATTATACCTCCTGTTTTGACCACTACAGTTAGTGAAATATTGACTACAATTGACAGAATAAATCAAACCAGTCTTAAACCTCCTATTTTGACTACAACAGTCAGTTCTATACCAGACACTAGTCTTAAACCTCCAATTTTGACCACAACTGACAGTTTTATACCAGACACAACAATAGATGATAATCCAGTCTTAACAACCACTTCCGAAAGTCCCCCAATGGTCACAACAGAAGATTTGTTGACTCCATTCCTTACCACAACACAAATAACAACCATTCAGTCAATTAATCCCCCAATTTTGACGACAACTGAAGAGGGACCCACTACAAAATACCAAACTATCTCCACATCTTCCAAATCAACAACTTTAAGTTCTATTCCATCTTCCATGAGTTCTAGTAGCTTTTCGCCTCCAATTTTAACCACAACATCTCAAATATCAACAATCCTTGTTGATCCAATTTTAACGACAACAGAAAGTTCTTTCACAATCAATCCAGAACCTCCTATTTTGACAACAACTGAATTTGTTGCTTCAACAACCCAAAAATCAGAATCCACAACCTCATCAACATCCATCTCAAAATCATCAACAATTTCATCATCCATTCCATCCACAATTCGTACAACAATGACAGATGTACCTTCTACTATTCCAGTGAATCCAAATACCTGTCCGCCCTTTCCTACAATTTGTAATCCTCCCGGCAATAATGGTGGGAATTTTGGAGATAATTCGATTGATCCGAGGCTGGTACGGAATAAGAGACAGACAGTAAATGGATGTCCATGCATTGATATCAGATCAGCGCTGAATTTATTGATATCAAAAGGAATGTTGGGGGAAATCCCACAAAATAAGTTAAAAAATGTAAAAAACGAATTGTCATCGTGAAGTTGTTAAATAAATTTGATACTTTTTACAATTATTTAATTGGAAAGTGTTTTAGTGAAAATTGGACATAGCTTATTAACAAGCAGAATAAGTAATTTATCTAATGTGCCATAACGAAACTAATGCAGTGTAACTCTATTAAATTTTAGCTCAAAATTGTCTCTCACCTGACGGGGCAGCTGGATATTGCATCAACTTTAGAAAGTGTAATTTTATAGTCAATTTAATTATTCAGCTACAACAGAAACAAGACGACGGAGTCCTTAATTATTTGAAAAAATCTATTTGTGGGCAGGATGGACAAGATCCAATGGTAACTATGATGATATTTTGAAAAACAAAATTGCTTCAATTTTTCTGAATTTCCATAGTGTCATATTAAGTAAATTTTTTTGCATCTTTTGTTACTGAACGCACTTTTGAAGCAGAAATTTTGCAACTTTTGTTACTGAACGCACTTTTGAACCAAAAATTTTGCATCTTTTGTTACTGAATTCACTTTTGAGGTAGAAATTTTGCATCTTCTTAATTAAATTCCAATTTGAAACAGAAATTTTGCATCAAAATAAAGTTTACTTTGGTTTATACAGAACAATTGACGCAAAACATTTTTTGAATTCACCCAAAATTGAAGCAATTTTTTTCCTTGCAGAAACTGCAGAGGACATTCGAAAAAATTCAAAGGAATAAATTTTCTCTGAATGCTTTTGGAAATATGACAGTACGTCTTAATAAATTATTTATCCAAAAAAATAATTGATCTTACAATCTTATTCATCAGGTTTGCTGTCCAGCTCTGGTATTTGCATCACTAGGTGGATCTTTTACAAATTCACCACAAACATCGGCATCGCCAGGAGCTATTGTATTTGGCCCAGTTACTACACAAAGAACAACATTCAATAGTAGTTCCTCGACATCATTTATCCCGCCACCGTCATCTGCAACACCTCAGCCTTCACCGCCTTCATCAAGTGGATCAGGCTCTCTTGTTTTTGGACCAGTCACAAATCAAAATTCTGGATCGCCTACAACATCAAGTCCAACAAGTACAGTTTCAGGTCCAATTTTGAATACTTTGCCTACAAACGATGTCAATAAATGTGGAATGACTTATGCATTGAAAAGTCGAATTGTTGGGTATGAATAACAAAATTTAAAGTGAATTACTTTTTAATTCTGTTTGATTTTTAGTGGACAGGCAGCAGTTCCAGGAAGCTATCCATGGCTAGCCGCTTTGGGCTACAATATCACAAACTCTACAACGAAAATATCCACAATACAATTTTTATGTGGAGGAACTTTGATCACACAACGACATATTCTGTCAGCAGCTCACTGCATTATATCAACACTTATATCGGCACGATTAGGAGCTTATGACATTACCCAAACTCCTGATGGATATAACACAATAGACTCAAATATTATTACACCTTATGTACATGAGCTGTATAATCCACAAAAAATTACTTACGACATAAGTGTAATTAAGTTGGATAAAATATTACCGATAACAAGTTACATCCGACCGGCTTGCATTCCACTCACGGACGCTGTGAAGTATAAGGATTTTACAGGGAATTTTGGATGGGTTGTAAGTAGAATGAATAAGTATGAGATGAATCGGATTTATGGTCAATAAATTGAATATTTTTTAGGCTGGATGGGGTTCAACTAGCTTTGGAGGACCAGCATCAGCGATATTACAGGTAGGCTCTTTTTTAATGCTCAAATTTAGACAGTTTTTGGAGAGACGTCGAGCTTAGCATACAAAATAAGCAGATTTTTACCCTGACCTCATACCAACCATACCCTAGAATAATATCAAAATTTTGGTTATTAAGGCTGTTGACTAGTTACATACGCAGGAAACATTTCTTACCTGAGTTACTAAATTCCATCTTTCTGGGATATTTTTCATCTTACGGAACTCAAAGAAGTATTAAAAATTAACAATTTTTAGAAGATATCCTTAGGGGCCGTAGATTAATGACGTCCAACATTTAGAGGGGGAGGGGACCTGAAGTTTCGTGACAGCTTTGTAGAAACATTTTGTGACAGAAAAAAATCTCGTCCTTTGTATGACGTCATTTATGAACGGCCCCTTATGAATATCACGAAGTGTACCTAAGGTTACACTTTTAGAAGCATGGACTATAGGCTAGTAGAGTGGGGGTAACCCCAAGGGTAACGAATAGATGTCAGTTTCAAGATTCTAACCTAAATCCTTTGGCATATTAAACCAACGCTCTACCACTTAGACTACAAAGATCACTTTCCGATACCCTAAACCTAACAAAATCACGTTTATATTTCTAGGAAGTGCAACTTCCAGTTGTCGCCTTAGCAGATTGTGCATTTAACTACAAACTCTACTTTCCAAATCAAGTATTTGATAACAATATTCTTTGTGCTGGTTACCCACAAGGTAAGTACTTACATAAATTACATATGTTGCCAAAATATTAACAAAAAGGCAATAATAATATTTTTGTCAATGACATCAACTTTTCATAAATAATTCTTTTCTTTTCTCACATGTAATTTAAATGTAATAAAGGTGGCAAGGTAAGAAATCTTAATGAAGTTGTTAGCAAAAAAATTTAAATATTTTATATTTTTTTTCAACCCTTACGGAACAAAAAAATTCTCATATCTCACTCATCGATTTCCTTTATTCCTCATGTCGATCGTCTTGTTAATACTATTTAAGGATTCATGTCAGGTGAGTGTTCATACTTATGTGAATCGGATTATTGATCTTTAACAATGATTTTTCCCTTACTTATTTCATTATTTCGTAGGGTGACTCTGGCGGTGGTATGCAAAATAATGTCATTGTTGTTATGATGTATTTATTACGAAATTTAAATGCAATTTTTTTTCTACCCCCTTTTTGTTAAAGGTTTTGTTGTACAGCAACTTTCATCGGATGGAACTTACTATTATTATAATGTCATAGGAATTGTATCTTACGGTATGTATCAGTGATTAATCATCACATTTAATTTGCAATTCTAATTTTATTTCTTTTTAACAAGGCTATGAGTGTGCACGTCCTGGATTTCCTGGGATTTACACGAGAGTAACGCAGTATATACCTTGGATACAAAGTAAAATTATTCTTTAAATAAAGAGGACTTTTGTTGTTGTTAGGAAAAATGCGGGTTGTTGTTTTGGCTTCTGTTTTAGGGTTTTGAGTGTCTTGGGGCTGGTTGACTTCAACTTTGCACAATTGCATGAACCATGCTATCACATATAGTGTAGCCAGCCACAATGTATGCACTAAAAGTACAAACTAATCAAATTGGATATTTAGGACATTGAAAAAGCATCTAAATCCGAATATGTAGACCTTTCTGAGGTCTAATTGGGTATAGCCAAGATTCGATGACTGAAGAGGCACTGTACATTTGCTACCTAAGGAATATCGCAGCATAAGTTGTATTTTGAGTTTGACAAATTCGACTAGCTTTCTTTGGTTTCAATTCCTATGAAACTTGGGTCTTTTAGTAAAATTTATGAGATTTTTTAAGAAGTCAGTGACCCACACCCATGACATGAATTATGGTACCAAAATTTTTGCACACTATTTCACACATTACCGTTGACTGGAAAGCACACAATAACATTTTCAAATCCTTTCCATCCATAAAATCATCTCCAAATTGACATGCGCAAAAGATGCTGAAATATCTTATAAATAAACAAAGAAATTCATGCCATCAAAATTTTAAATTTTTTCCTTTCAGGAATTATTCAAGTCCATTGATTTTTATTCATTAAATTTTATTTCATTTCCTTGACCTTGTCAGTTCATAAGCCCGTTCCTGACTCCAAATGTATCCCGTGTCAGTGATGGAACAAACTGCGTTGTAATACCGTCCTTGTGAACGACAATAGAGATATGCTGGGCATTTACATTTAAAGATTTTATGGAATTCTTCTTTACAGATCTCATTATAGCCACAAGTTCTCTGTAAGTTACAAACATTTAATTACATAATGAATTATGAAAGTCACAGACATGAAAAATTTAATTTCTCACCTCAGCTTGAAAAGTTTTCACAGTTTTGTCAACAAATGATTGTGATGTAGCCACGAAGACTGAGAAAAGTAACAATAAAGCTAGATATGTCTGTAGAAATTTAAAATTAGTAAGTAAATTGTGAATAACTAAATGCTGACCTACCTTCATATTTTAAAAGTTTTTTTGAGAAAAAGTTCACTTTTATTTGCTCACATCAAGAATCTACTTCTGTTGACATTGGAATAGAAATATTGTTGTAATTTTTGGCTCTTCCAGTGATGATTTTCTTTTTGTTTGAAAAGTAATTGAATGGCGGTTGAATTTTTATGACACGTGGTTTAGAGTGGGGTTTCTCGGAACTGGAAATGGGATGAGAATTTTCTGGTTCTGTCCGTCGTATTTTCCGTGAATACAAAATATTGACTTTAAAAGTGTTCATCATGGAAATATCTTGGTTTAAGTATTGGCATACTTCATTTATCTACTCAGGCTAGAGTCTTTCCTCCTTTACCGAGCTAAAATGCTCCAAAATATTTTTATTTTTTTAATTATAGAGTTTTTAGTCATTTCGTTAGGGGTCGTTTACTTATTACGTTACGCAAGAAAACGAAATTTTAGACCCCCCTCCGTTGTTACAAATTTTTCAAGAAAAATTTTTTTCTTTATTTGACCTGTTACAAAATTTCAGACCCCCCTCCCCCTAAGTGTACGTAATAAGACACCTTCTTCAAAAATTCTAGCGAGGGGGAAACCACTTGGTGGAAATAAGTCATTTTCCTTGAATTTCTTGGTGGAAAGGTGTCAGAATATCTTATATGATGGTTCTGCGCAAGATAGTAACAAAAGTTTGATCCTAGATGTCTTCTAGAAATTTTTCCACCAAGTGGTTTTCCCCCTGATTCTTGATATGCCAATCAATCTTGATCATAACTGGACTTATGGAGGATTGGACTCTGAGGTTTAGTGAATTCCGAGAAAGATTCTCCTGTCCATACCAGGTTTTCACGATTTTTCGGTCTCGACAGATTTCTGGGACTGGGATACTACTAGGTTGGGACCCAGGTAATCTCAGTCCCGTCCCCAAAAAATTTATATGGGAAATTCTTATAAATTAAAATTAAAAACATAAATTCAGTTCATCCTTTTAAAATAAAATTTTATTCTACAAAATTTGTGAAAAATTTTAGATAAAAAATTAAATTATTTTATTTAATAATATTAAAAAGTCTTTTTTTCCTGTCTGTGGCTAAATTTGTCAAAAAGTCTTATAAATTTTGAATGATTATGAAACTTAACAATAAGATTATCATCTTTATTTACAGTCTTTTAAGTTTTTTTTTTATCTTACGTATTGAAATTAATCTAAGCATCATTTATTACCTATCTACTTATTGATTCTAAGCATAATAATAAAAGAAGAATTGATTTATACCATAAATATTTACATAAAATTACAATTGTGTATAGTAAATTTTCTTTAAAAAAGATTATTTTTAAGGGTTTCAGTTCCTTGGTGCAGTATAACAATACACAAAATGAGACTAGGGTGAGAAATGAATTATAAAAGAATGTAAATTTCTTTTCATACTCTTTTTGTTCAATAACGAAAGGGGACTAGACCAGAAAATTTTGTAATAATGAGATGAACATTGCCAAAAGTGTTGCATTGTTAACAAAAATTATGTGTGCAATAATTTCTTTTTTGCTCAATCAAAAATCAATAAAAATGGGATCATAAATTTAAAATTATTAGTGCATGTTGATAGCTTAAAGATCAGGTGAAACAACTTCTCGTTTAATTGCGATGGATTCAAATGTTGGACTCAAGGCAAGTGCTGGATTTGCAATAGCAATTACGTGACCTCCTGATGATGAGATTACTTGAACACCTAATGGACTATCGTCGAGGGATTTCTGATTTTCATCTGGACATTTGTCAAAGTATTCGGAATTATTGTCGAATGAGTCGCGATCATTTGTGTTTCCGTTCTAAAATTTAAAAGAATTGAATTAATTTTTAACGGAAAGAATGTTTTTGAAAAAATTTAACGGAAAAAATATTTTTAAAGTTTTCAGTAAACAAAACAAGCATTGAAAAGTAATATTTGTACAATTTGTGCATTCTCGTGAATTAAAACATTTTCTTTAGTTTTTAGTTCCTAAAAATCATAACAAATAGTTGTATTCGACAGTTTGTATTACTATCTTCAGTTTGTAGCCGAAATTTTACAAGAATTTTCAATATTTTCATCAAAAATTTAAATTTCTTGGTTTAAAAATGCACAAAACATGTAAATACTCAACAACAACCAACTTCAATATCAAAAAATCATAAGCAAGTCCAAAAATGTATTCTTACATGAACAGGCGATGAACTGGAACTGAATGAAAACCTGGAATCAGTATCTTCAAAATCAGAGGTCGCATAACGACTAAAGTTCTTCATAAATGAATCTTTAAGCTGTTGTTGACTGATCTGCTGAGATGCACTCAACACAAGCGACAATTTAGTCGCTTCCGATAGATCAAATGGCTTCAAAGAAGTCGCAAACATGAACGGCTTGTCACGATTATCATCGGAAGTGTCCTTAAAAAGAGAAAAATTGACGTGATTAGATAAAATACAGTTAAGGAGATTGATGATGAGCAATCCAATTAATCATGCATGTAAATAGAAATAAAGCATATAAAATATGAAAATTATACATCATTAGATTATAATTTGAATATTATTCAAAATCCTTAAAATTTATGCATCATCAAAAAGACAAACAGATGTCTTGAAGGAACAAGAAAAATTCTCAAGCATCAAAATCACATTAAGGAGATTGAAGGAAAAAGGATTGAAGCATCATCATTGGCATCTTTGCATATCATTAACAGAAATGAATGCTTCGGATACCTCAGAATAGAAGTTAAGGATGCGTGAAAGGATTTGCATACTCAAAATATAAATTTTGCATACATAAGCGGTATAAGTAAATGAACAGCTATTGAAAGCAATAATCAACAAATGAAGCAGCATAAGTATTAAAATCTGATCACATGAGAAGCAAATTCTACGAAGCGAGTTCATTGTGGCCACTAATAAAGCAGATATTGTTATTTTCAGTAATAATTAAGTAAGCTGCAGAATAGAAAGCATCTAAAAAGCCAAGAATCTATGAAGCGTGATACAAAAATCACATCAAAATTGCCTAATAACTCGAAGTTTCTCAGTTTTTTACTAAAGCAGTAAGGCCAAAATATAATCTTACTCTACTAGCCTACTATGTGACTTTTAGGAAGCAGAATTCGAGGAAAGTTCTAAGTTAGCCACTGAAGAAGATTTGCGTAAGTTTCTAATAAGAACAATAGACTAATGAACAGACCATTGCTGCAGTTTTCATCTAATTAACCCAATAAATAACCCTACTAGTCAACAACCACCAAATATTCCCATTA
Organism: Chironomus tentans; assembly: GCA_963573255.1. Taxonomy (NCBI): domain Eukaryota; kingdom Metazoa; phylum Arthropoda; class Insecta; order Diptera; family Chironomidae; genus Chironomus; species Chironomus tentans. The sequence goes on from OY754303.1 coordinate 8,806,586, forward strand.
CAGCATTGAATTAAGCCAACTCACTAGTAAGCGATACCCAACTACAACCATGAGAGGAAAAGAACAATCTTAAAGCAACAGATCAACAAGAAGCAACTACATAAAGCGAACAACATTGCCAACAATAAAATATAATAAGCATTTGATAAAATTGCACTACTTGTCTACAATCAAACTTATATCCAATAAAAAAATTAATTTTTGATTCTAGAAAAGCGTGTATGGTTAAAACTCAAAAATATACTTAAATTTGTTCTCAGTTCTATTAAGAAAAGCATGTTAGCGTAAGAAATAAAGCGTGTTAAATTTGTGTGCCTAAAGCCAAGAACCATTATAAACAATAATAACTTGGTGATGATAGCTGTGAATAAAGCATAATAGAACCAGTTTTAAATAAGAAAGCAGAAAAGCAGTTTTGTGCAAATTACGAGGAATCAAGGTTGATTCAACTCACTTTTCCAGGATCAGTGCCTGATCCACTTGCTAGCCGTGAACGTTTACTTTGCTGCTGCTGTTCATTATCATCACGACTTTGACTTTGACTCATTAAACGAATTGTTGCCGAATGTCCAAAACCAGAATCCCGTACAACTTGACGTGCGAGTGGAAAGAGCTCATCTCGCCGTGTCAGTAATGCTGGAATAAATTTACAAATTTGAGCAGCTGCTTCATTTACACAAACTTCATGCAACGTCAAAGGCTTTTCGGGTTTTCTTTTACAATCAAATCGTCCATAAATTGCTGAATATTTTCTAATTTCATCCATTCGTCGTGGATCAGACTCGCTCATTGCTATGACTTGCTCTAGCTCACGTGCTGATCGCTTCTTAATGTTTTGAGTACGCGGTTCTAATTGTGGTAAAGTTCGTGCTAAACGTTCAGCTGATGAAATTATTCGAGAGATTTGTGAATCTGTAAGTGTTGGATTGAGGGACGGAACTAAATTTGATGACGACGAGGACGAGGATATGGCAGGTGGAGTTCCAAATGAAGGAGCAGTTAAACTACAAAAACCATGAGACGAACCAGTAGTTGTCGTACTTGTATGTGAACCTGAAAATCCTGGAGAGACATAAGAAGGACCTAACGAACGCTGCTGCTGTAATTGCTGTGAAATACTTCCAGGCTCAGGATGGAAAAGTAACGGAGGTGGAGGAATTGAAATTTCACTACTGGGAGTCATTTGAGAATGAAAGAGTGATGGATTTGTCATCCATTCGTGGAGAGCCTTTTGAAGTCTTCGAACATGCAAAGGTTTTGATGCCATTCCAACTAGGGCCATTATCTCAAGGAACTCTTCTTCACCAGCATCACACAGCTGCTGCACATCGTCGCCACCTACAATTATGAGAAAAATTACCAATCATCGAATTTGCAAATTAAAATATATATTTGCACTTACCCATTTCTAATAGAGTGTCATAATATGCAAGCAGACTTGCTCTCTGTAATACTCTGTATAATTGAAGTTCAGCTTCATTCGAGGGGTTCGACGTGTGTACCACTGCAAAGAAAGAAGGAAAATACAATAATAAAGCAAATGTTATAGAGTAAACCACACCTTTTCGTCTTAACTACCTGAATTTACTATTGTTATAAGAAGAAGATTTAATGTTAGCGGTAAGGGGAACCAAATAACTCTTTTGTTATACAAAAATTATAAATTCAATATTTTTCTAGAAGATTTTTGATGATAAGGCTAATTATGCGAGGCACGCATACGTGATAAATGTAAAAGACGAAAGTTTGTCAACTGATAATGATATGGTCAGGGAAATGACATTCTCTTTTGTCATCAATCATTTGAAATTATATTGGAATTTGACTTTAAGCGGCGATTGTAATTGAGTTGTCAGGGAAATTGTTAATTTTAGGTTGCTCAGTTCATTCAGTATTTGTTGAAAGGTTAATGATCTAGACAAGACATTGCGTCTTAGAATTGATCCTGGAAATTTTCAAGTCTTCCTCTCAAGATTTTTCAGAAATCCTAACAAATATGGAAGTGAGTTTAAAAATCGAAGAATATCAGGACTTGTTCCTATTTTTGAAATATTTTAAGATTTTTTCAGGACTACTTCCGAGTGTTAGTGTCTTGGATTTAATTATTAGGATTAATGTTAGGTAGAATATTTAATTTTCATATTGAGAGAACCAAGTAGGTTGCTCAGTATACCCTAGGGTAACCAGGTTATGTCCCCAGGATAGCAATCTGCACTAGATCACCATAAGGAAGCAATTTTGTTTACTTATCTTCAATATTATACTGAGGTACTTTTTAGGAGACACCAAAATTTCAAAAAATTCCGGACATGAAGGAAAATTTAAAAATTAACGAATATTTTCCACTTTTTAAAAAATTTCAAGAACAGCTTAAAAAATCTCGGAAAATAACGGCCAGACTAGTTTGGGGGTCAACCCGTTCTCAATTTTCTATGTAGCTTTTTGAGAAACTTTAACTAGCCCTTGAAATTTCAATCTCTTGGAATTGACTGATATTCAAGATATATGTTGATTTACTTTCAATTTTGATTTAAATCTTGCTGATAAAATTACAGGATTAAATTCATTTAAACTCTTCTTTCTACGTAGTTACTTCCAAATTCATCAAAATCCAACACTTATGCAATATCAAGTCTAAGTTCAAATAAATAAGACATTCTCACCCAGTCACTCAAAAAAGATGATCATTAAATCTTTAAAAAAATTAAATTTCCTAACAAATCATTTCTTCAGCACATTTTTTACAGCATTATCAAGGATGATTGCCTTCGCTAAACATTTTTTCTATTTTTCTCACGAATTTACTATCATATCGCATGACTAAAAGTGTTGCTATAAAAAAAATTCAATTGTTTCTTTCATTGCTTAAGGTCGTCGTTCCCATCATCGTAGAAAGGAACCGAAACAGCATCGATGTAAGAAAGAAAAAAAATCTATTTGCATAACTATCATTCAGAAAGTATAAACAAAAAATAATTAATCGATCGTAGACGAGACTCACACGTTTCTGTGCATGAGGAAGATTATTCAAATTTTTTTCCTCCGTCGTCTTTTATTCTCGTTTTTGTTTCTATCCTAAGGGCGCATTCGATAAAAGCTATGCATAAAAAACCCACATAAGAAGTCTGTGGATAAAAAACATTCCCCTAAAAAACCAGTTTCGTTACCTGATTCACGACTCATCATTTCTCTTACCTTCGATGTGAATCGCGGACCCCGGTCAAAAAAAACTGAATATGAACAATGGAATATGCAAATAAAGGTTGGATGGGAGACAAAGGAAAGACTTTGGAAAATAAAGAAAGGGTTAGCTTGAGATGAAATTTTTTTGTGTGTGGACGTTTTTTATCTTTAATGATTGTTTTTTTTGTGTCTCATTGCGAGATGCATTAAAGATTTTTTATTTCTTCTCTATCCGTAGAGGAACTGAAGCTGATTCTCAAGATTTTTTTTTGATGTTTGAACATTTTTTTTTATAAAAAAGGATAAAATGCTGTTTCGTGAGAATCTAGCTTTAATAGCTTCCTTGCAAACATGGGAAACAATGAGAGATGTAATAAATCTATCTTTTTTTCTATAATTTCAACTTTTTTTGATCATTTTGTTGCATTGAGAAAAAAATTTGATGCTTAATAAAAATTAAGATTTGGAAGAAAATTCTCAGACAAACTTGTTTTCATCTTGATTTGAATTAGAAGTGACGAAGAAAAAAATAGATTTGTCATGGGATTCAGTTTGCAGGAATATGAACCAGATTTTTTATTATTTTTTTGAATTTTGTTGTTTTTAGAAGTGTTTTGTGAGAAAATTAGTTTAGAAGATTATTTTTTTCAAAATTTTCAAAATCCTGATTTTTCAGTTAAAAACAAATTTTTTCGCAGCATTTTATTTAACCTCGAAAAAAATTGCTTTTAACTGAAAAATCAGAATTGAAAATTGATGCTTAGTTTTTTGAATTTTTATAAAAAATAATTTTTTCGCCATTTTTATTAAAATTGCTAAAAATTTAAAAAATCATTGCGATGTTACTATGTAAAAAAAATTTCAACTCTTTTTTAAAATTTCAAACTGCAATTTTTAATAACGATAACCATTAAGATGCAAATTTTATTCATCAGTCATGGCAATTGAGTTATAATAAAGATGTGATTGATTTCGCAAAATTAATAATTTTTCTGTTTCCTAGACAGTGATGTAATTGGGGTGTGCAAAATTTAAAATTGAATTCCTTTCTAGTTACGCTAAGGACTTAACGAACGACCTTATAGCGTTCCCGGGAAAATATTGAACAAGCGCTTTAAAAGGCGTGCAAAATATTTGTAATAATGGTCATGTCATTTTCGCTTTTTAGGAAAATTTGCAATTATTTTGAGTAATTCTAACTTTTGTGTAAAATTTTTTAATTTTTGAAATTTTAAAAGTTAGAAATTTTCAAAAATTCGAGAAAAAAACCTGGAAAAATCTATATGTTCTGAAATTTTTTGAATATATAAATAGTAAAATTTACAATTTTCACGATTTTTTAATACAAATTAATTTCAAAAAAATCAAAATCTCAATTTTTACGATAGTTTCTGACCTTTGGTAATAGTTTTCAATCACTTTTAAATATTGTAAAAATTAAGGAGTCAAAACTCGGGATCACTCGCTAAAAATCCTTAAAAATTTTAAGATATAATATCTATATTACAGGGTTGATATCTAGCATTTGCCTTTGAAAAAGACCATCTATGTGTAGGCAATTATAAGTCAAAGGCAAAGACAGGTTGCCTTTGCAAAGGCAAAATTTTCTGCCTTTGCCTTTGTTGTACCTTTGCAAAGGCAATGCCTTTGATGGTGCCTTTGAAAATCTTTGCCTTTGACCATTATATTTAAAGAAAAATTTGTAAAAATTTGAAATCATAATTCATAAAGCCTGTGCAAAAGAAGAAAAATTCAAAAAATAATTTTTTGAACTTCTGATGCTCATTTCATCATCAATAATATGAAATTTTTATTTTTTTGCACAAACAAAGGCAAATTCAAAGGCAAAGGCACTGCTTTTGCAAAGATAAAACAAAGGCAAAGGCAAGAAAAAGTTGCCTTTGCAAAGGCACGACTTTGCTAGATCATAGGCAAAATCTGGTCAAAGGCACCTTTGTATCAACCCTGCTATATTATATAAAAAAATTCTAAAATATTGTAGCTATCAACTTGATTTCTTTGATAATTTTTAGAAAATGTCTCTAGTAAAGAGCACAAAAAGAAAAAGTTCAAGCATTTCCATAATTAATTTTTTAGCAAGTCAATAAATTTTTTTCGCATATCCCATTATGAATATTTCAGTAACTCAGAAATAAATCACAATTTTCAACAAGAACAAAAAAAATGAACTTCTTCTTCCTTCCGAGTTAGTTACGCTTATATTCAAGAACTCAACATTTGAACAATTCCGAATCAAGGATCATTTCATAAATTTCAATATTAACACAAAGTCACCCCTTCTAACTAGCTCGTAGAGTTGAATAGTAAAGAACAATTCCTTAAAATAAGTTTGTGTACATAACAGCAGCAAAAAAATTATTATTTGACAAGAACGATCGGGGTAGATTTAAAGAAAAGATGCAGAAGGTACAGCCTTCTATTATTTCATCATGTATGAAATTTTTCTCCTAGCTTTCTTCATCCAATCACATCTCACCAAAAAATCTCAATTCTGATGTGAAATAAAAGGAATTTACAATAAACGCATTTTTTTTGTGTGTGCTGTGTGTAAGGCAAGCAAAAAGAAGAATGAAGAAGAAGAAAAATTCGTTGCAATTTAAGAAAAGAAATAAGAAAGGGTCGGGACAGAAAGGAACTAAAAAAATGTCTCATAAATGAAATAAAGCCTTAAATCGCAAAAATGACATTGCATAAAAATTTTTCTGATTTTCTCAAAGCACACTCAGTTTTTGCTCTTAATTTGTCTGTATTCTTAATTTTTTTATGTTCGGCTGTCGTGGCGCGCATTTCATTAGTTGCCGTATTTGATGAAATTTATGGATGCCAGAAATTCCGTTTGGCTTGCTGGCTTTTCATGAACAAGATGCTTTTGTGGCTGTTATGTTAATTTTTTTTGTGGGGTGAGTTTAACGCTTCTTCGAGTCTTTTTGTTCTCGACAGATTTTGTTTAACCGTCTCAAAAAAAAACGGTTTCTTGAGCATTATTTCGAGGCCATATGGTAACCCGTTCTAGATCTTTTATTCTAATTTCTCGCTCTGGTTTTCAATGGGCCTTACATATGTCCGGCTCTCGGTGTCTGATTCACGCATAGTTCCTCTTTTTTTCTTATTATTCATAAAATACACAGAAGAATGATAATTTCAATTGTTGCTGACGATCGTCTATTCAAATTTTTTATTTAATAAATAAACAGAAGGCTTACAAATGAAGCAGTTGGACTGTTCATTGTGAATATTATTCACGTTCAATTGAAGATGTTTGAAAAGGATATGAGAATTGAAGAAAAAGGACTCATTGCGCGCTTCATTGTACTTTTTTCAAGAGCACATGCTCATTTATCGTGAGGATCTTGATGTTGATCTAATCTTGAATGGAATTTTTCGAGGTTTTGTAAATTAGATTTAGATTTTCTTAAAAAATAGAGTAATCTGTGGATTTGGAAATTTAGCATGAAATATTTATGGATTATTGACTTATTAACAGAATATTTTCAAGGTAATTGTTGAGAATATATCAACGGTCATTTTATATTTGAATTGTATAAGTAACTATAGTTGTTTTCCCCTTTTCATAGTTGTAATCCCCTTTCTGTGTATTATTTAGTATTCATTATAACTGGATAGAGATAACATCGTCTCATAGATAAATAAACATTAAGTCACTTGTATTAACATTATAATTGTGCTGATTATTTATTTCAAGGTAATTAGCATTAAATAGTCAAATTTAGTGTCCATAAGAGAATATTGATCTATTTATTTTAGAAATTTGCTTCAATTTTAAAGCGGAGATGAAAAAAGTGAAATGTTTCGCTTTCGCCTTAAAAATAAGCCAAAATCCAAGAAGTTAAGCAACATTTCTTTACTAAATCCAATCTATCCACACAAAAACACTTAAATTCAATTTTATCAGTCACAAAAAATGTTGGAAAATTAAATCTTTAATAAAAAATTAATTTCTTTAAATTTTCATCACAGCCAACTTTAGATTTACCTCTAAACACACATAATTATTCCGCGGCTTCCAACTTTTTTTGCTCACCACAGCCTTTAACCATTTAACATCTATCAGAACACACAAAAACTAAATCTCCAAACAACATAGCTTGAGAATTATTTTTTTCTCTCTTCTACTTCCAGAAAAATGTGCAATTTTTTGTTATAGTTCAGACAAAAAGGAGCCACACGAAAGTGGCTGTGGAATATCTTTTTTTATCGTATTGTGGATATATTTTGTTGTCGGTGTCTTTCATCACATCTTCTTAACTGACTAATATCTTGATCTCAATTATTTGAACAGTTTTTATGTGTTTTATTAGCAAAAAATGCATGAATTAGTTGTCGCAATAGTAAACAAGAATTTTCATGTAATTAATTATCTAACATTGATTAATTTTTATGTTATATTGAGTATGGAATTTGTGTTGGGTATTGGGTTTGGAATTTTCTTATAGATATTGAGTATAATGTGGACTAATAAGCAAAATTTAGAACATTAACTGGCTGTTTTAAAGAATGGCAATTAAATTTCACTTAAAATGTTGAAGGATCACTAAGAGACATCACTAAGTCAACTTTATAAAGGTAAAACGTATAAAAGGCGTAGAGGTGTCCTGAGCATACCGTTCTAGGCAATAAATAAAATATTCCAACACTTACTTGTACCATTACAGTTCCTACTAAGGATCTTTCCAGTCGGTGGAGTCTGAATTGGACTCGAAACGGTTGACGATGAGACGCGCTTAGGTGTGTGATGTGGATCTGTAGAAGTTGATGAGTAAGTTGTAAGTAAGGCACTAGAAGTAGTTTGTGTTCTATCGTCTGACGATGTTGGATCGACAATGACTGAACAGCTTGATCTAGTCGATGCCGGTGTACTTGTAATAATTGTGGATGTTGAAGTGATATTACCCGATGTTATAGACGGTATTGATGAATCCATTTACACACGTAACGAATAATTTAATAATTTTAATTTTTTTCCGTATGAAAATCACATTGAAGATAAAGAAAAGAAAATTAACCGAATTAATTTCACGAGCATAATTTAGAAAATAATGAATTTTTAATTATCTAATTAATACCAAAAAAATTAATCTAAAAGCCAAAATAATGGGAAGGAATTTTGAATATGCCGGTAATAATTTAACTATTAAAGCAGAGGAGAACTAAATTTTGGATAAAATTAAACTAAAATCAAAAATTAAGAAATTAAAGTTTTTTTCCCGCTTTTTTTGTGCACTTGAATAATTTTTTTTCACTTGAATTTTTTTCTAATTGTCCATTAAATATTTTTTTTAGTAATTGCACAATTCCATAGAATTTAATCCTTTGGTTTCTCAGAGCACAACCTCTCAGTTTAATAAGAAAATGATATCTGACCAGAAGTCTGTGGACTTAACATTTTAAAAAATCCGTTCCTTTAAAAAGTGAATTAATTGAATTTTGTTTCCCTTTTATGTCTTATTATTTAAACATCAAATGCTTCTCAACTTCTTTTACTCCGCCTTAAAGCTCAGTTATTCACTGAATTTCTTCTTTAAACATTTTTTATAGCATCTTGCAGCTCTCACACTCTTTCTCTTTATTGCTATGATTTATGTGTATGTCAAGTAATTTGTTGTTTCTTATTCCTGTATGATGCTATAAAATATCGCATGTTATATGTGTTGATGCTCGTATATGTGTGGCAGAGAGGGAGAGACTGAAATTTCTTTAAATTCTCACGTGCTGGAAGACTTATAGGAAGTGTGATTATATATTTTTATGATTCGAGTTATTAATATGTTGATTAAAAATATTTATATATTATGTTGTTGAAATTGCAGGATTTAATTATGAAAAAATCAAAAAATTATTTTATAGAAACATTTATAATTTGGGAAAAAGATTAATTTACCAAAAAATAAAGGTTCAAATCCTTCATTATATTGAAATGAAATTTCACGTCCATGTATGAATCTTTTTTTATTTTTTATTTTTATTCCCTTTTTTCAGTCAAATTCAAGTGTTCAAATCTCAAAAAAAATTTGCTTAACTATCTAATTAATGCTTTATGTATTAATTATTCTTTTTGAAATTATTAAAATTATTTAATAATTTTTTTCACAAAACCTGAGCTAAGAAAATGTAGTTTTGAGTCAAGTTTTCGCAAACTTTATTAGAGGACATTCACAAGATTTTCGAATAATACCAGCAAATTCAAAAATATTTTTTTAATACGTGTAATTTTTATTTACTTTTGACTATATAAGATGTCAAAATCTTATAAGAACAAACTATTGAAGAGCTTCCAATTAGAAGAAAATATTCAATATATTTCTTATTAAAACTGTAAAGATTTCATGTTTCTTGATTTTATGTAAATTGGTAAAATAATACTAGAAACCATGGGCGTAATCAGGGTCCGATAGGGTCCGGACCCCCCCTCGAAAAATTCCTAAGCTTAAGCTTTTCCTAAGCTCAAATGTGTTAATTAATCATTCACGTACCATTAAAATTAACAAAAAGTAAAAAACCGTGTGCTAAAGATCAAAAAATGCATGGGTACGCCCATGCTAGAAATCTAATGATAGCTTGGCTTTGAAGCTCGGGCTCGTCAAAAAAACTTTAAAATTTAGAAAATTGAAAAAATATATTTGGTGTATTCAAAAATGCTTAAAATTGATGAATTACATTTGCATTATAATTCATAACAATTAAAAATTTTATCAATATAATTACAAAATCACAAAAAGTCACAGATTTAAAATCTGAAAATAATAAAATTATAGAAAAACAGCCTCATCTGAAAATTCACGTCCATTCTGCCTGAGATTCATTGCTTACACTTTCCCATACATCATTCCCATCAAGTCCATGGGACAATGAAAAAAACATTATGAGTCGTTTGAAGAATTTTTATTGAACTCCGTTTTGTCTAAACGATAATTTATTTCATTTCTTGAACACTTTTTGCTCATCAATTGCCGAATTTTTTATGTCCACAGCATCATACAAAGTTTTATAAGGCCTTTTTGGATTTCTGTTTAGAAGGAAGACCTGAAAGTATAATTTGTGCGTAATATTTATAAGAAATTCTATGTGGAGACGAAGCACATATATATTTTTTGTGCTTACTGTCCATGCCATCTTCAGAATGCTTAATGATTGAAAAATAAAAACAAAAAAAATGGAATTTCAACGTTTCCCATCGAGCATTATCAAAAGTTAATTTTTTTTGCTCCTCCATTCCTAATACGTAAACGTTAGCGTAATCTCTCATCATGTATCTCCATTTGTTGCTGCTTCTGTGTGCTACATTTTTATCGGTATTGTATGATGACGGGAGGCAAAAAAAAATTCTATAAATATGTAAGAGGACAATGAGAAGTAAAAAACGTAAATTCTCATGTGCACTTTTTACTTATGACCAATTCTCGAATAACAAATATCAATAACATTAATTTTTTTTCTCCTTATTCTCTTGCCTTGTTGATGAACATTAACTCCTTCGACTTTTTTTTTCTCCCATCCCGCTTTCTTCATTTTATCTCATATTGCTGCAGAGAGTCTCAATATTGGAATTGAAATAAAGCATCGAACGATCTGCAAAAACGAGTCTGTCGCGGAAATTTTTTTTACCTCTTTTCGTTCAATTTTTCTTTAAATTTGCCGGTGTGCAATGCAATGCAACACATAAATTAACTTTTTATCGCATCGAACTTTAAACAATATCGTGAATCTTATTTTTTCTGTTTTAATAATTTTTATATGTTTTTTTGTATTATAAAAATTTTATTTCTTTATTTTCTTTTCGAAAAAAGGTCATTTTTAACAGATAAGGTTTCGTAGAGATTCTCACGATTTATAGGTCTAGTGTGGCTGTGGGTATGATCATTGTACGGTGACTTAACTGCTTCAAAAGTGCGTTCAGTAACAAAAAGATTCAAAGTTTTCTGCTTCGAAAGAGCGTTCAGTAAAAAAAAGATGCAAAAATTTCTGCTTCAAATATTCCAAGTCCCACTAAACAGCACATAACCATACTCATAGCACACTAAAAATATCTTCACAAGCGAATGATAATGAAATTTACAGTCTTCAAATCCCAAACTCATCCACCAAAAATTTTACATGCAATAACTTAATTTTCTAATGAAATTTCTTATTGATTCATAAAACTATCATCTCCATATTATATAATAATATTAGTAACATTCCTAGCTGAGCCTAAATAATAAATAATTTAATTTTATAAATATTATAAATTATTCACACTTATGATTTGATTAATCCATCCAATAAATGATGACACTTTGACATATACACCAGGAACATCTTGTCGTCCACATCCGAATCCCCAAGACACTAAACCAGCTAACTCGAAAAATCCATCATCTTGACACACCAGTGGACCGCCGCCATCACTAAGATAATTTTTGATAATTTGTTAGTCAGTTGAATTTCTAGTTTTTGCAAATAATTCTTACCCTTGACACGCGTCATTATTCTCCTCTCCACCAGCACAAAAACTCGATGCTGGTAAGATGAAAATTTTCTCAGTCACAGCATTAATTTTTCGTATGCATTCAGTATCACTGACAATTGGAATTTCTGCTTCACGAACTCTTAATGGAATTGGACCTGATTCACCCATGTAACCATATCCAGTTACTGTACAACGTTTGCCTGCCGCATGATTTACCCCTCTCGCTGGTAGACAAACGAGACAAACTCCTTCACGAAGCTCTGCTTGTCCACTAAGTTTTAAAAGTGCAATATCATTGTCGAGTGTCTGTGAATTATGATTGTGATGAATGTAAGTTGTAGCCACACGAAGTGTTTGTGCACCAGGACTTCCATGTTTCCTTGTTAAATCGTAATCTCCAACACGAACATAAATGGCGTCGCCTTGTCTGACAATATTTGTGACACAATGTGCGCCAGTCAAAACCCATTGTGTGCCTAAATGAATGGAGTTTAATTATAGTATTTTTGGTAATGAAATAGAAATTCCAAAATAACTTTCTAATTTACCAATTAGAGCTCCTCCACAAAGGTATTGATTAAGTGAATTGATCAGAGCTGCTTGCCAACACCATTCTGTATAGAAGAATAAGATGAATCAATAACATATAATTTTACTTTCGTAAATTGAATATTGAGATCGAAAAAGTTGATATTTTTGGATTTTATTGGGCAATAAATAACAAAAGATGCAAAAAATTCTGCATCAAAAATATTGTTCAGTAAAAAAGATGCAAAAGTTTTTGCCTCAAAAGTGTATTTAGTAAAAAGAAGCAAAGATTTTTGCCTCAAAAGTGTATTTAGTAAAAAGAAGCAAAGATTTTTGCTTCAAAAATGCGTTTAGTAAAAAAAGATGCAAAATTTTTCATTTCAAAGTGCGTTCAGTAAAAAAGATGCAAAGATTTTTGCTTCAAAAATGCGTTTAGTAAAAAAAGATGCAAAAGTTTCTGCTTCGAAAGTGAGTTCAGTAAAAAAGATGCAAACAAAAACTGGATCCCAAAAAATAAATTACCTCCATTTTCTCCATCTTCACCGCCAACTACACGAGCCTTTCTGTAACTTGCCACTGATGTGTTAACATAATCTCTAGCACTAAATGGTTGTTCAAAGTTGAATGAATGATTATCTTGATAAACAATTGGTATTGGAACGGGATTACTTCCCAAAATAAGTCTCTCAGATGATTTTGTTTTGTAAATATTCGAAATTTCCCTTTCAAGGTCATCGCTTCTCTTCCTTCTTGACAATGTCGTGGAATCATCACTAAGTTCCGTTGCATTTAAATATGATTTTGCCACGCGACTGGTTCCTTTCACGCCACAAACATATTTTGAATATACTTGTGGTGGTTTGGGTGTTGTTTGTGGAGCTACCTCATAGGCAATCGATGAAGGTTGTTGTTGTAAAATTGGTGATACTGTTGGCTCATAAACATGAGGTGGAGGATAATTGGGAGGAGGTGGGGGCTGATGTTGAGGCTGATGTGCAGGTGGTGGATAATTATTATAATACTGAGGCGGTGGTGGATAATTTGGATTGATTGGTCCGATATTTGGATTATATGGATATGTGTAATTTCGATTATTCTTATCTAGTTGTTCTTGTATTTTTGATTTTGGTGCGCAGCACTGTGTCCCTGACTTTTTACATTTAAATAAGTCTGTCATTTCGGCATTTCTAAAGCATGTAAAGCTCAATAAACTGACAATACATGATCCTGGGCATTCTTCACGAGGATCTGGAGCGTGAGTAGTTGGTGGCGGATAATATGGTGTCGTTGTTTGTGGTCGTCTTGTCGTTGGTCTTGTTTTTGGTGCTACTTTTGTATTATCACAGCAAACTGAACCGCTTTTACAGCTTGATGTTCGCGATATTAAGACTAGTACAAAGAGAGAAATTTATTTTATTATGTTTGCTTATACAATTTACAGTTTGCATTCCTCACCTGCAGGTTTCTCGCAGAAAGCAGCCATAATGTTAAGTAAACAAAATCCTGGACATCTGGGCAATGGTGGCTAATAAGAAAATATCAAGTTAGAATTTTCAGAATCAATTAGTCAATTAAAAGAAGCTCACAGGAGTTGTTGGTCGTGGTGTCGTCGACTGGACTTCCTTATCGTTACTTCCTGCAGGCATACAACAGCTTCCCTCATTTGGACAGAATGCTTCTGTATCAATGTCATCACAAAACAATGCAAACAGCCCACTGACACACTCGCCTTCACATTCTTTAAGAACTTGACCTTGACCGCCAGTTACATACTTTGATGGCTGTTGATATGGTTTCTTTGTTGTTTTCGAATACTTTGGTGGACTCGTTTTTGACTTTAATGGCTCGGAATGAATCTAAATAATGAAAACAATAACAAATTGTGTAGAAATGTGCGAAAAACTGTTCAGCACGACAATAGCCATAAAAGTTTTCTGTTTAGAAAAAGAAGAACTTACTTTCTCCGGTGTTTTTTGTGGTTTGCTTGGCGGTTTACTTGAATTTTGTGTATTGATGAGAATTCTCAGGTCAGGATCATCGATATATTGATCTTTGGCAACGCAACATTTCGTTCCGCCTTTACATAAGTTCGGCGTTCTTAAATAAGCTTCACAATAATCAGCAATACGATCTGCAACACACACGCCTGGACAATCATTGTCCTTTTTATCACCACTGTCTTTCTTACTCGTTGTGTACCTCACGTACTCAGTTGTTGTTCGGTGTGTTGTGGTTGAATATCGAGTTGTAGGTCGAGGCGTTGTATTGTTTAGTGCTGAAGATATTTTTAGTGATAATTAAATTTTAATTAAGTTCAAAGATTGTAGGGTAAATGCTTGGCTTACCGCTCGAACTTTCTACACAACACTTCATGCTCGATGATGGACATTTGATGTCTTCAAGAACCTCATAACATATTAATGTTGCAAGTGCATGCACGCATACCCCCGGACAGTCTTTTGAATTTTCTGTACTTGTAATTGTGTCTAGTAATCCTATTTATTACCGGACGCATTTACCGGTCGAATTGATCACGATGGATGGATTGGGATGAATGATGACGACGTATGATTATTATTACGTAGAACAAGAAGATGATGTGGAAGAGAAAGAAAGTGAAATTTTCTCGTATTAGCTCATTGCATGAATAACACCATTTAATATTCTTGAATTTTCTTCTGCACTTAATGTTGTGTGTATAATAACATTACATGCCCATGAGTCAGTATGAACAATTCATTCATTTTAACGATAAAAGTGTATAAGTATGCATATGAATGTTAAAAAAAGAGGAGAAAATAACTGTTGACACATAAATAGTATGAATTTTATAATGTTTAGCCTTCGTGTTCTTTGCTGTATATTCTAGTCTCTCTTCATATGTTTTCTCATCTTAGAAGATATCAGTAATGGAATCTTAATGGAAATAGCTAATAGAACGCATTTTTCGACTTCTCAGAAGTTTGATATTTTTCTCAAAACAGTCATGCGTGACACATTTTGGTTACGTCTCAAAATTTCGTAATACATACATGACTAAGAGCCACAAAGAGATTTGCATAAATTTAATGATATTGACATATTTGGAATACAGGAAGAGTCAATGAACTTTCTTTTGTTGGAACTCTCTGATTTAACGAAAAAAAATGCTGATAAAATGTAAGTGGTCGCATCTGGTTCATTCTAGATTCGGCTCCAATCAGTCTGAAACTTTGTCAGAATCTTCAAGTCTAGTTCTTGAAGATTGATATGTATTATAACCCATTATAACATTCCATAAACAGATTTTGACCTACAAGATCACGTAGACAGCCGAAAAACTCACTACACTTGGAAGTGGAAGCTGGCAGACAGCAGACAATAAAGCAGAGCTCGATGTCGACTCGACTCGGCTTAAAATCGACTTCTCATACAAAAAATGTTCCTAAAAGGACTCGAATTCGACTTCATTTCGAAAAAACATGTCGACTTGAGTCGAGTTGACTCAAAACAATTTAATCCACTCGAAGTCGATTGAAGAAAAAACGAATCGACTCGACTCTGCAATAAAGGACTAAGGTATTGGATTTAGGATTCTATTTAAATGACCTGTTACAACGATAATTAATTTTACTGCAAGGGAACCAGAAATGTAATTTATATTGTTATTCTAGAATTTTCCCATATAGTCGAGTAACCCTCGATAGCTCAGTAGTATGAGCATGCGACCGGAAATCGTAAGACGTGAGTTCGAGTCCCAATTGGGATTGGTTATTCCAAATTACTGTTACTAGTTGATCTGGACAGCATGAGAAGTACGTTGCTCATCGAAAGATTGTTTGTCATCAGTGACAGGCGCGTAGCCAGGGGGTGAGATTGGGGGACAAATCTCCCCATCGACGATAAAATTTCTTCAATTTGCTAGGATTTTTGAGAAAAATTACTGAAAATCCTTCTCTATCCCTTGAAAAATTTCTGACTACGCCCCTGATCAATAACAATCGATGCTAAGAATCAAACTAAAAGCTAGCAATAACACTGAATATAAGTAAGTATGCCAAATCTCACCATATTTTAAAAATAATTAACAACACTATTCAAGATATCTGGACAAAGTGTTTGATCAAAAAATAAAAATCAGCTGACAAAAAAAAAACATGCATGCATAGTCAAGCAATGGAAGCTAATAAAACTTTTGTTGACATGATTTTTAGAATACACAACATTGCTTTTTTTCCATTCAACAAAAAAAACAACAGATATAAATTCACTAAAAGCTCGAAAGCTAAGCACGAAACTATTAATAAGAAATGAAGAAAAGAAATTTCACACCCATAACAAGATAAATAAAATAAAATACAAAACTGAGTCATTGTGTCAAAGCACAACGAAAGAGAATACGTATTGAAAAGAAGGTTTTTGGCAATAAGTGAATTTTTATTTTTCAATATTCTTCTTCATCGTTACTTTATGCTATATTGTGCATAAAAGAGATTTAATGTCGATTGAAAGAGAGGAGCACAATGAAAAGGGAATGAAAAGAGAAAGAGAATTTCATTGAAAGCGATGCCAAAATTATCGCAAATTAATCAAGTCTCAAAAAAAAGTAAAAAAGGGGGTCATTTGGTTATGATGTCTTTGATTTTTTGGAAGGAGGGTAATTTTCATAGAAACGTTCACTTATTACGTAGGGTCTGAGATTTTGTGATAATTTAAATAAAGGAAGTTTTGTGAAAAAGGGGGAGGGGGTCTGAAAAGTCGTTTTTTGCGTTACGTAACCAGTAAACGACCCAAAAGGGGTCTAAAAATCCAAATTCTGATGGACGTCACTAACGAACAACCCAAAAATTAAATGAAAATTATGAAAAGTAAGAAAAGAAAAATTGAAATCGATGAGTAGTTTAGTAAGTATTAGCAAACAGCAGCATTTCAAGTTCCGAAAAATTCCGTTAGACACACTTGGTGTATATTTCCCTTGTGTGTCAGTATTAACAGTAAATAGGGCTCATTTAAAGGCACAATTAATTCGTCTAGTAATTAGTCACACACAAAATTACCTGAGAGAAAGCTCCCTGCCAGTGAATCATCTTGGGCATCCAAGGTTCTAAACGATGTTAGTAGTAGCAATGTTAAGCCTAATATAACTTTCATTATGTTTTATTAAACTATACTATTACGAGTATTATGTGTGTTTATATTCTTTTTTTTCTCACTACGTGTCGCAAAATTTATTTGCACTAAAATTTCTTCTTGACTTGTTGCTTTATGAGCAACTGCAACAATCTTTCCTTTTGTTTTTCCTTCACTTATAACAGATTTATTGATGTTAATTCTACATAAATTAAGAGTAAAAAAATTATTATTTTTTTTGCACCGTAAACACTTTACATTCTCAAAAGTTCGGTCTATCAAACCACGCAACAAATCGAAGACTGAAAAATGTATTCAGTAGATGGTAAGAAAGAATTCACTCAATAATATTATTAATTTCTTTATATTCTTCTTCTACCTCGAAGAAACCGTTACACAAGGCACGAATGTGTATGATATTCTCATCATGTGTGCGTTTGGCTATAGCTCTCAAAGACTCTTTTATATGTATATTAAAAGTTTACAACTTTAAAATTTCTTTCTTCTACATTAATTTTTTTTTTCATACGTAAAGAGTCTTTAATAAATCTAAAGTATCTTGGCTTCTTTTACTGACCAAAAAAAAATCTCTCACTTGAAAAAAAATTCCCTCCACTTACGTACGTCGTCGTCGACACTTCTTGTTTCGTACTGAGAGACAATTCTCACACGATCACGGCAAATTTCATACTGAACCTCGTACTCGAGCATGAAATAATGGAAGGAAGATGTTTTGGGAGAAAGAGTGACCTTGGAATGTTACACACCTTTCTGAGGAAAATAACAACAGCAATAATAAAATAACACAGGCAGTGACTGTGTCATAAAAGAAAAAAAAATATATGAGATGAAAGAATCTTCTTGGTACATACAATAAAAAATAAATTTCACTTGTAACACATTCCTTCTTATTTTCGGCATGTTCAGTCTCACTCAATTTCATCTTGAAAATCATACTTTTATTGTTATTGTTAGGTAAATTGAGTCTTTATAGTGTAAGTGAGAATGACGAAGGTTGTGTCAAGATGTATCCGTTTATTGATGACATGATGACTAAGATGCATTTTTGTCGGTATTTATGGAAAAATTTTGTAAGAGATGACAATGATTCACTGGTGAAAATTAAATTTTGAACAGGTTAGCGTATTGATTTTTCGAAAGTGTCTGGTTTAAGGCCTATTCAGTATCAAAATTCTATATTGAGTAAATTTTGTGCTTGAATTCTTGAAATCTGCTGCTCTAGCTGTTTTGACTTCAAAAACGAATTAGATGTCTCAAAGTATTTTTGTTCCTTGATACCAATAACTTTAGAGAATGAATTCCAATAGTAACTACTACTTACTTACTTCGCTGGTCGTTTAGATCAATGTTGATCCATGACCTCCTTTAGTTGACGCCTATAACTAGCTCTATCGCTGGCTACCATCTTCCAATTAACAATACCAAGTGCTCAACAGTACCTAGATCCAATTTATTGGATGTACCCTAAAGAATCCCCATAAGTTCCTTGAACTTTTTAGTCTCTAGTTCTGGAAATTTGCTACTCATTCACAGTGATTTTGGTTTCTAAACAGGCCATCAGATAGGCTGATCATCTGCTTGACTGCCTTCTATTTTTGACATTGATCACTGTTAAATTAAATCACAACATTTCTTAAGATTTATTTATGATCAAAGTAATCATTGAGATTTTTTGAAATTATTGTTGAATATTTTGTTGAAATTGTTAATTATTGAGAGATTATTCTCTAAAGAAATTGTCATTTGAAATACAGTACACTATTAAAGTTATTGTTATTGCTTCATTTTTCAATCACTGTCTTCTATCTCTGTAAACAAAACAGTGTTTTGCACAAGATCATTCGGCTTTAGTGCCGAACCAAAAGTAAAAAACGTCGTTAAAACTCTTTCAATAGAAGAGTGACAAAATAGTCACTAGTGTAAGAAAATAGTCACTAGACAAAGTCTAGTGTAAGACTAAAAGTTTTCAATATTATAGGACAAAATTCAAAAATAAAGGACAAAATGGACATGTCAGAGGACAGAGATCAAATCTCGAAAAAATAAATAATTGTCTTCTAAAGATCTAAGCTGATGTTCAGACTACCTATAGGCCTAGAGACCAGAAGTACACCCTAAATTGTATCCTTTTTAGTGTAGTCTGATTTCTGAAACAAATACCCAACAAATTAGTCACCCAGTCAAAATAACAACAACAGCTCCATACCTCCTTCAAAGCAGACATCAAAATACAACTGAAAGAAGAACAAGCAAATAAAGAAATGCACGACAGATGAAATTGCATCTTCTAAAGAATATATGTTACAACAACATTAAGAGAAACAAAATATTGCATGAACAAGATATGAGATAATAAGCTTAACTGTTTAAAGTAGGTGAAGTGATGATGATGATGATGTAGTCGATGTGGAAGAAATAGACGCAACAAGTTGAAAACACACAATAAAAATTACAATTTTATTTAATGTGATGCAACATTAGGTTCATTTACAAAGGGAAAAAATTTCCTCAATATATAATATATATGGATATAGAATATAGTAAAAACATAACGAAGAATAAGTAAATATAGCGCGACATATCTCGATACAATTTCCTGAATTCATATTCACACCAATTTTAATTGTGTGTGAATATATTGTTTTTGGTATTTCAGTGAAACTACTTTTTTGGACTTGCTGCTTCAGGCTTACGGAATCGACCCATAGTGTTCAGTATGGAAAGTCTGTGCCTAAAATTACCAATTTAACAGTGAAAACCGCATCTCGATTGGTGCTTCCATTGCCGAGAAATCTTAAAAAAACACTTTCTGTCCTTTAGCAAGTTAGCAAGTTAATCGGTGCGATAACTCGATTCAAACTCAATATCAAGACTTCTGGTTTTTTGTATCTGATAGATATCATGTATGGCAAGAACTGTATTGTTTTTGGAGTCATGAGATGCATCCAGTAAGGCACAAGGAACGAAAAACTGCTGTTTTTGGTCAAATTATAGCCGATTATTGCAAAATACATTTAATTTTTTTCATAGTAAAGGAATGTTTTGACCAAATGAGCTGAAATTTGGTACGTAGGTTCCTTAGCTGTGCCTGAATATGGAACCGACGCCATTTTGGATTTCGAGGGGCTAGAAGCTACGCTAAATTGTTTTTTGCTTTAACTTTGACCAAATGAGCTGAAATTTGGTATGTAGGTTCCTTAGCTATGCCTTAATATGGAACCGACGCCATTTTGGATTTCGAGGGGCTAGAAGCTACGCCAAATTGATTTTTGCTTTAACTTTGACCAAATGAGCTGAAATTTGGTATGTAGGTTCCTTAGCTATGCCTTAATATGGAACCGACGCCATTTTGGATTTCGAGGGGCTAGAAGCTACGCCAAATTGATTTTTGCTTTAACTTTGACCAAATGAGCTGAAATTTGGTATATAGGTTCTTTAGCTATGCCTTAATATGGAACCGACGCCATTTTGGATTTCGAGGGGCTAGAAGCTACGCCAAATTGATTTTTGCTTTAACTTTGACCAAATGAGCTGAAATTTGGTATGTAGGTTCCTTAGCTATGCCTTAATATGGAACCGACGCCATTTTGGATTTCGAGGGGCTAGAAGCTACGCCAAATTGATTTTTGCTTTAACTTTGACCAAATGAGCTGAAATTTGGTATGTAGGTTCCTTAGCTGTGCCTTAATATGGAACCGATGCCATTTTGGATTTCGAGGGGCTAGAAGCTACGTCAAACTCATTTTTTCTCTAATTTTGATATTTTTGACTAAATAAGCTAAAACTTTACGATTTTTCGTAAGTCTTGTTAGTAACATAATACTAAGCTATGAATGAAAAAACTTGAAACGGTGTGAATATGCCCATGAAGCGTGATCGCTTCATTACTAGTTTTATATAGCTCCTTTTTCTGAATAAAAAAAATTGATTGAGTTGCACATATTGCTTATAAATTGGTCACACAATTCATCACGAGGCACACAGTTAACACATTTTTTATGTATAATTTAAGAAGTTTACTAGATTCCGAATACAATTACCGATGTGGGTGCTCTTGCTACCACACAGGCTTCGATGGATTTGCTGTTAAATTGGAAGAGAAATAAAAAACAAATAAACAAGAGGAAAATTAAATATTAATGTGTTGCATTAGACGTAATAAATATTTCAATAAGAATGGAAATTACTTGGAAAAATGGGTCACGATCATAATGCTAATATAATTATTTCTAATCAAGCTTGATTGCCGGTAAAGGGGAATCATTTCAATAAAGCTTACGACCTTGACGATAAACAAACATTAAAAGAATCGGGAAATGAAAACAAACATAATAAATTATTTATCGTTGGTGCGTTACTTACTATTCAAATTCATGTTCCAAGGATTGTTGTGAGTCTTTATGAAATTACTGCCAGCAAACCATGTTTTGTTTAGAATATTTTCATCAAATGTATTTTTTGGTAGGCTTAGTGCTTTGTGGGTTAAATCGGCTTTCCATGCACGGCTATCATGAATCAGCTTCTCAATACGTTTCGGCCGAAAATAGGTCAAGGCAATGTCGATGTCCTTTTGTTTCTCTTTCTCGCTATTTTCATCACTTTCATATGAGTCAGTTAGACATTCCAATCGTGCAGGTGCTGTTGATGATGTGTTCTCTCTACTTTTTGTACTCTCTGTGCTGTTTGGCTTTGATGTAGCCGGTGGCAATTTTACATGCATAATACAACTGTCAGGAATCTTCCATTTCTTTAAATCATCATTCCACACCGACTCGGACTTGATGTAATCAATATTCCAGACTTTGCCGTCTCGTTTCAATACCGGACTAATTTTCTCAAAAAACTGCTCATAAAAGCGATTACGCTTATTCATTCGACGGATTGTCTCTAGATAGTCTGCTCTGTCGAGTTGAAATTCTCCTTGTATGTCAACTATCTCACGCTCAAGTGATCTTATCTTTTGCCTTTGCTGCTTTAATAACTCTGTCTTGGCTACTATTTCTTGATGGATGTCAGAATAATGTGTTTGTAATAAATCTCGATCCTCTGATTGTTCAATACGATTTAAGACATAATTCAATGCGCTGTTGTAAGAATGAAAAGCTGAGTAGAAAATTCAAACCATGAGAATCTTGGATATACTCACTTCAGTTTCTTCTGTGATGCTAATTTCTTCTTGAATCGCTTCTCTTTAAGTTGAGTGTCGTTTGCCCGCTCTCCTCCAATTAATATGTCTTTGAAGTTCTTTAATCTATCACTGATATTTATTTCCTTTTTTGTACTATTTTCATCTGTCACTACTTTTACATTTGGTATGTGATTTTCTTCAGTTTTTACTTTCTCACTAACTTCGTGGAGTTTTTGCTCGTATTCTCGCTTTAGCTCTTCCATATCTGTCGAGAAAAATTGAGATTTAGATAAATTGAGTGTTAGGGAGATTAAGGAAATGTAAAAATGTCAATTGATGTAGATTTCTTGCTATTTATCATTCCATGATTTCTAATCTTAATTGAGACGGGATAAAGTGGAATAAATTATGTAGATTTGATTGAAAATTAAGGAGTTGGAGAACCTGTTGAACTCTCTGAAGCCTTCAGAAATGTATTTATGCACAATACCTAATGAATATTCACTAAAAACTTACTTTGCTTCAATTCCTCTTTCTCCCTTTTCTGTTGTTCATGTTCGTCCCTCAACTTCCTTGCTTTATCCTCAAATTCCTTCTCAACTTTCATTTTCTCTTCTCTTATCTGTTCTTGGATATCAATACTATTATTCTCAGCAATAACTCCATTTGTTCCGTTGTTCCCAGACTGTTCCAGAAGTTTTCGTAACATATTAATCTCTTCCTGATATTCTCGAAGCATGGCATCTTTGGGATCTTCATTAATTTTCGGTTTATTTTTGATATTTTTAGCTCTAGACGCATATCTAAGTGTTGATAATGTCTCCTCATAATTATAGTCGGCAGGTGAAATACAAGCCACCATCTATATATTTTGAATAAATTACCATAAACACTCACGACTGAATAAGAATGAAAGGTAGGAGTGTAGCCAGATATTTGGAGGGGGGGTGGCTTAGGGGTTTGATTTTCAAGTACACAACCCCTCACCATCCTCCCCACTAGCATTCCCATACCCTGAATACACTCCTGATCAATTCATACCAATGTTTTAGTATTTCCACCGAGTGAATCTTGCAGTAGACGTGTCAATTTAGAATCACGATAAGGAACATGTTTAGTTTTTCCATCCACTAATGCTGATATTACATTTCCAAGGGCAGATAGCGATAAATTGATTTTTGTTGCTTCTTTCATGCGCTCTCCTGTTGCACCGGTCTTGTTTGCTCTTTCGCTTCCTGCTAAATCGACCTATTGTATTTTATAAAATTTTAATTAATTGACATTAAGTAGGAACAATTTAATTATGAAAATTGACTAACCAAGTTCAACTTTCCTTTACGTATTATGACATCTTCATTTGTATCGCATTGTCCTTGTTGTGCTTTTGATATTTGTTCGACATTTATGATAAAAATGCTATGTGATCGTGAGCTTCCAGCTGTAGACAATAGTAATGTAAATTGATTGAAAATCAATATTCATGAACGGTCATAAATAGATGGAATGAGTCTCATTTTATTTACCATTCATCAATGTGGCACCAACTTTTCTATTTTTAGCACCATAAAGTAAAAGCTGCTCACACTCCGACACATTATGAACAGGATGTCGCGAAAGGCTTTCAACAATTACACCTTCCGTGGGGTTTTCCTTTAGTTTTAGATTATTTGATGTGTCATTGCTCAATAAGTCGCGAATATTTTCATTATAAATTTCTAAATAGCTAACTACAACGAGGTAACGGATGTCGTGTGCAACGCTTATAGCTTCAAACAAGTGATCAAACGAGTGTGAAATTATTCCGTTATTTTTGGACTGATGAACATGTGAAGGATCCAGTTCCTGTCCATCGACTAATTTGGATAATGTTGGTCCCTGCATTGTATGACTTTTGCCACATCCTATTGATGTAGAAAGTGATTAATGATTCTACGTATTTTCAATGGGGAAATTTCTATTTACCTGTTTGTCCATACGCAAATATCGTGCTATTGTATCCTTTATGAAGGAACATAAATAGAATGTTTTAATTATTTAAGTAAATGCATCTAATTAATGCAGGTTGTGACGTTTACGAAAGCAATTTTAATTTCAAGAAATTTCGAGATTAAAAATTTATCAAGATTAGGTAGGTTTGTGGAGGTAGTTTAAGTATTTTAAGAAATTAGTGGTCATACTAAAATGGCGTTATGAACGATCACTTTTTTAAGAACTTGAATTTTGAGGTTATGCTAAAAATTTCGAGGTTATGTTAGGAATTTTGAGGTTATGTAAGGAATTTTGAGGTTATTTTAGGAATTTTGAGGTTAGAGTTGGATCTTTTGAGATGCATCAAATTAAGCAAGACCATTAGATACAATTTACATCGATTCTTAACAGATATGCTTAATAGCATGCTCAGTGGTACCGTTGTATACTAAAAAAGCACAATTTACAGTAACCCATGAGCAGAGGCGTAGCCAGGGAGGGGTCCAAGGGGGTCTGGACTCCCTCGAAAAAAATTTTTCTGAAAGTTTTTCCGAATTTTTTCTAAAACTCTAATTTAGAATTTATACATTTACGTACCTTTAGAATTAACAAAAAGTACAAAAATAATACAAATTGTACTCAACAAGAACTAAAAATTTTTCTGGCTACGCTCTTGCCTCTGAGGACACTTATAGCTTTTTATGGATCAAGGGGTCGTTCGGATAGAAGCTCGAAGTCGACTCGAATTTTCCTGGATTTTGCCGACTCAACTTCGAGCTCTGATAACCTTACGTGATGACTATAATCATACATACCTTCCAGTACACCCTCCACAAGTGAGTAACAAATATCACCATAGATTGTCTCATTATGAGAACATCCATCATATGCACTATCAAACACAAACTGCTTCTCTGGAGCTTTCTTATCCGCAGGATTTTCAAGATACAGCCTACACTCCTCAATCCGTACTATGCTCTAAATTTTCAATAAGAGTCAATTTTTAAAGGCAAATAAAAATTGATTTTACGAAATAATAAATGCCGCTACTCACTTGACATTTTAGTTTTTCCTCCTTCTCATTCCTAGGTCTACATCGTACAATGACTTTTACAGTCTCAGACGACATTGCTTTATCGTAATATGAATATTAAGTGACCTCCAAATTTAAAATTTTTTTTTCGTTTATCGTTCAATATTACACAAAAACATAATGTAATTCACATGTTAACAACCTAGTATATAGGAAAGAAAGAAAGGAGTCAAAAAAGAAAAATTTTGATATTGTTGTAAATAATTCATTGCCTTGAGAGAAGGTGAATGTGACTACATATTCAAATTTTCGGTAATCAAATGGTATTGGAACAAGGATAATGAATAATTGAGTAGATCAATATGGAAGTTCACTAACGAAAAAAGAATAATAATATTCATATGTGGCATTGAATTTTTAATATTATCCATAAATTATGAATTTCTATAAAACGCAAAATAAGATCCTTATCACTGGATGTAAAACACAAATTAATTTAAATATCCAAGCTGAACTTTCAAGGACATCAGATGATAATTTGCATGTCCAATTTAATTTATAGAATCCAATTTAGTGCACAATTTAATGTAAATCAATTTACTTTCCATTTCACTTACAATTCAGGCACTTAATGACAAAAAAACTAATTTTTATCGAATTTTAATGACACTAAATTTTTCCTTTGTGTGTTTACCGACTGACCGTTCAAGATGAAATGCACTGTGTACACAACAAAACAGCACGAACGGTATTGTCCGAATGTTATGGACTGAGATCGTCCATAGCAACGTGATCGGGAAAATTCCTTTCGTTTCGCATTTAATATTTAATAATTTTGTTCTTGAAAGTTTTAATTATTGTAAATATTTTGAAATTAAACTCACTTTTGGATATAACTTTTTTAATTCACCCACTAGAACTACCAAAAAAGTTGATTTTTTTGGTGTTCTTTAGGATTTTCCCAAACAATGTCACAGTTGACTTAAAAAATAAACAAGACATGAAAATTCCTGCACTCCTTAACAGTCAATGGAAAAACTAACACTAACTGGACATCGAAAATGGAAATTCCATTGTGGCAGTTCGGAAAGAGAAGTAAAATAGTCGTGACTATCATTTACCTTTGATCAAATAATTTTTGCTGTCATTGCACGTGATGAATGAAAGCAAAAGGTTGTAGGATAATTAATAGTATATTTGTTTCCATATTCAGTTTTTATCTATTTTTATTCTTTAATAAATTAATTTTTATGTCCATGAGCAGTCTTGGAACATTTGCTTAATTAGATATTTATTTAAATAGTCATTAAGTTAGGAAAATCTCAATGAAATTTTTAACGGAAATTTCCATTTTAAAATTTCAAAATTTAGCGGAATTTTGTAAGCAAAAATTCAAATTTGAAAATTTCGTTACATTTTCATGTTTAATTAATTCTTTGGTTTCAAAATCTCAATCATACACATTTCACATTTGTCATGCAACACATTCAAAACCAACCATAAAAGTGATTCCATGTACAAATATTGACATTTTTCTAGCCACATGCACCTAATGAACTAATAATCTTTAATAATTTAACAGGAAATCGTGTAAATAACACTTTACTCATCTGCAACATTAATTAAATTCATTTCATGTGTAAACTTATGGGCTAACATTGAGATTAATGCGTGGGGATTAGCGCTGGTCGCTTTAGGGATTATTGAACCATCCACAACGTACAAATTTCTAACATTCTTTACTTGAAAGTTCCTTAAAACTACTGTAGTCTCGTCTTCATAATCTCCAAGCTTGCAAGTACCAACTGGATGGTACATAGTCAGTGTTAAATGTCTTATGTAACATTCCCAATATGCATCTGAATTCTGCTTATTATTTTCACAGCCTGGAAGCTTCTTTGGTATCATTTCAGCACCTAATTGCTTCATCGGTGGAGTTTCAATGAGTTTTTGGATTATTCGAATGGCTTTAATCATGCTTTTGACGTCATTTTGTGCTTCATAATAGTTTGGATTGATCAAGAGTGGATCGGAAATGTTACTTCTCAATCTCAAATATCCTTTGCTTTGTGGATGAAGGAGAATTGGAAGGATAGTTGCAATTGGTTGATCAAGTAATGGCTCATAAAATTGATTCCAAATCTCATCTTTAATGTTAATTGCCTTTCTAAGATGTAATCCATGATCATCAGCTATGCTTATAGGCAATAAAATAAAGCTTATGTCTGGAATGTTACTCGAAGCATTAAAATTTACAAATCCCATAGCATCAGATCCAGCTAGTGACAAAGGTCCATTTCCATTAAAAACATAGTCAAGAACATTGAGTGGATTGTAAATGTCTTTTAAGGAACATCCAACAGTCTGATTTAATAGAATTTCAATATTCGTTGTCACATGATCCTGTAGATTCTCACCAACTGGCAAATCTTCGACAACTTTAATGCCAATTTCATTCAAATGATCTTTAGGTCCAATTCCTGAGTGCAACAAAATTTTTGGACTGCCTAAGGTTCCAGACGAGAGGACAATATTCTTTCCAAAAACTTCATGATGCTTACCATTTTTAATAAACTCAACTCCAGTTGCTATTTTCTGATTGCCTGCAAATAGCACTTTCGTGACCATCGCATTAAGAATGACTTTCGGTGGTTCCAATATTTTTCGCCACCAATTATAAAATTGTGTAAATCTCTTTCCATGCAGCTGTGTTAGATTAACGTAATTGAAGTCTGTAAAGAATTATAAAGGAATTAAAGATCCAGTAAGGAAGTTTTAAAGAATTGCTTAACTTACCATCAAATCCAAGTAACTTTCCACCTTGAATGAATGCACGAGATACTGCTGATTTGAAATTAGTCTCACTAACTGGAATAGACTCTTCATTCATCGCAAAATATCTATCAGCATCCTTTACGTCCTTAAAGAAATCAATATAGTCAACTGGATGTCCTCGATGATAAATCATGTTGTTTAATCGATGAGTTCCAGATATAATCTTCCCAGTTGGCCAGTAACATGAGTTGTCATTCATTCCTTTACATGAATTAGCTTGTGGAACTGTCTCATGCTTCCAGTCATAATCAGAACGAAGTAAAAGTGGCTGAACAATTGGAATGTTGAAGAAAAATCCAGATCCATAGCCTCCAGCTTCAATTAATAGGACTTTACCCTTCAAATTTGTGGCTATAACTCCTCCACTACTTCCAGAGCCAACTAAATTAGAAAAATAATTAAAATTTTCAAAATATTAATAAAATTTTCAATAAAATCTTAATAGCTGCAATATTTACCGATAATGTAGTCATAGATAATGTCCTCGGGCAAATCTCTGTCGATAAATACTTCAATGACATTGAGATAATGAGTGAAAAACTTAAAAGTAGCGATAATCACGAAATAAATGTAATAATTCATTGTTGACTTTATGTATGACTATTTTTTGTCTGTTGCAACGGCTTTTTGAAATTTGAATGAAAAATTTAGAGAAAACCGCGCTAAAAAAATCGAGAATTATCAATTTGAGCTGGAAAAATTATAAAATTAATTAAATTGTATTAACACGCCACCAAACTGCCTCAAAAATGGCAGGAGGATCATCGACGAAGGTGGTGCAAATCACCAATATTGCTCCGCAAGCCACAAAAGATCAAATGCAAGCTCTTTTTGGCATTTTAGGAAAAATCGAAGAAATAAGACTTTGTGAGTACGAAAAAAATATTAAAAGTTCAAAAAAATCATTCAAATCTTTATTTTAGATCCATCCATACGAGATGTATCTGTTCCAGTTGTCTCGAGAATCTGCTATGTGAAATTTGCAGAAAGTGGTTCCGTTGCAACTGCTCAGCATATGACAAATACAGTTTTCATTGACCGTGCATTAATTTGCATTCCTGTTCAAGGGTAATTGCGTCTAATTGACTCAAATTATCACTTTAACTAACACAGCTATCATTTTAGAGGAAGCATACCTGATGAGTATCATGCACTAGAAATGGCTGCACAAGGTACTTTAATTCCTGGTTTTGGAAATTATGGAGAATCCAAGCTTCCACCAGAAGTCGTGTCTCGAATGGAAGGACAAATTCCTAATCAAGTAATTAAAACTTATGACCCAAAGTTGGAGAAATACAATTTACCAGAGTATCCAGCACTTCCTGTGAACTATGATGACCGTAAAATTGAAGAAACTCGTCGAACAATTTTGGTCCTTAATGTTGAATCAGATTGGCGACTGGATGATTTAATTGATTTCTTTAAACGAGCAGGTGAAGTTAAGTATGCGAGATTTGCTGAGACTGATAATCGGCAAAAACTTGCTATGATTGAATTCTGCGAACAGAAAAGTGTGATTTATGCTCTGAAAATGCAAGGATCTAATTTTAATAATACATCCTTAAACATCCATCACTCGACACAACCAATTACCAAACCAGAAGCAAAGACAAATGAAGCAGCACAGAAGGAAATTGAAGAGGCAATGTCGATTGTGAAAGAATGTCACAATCAAATTTCAGCTGTTATTGATCCAGCTTTTGGAATATTGGCATCTAAAGAGAAAAGCTCTACAAGTCGGACATCACGGTCAAAAAGCCGTTCCAGAAGTAGAGTTAGTCATTCTCGTTCGAAACGGTCACGTAGTCGACGACGGTAAGGGAATATTCTTTTACCTTTAATCATTTTAAATATTAATTTATTCATTACCTTGTAGCTCGTCTAGTCGCAGACGTAAGAGATCTACAAGTCGCAGTCGTAAATCCAGATCCCGTTCGAGAAGTCACAGTCGTCGTAGGAAACGTTCGACAAGCCGCAGAAGAAGGTAATTTAATTTATTTCAGGCAGAACTTATATTGAAATAATGTTTTTGGACATGCAGATCGCGTAGCCGCAGCAAGGATAGACGTCGACGACGAGAAAAGAGATCACGCGATAGATCCAGATCGCGTCATAAAAGATCCAGCAGAAATCGATCAAGGTAACTTGGATCAACTTCCAAATACAGCAAAAAAAATTCAATAATTCTACTTAACAGAAGTCGTGAACGAGAACGTCGATCTCGGTCTAGATCTCGTCATCGTAGTGATCGAAAGAAACGCTCACATCGTGAAAAACGTGATGAACGTAAATATTCAATTTCGCGTTCTAGATCAAAAAGTCTCATCAGACTGTCTCCGGTACGTGAAAAATTGTCATCAAAAGTATCTAAACGTCATGTGAGCCGTTCACCTGGTAGGAAATTGAGAAAAATCTCGGAAGTAAGAGATTATGACGCTGAGGAGAAAATTGGAACTGACGACAATGGATGTGAAAAATCAGATAATATGGACATTTCTCCATAAACCTTCTTTTCTTTGCTGATAAACTTTATTCATGATTCTTTTCTATATCCATGATGATAATTTTGTGCTTAATCCAATAAAATATCTTCAGAACTTTTTGTGAATTGTGTCCTCACCTAAATAATTGTCTTTTTCATTTTTGAATTTACCTAATGATGACACCCTCAGATTTATAGACCCAAAATATCTCTGTCACAAAACTTCCCCCCTACATGCTGTTAATTAATTCTTAGACTGAATTTGTTTCTTCCTTTCATCTAGTATTTTATTTAAAATTTTGTGATTTAATTAACAATATAAAAGCATTATTTTAAGTCAGTCCATCCATTTCTTTGATCGTGTTGATGTTGTTTATTGATTATTTTATTATTAAAAAAATGACTTATAACTAGGTGACTAGGTGAGTTTTTGCAAAAAATTATGAATATTTTTGCTATAGGGGTCGTTCGCAAATTACGTCACGCAAAATAACGACTTTTTCGAGCCCCCCCCCCCCTTGTCACAAATTTTCCAAAGAAAGAAAAATTTTGTATTTGGACTGTCACAAATTCTTATACCCCCCCTCCCCCCTAAAAGCGTGACGTAATTTGCGAACGACCCCATAAAGGTATTTTGAGTTGCTCATAATTGAAGAAATATTTAAAAAAAAGAAAGGACTACAGCCAGGGGTGCCGAACGGTCCTTATCTTTCGATTTCGAATTTTCGAAAGGTCCCTTATTTTTGAAAAAATTTGGTACCTTATTTTTTAGAATTTTTTTTTGAATTTTTCGGAAACTAACGGAACAGTTCTTGTTCGCCAACTGCTGGGACTACAGATATCCAGTCTGTTGTCTAACCATTCGGCCACAGATACCTTATTATAGCTAGGGGCGTATTCAGGTTTTAGGGGTCAAATTTTTTCAATTTGCTAGGGTTTTCTAAGTAAAAAGCCAACCCCCCCCCCTCGAAAAATTTCTGGATACGCCCCTGACTAAAGCACATGATGATGACATCTATTTGCAAGTAAGTGCTATAAATAACGAAAAGTTTTTCTAAAGCAATCCTTCACTAGGTTGGAACCCATGCTTTCAGAAGGAAAAATGTTCACACTTTTAAATTGTGCTTCTAAAATGTCCATACCTTGAGCTTCATGGGTCATTCACTTTTTACGTTTGCATTCAGGGGGTCTGAAATTTAATTTAAAAAAATTTGTGAAAAGGGGGGTCTTAAAATCCCATTTTTTGATGGACGTCATAAGTGAATGACCCCTTAGAAGGAAAATGATAAGGGAAGATATGAAAATGAAATGCTTGTGGTCTGCATGCCTAAGGCATAGCAGTTATTAAATGCAAAAAAAAACTCGAACTCTCTTGGTGCTTCCAGTGCCAAGTAAAACTGACATGGATTGGTGTGCATATATGATATATGCTGTGGTATAATCAGTGGTGTAGCTAGGGAGGAGGGTGGTGTATTAACACCCACCTGACTGGCACATACCTAAGCAATGTGCATAATTAACCTGCAGTGAATAAATTTATGGGGCGCAGTCTAACTTTTAATACCATAAGTATTTTTTATAAGCTCTTAGAGTAGACATTTGTATTAAATTGATTAGTATTTCTCGTAGGACGTAAAGATTTCGTTGATCCAAGCACTAAAGTAGGATAATTAATTCTAAATTTTTCTGGACGGGATGCTTTAGTAGAACCTATTACTATTGTAGGTCTATTTTGTTGCCTTAATTTTAATGGTCTCTGAGAAGTGTAATATAAAATCGGCAATGGATGTGGACAAATCTTCTTCCATACAGCTAGTTTAAATAGCAATGGATGGTGATGATATAATTTTATACAAATTTTTGGTATTGGCCTATTCGTTGTTGTTGTTTCTGTTATGTATATTACAGTGGGTGGAACGGTGGTAGTAGCTAAAAATAAAATGTTTTTCTGTAATATCATAATTTATTAAATACTGTCTATTAAATCAAATACTAGTGGTTGTCGTTGTTGTTGTTGTAGTAGTTGCTGAAAAATTATTAATAAAATTTTAGTGGAATTTAGTTAAATTATTGCTGGGTTCTAAAAAATGAGAGAAAATTTAACAGTTTAATTTTTAAAACATGTTAGGGGTCATTCACTTATGACGTCCATGATTTAGGGGGGGGGGGGGGGTTCTGAGATTTTGTGACACTTTAAATTAAAGAAATTTTTTTAAATTAAAATTTTACAAGGGGGGAGGGGGTCTAAAATCCCATTTTTTGATGGACGTCATAAGTGAATGACCCCTTATCTGAGATGCAATTTTTTAAGTACTCCATGTAAAAATTAAAAAATTTCAATTTTCTCGGAATTTACCCAGACAAATTCAGTTTTTTCAAATGAGGACATGAAGTAATTTACATTTCCAATTATTTCCATTGATTCTTCTAAACTAAAACTGCATAAAACAGAAATTATGCTAAAATTTGTTTATTGAACGATTTTTTTGCAAAACAAATTTGGAATACTTGAAAAAATGAATCTCAGTAAACATGCTAACGAAATTTTGCATTGTAAATTAAATAAAAACTTTCAAATTGGCTCATTTTTTAAAAACATTAATTTATAAGGTATTTAAATGACACAAGCGACACAACAAAGTCATTAGGGCACTACTACGTCAATGTTATAATGACCCATGGTCGGCAAACGGATCTTATTTTTAGAACAGTTACGTTTAGTACTGTTTTTAGTAGTGCTTATTTTTAGAACATAAGCCGTTACAAAATTTTTGTAATTAAAAAATATTTTGGCTCTTTTCTCATATAAATCCTTGTCATTTTCGTGAAATTGTTAGCTTAATCATAAGATTGCTATAGTTTCTACTATTCAAATTGTCGGATTCAAATTGTATCTGTACTTTCTGTATTAAGCAAGTTTGATACAATTTGACATTTTCTTCAAAAACTAATTTTTTTGCAAATTGTAAACAAACATGACGTAGAAAAAATGTGTCTTGGCTAAATTTTAAAAACTGACAGAAAACAGTTTCAAATGCTAATATTTTAAATGTGAAAACATTGATAATGAAAAGGAAGATGAAATAAATGACGAATTTTATATTTTAGTTAAGATTTGAGTTAAAATAGCACAAAAACCAAATTTTGAAATAACGAATTTTTCGTATTCAAATTTTCCCGCAAAAAAATACCAAAAATTCAAATTCAAATTTTTTCACAATTTAACGGACTTTTCATCTGTTTGCCGACCATGGATAATGACAAAACGTTATAAAGTTGTGGGGTGCCCTGATGGTATCGTGACAATGGTTTTTGTTTCACTCGACAGCGTGTCATTTGCAGGGCTGATAATCAAAGGCACAAATGCAATTTTTATTTGAGCTCTAGCACTCTTATTTTGGGGTCTACTACCGATTTTCATATATCAAAAGATTTGTCTTGTCTGTGGCTATATTTCAACAGTGTTCATCTAGCCTTCAACGTGAACAGACGTGTTTTCAAAACACTCCGCAAATTAATTCAAGAATTAAGAATCAAAACAGAGATCGTACCTGTTGAACAAATAGTTTCTCAAAATACAGGTATGGAATCTCAAAACATAAATTTTGAAGATTGGTCCTCAAATCTGTTCGAAATAGAAGCAAAAAATGACAAATGCCTTTGCATGCCTTTGTATATTTTTGTTTCTATGTTATCTAGTTTTTTGGATCATAATCCCTCAAATAGTTTTAAAATGTAGTCACTTTAAAGACGAGTCTTTTGATATTTGAACGTCGGTGGTAGACCCCAAAATAAGAGTACTTGAGCTCAAATAAATATTACCTTTGTGCCTTTGTATATCAGTCCTGATCGTCCGGGTTAGACAAATTCACACAACTTACTTGTAGTGGTGGTGGTAGGGTAAAAAGTTCCTCCTGGATAAAAATAAGAATAATTCATAGTTTTAAAATATCCGTTCACTTAGAATGTCCAAAACTAATACAGGAGCTATATGATGATGAGATCTAAGAGTTTAGTTGTCAATGCCTTGGTGAAGCAACCGTGAACAAACAAAATATTGTAGAAAACCCAAGCTTCAAGTTTTAGCTCGCACTTCAGACCCTCTCATCGTCTCTGTCGTAAGTAACAAGTAACCGTACTCCAACTTACCTTGTAAAGTGATAACAGGAAATGGCGTCGTTTTAATGCATTTCAATTTAAAGTGCTCTGGTGATATCCAGGGAAACAAAAATAATTTAAGACACAACCCGTGAAGCTTCATAGTCAATACTAACGAGACAATTGTAATTAAAAGCTGAAAGAGATGAATTTCAATTTAAATGCACCAGAGCATGATGCACTCTCATTAATGAACTTTCTCTTATTAGTTGCATAATCCAGTGGTGAAATGGTTCTGTCTACATACAACAATGTGCTAACAAGAGAATGAAAAGTCATGAGAACATTTTTTTTTTAATTTCAATTAAAGCTTTTATTTTTATTATTTTGTTCATTTTCATTTAAATTTTTCCTTCTTTAGGTATAATAATTCTCTTTTTTTAAGAACAAAAACAGGTAGGCAAGGCAGAAATCCATCATGAATTTATAATGTAATTGTGTAGAAAATTTTACAGTTTATGGAAATGCAATCGGAAAATTTCATTTTCTTTTTTTTTTGGTTTCCTTTTTTTTGTTTGATGAAATTTTTTTAGAAGCTATTATTTTTTAACGTAATATACTTTTATCCACGCATTTCTGCAAAACAAATACGCTATTGGTATCACTTTGACTGAGTGGCTGATTATAGATTTTTCAGTTAAGTCAACTAGTTAATTACTTAGATGGAATGAAATTTGTCTGACGCTTTAAAAATTGATTAAAAATAATGGAATTGGAGACCACAATTCTTTGGGGTAGAACAGGTGGGATCATACATGTCCTTAGGTATCATCCTACAGTTAATTTTGGGGTTTACCAAGAGCTCGAATTAGACATGAATTTTGTATGAAGTTTAGTCAACTAGACTTCACAAAAAAGTATTCTGGTTTGGGGTCGGTGTTGTGTCAGCTTGGTTCTGGATTCGAGTGCAAATCTGGTTGCAAGCTGAGACCACATCAGCCCAATATCAGAATAATTTTTATTCTGCTCGTGCTTGACTTTTCTATACAAAATCAGAGTTGACTTCGACATTTTTGTTTACCCAAGGCTTGGTAACTCAAGATTAATTCAAAAAGTTCTAAAAAATTCAGAAGTAAGGAAGCAAGATATCTCAGAAATCACCTTATAATTTCAATGAATTAGTTTAGGATTGGAATATCTAAGATAAAGCTGCTTCCTTCCTTGAAGATTTTTTTAAGGATTTTTCGGGATTAATCCTGAGTTTTCATGCATTAGCTAGAATCTAAGAAAGTCAAACAGCATTGAGAATTGTACCTTAAGTAAGATATCGAGTATAGCCCTAGGCTATACCCAAAATGGAACAATATGGTTTTGAATACGACTTGAGGAATCGAGACTATGTTAAATTCAACTCAGAATTTTCTTTTTTGTTTCTCAACAGGGACGATACATAGAAAATTTTGAAAGACATACCCTATCGAGGGGGTCTTTGACCCCTGACACTCCTATCTGACCATACCCATTAAGAACAGCGCTCGATCTTGAGTCAGATTGTGTATCCACATCATATTCTTCTGCTTGTGAACCCAATAATTGTGATTAAGCTCTTCATATGATGAGAGCCATCGTAAAAAAGCTAACAAATTCTCAAAGAATTTTTAAATATGCGATTTTAAAACTTAATTGACCGAAAGAACTAGTAAAATCCCAATAATTTGATTAAAAATATTTTAATGAATTAAAATTTGATCACTTCTGCTTATTCAACGTAATTTCCTTTACTGATCCAACAGACAAAAATGCACATTAGTTATCCTCATGCGGATTACTTTGAACATTTCTTTTTTTATATCATTCGTCATGGAGTCACTCATCATTTACATTTTTATCCTATCTAATTATACATTATTAATTTTGGACTTTAACTTTTTTTTAATTTAGTATCTTATTGCACATAATTAATTAATTTTGAATTTGAGCTTTTTCACTGTAAATCATCTGATTCGGAAAAAAGGGAAAAAATTTTGCTTCAATTTTTTTGTTTATCACGCTTGAGCGCTTTTTTCATTTTATTCATATTTTTTTTTGTTCGCTGAAAATTTTGAAGCCATTACTTATTATTATTCTATGCAAATATTATGTAGATTTTTTTTCTTTGCTCTATTCCAATAATGTTTCTCTCTTTTTTTTGTTTGTTTGTTTATGAATCACGAGTAAGTAACAATAGGGGATAAGAATAGATAGAGTATTTAGAATTGTGAATGAGTTATGTATCGTGTGTTTTATATGTCATGTGAAAGTCCATAAGCATTACTATCAATTCTCTATGGTAGTATCAAAATTTATGTACTCTTTTTCACACAAGCGATGCTTTTTTTGCGATTATAAACTTTTTGAATTTATTAGCTGAACTTTTTTTGACAGAAAATAAAGTTTTTGTGATGTTGAAGCTATTCGACATAAAAGAGGATGCTTTAGTATAGCTTTAATGCCTTTGGATTTTATCTGACATAATTTAAGTGAAATATGGTAGAAAATGTCTGTTTATTGGAATAAAATATGAAATATTTTTGAGATTCTCTATCAAACATTTAAATTGACGTCATTAAAGCTTATAAATTCTACTTTTTTAGAACAGGGGCAACTGGGTAGGTAGGGTATACCCTAGCGGTACCCTAGGTGAAGGTAAGTAGATGTACCCTAGGGTATACCCTACCTACCTACCTGGAGTAGCCCTAGAAACCGGCCCAAGGAATCACCACAATCAAAGCATAGAAACCAAATTTAAGGCTTAAGAATTGTAATGTCGTGATAATTGTCATTACTGATTCAGTTTATCTCTGAACTTAAAAAAATAACAAAATATTTCAATCTTAATTCATACAAAATTTAAACCCCCCAAAAAAAGCATCCCCGTATGAGAAAAATCACACAAGTATGACATTGTACAACTACAAACAGGCATCTGTTCAGCTATGAATCTGTCATCAACCAAAACTCGACGAAATTCTCATTTCAATATCTCAACATGTTCATTTTTTATTCATTTCTATCGCCTTGATTCATATCCAACACATATCCTACAGAATGGAAAACTTTTTGCGGAATATTTTGTATTTAATTGAATTTTGGTCACTTAATTCAATAAAAATTGCATTATGAGAGCGGAAATGAAAATTTCATAAATGAGGAACCAGAAATTTTCCTCGATTATTATTGGAAATGCTCTTTATTGTATATTATTTCCATAATATCAATTCGAAAATGCAATTTATTTAACACATAATAATTTCTTTTTTTTGTTGAACGACGATTGGAATAATTTATTGATTTTTATGAACAACATAAATCCTATCCCCAAGTGAAGTTTAAAAATAGCGGTAACCATAAAGCAAATGTCTGATTAAAACTTGAATGATTGAAACTTGTTGCATTAAAATGCGATATTTGTGCTCAAAAAATATTTTTCAAACTTTTGTTATTATTTTTTTTCAACAAATTCGTCATAATTTATCTGATAGCTTCTAAGAGGGGAGAATTTGTTATTTTGGCTATAAAATTCGAGACATGAGTGCTGAGACACGAAGACTAGTTTTATCACAAATGCTTTTAGTTAAATTTTGGAACTAATTGAATAATATTTTAAAAATAATTTCCAATTAGCTTTCGCGCCTTTTTAAAAGGGGCTAAAACTACGATTTTTGCAATAATCAGGGAAGTAACTACGAATTTAATATAACAGAAAAAATTCAAATTTTTGAAAAACGTTACAAAATTATACTTTTTTTAAATTTACTCACTCATCTCAGCCAAGCTTTTTCAAACTTTTAAGCCAAAATAAATAATTTCCCATCATCTGAATAATTTCATAGAATTTTTCATTGCCTAAAATTTGAGAATGACGACTTTTTTTAAAAATTTTCCTTATCAATCAATTTTTTTATGTTTTTGGCTTCAATTTGCTTCAAAACTAATTTTTTTTTAAATTTTCAGTAATTTTTTTGTTTCTTTTAAAATTTTTTGTAATTGTGAAAATTCAAAAAGATGCTTCATATTAATTAATGTATGTAGTTGCTTTTATTTGCACGCTTACGATCTAATATTTACTAAAATTTGTCAAAAATGACATGCTGTCGAAGCTTCATTGCTGCTTTTTAACAATTTTTTTATTTATTTTCTTCTTCCATTAACTTCTTTTCGAATTTTTTTTAAGTCCTTAATTGTAGCTACACGTCTTAGAATACGCCAGTCCTTTTTTTTGAAGAAAATATTCTCATTCACGTATATGCTATATGACGAGATGCGACGCGCAAAAGAAAGAAAAAAATATTTTTTATGTACTTAGTACGCGCTCAATTTAATTTTTGTTCAGCATTCTCTTTTATGAATTATACTGCAGCGATCGATCCTTGTGGCGTTGTTATGCTTGTCAACATTGTCTTTGCCATATTGCTGAAACGAAATTATTAAAATTAGTTTCATTTTTTGATTAATTAACATTTCTTTCTTCTTGTTCAAATTTACATTTGGACAACACCCATAAATAGTGTTCATTTGTTAAGTAATTCTTATTGTTTCTTGGAAAGCTTTCAAGTATTATTTTTTGATGAAAACTTTCAGGTATGAGGGAAGTTCTCTCGTTATTTATGTAATAGTCATCAAGGGGTGTCAACTTTTTTACATAATACTAGCATAAAATGGTCAATAGGATCAAAATTTAATACTTTGTTGGTGGCCTGAATGCAGCTATTGAAAAGGAGTAAGGATTCACTAAGGGGTCATTCACTTATGACGTCCATCAAAAAATGGGATTTTAAGACCCCCCTTTTCACAAATTTTAAATTTAAAAAAATTTTTTAATATAAAGTGTCACAAAATCTCAGACCCCCCTCTCCCCTAAATCATGGACGTAATAAGTAAATGGACCCTAAGTAAAAAAGTCCATCCTTCCTTAATTCCCTAATTAAAAGACCCAAGCAAATTGAAATTTTTTCCCAAAAAAAAGAGGGAGGGGTTTGACCCCTCCCATGAATACGCCCCTGCTTTAATTTGTACTCAAAATATCTTTAAAAAAGTTGAGATCCTTGACATTTCAAAGGACGTACGTGAGAAAATTTGTCAATTGAAGCTTTTTGCAATAGCAGTGTGCTGCGTCATACAGTTTGGCAGATAATACTATCTGAAATGCTCCTAATTTACTGCATTACAGATAAATTTGTGACTATATTCTAGGTTTGGAGTTATTCCGGTATTATGTAACGATACACATTTAAGGATTCTGCTCTTTCTTTTACTTTAATAAGGGGTATATCCTTTAAATAACAAAATTAGTTTGGGTAATTTAAAAATTCATGAACACAACTCAACGAACCAGACTAAAGTTCTAACAAAGTTCTGCAATAAATTTTATTGACTGAGAATCGAGGAGAAAATAACTCGATGGGAAATTCCCATCTACTTGTTTTCCTCTTGCTGAAAAAATTCATTACATTAGCATTGGATCAAATTACTTGAATTAAAGCTTTTGTTTTTGAGATTTGGATGCTTTTGTTGAGCTTTATGATTAAAAATATGAAATTTTCTAAGATACATCAATTTTTGGGGTCTACGGCATACCAGTTGCCCACCACTGGTATAGCGTAATAATAATCTGACTTCCACTTCTCTTGACCATTACATAATATCCAAATAACATCTTAGAAGTCCACAAGATAGCAAATATCCAATATAATGTAACACGTAAGCATAAATGAAAATAATCTGGAACCAGGCCGGTACAAAGCTGACCTGTGACCAGATTTTAGCCTCCTCAGCACCTTGTGCTGCTGAGCTAAGTATCTTCTGCTTGAAAATCTATCACAGTTCACTACTTTTCCATACAAAAAATTGTCACTCCTTGATATTCACAATGAATTGATGATTTGTTTTTGCCAAGTCTTTCTGCC
Organism: Chironomus tentans; assembly: GCA_963573255.1. Lineage (NCBI taxonomy): Eukaryota > Metazoa > Arthropoda > Insecta > Diptera > Chironomidae > Chironomus > Chironomus tentans. The sequence continues at coordinate 8,847,404 of OY754303.1, forward strand.
AATATGATGATGAATTTGCTTTTAAAAAAATGAATGAATTCATGAATTCAGAATGAAAACGAAGCCAAAAGCTTTTGAAATTCATTGTCTTACGAAAGAATTAAATTACGTGAACAAATCGTCAAGTTTTCATGAAAATCAGTAAAATTGTCACAGTTCCAGTCGTTAATTTTACTTAAAGAGGTCATTTCAGAATTACGTCATGCAAAAAATGACTTTTTCAATACTACCACAAAATATTCAGCCCCCTCCCCCTTGAAAAAATTTACCCCAAAAGGGGTCGTTCACTAATGGGGGTTGTTTAAAGCCATATGACATTTATAACACAAATCATGCCCCATCACCATTTCGTGAGACATAAACAGCCTTCCTGTTGACGATCTGGATGCCCTAAGCTTCCTCCTTAGTTCAAGCTTGGGTGGAGTTATCACAAATCCCCATTTTCAATGCATATAACAAGTGAATGACCCCAAAGCTAATTTGCTACCAACGAAAAGCGTCAAATCACATTAAAGTTAATCGAAATGACCTAAAAGTAAGACTCAATTGCCTGTGAATGTGACGTTATGCTACCAAACCCATTATATCCGTTTAATGGCAAAAAAGCTTTAAATTTTTGATTAGAATATACGTGGCTTTGTCAGTGATCTAGAACTTTAAAGCAATTGAGTTGAATGGAAATTTTATGAAGAGAGGGCGATGTAAATTCAGTGGCATTGAACAGCCATAAAAACAATTATTAGACATCATCAATAAAGGAATAGCAATATCATGAAAATAAATTCATCATTAATTTTTTAAAAACTAAAAATGAGAACTGTCTGCGTCTTCTGCTGTCTAATATTTTCTATCCAACTATCTAGCTATTGATTATTTGGCTAAATTATTGAATGAATGAGAAAGTTTCTTTTCTTTCTTTTATTCATTTTTAGTTTCATGCTATCGACATTTTTTTCCGATGACGTGAAGAATGAAAGTTTATGTGTTGTGTTATGTACGTATGATGAAACCGCTTTCACCCCTCGAGAATGACTTCTTATTTTTTTTTTCTTGCTTCCTCTCTGCCTTTTTCCATTTTTTATGGAATCGTTCGCAAACGTCGTCCAGTTGAAAAATGGGTCAATGTTATTGTATGTCACACAAAGTTCATGCAAGATAGTTTTTTTTGGATGTCAGGTAAAGGTACTTTCGGAATTTGGTCCTTTATTTTTCGAATGTGGGAAAATTCGAGTTCGAAAATCATTTGTTTACATTTTAATTTGATAAATTTTGGCTAAAATTCAAGTTTACCAACTGTACAAATGATTAAAAAGTATTAATCGTGTTCATTCAAGTCTGTTAGAATCAATTTGTCCCTTCAAATCGTATTAAATAGCTTAAAAATTTAAATTCAACATTTTTCGAAATTAAAAATTGTTTGTAAACAAACAAGTACCAGAAAAAGTGTGGGAAAATTTAAATATCTAAAAAATAACGTCTTTTTTTCTTGTCTTGCATTGGAATAGTTCTTTTTGAGCGTCAGGCACTTCTATATCATCAAAAAATTGAGCTGCAGGACGTCATAAGCTAACAACCCCATAAATTATTATTGCTATTTTTTCATTCTTGAAACATGACTTGTTGTGAATGATGATGAAGAAATGTAGAGAAAGAAATTGAAGGAATGCTAAGAAGACACTTACCCTTGATTTGACTCGGAATGAGATAATATAAGGCCTCCTTCTAAACTTTCTCTTGACATTTCATCAGCCATCTTGACCTTAAGCTGATGTCCAAACGAATTTGCTTCCGCTGCTGAGTTTGGAGTAAGGGAATTGCCATTTGGAATTTGTCCGTTCTCTGTGCTCTCCTTATTTATACTTTTCTCAGTATCGTCCTCGTTCATGTCAATTCCTGGATTGCCTTCCTCGATTATATCATCATCAGCAATTTCCTCAGCATTCTTATCCAACGGTTCATTTTCCTCATCCTCATTATAAATTTTAAAGTAAGCGAATGTTAAGTATATAACGGAAATGATGAATGACGGAATTGGTATTGCCATTGCAAGTACTAAGTGAAGCGTATTTTTGCTCATATCTAAATGTGAAACAACTAAACGTGGATCAACTCTCGAGTAATAGCATGAAAAGTTTGATCCCTCGTTTTGGTAATATCTATTCCAAACAGTACAATTTAAAAACGGAGGATAGCCGCAGCCCTTAACATTTGGATAAAGGCGTGCTCGTCTATAATAATATTCAGAGGTATTGGGCATTAGACCTTCGGTAGGTTCACCATAATCATTCGAACCGCCTGTATCACCAGACTCATCCATTTCATTTGGACTGTCATTTCCATCAACATATTCATAATCGTGTGTCGACCGTCGTCGTCGATTTCCATCCTTCTTTTTAGGTTCGAGTGGTGTTGACGGATCCATAATAGTGATGTTGAATGGATTTGTTCCATTTGGAAAAATTTTATAGTTTACATAAATTTGCGTGCATTGATAAACATCACGTGTACAGCCTTCGCGACATGAAGTCCATGTACAATTTTTCGTTCCAGCCCTTACGATTGCTTCATCCGTAAAACATTGAGCTCGATTTTCATCGAATTCCATAAAAATTGTCTGAAACGCTGGCTCAATAACAAATGGTACGAGAAAAAGGAACGAGAATAAACTAAATGTACCCAAAAGCACGAAGAAGGCAGTCGTATAGAAGAGTAGTTTTTGTTTAAGTGTACGTTCTTCATTCATCACGTTAGGATATAAAGTTGAAAGGAAGGAGAAATCACAAAATCAATTATTGGTGTGGGGGGAGGATTTGTAAGATGGATGTAATCCTTAATCCTTTTTATCGTTACGATAGACACAGATAGAGTGCAAGAGGCAAGAGACAGCCTTTCACCTTAACAATAGTAATGATCCACAACAAGATGCATGCATGAGGTACTTATATACGTAGTGTATTTTGTCTGGTTATGCTAAAACATTATTATCCACATTCATAAATGAAAATTGCCTTCCGTTTGATGATTGTCGCACTAATGATGACTTCAAATTTCTATGTTAATTTTTTACGCTATAATTTAATTATAATTTATTTCAACAAACCCGCACAGACACATAAACAAACATCCACATACACACACACACGCGAGCTCGATTATTATTCTGTTCTAGTTCACAAAATATTCTATTGTTTCATGACAATTGGCAACGTTGGCGACTGCTACTTTACTGCTTTTACATAACATGAATGTCCTTTTTAAAGTTTAATATTTAATGATTATGTGTGTTATGCATATAATTTTAGCGAGCGAAAAAAAAATTACACAAGCTTCTGTGACTTGAAGAAAGAAACTTTAATATTTCCTTTATGCTTTTATGCTCACTGGCAGTTCCACTCACTTTTTTATTCTTCGCTTTATGTATATTTAGAAGGTTCTTTTGCTGTGGATGGTTTATAAAATAACTTTTTTATCGATTACTTTTTGTGTGCGGCTTTTATTCTTATACATTATATATATATATGTGTGATTCCACCCCGACATAGAGATATAGAGAGAGCACGGCGGCAATAGTATTCACGTCCTTTATAATTTAGCACTTGCAATTATGATAAATTTTATTACTTTTCACTGTGTCTGTTCACTTTAAGTAAACTTTACGTACGCCTGACTTATGACTCATAATCCATTTGATGAGCATGAGAATTTTTTGCAGTTCTGTATGCCTTTCATAATCGTATGGTCCCTTCTTTTTTCCACCATTTAATGTCAAGCTGATGTTTCAATGTCAAATGGATAATTCATTCACATCCAATTCTGTTTTTACTATAATATTATCAATTTGTGTGATAGTAAACGTATCTTTTGTGCTTATTGCCTAACTTATATTGCATATTATATTATTTTTATTCACTTTTCTAGTTTTTCCAATAAGCAAAAAAAAATTTTTTTTCTAGGTCTGATTTTTTTTCTCTCTTTTTATCCTTATTACAGAACTTTTTATCCTATTTTAACATAATATTCCTGTTTTTATGTAACGATGTGTTATGGTTATTAACTGATATTCAACTTATTTGATCTTCTTTTATGTTAAATTTAATTTTATTATTATTTTTTTCCTTCCCGTAACAAAGTTTTTTTTGGGAATAACTTTTTGTTTCAGCAAAGGGTAAAAAATTTCTGTTCCACATTTGCCAGTTATTTAGGAAAAGTAAGTAATGTCCTTAGCGCGCATGCCTAGTAAAAAATTCTCTCTGCGGAATTGAGAGAGCTTTTTATGTTTGCAACATGATTGAAGGAATGAATCATTGTGGGATGAAAATGGAAAAAGTTGGAGGAAAATGTGAGCGTATACTTTTTTGTGGCATATAGATTTTGAATTCCTATAGCAATTTTTTTATTATTTTACTCAAGTTTTTGTTTTTGTTGCTAATTTTAAAGGTATATGCATCATTACACTACAAATTAGAGCTTCGAAAAAAGAAATTTAAAGGAAAAATTATTTTTCAGAATTCTTTGGAGGACCCCCTTGGACCCCTCCCTACGCCCCTGTCTTATAGTGAGATTTTTCTATACATTCGTTGACATCAGGCAATAATACTAAAACTTCTAATGATTTTTTTTATTTCTTAAATTTTTCATATTTTATTGGAACACATGAATGGCACACGGTGTAAATCTGGCGTCATGCTGACCTGATGCCACAGTTTTCGCCTTTTTTACGCCGTGCGCCATTCATGACAATTTTTAATCAAAATGGTACAGTATTCCCGCGAATTTTGGTGTCAAATGAGGCAAAAACCACCGGCAGGACACCTTCACCTTTTTTCATTACAGCCAAAACTACAGTAATGCCAATTAGAGATTAGTGGGTTACATGCCTGACGAATTTAGTGAAAATCCAGTGCAAGCAAACAGTTTTTTATCAGACTGACTTTTTTAAACTGGGTGAAATGATAAGATGACCTGGTAACATGACCCACAATAAGTAGATAATAAGCCGCAAAAAAATTATTTAAATATAGGCTTGGTTGTTCTGCGTAACGTAAAAAAAGGCAAGATCATCAGAAATAGAAATTCAATGTGGAGTGGGGGGACTCGAACCCACATCCTACGATTTTTGATCACATGCTCTTACCGATAAGCTATCATGGTGTTTTTCAGAGTTTTGGCAGAATGCAAACTTAAAATCTATTTTCTACTCTAAATAATGCCTTTGATAGCATGGTTGATACGGAATTACTTGGAAAGCTCAAACAACTTTTCCGACTACTTTTTACACCTACATAAAAGTTATTGACCTTCGATGTTGTTCCATAAACTCTTGCATAATGTAAAAATTTATTCCAATTTCTATAAATTTAAAGCATATGCTTCAAATGGATTTTTTTCCTTCCTGAAGTGCACATTATTATGCATTATTTCACTTCACTTCATGTTCACTGTTGAAAAATCAAACGAGATTTTATTGCAGTGTTTGATTATGGAAAAATTAAATGACGAAAGCAGTCGATTAAAAAGCCATAAATCCCATGAGAAAATCAAATGAAGAAAGAATGAAATAAAAATCTGCAAACGTGACACCCACAAATTGATGCCTGAACTAATGAGCGAAGTGAATGGGATAAGAAGAAGATTTAAAAACCATTGATTGAAAAATTGCGAAAAAAAATTTGTTATTCTTAACTCTTTTTTTGTTATGTGTGACAATCATGATGATGTCTTCATGTACATTTCTTTCGTAGTCATCGTTGGATGTCGCATAAAAAAAGAGATGTGCAAGAAAACAAAAAGAAGTTCAAAAAAGTCTCATGGATGAATAAAAGGAAGCAAATCGTGCAATTTTCAAGCGACAGAAGCTGTTGATGAAGCTACTTTAATTCATACTGCTGCTGTGCCGTTTAACTTAATAAATTTTATTGCACTTTAATTTTTATTTTTCATCTTCTTTTAATTTTTTTTATTCAGTCAAAAAGTTGGAAAAGTTATGCAACTTCACTTTTCATTCTGCTGGAATTTAAATGAAATTGAATGCAGCAAAAGAAAAAAAGATGCAACAGCATGCATATGGCACGAGCTGATGAAATTAACCCAACAAATAATTGTGCTATAAAAATATCTGAATCTGAATTAAAAAGCAATTAGGGTGCATGAAGATGATGCCAGGTGATGATTGATGCACTCAACAAATTTTTTGCATAATTCAATTGATAATTTTAAGGCATGCATGTCTGATGAAATCGGGATCATTAATCATTAACTAGCCATAGCCCTCGTGTCAGTTCTGTATTGAAATGCAGAAGATCACAATCTTAATCTCACGTTTTTGGCTATTTTGTTGCATTGTATCCACAACATTCATCTATGTTTACTCACTCACATGTTTCCTCATCATCACTTCCATAATATTTCGTTATTTATCATCATAATTTACCGCGAATAATTAGCAATTAAATTTATTTAGGGTTTAGACACGAAAAAACCAATTATTTTGAATATCCCAAAATTGAAGTATGTAAATGGACATTTAGTTTACTGTGTTGATGCTGGATGATAAATAGACTCAGAAAATGACGAGCTAGTGATTTAATTTCATACACACGTCGAGTAGATCACACTTCGTCTTCTTCTTGCTGTGCAAGGTCAACAGAATTACTTGAAGAGCTCAAAAGGTGCATTTGAGAATGTAAAGACATACAAATAATTGGAATGAGACAATGATGATGCAGTCATACACTCAAGGTAAATTAAAATCATGCTCGAATCTAATTAAAATCAAAATCATAACGAACTCATAGACATAGACTGCATTTCCATCATTTTAAGTGCATCACAACAACTCGGTGATTTATGTCATCAGTAATAAATTTTTATTAAAGAGATTGTAATTGCATCATTTTAATTTCAATAAATATAAATGTGAAGATTTTTTAAAATCGATATAAGGAGCTTCGCTGTTTTTTGTACTTCAAATTTAATTCACTTCCTAAAAGATGAGAATGCATGTAAATTGATGTCTAATCGATGACCTTCTCAAGGACGACCAATTAGTGACAGACAATAACAATATTTACATGAAAATATAATATTAATGCAAATGAGGAAAATAAACTTAATTGAATATTTTATTAAATACGAAAGTTATCAAGCTTTGCTAGCTCAAAACAATATGCTATTATGTCTGATTGATATTAAGAAAAAAATCATGTCAATAAAAATATTTTTGAAAGTGAAAGGATTTGGATAATTAATTGATTTAATATTGAAACATCTTTTTCTAGTTTTTCCATCAAATATAACTTATGATGATGTTGAAAACTGTTTTGACACTTAATTCATGTAAAACACATGTTGAACATTACAATTGTTCGAAAATATACTGTAATAAATACTTTGCAATGGATTAATGAAGCTTCTGTTGCCAGTTTCTGCTAATTTGTTACAAATGACAATTGATTTTGTAATGCATATTGTCTGCTTTTTAGATGGTAATTAACGGTTTTTTGAAATTTAAATTTTAACGGTCAAATTTTATTTGAATTTGAATTCGCCTTGTTTTTCAATATTGAAATTTGACAGCATTTGAATTTTTTTGAGCCGTTAAATTTTTAAACTATGAATTCTGTTTTATTTAAGGTTTTTGAGCAGTTTTGGTCAATATTTCAGTGATAAATAATTTTTTCTAATCCCAATTTCTTAAAGCCAGGCTTGAGTGACAGGCTTCCTTCAAACCACAAATTACATTCTCATCAGAGACTCCTTAATGCATTTTCAAAGTAAATCAATTATTAATGAAGACTTACAACAAATGAAAGTAAAAATCCATTAAGAACTCGATTAAAGCTATTAATAACACTCAATTCAGCCACTAATTCCAAAACATAATCATTCCTTACTTGATTCATTTAAATACAGCATGAATAAATAGTATAAAACTTCATGTAAAGCTCTGCACTTATAATGCATAATAATATGAATTTATACTACATAAAAATATCATTAGCGATCATACGTTTTGATGATTTAGTAACAAATTGAAACTAAATGATTTTGGCACGACATATTCATTCATTTCATAATTCATTCACAATAAATTTCATATTGTTTAGTAATAGTCAAGTGTGATAAATACAATTTCATCATAAATGTAGAAATGACGATTTTTTTCTAACCCAATTTATGGCAAAAGTTCAAGTCAGTTCTTCATTGTTCTTTTGTATCTGTGTGGTATCTTCAGCAGGTGTAGATTTGATTGACAATTGGCAATTAACTACTAGGAAATTGTTTTAAATGCTATGTCTTTAGCTTATATAATGATATTGAATATTTCATAATCATCAGCCACTACAGAATGAGTTCAATTATAAGTTATGATCCATAATGTGATTGAATAATTATATCTTTACGGATGTATCATCAGCTTCGTCTCCATTTCGAGTAAAGAGTCAAAAAACCGCAAGGAAAAAAGATACAATGAGCATTTAAAATTTGCCGTGATTTATTGTTATGGTTATGAGCTAATGAGGTGCTAAATATAAATTTTACTAATAAATTTTGTACCCCCAACAGTTTAGTCAATGAAAATTGAAATTTGCAGTGCATCGAGGTTGATTTTGGCATTAAACTTACTCAGTATAGTTATTTAGAGTACAGAAAAAATTAATTTGATAAATTGAATGTTGAACTTAATATTTGGGTAATAAAAATTTTTATTAATGACATTAAATTGATTTTTTAACATCTAGGCATAAAATTAATAGAACTAGAATTTTTAACCTATTCTAGAATAATAATTTTTTGAATGTTTTAAGTAAATTACTAAGAATTAAGTTAGACTTCATGATGAAATGTAATTAATTTGTCTATAAAAATGGATATTAATATTATGAAAATTATATAGCACATCAGATCATCCTCAATTTTAGAAGAATTTACAAATTGTATAATAGGCTGTACTCTCATGTGTGTATTACAATGTTTAATGTCACGTTGAATTCCAAGTCCTCTGGATAGAAAAAAAGCAGTTATTTTTTTGCGATTTGAATTTGAAATTTCAACGACTATTCCAAAGTCAATGAGTACTAAAAATTATTATTTATTTTTATTTTTTTCCATCAATATGAAGGTTAAATTAAAAGATTTGGATAATGTTGTTAATAATTTATTATTATTTAGTGATTTGACGAGAAAAATTTGTATTTTTCTTACGGACATACTTTTGTAACGGATTTTGTTCACAAATAAGTAGTCTATAATTCAAATTTTAGTACAAAAATAAGTATTATACGTTAGTCCAGAGGACTTGGGTTGAATTAAAATTACTCTAATGTTGAATATGAAAATTTTGAAGGACTTGTAATCTGTTGCTTTTTAGTGGCATGGAAAAGGGTTTCAGCATCCGGGACCACATCAAAAACCCCATGGTCTTCGGGCATTCCTTGATTAAAATTCATAAAAAATCTAAAAAATGCATCTTAATGAACAATTAAGCTAAAGAATAAATTAAAATGTTAGTTCCAAAGTAAGGAGAGTAATGATTAAGAATCTGTCCTCTAGTGAAAATCGAACCCAAAATACGAGTTGACTTTGATATCTGCTATGTTCAAAAACCACTTAGTGATACACAGTGGCTTACTATTAAACTATAATTTGAAGAAAAAAATCAATAAACTTCCGAATCTTCAATCTAAAACGCAACCACACATTCCTATGTCCTTTCCAATCGACGGCCTTAACCGTTCTCATTACAACCTTGTTACATATGCATCAAGACAAATTTATGTCGATTTCAATTTACTTCAATCACTGATCGTGTCATTTAAAATTTATGTCATTTTTCACCTTCTCTTCTTCATTCCTACGTTCTTTCTCTCGTCTTGCTTTTCAAAAAATGTTACAAAAAAATAAAATTCCAATGAAACAAAAAAAAGTAATTTTTTTGCACAATACACGTCTCAAAGACCTCATTCTTTATGCTTCATTTACGTCATTGATGATGTTGTTAAGAGGAAGATCAGATTAGTAAAATAAGCAGCATCGATGTAATTTATAGTGTTCAATTAAATGTTACTTAAACTCATTGTCATCGATGTCTCTTCTTCTTCGTACTGTCCATTCATTTCCAGACAGTTCAATAGAGAAGAAATTCGAGAATTGTAGCATCAAAATGTAGGGCAATACCGAAATGCCGATGCATTGCAAAACACAGTCTAATGAAGAAAAAAAGTCCAATTAGTATAGATATACAATTATTTTCTCTCATACACAATAAATTTAAATTATCTCTTTAGTTATGCTATTACATATTAGCATAAAATTTGCAGTTTATGATCTGCTGGCAGAAGCAACATAAATTTCATTTTCTATAACTTTTTGTTTCTTGCATTCACAAACTAAAGAGATTGTCTTGATGGAGATGAATAATGGATCGTTGGTCGATTTACTTTTTCACGATCATCATTGCTTCTTTTTTACAATGTCAGCGAACAATTGAAAATAAAAATTTGTTGTACTTCTAATGTTTGGAACATGATTCAGAGTCTAATGAATTACCTGCCAGAATCCCTTGTTGCCTTCAATCACAGATAAGAATTTTTTTACATAATTTTTTCAGCTACTTTGTTGCTAAAGTTGTGTCTCGTAATTTTTTTTATTTAAACATGAGTTGCATCAAATAATCTTAATGACGATGTGTAGGCATATTACTTGTTTGTTCAGTTGATCGTAACTTTTTTTCTATGGTACGCTTAGGAGCTTCAAAAGTGGATTTTTGAGTTTTATTACAAAGTTAATTTAGATTTTTCCAGACGGCTTATTTTTTCATTCATGTCCAGGTCAAATATTTAGGTCAGTGGTTCTCAAACGTTTTGGATCGCAACGCGCTTTAAACCATTCGTGACATACATTTAAACTTTTTGGGTACTTTTTCTTCAGTCACGTGACATTTTTTTATTCTATCTAATCAAAATCGTTCACTAAGGACTAGAGACGTTCACTTATTATGTAATACAAAAAAATATGAACTTTCAGACCCCCTCCCCTGTTTCTTACAAATCTTCATACAAAAAATATTAGTTTTTCTGACCTCAAAATCTCAGTCCCCTTCACAACGTAACATAATAACTGAACGACCCCTTAGTGCAGTGTTTCTCAAACTTTTTCGACTCGCCGCACACTAGCTGTGATTTTAAGGATTCGCGGCACACCTAAGTCCAAAAAAGTTTCATCTTACCTTAATTTTTGCCTAGAATGTGAAAGTGTATGTCTAGTATCTTTGGTCTTGAAGAACCAAACGCGGAAAACTAGTGAAAAAGCCGATGAAAAATTCTAATTTTAGAAAAATGTAACGCCACACCTTTGAATCTCTCACGGCACACCAGTGTGTCGCGTCACACAGTTTGAGAAACACTGCCTTAATATAGTGTACACTCATTCGATGGCGTCGCAGAACATAAGTATGTCACTAGTTCAGGAGAAGATTTTAGAACTGTGTTACACTAGTAGAAAGGGGTCTAAAATCCCATTTTTTGATGGACGTCATTTGCGGATGACTTCATTAGATTAATTCCCGATCAATTACAATTATGCTTCATCAAAGACAATACTAATTTCTCTAAAATTCATGACCATCTTAAATTCAAATCAAAATTACGCAATCCACCCCTAGAATTTACCAAATTAAATTTCAAAATCTAAAATTTCATAAATTACACCAATTCTTCTTCACCATACAAAACGTGCAGTCATGCTAGTTGAAGAATTCGCATGAAATATCGCAAAATTTAAATGCACGAATGAGAAAAGACAAAAAGACGACATTTATGATGCATGATCTAGTTTTGTCAAAAAGGATTATAATGCTCAAGTACTTGAACAATACACGAAGGTCAATTGCCATTGATTTTAATATGAAGTACACAATGTGCATTTATAAAGTAGACGAATCTCATTTATTTTATTTCACATGCGCCGGTAAAGTTTCGTTAAACTTTTTATTATTTTATTTCTCTTCTCTTTTCACAGCTCCGACACTCAATGAGTTAACGAAAGAGAGAGAGACTTATTGCATCTTTTTTTTCTCATGGATGCATGTAATACTTAGTAAGTGGAGGTGGTCCTCATGTACAAAGCTTTACAGCATACCGAAAATGATGCTATACATCCATTCACTTACTAAACGAATATAGTTTTTTTTGATAGTTTTATAGAAGTAAAGAAAAACTTTTTTTGTGTATAAATAGAATGGTGCAGATCACTATTCAAATCAGTTCGAATCGTACATCGGATTAAGAAACTCATAGTTTCATACATCCTTTTTTTCTAATTTAATTTCATTTCAATTTATTTTTCTATCCTATTTTAAATCAACTAAGAATTTCAGTGATTTATTCTAAAAGTTCTTGTGAATTTGAAAAAATTTTAACTCAGTGATCAGAAAAATATCTAAAAAAATCAAATTTATCATAATTAACAAGTTTGGTGACTTTAATAAGACAAAAAAAAATATTTCAACATGAAAAATATATCATTATTAATTGGTGAGTATTGCAAAACAGTTAACAATTGACAAAAAAAAATTAGAAATTCACACCGAATGAGATGAAAGAGAAAATAGTGAGGAGCATAAAATGTGATTATGAATTATCTGTCGGCTTAACATACTTAATTCATACATATTTTGGTTGCAAATATTCACAATATTTTCGCGATAAACAATGACATGAAATGAGATTCAATTGCGAAAATATTGACCATTTACAATGTGATAAATTAGTTATGGACCAATAATGCCTTATTGTAGTTTAATAAAGTGCAGATCGTTTTGAATTGAGTGCTTTTGTTTTTGGAGTTCATTTTAAAATGATTATGTTGGGATTTTTTTAAAATTTATTAATAATTTTGTTTTGTTTTGAGAGAAATTGATTATTAATTTTGAGATAATAGAGTCGTGTTATGTCGCTTCTGGTGATGCAATGAGCTTGACTATTTAAAAATTATTACATTAACAGGTGAACTGTTAAGAAAATAATTGAAAATTCATAAAATCTGACGAGTTTTCTAAAATTTCAATATTTTTTCAAACCTTAAAAAATTTTTCTCAAATTTTCAATATTTTTTTAAAAATAAAATTCAATATTTTCTCAAATTTTATAAAAATTAAATATTTTGTAAAAATTCAATATTTTTTTCAAATTTCTTGTAACTTTTGGGGTTCATGTTAGCTTCTTAATAGTTTTATCTCATAAATGAATATCATAAGTGAACAACCACTAAACTATTCCAAACTAATAGTAATAATAATAACAACTCCATCATCTGTGAATGAAATTTTGGGTCCGAAGCTAGAAAATCTATCAAAATAGCAAGAATTTGTATTTATTTGTCTACATTTAACGTTCAGAATAGATAAGATAGCTTTCTTTCATTGCACTAGGTTTAAATTTCTTAAATTTAATTGCATCATTCATAAATTTTAATAAATATATAGTTTTGAGAAAAAGTCAACTAAAACACACAGTTTTGCAACAGATTCTAGCAACACTGTTAAAAAATTCAAAAGTTTGAAATTTAAATTTTAAAAGTTTTGAAATTAAAAATTTTAAAAAGTTTAAAAATTTTGAACCTTAAAAATTCTAAATTTCATTTACTTATCCTAAGAAGCCTTTAAGAATCTCCAATAATATCCCAGTGTACAAACAAATAGATGAAAATATTCAATAAATTATTCAAATATCCATCCACATTATGCAACCAAAAGTTGATAGCCTAACAATTACCAATCCAGCCCAAAAAATTGTTAATCAAATCTTTCTAATCCTTACAAAATAATTTACACAAATTGCCAAGCTCAGTAAGAAACCTCACAAAACGATGTTCAGTGTTCCTTGTCATCTCTGCCAATTTATTTTAGTTCAACTAGCATCACATCTTCTTGCTCATTATGGTTCGCGACTTTTAAAATCATCGAAACAATCAATCATATCACATAATTGACACTACATACAACTTTACCCTTTCTTTTACTCCTCTTCTTGACATTCACACATAATTTCATCAATTGGATATTCAAGCTAAAAGTTAATTATTTCATCGATAATTGAATAAGCCCCAAAACATTTTGATTGATTTTAACAATTAACCCGTCCCCTTTAAAAATACATTTTGTGTATGTGACTGGAAGTTGCTTTGTTTCTCTAACTATCTGCAATCTATCTTGATTGCTTTAACACTTTTTTTCTCATCTCCCATAATGATCATCAAGATAAAAATGCACGGCAAATTGCAAAAATCATTTTACTTATGACAAATTGCAATCAAAATAAAAAAAATTCTCATCTAATATTTGATTTGTTTTTGTTTTTTTCTTTTCATTTCCACACAGCTTTGTTGGCTGTTAGCCTGAGAATAACTTTGGTAATTAAAAAACAAGTCATTTAATTGTCGAGACATATCTATTCATAATTTTAATATCTTATTAATTAGGCTCAAAATGGATACAACTATGATAGACCGTCAAGTGCTGGTGGATTCCAACCACAGCCTCAAGCTGGATTCCCAACGACGCCAACTTATGCAGCTCCATCTTTCGCACCAAATCAACCAAGCGGACAAGGCGGTTACAATTATCCAGGTCAAGCTGATACAGACTTCCCAACGGCTCCTGCTGGCACAACTGGATATCCATCAGGCTCACAACGACCAACAAATGTCGGTGCTAGCTCATACGCGCCACCACAACCAGCAAGCGGACCATATCCAGGACAAGGACAACCTCAACGACCAGTCATTGGAGGAGGATCATTCGCAGGACCAGCTGTTTCAGGCCCAAGCGGTTTCGGTCAAGGAAATATTGCAGGTGGTGGATTCCAGAGTGGCTCCCCATCATTGTCATCTTCATCATCATCTTCAGGATCATCATCAGGCCAGCAAGATGAAAGCCAAGAAGGAGATTACTCAGCTATTCCCGGAGAACCAGAAGTTGACTATCCAATCTTCTCAGAAATTCCAGAAACCTCATTCGACTGTAATCAACAAGAATATCCAGGATACTATGCTGATGTTGAAGCAAGATGTCAAGTCTTCCATATCTGTGCCTTAAACAAAACTTTCAATTTCCTCTGTCCAAATGGAACAATTTTCTCACAAGAAACTTTAGTTTGTGTATGGTGGAATCAATTTGACTGCAATTCAGCACCAGGACTTTATGCTAACAATGCAAATTTGTATGATAACTCACAAGCAGGACAACAAGCAGTACAAGGTGCTATAGCTAATGATTTTGCCGGAACAACAGGAGCTAGCGGCCCATATCCAGCCCCAGGACGACCACAAACTCAAACTCCTTCATTCGGCGCAACTGGTCCAACAGGCCCCAACACATACCAACCATCCGCACCTTCATCATCAGGAGCAAACTACCCATCAGCACCTTCATCCGGAGGAAATTATCCATCATCCCAAGGACCATACCCAAGCGCTGGTGGGCAAGCACCTCCATCTCAGGGACCATATCCAAATGCTGGAGCTCAAATTCCATCTCAGGGACCTTACCCAAGTGCTGGAGGTCCATCAAACGTGCCATCAGCATACCAACCACCACAAGGTGATTCATCTTACCCAGCAGCCGGAGTTCCACAAACACAAACAACACCAAGCCGCGACTACTTGCCACCACGACGAGGATAAATATTTTTTTTGAAAAGGTTATGCTTCTATGATTACTAAAAACTGATTAATTAATTAATTCATCCCTGCTTTAAAGTCATTTTTATACTACGACATTCTATCATACATAAATATGCTTATCTTCCTACATTAATTATTACTTAATGATCTCCTTTATGTTTACTACTTTATATAACTCCTAATAATCTTCTTGCCTATAGAATTTCTGATTTAGTATTTGAGACTTTTCGGTGGTTAATATGTTAATGGAAGAAACAGTTGAGTTAACTGGATATGATCAGGAAATTGAGATACATTTATGAGTTATGTTAGAGTCTGAAAGGTTATAAAGTTATTGATGGTGATGAATTAACTCAATTGGTTCTTCTGAATTGTTGCTGACTAGACTTTAAATTTTAAATTCAAAATCAACTCTTAAATCTGTAAAATTTGAAGAATAGAGGACTTTTCAAAGAATCAGAGACTATAAAAATTGTTTAAAATATTTTTTGGATTGTCTGAGCTTTGAACTGTCCTATAATAGCCCATATTTCATGAATCATCGAAGGCTTTAGTTAAATAGTCTTTAGTAGCATACAAAACTAAAAACTAGCACAACATCCAAACATATAAACAACCGAAAGCCTCCAAATCTATAGAAAAATCACCCAACATTTCAATATTGGTTCCCGATAGCGAGATCGAGTCCTAGAATTCCCTGGATGACTCAATCTAAAAAGAAGTCAAGAGTTAAAGCATCGGGGATCTATACATTTCCATACTACATCCTATTCTCCTCCTTAATCCCTAAAATCCTTCAAAAAAAACAACTAAAGTTACCAACCCATATACCCCATACTTGATACTTGTACAATTGACTTACCCCTCCCCTCATAATATACCCTCATCAATTAGAGAAAAAAACAAAACAATCAACATAAGAATAAGGCACGCAGACACAAATGATCACACTCGAGAATTTATTTCAATGCTTTTTATCAATGAAATTATGTATTTTGCAAATGATTCAATTAGTAATTGACAGACGAGCACAAGGCAATGATGAGCTAAGTCACGAGTGCAATAAATGTAAAGCGAGACGAGATAATCGCAATAATGACCTTTCGAGCAGAAGAGAAGACAAAAAGAAAAAAAAAAACGGGAACAGAAAATTGAAAACCGCAAAAAAATCGCATTCGTGACTTTGACATGACGACAAATTGATCTTCTATACGGGAAGATGGAACCAATTAATCATCATTATTAAAAAGCATTAAATTAAATTCAAATTTACCATATCGTACTACATTTATATAATATTGATAGAGTTAAAGGAAATTATGAAGATTTTCAAAATGAGAATATTAAAAAAAATCACAAAAAAATTACAAATATTTTTAATGAATGATTATATTCATGTATAAAGCCATGACAATTTACTTTATAATTTTTATTCTTGTAAATTTTTTATACTTTTTCAATGTATTTCATTATACTTATCATTCAAATCCATGAATAAATAAATAAATGAGATTTTTTGTATGAAAACAAATGAGTTTGAGCTTACGAATATTTCAGAGTTGGAGAAATGAGGATGCTGATCTTGATATTGTTGCTAAAAATTGGTCTATTAGCTTTAATACTGCCAGAGTAGACCATAACTCACCAATGAAAAAATTTCATTTGCGTGTAGTACTCAAGTCAATGATCTACAACCTCCTTGCTTCAAAAAATTCAGTGAACAAGATCAATAAAAATTTAGTTTTTAAATTATTACTGCACAAAAATTCAAATTTTGAACAAAAGATTCCTTAGCAATTTATAAGTCTGGGGTGTACCCAGAAATTTTTTAAAATAGGTTTTCAATATTTTTTCGATCTTTTACTCACGGTTTTGTTCTTGTTGTTAATTAAAACTATACGTGAATCATTAACTAACTAATTAGAGTTGCAATCTGTCACAGATCTCATCTGTCACAGATCATCGCCTGTTACAGGTCACAGATCAAATCTGTGACAGATGACAGAAATCTGTCTGTCGACAGAAAATAATCTGTGACAGATGAGAATTGTGATAGATTCTGTCATCTATCCTGTGACAGATATCTGTCACCACAACTCTGTAACTAATTAGAGCTTTGGAAAAAATTTCAAGGGAAAGAGTGTAAAGTTAGTATGTTGTCAAACGCGTCACACCTATCTGTGATGGCACACTAATATGTGGAGAATAGTTTGAGAAACAATGACATAAGTCAATCGAAAGTACACAAAATTGACAATTATTACTCTGTTGAATCAAATTAACATATTTTTTAGAATGATCATTTTAGATCAACATCTTTATTAATTGTAATTTGTTGAAAACTGTGAATTGAGAATCATTGTGATTTGTATTGAAATTGATTGTTGTTGATATATTTTATAAATATAGACAACTGAAGTTTGAATTATTGCTACATTTTTCATGGTCCTTCGGACCGGATGGATATTAAGAAAAGAATATATCAACATACTCGTCAGGTGTAAATTTTAAGAGAAAGGGTCCGAGAGTCAGCTCTAAAGCTTGTAATAAATTTTATTTCAATTTTCTAGAATTTTTTTAAATATAATACTTAATGCTCTTTTTTGAAAAATTATAAATTCTATACTTCTATGACTCATTCATTCCTAGCAACCTCCATGATCACAAAACAGATTCACCAGATGGTAAATTGCATCGAGAATACTAAAAATCTAACATGGTGTCTGCTTGATGTCATATTAACAGCCTCACACTGACCTGATGTAAGATTTTTTCCACTTGTGCCTCACACTGACCTCAATCACTGTCACCAACTCTGCTCAATTTTCAGTTACATAATTTTTCATGCGAAAATAAAATCATAAAAGAAGTAGTCTCATATTTAAGCTGAATGCCGCCAAAATGTTATCAGTGGATTAATTGTTGACATTCAGCAATTCTCACAGAAAAGATCAACGCAACGCGAGTGAAACACAAACAAAGTTTTTTTTGACACTTTGAGATCATTTGCCATTGTGCATTAAGGCGAACGATTCGGCTTGTTAGTGCAATCAAGGTTGAGATTATAACAAGCATAAATGCATTATAATGGCAAAAATAATTCAATTATAAGTACAAAGAAGAAAATAATAAAAATTAGATAATTTTTCTAGCATCATGTTTCACATTCAATTGGGTCAAGCGTATCAATTTTCATATTATGCTCACTGCCTGTGTCTGTTTTACCTTTCCACCTCCTTCTCGTCACTACTTACTCCTGCACTTCGTCGTGTCAAAATTAAGTAATGTTGTAATTTGCACATCATTAAAGAAATAATCTTCATTGCATGATTGTTGTGCAAAATTAATTCTTAATTTTTTCTTCTCTCCTATGATGCTTGAAGGCTTGATGTGACTAATAATGGAATGGAATGACAAAATTTTTGGTCTGAAAATATCCTCAAGCATTATGGATTGATGTAACTGAGTAGACGTAATATAATTTCTTAATTACTTAAATTCTTCATGTGCTTAATGGATTATTTTACTGGATGATTAATTTTTACGTGAAAAACTTTAAAGTCCTAGAAGCTGTTGCTACATTCATGTCAGAACTATTTTTATGAGATGATGCTGAACTTTAAATTCCTTGAGATTCACACGCAATCTGTGAATATTTATTTTGAGTTCAAGGGCAGTTGACCAGTTGTTTCTGAAGTAGAATTTTCAAAAAAATCCATCCAGATCAAGTTTTGCTCTTGAAAATAAATTGACTTAAAGATTACATAATTATTTTGTTCTTGTCACGAAGCTGAGGTCAACATTAGAATACAACCTTCTTGATTTAAGGTCAAGAGATGAACGCGAGAGCTGACACGATCTGAAAATGTAAGATTCAGGATTAAAATCCAATTAATTTGGAAAGTCCAAATCATTTTTAAGGACTGGTTGCTAATTCATTGAAATGGACATTTAAGACCTCTCCTAACTTCTTGTAACACATGACTAGCTCTCTGCCTCCCTAAGCGTTATGTAACATAATAATCACCCCACAGATATGCATTTTATGTCTAAATCCTAAAAAAATTCATGTCAAAAATCGAACTAACAGCCCTAAATGACTCTATTTGAGAAAATCTGAACTGCTGTCCAATCCCAAAAATTTCCACAATCATCCCAGCATTACTAAATTCTCATGACAATCATTAATTTCCATCAAATCACACCTAAGCTACCGCAATAACAACTTAATCAGTCTATTACATCTTCGAATGACTGTTGACTATTGCAATAGAAAAATCACCAAAGCGAGACTGCAAATAAAAGCGTGCGAAAACACTATTTCATCTTTGCTCTTCATCAATCATTGACTTCTGTAAGAATGAAAATTTTTTGGAGCATAAAATTGAATTGTAGCTTAAATTATGCAAATTACTGAAAGAACTTCATATATGGCACACTCGTGATCATCTTCTTAATGAATAAAGTAAACAATACATTATTGTGTGTTCTCATTTCATGTTCATTGTTTGCTGGACGTTTGCACGTCTAAATTCATCTTTGATTGCCTGCCTCTAAGGTACACCAATCGATGGTTTACTATAATAATAATAGTACAATGTAAATATTTCCACCTTAGCATTCAAAATAAATAATATAAAAACATTTTATGATAGAATCGTGATTTAATTTAGATCTCATGTCAAGTCGCATTATGTTATTCATTTTCGCTATTTCTATAATTCATTCTTCATTGTGAAAGTGTTGCACTTTTTTATGCTGTACTGTGATGTACGATTTTTTATTCCATGTGAACATCTGATGCCTTTCAGTTTCAACTGGAATTAATATTGAATAATACAGACGAAGAAGAAGATTTGGATTGGAAAGAGACACTTTTTGGATTAGGTGCATTATGAATTTAGTCTTGTGAGGCAAGGGGTGAAGATAAAATGGAAAATTTGCATAAATTTGACTAAATTGTGGTTTTTGTGCAAATTTGGAGGCTGTCATCGTAAAACGAATAAAAGTGAACATTCTTCGATAGGTTGGACATGTTATAAGAAGATCTGTGGAAGCTCCATTAAACCAGGTTTTTAATTCAGACTTTGTAGATGGCAATAGATCAGAACTCATGGATAGAAGCTGCTGATAGAGACAGTATAGCAATTGGCATTAGTGTAAATATTGAATCATTTAGTTAATAAATTGACACATTTTTAATAAATTTTCTCTACTATTGGACATGAAATCAGCAGAGCAGCTTTGAAAAATTGACAGAGAGTAGCTAGAATCAGGATCATTTTTTCTTTGTTTTCTATCTTTAGAGTATTTTATAAAGCCTAGCGATAGCTCCAAAAAATAAGTAAATTGAACTGGATTACGTAAGTGGCAGTAAGTTAACAAACTGATTAGATGCGTTCACTTATTACATTTGCATTTTAAGACGTGTCGGGGATTTGAATACGTTATTTAGGACTTATTGTCTAGCTTTTGTTTGAAAATTTATTGAATTTTGTTCCCCCTAAACTGTGGCGCCCAGGTTAATGTTCCACTTTCCCCACCCTTGACCCGCCACACTGAGGAGGAGGAAAAAGGATGAAATGTTCTAGAAATTAATTTTTTTCGTTACATAATAAGTTATCGACCTCTTATCTGACCAAGACAATAGAAACATTAATTTAAAATAATTCTCAGACATACAAAAGTTAAGAATATTCAACTAAAAGAACACAGTCACAGAGAAAATTCAAAGCACAGTTAATCTCAAGCATTAAACCCAAAGAAGACAGAAAACGAATTAATCCAAAACCACTTAAGCAATTTCAGCTAATAAAATGCTCAAAAAATTAGCATCACTAATTTGGAGTTGTCTATGGTAAGTACAAAGTTTGAATGAAGATCTTCTTGTGGTTTATTGCATGAGAGAAGTGATGTTCACTGCAAAAATTAAACATTCACTCTCAAGTGCAGCACGAGAGCGTCAAAAAAAACTTAACGAAACTTTTATTATGCAAACTGCTCTCTCAGATGTCCAAAACCTGAGAGCAAAGCATGCAGTGATGATAATGATGATGATGAAAAGATTCAAAGAAGAAGAAACAATGTACCATAAATTATTAATGCTGATGCTGAATTGTGTACAAACATCACTTTTTTGGCATAGCAGCACATGTGAATTGAATATGTGATGATAAATTTGTTGCTATTTAGATGCAAGGTCGTTGGAGATGCGTTTGCGGAATTTTTTCCTCACCATCCACATCAATTACATGAATAATAATAATAAATGTATGTAAAAATAAAAATATATATGCGATCTTGAGACGTTCGAAACAATTATTAGATTTCCTTCTCAATTCTTGAAAAGAATCGAAACAAATTGCTAACAATCACTCGAGAAAAATTGCATTCACTATGAAGATAATAAAAATTTATTACCGATGACATAAATCACCGAGTTGTTATGATGCACTTAAAATGATGGAAATGCAGTCTATGTCTATGAGTTCGTTATGATTTTGATTTTAATTAGATTCGAGCATGATTTTAATTTACCTTGAGTGTATGACTGCATCATCATTGTCTCATTCCAATTATTTGTATGTCTTTACATTCTCAAATGCAACTTTTGAGCTCTTCAAGTAATTCTGCTGACCTTGCACAGCAAGAAGAAGACGAAGTGTGATCTACTCGACGTGTGTATGAAATTAAATCACTCGCTCGTCATTTTCTGAGTCTATTTATCATCCAGCATCAGCACAGCACATTTACATACTTCATTTTAGGATATGGGCAAATCTACAGATAATCGGTACTGAAAAATTTTGACACATAAATTTTTAGCAGTGTAAACAAATTTTCAAATCAGTTTTTTCTTTCTAACTATTAGCTTAAGTTATATTATGATTAGTTAATTTGGTGTATTCTTCAATTCTTTATAATGCTGTCATCATTATTTTATGATGAAAGCAGCTAGATCTTGTAAAAATTGTGTTTTTATTTTGTAAACAAATGAAATGTGTTTTGCAATAATGAGTTGAAAAGTTGACATTGAAACGCTATTTTGATGAATATCTCCGTGATTAACCATTAATATAGAATAAAATAGGTATAAACTTAAAGCTGAGGCAGGCGAAAATCAATTGTATGCCATTCCAGTGTTTTACAATGAGTACTTAGCCGAAAAATTGAAAAATTAATTTTTTAACCTTCCATAAAGTTGGCTTTGAAACATTTCTAAACTCAAATAATTTCTTAATTAAAGTAGTAACAAAGCTAATTTGGCAACAAAACGATAGATTTTGAGTTGCTTCATAAACTATAAGTTGGTAGAACTTCAGATAATAAGGAAATTTTAAGAATTTTAACAAATAATAATATCACTCCAAAAATCTTATCTGTAGATTTGCCCATATTCAAAATAATTGGTTTTTTCGTGTCTAAACCCTAAATAAATTTAATTGCTAATTATTCGCGGTAAATTATGATGATGAATAACGAAATATTATGGAAGTGATGATGAGGAAACATGTGAGTGAGTAAACATAGATGAATGTTGTGGATACAATGCAACAAAATAGCCAAAAACGTGAGATTAAGATTGTGATCTTCTGCATTTCAATACAGAACTGACACGAGGGCTATGGCTAGTTAATGATTAATGATCCCGATGTCATCAAACATGCATGCCTTAAAATTATCAATTGAATTATGCAAAAAATTTGTTGAGTGCATCAGTCATCACCTGGCATCATCGTCATGCACCCTAATTGCTTTTTAATTCAGATTCAGATATTTTTATAGCACAATTATTTGTTGGGTTAATTTCATCAGCTCGTGCCATATGCATGCTGTTGCATCTTTTTTTCTTCTTCTGCATTCAATTTCATTTAAATTCCAGCAGAATGAAAAGTGAAGTTGCATAACTTTTCCAACTTTTTGACTGAACTAAATAAATTAAAAGAAGATGAAAAATAAAAATTAAAGTGCAATAAAATTTATTAAGTTAAACGGCACAGCAGCAGTATGAATTAAAGTAGCTTCATCAACAGCTTCTGTCGCTTGAAAATTGCACGATTTGCTTCCTTTTATTCATTCATGAGACTTTTTGTGAACTTCTTTTTGTTTTCTTGCACATCTCTTTTTTTATGCGACATCCAACGATGACTACGAAAGAAATGTACATGAAGACATCATCATGATTGTCACACATAACAAAAAAAGAGTTAAGAATAACAAATTTTTTTCGCAATTTTTCAATCAATGGCTTTTAAATCTTCTTCTTATTCCATTCACTTCGCTCATTAGTTCAGGCATCAATTTGTGGGTGTCACGTTTGCGGATTTTTATTTTATTCTTTCTTCATTTGATTTTCTCATGGGATTTATGGCTTTTTAATCGACTGCTTTCGTCATAAGACTTCTTTGACACGAAACAATAAAATTTAATCCCATCTTATTATTGTTGCATTTTGGTTAGAAACTGACGTGAATATTTGTCTCTGAAAATTTATGAAGATCACAAAACAAAAGACTTATAGCTGATATGGATCAATAAGATTATATCATAGCAGATTTTATGCAATAATTTCTTCTTATTGAATTTTATTTTATTTTTATTGAGTCATTTGGGAATGTAGAAGAGTCATTGATGACATTATTTATAAATCATTTACGTAACATGATCTTCTTCAAGCTATTCCTTTCTTCTGAGCTTCCGTCAGTATAACAAAAAGTGAATCAAAAACTTCTAGTGAATTGTCAATGATTTGTGAAGCTGGTAAAACAAACCTGTGTCGTCCACGATCACGCATCTCATAAACGTAAGTAAGATTTGTATGGTGATTATATTTTAACCAGTCTAAGGAATTTCCACTAGCTAAATCTTTAAAAAATATAATTTTCGAAATTATTTATTAAGAACAGTAAGTTATGGCAAAGGCAGTTGAATGCTGAATTTAAATCAATGCCTGAACTTACATAAAACATTTGCGATACTTCCTAATCGATATCTTGTTCTAAATCTAACCCTCAATGCATCTACTGCTTTTCGTCCAATTTCATAAAGATCATCATAATTATCGGGGAGCTCATGTGTATATCCATAAGGAAGCAATAACATTTGTCCAAAAGAATGAAAACTAAAGTAACCAACTAGATTTGAAAGGTTTCCCATAAATTCAGAATATTGCTTCGTTTCTGGTTCTGAAAATGGAAATGGACCTGCAAAATTGTTACTGCATGGATTCGATGATGATCCTTCTTGGTTGAAAAAGTTGTCAAAATTTCTATTTGGGTCGACTCCAACGCAAAGTCTGCCAAAACGCTGTCGTGTCTTTCTCCACAATCTATTGCTTGTCCATGAATATTCATATCCATCAACATTAATCACAGGAAGAATAATCCATTCATAATTAGCTGCTAGTTCTTTAATTTGAGGAATTTCTGATGTCAGCAACTCATTTAATATCCAAGTCGCTGTTGCTGTTGATATCCATTCACGAGCATGCATTCCACCTTCTAAAATTATTTTCTTCTTTCCACTTCCATTTCCAATATTAAGTTTTACACCCAAAATTTGTCGACCTTCATGTGATGTGCCGATGCTTAGCATTTGTAGATCATCTGGACGATTAGCAACAAGTTGCTTGAGCCATGAGTTGATTTCGTTCAATGTCCAATATCTTGTCCAATCTAGTCTACTTGACATTCTTTCTTTTGGTTGTTCATTGTCGATTATTCTGGAATAAATTATAGTTTTTATTTTAAAATTATGTTTGGAGGCATAAAAGGGTCTTAAGTAGGCTGACTATCTGCTTGGTTTTTCAGTGGACTGTTCTCTATTTTTGAAAATTGGACAGAGGCTCTGAAAGCTAGAAAACTTTGTCATTGAATAGTAACCGAATGACTTCCAAGTTTTTTGAACTTGATTTTTTATCAATATTTTATAATTCGAAGTTTTTCTACTTTTAGAACCAGATAGAACTTTCCATATACTTACTCTTGCAAATTAGTCTCCACCAAATGTGATTTAAGTTGGAAGTTCTCAATCATTTCACTAAATTCTCCAAATTTGTGAGGTGGAACAATAATTTCAATATTTTTGTTGACTGAATTAGATAATTCCATCACTTCATACTAAAGTTAAGATTTTCGTTAATTTAATGTTTTTAGGAATTTAAACGATTTATACTTGCACTATCGGAATAGTCGTCAATATGCTTTAACAGATCCAATTGCTCTTGATTCTCTATAAGAATTTCGTAGACTCTATAATTATCATATCGAGCTTTTTCAATACAATTCACCGACAGTAAACTAAGTACTAAAATTGTTGATAGACGATACCAAAGTTTTCTGAGTTCCATTATTAAAAACTTGTTAATGTCTAGACAAAATACTAACTGAATTATTGTTAAGCAAGCTTTTGGTTTTTATACAAATGTTTATCAAATCAAAAAAAGCTTACTGACTTTAGATATGCAATCTTTTTACCTTTTTACAAGAGTTGGCCGAACACCGTGGACTCCAGTCCTTCAAAGTCCCGACTCCAAAAAAAATAGTCCAAAAAAACCAACACTAATGGTGTGCTGACACTAATAATGTCCGGACTCCCATGGTATCGGACTCCACTGGAGACACCTCCAAAATTGACACCTGCCAACTCTGTTTCTTGCAATTTATACAGACTAAAAATTTTAATTATTATTTTGAAATGAAAGAATTCACCGCAGTCAATAAACTTGATGTGAGTATTTTTCACTGAATTAAAGTGGCATTAAGATAAAAAAAATTTCGAAAACTTTTCTGATAATATCTAAAAAGCAGGGGAGTATCCAGGGAGGGTTTTGGGAGTCGACCCCTCTCCCTCCTATTTTTTTGAAAAACCAATACTAGGAGATAGAAAAGAAATCCAAAAAAGTCATAATTTGAGCTGAATTTCAAAAATTTACATCATATTTCATATTTATTAAAATTTATTTTTTCTAAATTATTCCTTTATTCTGAGCCTCTTTCATGATAGTCACAATAGAATCAAAAGTTTCCAATGAAGTGTCAATTATTTGTGAAGCAGGCAATACAAATCCATATGTTCCAAGATCACGCAGCTCATATGCATAGCTGACGTTTGTGTGTAGGTTATATTTCACCCAATCAAGAGAACTTCCAGTAGCTACATCTATAATCATGTAAAATATTAATTATCATAGCATAATTATTATTAGGAGGTCATTAACTTATGGGTCGTCCACAAGTCACATTTAGTAAACTTACATATGATATTAGCAATGCTTCCCAATTCATATTCCGTTCCAAATCGAGATTTTAATGAATCCAGAGCTTTTAATCCAATCTCATAAAGTTCATCATAATTATCCAAAAGTTCATGTGTAAATCCATAAGGTATCATAAGAAGTTGACTGTATGCATGAAAACTGAAATAAGCAGAAAGGTTTGGAAGTTTTGTAATAAAATCTGAGTATTGTTTAGTTTCAACTTCTGAAAATGCATGAGATCCAGCATAAAGGTCACTACAAGGATTCATTGATGATCCACCTTGATTAAAGAAATTATCCCAATTTCGATTAAGATCAGCTCCAAAACAAAGAAGGTTTGAAGGTCTTCTTGATTTTCTCCACAATCTATCACTTGTCCATGTGAATTCATATCCATCAACATTAACAACTGGAATGACGATCCATTCATATGATGCAGCTAGTTCTTTGATATCTGGATCTTCGGATGTAATTAATTCATTCAGCATCCATGTGACAGTTGCTCCAGATATCCATTCTCGTGCATGCATTGTGCCTTCAAAAATTACTTGCTTCTTTCCATTAACTTTACCAATATTAAGCTTCAAGCCCAAAATTTCTCGATCTTCATATGATTCACCAATTTTTATCAGTTCCGTATCATTTGGATGTGTGATAACAAGTTGGTGAAGCCAATTATTAATTTCAGGCAATTCCCAATATCTCGTCCAATCAAGTGTACTACTTTTTCGTTGTTTTGGCTGTTCGTTATCAAGCACTCTAAAATTATTATGGAGATTAAAAGTATGTGATTTTAAGTATATGAATGTCGTGCTTACTCTTGAAGATTTGTTATCAATAAACGCGACTTTAGTTGAAATTTCTCGACTATCGCACTGAATTCTGCAAATTTATGAGGTGGAACAATGAGTTGTGCATCTTTATTGACTGTGCCTGGGAACTCTAGGATTCGATACTAATGAATGAGACGAATTAGAGAATTTAAAATTGGATATTAGTCAAAATATAGTCAGAAAGATAAGATCTCATCTTTGTTACACAAACACAGCTCTAGACCTTCCATTTTATTTACTTCACATTATCTGTGAATGATTCCCAAATTATGGATCACTTACACCATCAGGATAGTCATCAATATGCTTTAACAGATCCAGTTGCTTTTGATTCTCAATAAAAATTTCATAGACTCTATAATTATCATACCGAGCTTTTTCTAAACATTTTACAGACAGTAAATTCAAAGCTAAAATTAAAAGAATGAAAACACAAAATTTCCTGAGTTCCATTATCGAGTGTGAGATTATTATGTCCACTCAAAATATTAACTGAATTATAATTGAGTAAGGTTTGTATTTTTATACTGGTTCTTATCAAATTGAAACACTTAATAAGGGGTCGTTCGCAAATTACGTCACGCTAAAAAACGACTTTTTCGTTTCGGACGCTTCCGGCGCTCTGCCAACTCTGCTATCAACTTACCTGAACCAACAGCTGAAAAAATGCAAATTATTGCTCAGCGTCAGGAACAATTCTTTTTTATCTTGCCCTTTTAAATTAATAGGTTTAAGTAAGAGCTTTAATATAAATATGTACACGTTATACTTTTGGTGTTTCTTAAGCTCGATAAACTCGAAACAGTCCAAAATTGATGATTTTTAATGGAATTTTCGACCCTGAGACTATGCTATGCAATAATTTTTTTTGGAACTTTCTGTAATAGATTAAGCTCAGCAATAACAAAAGTTTTTAAAACAGTTTGACTAATGTGCATAAAAATGAGTTTTAATTTAATATTTTTTTTTAATTTTTTGCCTTAGGTACCTTAGGACCCAAGGTACACCAATGATGGTCGTGTGACATTTTAATTCAGCATATAAAAGGTTCTATTTATATCTTTAATTTAAGACCAAAACGAGAAAAATCGTCGTGGACTTTTTTCCGCTACAGCAATTTGAAGTTTTCTCCCTCTAAGGTACCCCAATAAGCGAACTTTAATTTTTCACATCAAAATTATATCCAATCTTGAGGAAACTTTCATATTTTGTTTAAATATTGATTATCTTAACATTTTTGTCGAAAATTATTTTAAATTATTTGAAATTTTAATTGTTTTAAGATTATGATGTCAATTGCTATAATGACTTGAACATTTATACAAGCATTTCTCACAGTTGCAGCTAGAATTAAGTGTCGACAAGAAATACGGTCTATTGTTTAGTTGTATTGAAGAAATGGCTTCTACTAGATTGGAAAAGCCGATTATATTAAGTGGTTGTACCAATGATGAACCTTCTAATGATAAATTAATTACTCTAACAGGTGGTGGACACAGGTTTATACCTGAATTATTGTAAGTATTAATATCAACAGGTGTATTTGTCGAAGTATATAAATTTCTTGAGTTGCTATTTGTATTGTTTGTCATAAAGTGAGGATTATTATTAGTTTGTAATATAATAATTGGTCGATTTCTTATAGTTGTTGGAGCTAAAGATGAAGGATATTGATGATATTGATTATCATATCTGGTTGAATTAATTGGGACTGGCTGCATCCTTTCATTAGAACCTTCAGCAACTGGTAAAAAACCAGATCTAGTGGGTGTGGAAGATGAAGAATTTACAGGTGAAACATTTTGAAACTGATGATTGGTGTAATGGACAATATCTGGTGCTTTTAAAGTTCTTTCCTCTTCTGTTTTTTGATGATAAAACTCTTTAAACATTGGTTCGTGTAAATTTTTTGTGTTATATTCATAAAGGTAAAGAATTAATGATGGGAAACATTTCATCAATATATCACCAAAAGTATCTTCATCTAATCCAAGTTCTTTGCGGACATCTGCGTTTATTTTCTGCAAGTGATGTGCGAGCTGAGGTTTGAATAGAAAATAATAACATTTTGTTATATAAATTATGACAATTAATCCTATTTTAACTTACTAAATTTCTAATGTATCTAATTGCTTCTGAAGGTGATTTACCATAGCTGTCAATTTCCTTTTTTGTTGTAATCATTGCGGATAATATTTTTTTCCAATCTTTTAAAGTCTCTCGCAATTTTAAATCATTGTTAACTTCATAATCAATCGGATCTGACATGTACATAAATGAAGCATTAAAGAAACGGTCGCGTTTATTCTTTGTCCAAAAGAAAATGTGATTAACAACTTGTTCGAATGTGATTCTTTTAGATGGACCATTAAACGTCATCTTCTCAATTAAGTCTTTTAACAGTTCGAATTCCCAAGGATCCACGGAATTTTTTAATGTGCTGTAATCTTTTTCAAACTTTTCATCCGAAATATTTTGTATTATTGATAATTTTTCATTACAAAACAAATGATTTCCCTTCGTTAATATGTTATGTAGACACAATCCTGCGGAGAATACAATACTTGCTTCTGTGTTCATGAAATTGTGGTTAGACGAAACATAGCTTTGGATTTGTTCCGGTGAACAATAAATTAATGCCTCAGGTGAAGTCGAATCGTAAAGTAAAGCATTCAATAATTTTCCAATAATTTTGTCATCGTCAATTTTGCATATGACAAAGCTTTCGGGATAGACGTTACTAGGTACGATATTCTTTTTAAGAAGAACATATAAACCGTTAAAAACTTCTTTAAGGCAGTTCTTGGTTGTAACATAAGACATTCTCTTCATAGTATAGAAATTCAAAATACTTCCTTCTGCTAACTCACGGTAAATTTTGTATATTCCATTTTCCTGCTTCATATCTATTATATGAACAACATTCGTGAATGAGTTGTTGTAGATTATATTATTTTCATTATATTTCAGACAAAACTGCTCATAGTTTAAAAATTCCACATTGCAATTCTCATTTTGTACTATACTAGGAACTTTAATTAATTGATTGCCTGAAGTTGAACACATTTGCAATTGGTCCTGTATTGAAAAATATTTCAAATATTATGAAATTCACATTTAATGCCAACTTTTACAAACATTTTACTTTTTCGATAAATTATAGTCATTACTTACCATTTTTTAGAAATAGCTTTAATTTTAGTTCAATTAATGTTTAATAAAATGTTAAAGATGCTATTTCAAATATTGTGAAATTACATGTATTTTTTTTTATTTTGATTTAAAAATTAATTTTTTAAATCTTTTTTCACTTTTTCACTTTATAGTATTTAATGTGCAGCAATTTTACAATTAAGATTTAAAGCGAAATTTTAATCAATTTTTATAGGTATTCAATACTTTGTTCGTAAAAAATTGATTTGCAATTATAATTTTACACCTACAACATAATATATATATATACCGCTCATAACAATATATAACACGAACAAGATAAGAAGATAACAGTTTATAACATATGTTACGTTTTTATTGTTATGTACATTAATGAAAAGTTCCGAGAAATTTAAGTTATTTGTATTTTTTTTGGTATTTGTACAAATAGTGAATAATAAAATGTATAATTTAATAAAATGTTAAAGATGCTATTTCAAATATTGTGAAATTACATGTGTTTTTTTATTTTGATTTAAAAATTAATTTTTTAAATCTTTTTTCACTTTTTCACTTTATAGTATTTAATGTGCAGCAATTTTACAATTAAGATTTAAAACGAAATTTAAATCAATTTTTTTAGGTAATATGTAATTAACGTTTATTCAATACTTTGTTCGTAAAAAATTGATTTGCAATTATAATTGTAGGTGTACAACATAACATATATATATACCGCTCATAACAATATATAACACGAACAAGATAAGAAGATAACAGTTTATAACATATATTACGTTTTTATTGTTATGTAGATTAATGAAAAGTTCCGAGAAATTTAATTTATTTGTAATTTTTTATGGTATTTGTACAAATAGTGAATACCCCAAATAATTGAAATCCCTCAATTGCAAGGGGAGACAAATTTTTTCGTCTTACGACAAACTAAAGTTTTTTGCTGCAATAGACTGATTTTCAAGAAGTATGCAAAAATATATCGAAAATCAAAATTAACGATTATTTTTGAACAAAAATTTCTTTTTTTAAACCGAACCTTTTTTAGGTGTACCGCAAAAAAAATTTAAGGAGTATTTTACCCCGTTTCACCTTTTGTTAGAGAACTTTTAGAATCAATTTGATCCTTTTTATTTTCATATTTTATCACGACCAATAATTTATGTAATAAATCCAGACAACCGCCAAATATTAACTTCTTAAATAATATAACAACACAATCGCGTATTAAGTTACTGAGATTTTTAAGCTAGTCCTCTTTTCTGGGCTTCTTTCATTATGGTTACAATTGAATCGAAAACTTCCAGTGAATTTTCAATAATTTGTGAAGCTGGCAATTCAAATTTATTTTCCCCTGTGTCACGTAACTCGTAAACATAAGTCAGATTTGGATTTAATGTATCCTTCACCCAGTCAAGAGAGCTTCCTGATACAATATCTATGTGAAAAGTGTGCATTAATATAAATTTTGGACCATAAAAATATTGATAACTTACCATACAATTCAGGAATAGATCCGACTTTATATTGAGTTCCGAATCGAGTACTTAAAGATTTAATGGCTTTTAGTCCAATTTCGTAGAGCTCATCATAATTATCAGGATGATCTCTTGTGTATCCATAAGGTATCATAAGGAGTTGACTATAAGAATGGAAGCTAAAAAAGGCAACAAGATTGTCAAGATTGGCTAGAAATTCAGAAAATTGCTTTGTTTCTGCTTCTGAAAAAGGATGTGAGCCTGGATATACTTGATCGCAAGGAAGTCCAAAAGTTTGATTAAAGTATATGTCAAAGTTTCGATTGGGATCAATTCCAATGCATCGTTCATTCACTGGTTTTCTAGTTTTTCGCCACAATCGATCACTTGCCCAGGAATATTCATATCCATCAACATTTACGACAGGAATTATATTCCATTCATATGAAGCAGCAAGTTCTTTAATCAAAGGATCTTTTGATGTGATCAGTTCATTAAGCATCCATGTTATAGTTGCTGCTGATATCCACTCACGTGCATGCATTGTGCCTTCAAAAACTATTTGCATCTTTCCACTTTCTTTACGTTTGTTCAGCTTCACTCCCAAGATATCTCGACCTTCATATGACTTGCCAATATTTATTAATTCAACATCATTTGGATGGACAGTAGCAAGTTGTTTGAGCCATGAGTGGATTTCTTTTAATTCCCAATATCGTGTCCAGTCGAGATGATTGGATCTCCTCAAGTTTGATCTTCCTTCTTCGTCTATAACTCTGAATTTTTTTATTATTATAGAATTTTCTTACAATAAAAATAATTCTTTCAAACTTACTCCTGTAAATTTGATACTAATAAAGCTGCCTTGAGATGCAAGTTTTCAATTTTCTCTCCAAATTCTGTAAATTTGTGTGGTGGAACAATTAGCCGTACA
The DNA here is from genome assembly GCA_963573255.1 of Chironomus tentans. Classification (NCBI taxonomy): domain Eukaryota; kingdom Metazoa; phylum Arthropoda; class Insecta; order Diptera; family Chironomidae; genus Chironomus; species Chironomus tentans. The sequence goes on from OY754303.1 coordinate 8,880,755, forward strand.
TTTCTATTGATGGTTACTGAAGAATCTATAAATTGGTACTGAATATGAAATTTGTATTAAAATTTTACTACTGGACAGAATTTCTCATTATATTCTAGTATATACTCTATCCTTTATGGCAGTAGTGGATAACCTTTTTTAAACCACGACAAACTTGGACCCAAAAAATCTTTCACGATATAACTGAATATTACCTAACACACCGGTTGATCATCGCTGCTCTTGGTGGTGTCCAATAGAAATTGCAACAAATATACATAGAACCAAGGAACAGAAACTTTCGGAATTCACTGGATGTTTAGGAATTTCCATACCCAGTGGGTAATACCCACCTAAGATTTTGCGTGATTTTTATCAGAACTAACTGCATATACTTACTCCATCTGGATAAATTTCAATACCCTTCAAGAATTTCAATTGCTCTTCATTTTCCACTAATATGTTATAGACTCGATAATTATCATACCGAGCTTTTTCCAAACAATTTACAAAAACTAAAATATTCAAAAATAAAATTAATTTGAATAAATAATCGAATGCTTGTTGTTTCATTGTTAAAAAAGTAGAGTGTGAACTGAAATTTTATTTTTAATTTTGTTTGCATTTATACTAATTCTTATCAATTAAGAACTTTTGTGAGATATGAAAACTCGTGTGGTTGAATAAATAAGCAACTGTTAAAAATATAAATTTTTATTCTATTGCATCTACATTTAACATTCATTTTATAAGTACTTCCTATGTATATGAATTGTAGGTCGCAGAGCTTCAGGAGCGTAGCCAAGATTTTTGAAGGGGGGGGGGGGGTTGCCCAAATTTTTATTTTTGAAAAAATCACTGTAATATAACCTTGGCATTAAATTACTATATACTTTTTTAGACATTAAAATTGATTTTGCAAGTAGTTTTCAACATTTTTCTGTAAAAAAATAATTTTTCAATTTTAAAATTAAAAATTAGTATTGAATTTTAATCTCGAGGGGGGTACCCGGGCACCTAAGGACCACCCCCTGGCTACGCCCCAGCAAAATTAATAAAAATTGATTTAATAAAAAATGTTGAACAAAAAAGAAGGTCAATTCGGCAATCTCGATTGCCGGTCAAGTACTCAGACCACTAAGCTATCACTTCTCAATTCCATAACTCAAAACTTCGTTAATTTCATCATTATTTAAAACTTTACAAGCAAGATCTTTTAAAATTAAGAACTTTTCTTTATCTTCTGTATTATTTGAGGCCATTGATGCTTTCTCATTCATATAACTCAATAAAGAATATCCAGTCTGATCTATTTGCTTGAAAAAAATTGATAGTAAATTTTTATCCTCGATATTGTTGGATGATAAAAATAACTCTGTCAAAAATTCTTCAAAATCTTTAATTTTTTCAATTTTTATGCTGGATATTTGTATGAAAAAGAATTCTTTACATTCAGGTAGGAAAATTTTCTGAATTTCTTTGGTTTCACAATGCTTTTTATACAAATTAAGATAAAATTTAAGTATTGCTCTACTTTTTACTCTAAATATTGTCAGCAAAGGTTGATCATAAGCCTGAAAATTGAAAAGTAAAATTCTTTTTGTGAATTTAATGTCAAAAACTTTCTGAATTTCAAACCACATGAATTCTACAAATTTTTCATCTTCATAAATAATGAAATTGTGTGGATTTATGATGGCTTTTATGAAGAATTCGAAAATTTCATTTTCACTAAAAAATTCTAACAATTTTTTAAAAATAACCTCAAAAATCTTACAATTCATAAAATTATTTAAAAACATTTCACTGAAAAATTTTTTGAAGAATTTTTTTTCGAGATTTTTTGGAAATTTTAGCTTCATTAAATTTAGGAACTGAATGAAACTTTTCTGGACTGTCCAATTTTCTGAGTTGGCTTCTTTATATCCTTGAATGCCATCTTCATTCATTAACTCAAAATCCTCCGTCCACACAATAAATCCTGTAATTTTAGGCCAATTTGATTTGAAAACATCAACAGCGCATTTAAGAACATCAAGGAAGTAATTGAAAGTTGTGGATCCATCATGCATTAGCCCTTGAAAAAGAGATTCTTCAGTTCCATCCAAATGCCATAAAGACTTCAAAATTGACTCATTTTGGATGAAAAATTTCGATGCGAAAATTTTATGTGAGCCTTTTTTGGATATCAATTTATGAACAATTCCAGAGAAGTCCTTACATCTGTTATCTTGTAGATCAATAAAATTAGAAATAAATTTGATAATTTGATTGAATTCCTTTCTATAAAACACACAATAAAGCAGCGAAAGTCTCAGTTCCATTTCTTGTTCATTGACATCATCGTCGTCTTCATCGTAAATATTCTCAATTAAAAATTGTGCAATAAAAAATTCTGCAAACGTTCGATGAATAAAATCTGGAAATTCCCATGAGATGCCCCACTCATCAATCGATCCCCAATTGTCAATGATCAAAAAGCCGTATCGTGATATAATTTCTGGCGTCCACTTTTGTTGCTGTTTCTTCCATTTCTTCATGATCGAAAAGTCATTCAAATCAACGAAAGTATTATTTTGATTTGTTACATTCACAAAACCCGTACGTAAAATTAACTTCAATGCATAAATTTGATGGACTTGCCAAATATTTACTTTCGAGTTTATGTCACGGTCGTTGTTCGGAATTTCTCCTTTTGAGTTCAAAATTTTCTTCTTTTCCTCAATCATGGCTTCGTAAATTGAGAATGAATTAAGTATTGATACTTTTACGTGATCTGATATTTGGATCTCGGTGATCATTTTGAGGATTAGAAGATTGTTGATGGAATTGAATGAGTTTTTATCGAGTGAGTCGAAGAGTTTTAAGACTTCATTGACTTTGAAGGTTTGTTCGTCAATTTTAAGGGATTGTTCCTCACTTTCATGGCTGTCAGCTTCTGTTGTTGATGCCTTATTACTGGAATTCTCTCTAATGACGCTTTTTATGAACAGAATCTTGGAATCTCTATCATATTCCATAAATTTATAAGAATCTCTTTGGAATATCATCTCCAACGTGTCAGTGCAATGAGGTCTTGTTGATATCCACTGCTTGTTTGTAGACAGCTGACGAATTGTGACCATTAAGTTGATGATGAAATCCTTAAAAATTGGTGAAATTTCATCGACACCATCCCAGAGCAGCACAACTTTCCCGTTCTTGAATAAATTTATGAAAATTTGGACTTCTAGTGGTTCCATCACATCCAAAATATCCAACAAAATTTTGACAATTTTCTCAATATTCCAGTCATCATTTCCGTACTTTTTATAGACATTCAAGTGTCGTTTCAAGTCAATGTAAGAGATCCAGGAACCTTCATATCCTCTACTCTTTAATTTTTGAGATAAATTTCTAAAAGTCGTGGACTTTCCACTTCCTGCTTGATCAGCCAATAAAATTACATGATATGCTTCACTTTCGGATATTAATCCATTCAAGTCGACGTCAATTTTTGTTCTTTTGTTCTGGAAATTTCTGTCAATGTAAAATTTTGATTCTGGCTCTGAAATTGATGAGATTTTTATGAGTTCTTCTGATAAAATTGTACAAACTTGCTCTGATGACAAGAATTCAAGAATTTCTGAGCTTTCAATATCCATCAATTTAACTTGGAATCCTTGGAACTCAACGATTGAGTGATGAATTTTAGACTTAATTGGATGAGTGAGATCATTCCAAAAAACCTTCCTGGATGCTATTTTTTCAAGCATTTCCAATGATTCGAGCAATTTTGGCAGAATCTCACTTTCATAGAATATAAACAGTTCCTTATAAACTTCATGCATTATATCAAGTTGCTTAGGATTATTGGAATATTTAGCTAAAATCTGAGGAACTCGAACAATCAGCTCAGCTTCTTGATGCTCTTCCTTATATTTAAACACATCACAAATAACTTCTTCTTTGAATCTTAATATCCAAAATTTAGAAAGCAATTTATTAAATTTTACAGCTGTTTCAGAATCATCGACTGCAAATGGCTTGCAAGAATTCTGAAAAACCAAATGCAGTGCATAATGACAAAGTTCATGAGCAATCACGCCAAATACATCAAATTTTTTGGATGTACATAACAAGTCTTTTGCAGCAATGTAAATTTGTCCATTTTTATAATAACAAGTTCCATTCTCATACACAGAGCTTGTTGGATCCATAAACAAAATTGATGTGCGGTTGAAATCAAAGGAAATTTTAAACTTTTTTGTAGCTGCAACGACCTCCAAAATTGGACGAATTAATGGATTTTTGTTAAGAAATTCAAAAGCTTCCTGAATGAGTTTGGAGTGCTGATTGGAATTTGGATCATCATGTGCAATACAGGAATTGGAAATAAGAATTAACAAATGTTTGTTGGGACTATTTTTGGAACTTTCATCGTGGATAAATTTGATGTGTTCATTGACTTTTCGAATTTTTCTCAATGGTTCTTCAGAGTTTTTGTCTACTATGTTATTGATGTCTTCATTTGGACCTATGTAGACGTTATTTTTAGTCAAAAGTCTGTAGATCTTGATTCTTTGGAATTTTAAGGCAATTGTCGATGCTGAAGTATTTTGCAGATTGTAAAAATGTCTCAGATTCTTATGTTTATCAAGAATTTCTATAACTTTCTGTCTGTTATTCCTAATTATTGCCTGATGCATTTCAGTTGAGCATTGAATAAAATCCTGAACATCCTGACTTGCCTCATCAGAGTAAAAATTATCAGGAAATACTGAGTTAGCATTTAAGAGAACCAAAAGAATTTCATTGTTCCTTTTTTCCCATGCAATGTCAATTGCTCTCTTGCCAGTCGTTCTATGTTGCACATTGATATCAATGGGAAATGATAAAAGCTCTTGAACGATATCAATGTTTTCATTTTCAATTGCCTTCATCAGCAAATTGCATCCATTTTTATCAGATAAATTACACACTTGATGGTGATTATTGTCTGTCTTCGAATTGGGTAAATCACCTGTTAATGAAAATATGTTATGAGTAAAGGCTACGGTGCCTAACTAGTATATTGTGAGAAGTTCTTAGGTAAACCACGACATGACATGACATATTCCCCCTCGGTACACCCAGGGTGTTCTACCTTACCCCACTACTACTTACCCTACCCCTATCACACGCCCATATTAGCCTATAATACCCTGGGATAGGGTACGTGGGTGTCCTAGGATACCTTAAAGTAGGTAGGGTATTTTTGAGTATGATAGTGGGTGCCCTAGGGTATCCTAGGAGATGAGAAGTGGTAGAGTAGGGTAGGGTACCCCGGGTAGCCCTAGAAACTGGTGCAAAATCTACCTTTATTATATTATTTTTATCTTACCCAGAATATCTTCATCCATGCATTCGATCAAAAAGTCTCTTATAAAGTCACTCAGATATTTCGAGAATTCATTTAATAATTTCATAAAACAATAATCGTTACCATTAGAATTCTTCCAGTAAACAATTTTCTGATTTTTATTTGTCTCTGACTCAATCGAAATAAGGAGCGGCTTATCGATGAGAACTTGTGGTGTCGGTAAATGTTTATCACTTAAAGGTTCATTGATTTTGAGTATGATTGAAATTATTTTACTTTTCTTAAGTTTTTCTTTGAAAAAATGACGTGAAATTAAATTTAGTGCTTCAACTGATGATGGACATTGCTGGATTTCTAATATTTGAGAATTTTCTAATTTATTTTGAAGAGATTCGATGAATAATATTAAGTTTTTTGAAAATATTGTGAATGTTTTTGTGAGTTTCATTATCAAGATTTTAATAATTTATCAAATTGAAAATTAAATTTCACATATTTTGTTAATAAGCTTAATCAGAGACACAACACCGTTCACTCTAAAATATGATAACGAACTGAGTTCATTACAAATAAATTGAAATAAAGCTTATCATTTTACGCATTCGATGAGATTGCAATATTAGATAAAAATCTAGTTCTTAACTTTTATGCAATAAATGTAAACTGAAATTACTCAATTAGGTCGAAGACGTAAGGGGTCGTTCGCAAGTTACGTAACTCTTTAGGGGAAGGGGGGAGAAAGAAAGAATTTGTGACCGTCCAAACGCATGTAACAAGAAGTGGAGATGGAGGCAAAAAAGTAGTTTTTTCCATGACGTAATTTACAAATGACCCCTAATTAAATAAATAAACACCTGCCGTGAGAAATGAATCAAAATATATAGCACTAATAAAAATAAATAATGTCTAATAAACTTTTACAAAAATCCACAAAAGAATAACGTATTTTAAAAATTTAAAATTCAACATACCACATTGTTATGTTGTGAAATTCACCACGCTGATCACATTGCTTATGTTTACTTAAAAATTCCCAGAAAATGTTGTCATGACGACACAAAAACTAAACAACGAAGTGTCTTACTTTCATTTCATTTTATTTACGTACAGGGTTATTATAATTTGTAAATCATGCGAATTCAGTCGCATTTTAAGAATTTCTCGATAATCAGCTGATTAGTGAAGCAAAAGCCAAAAATAAAAATCTTTAGTTATGGGAAATTGTTTGAAATTTTGCAGAAAATCGTACGAAAAAGAGTGAGTAACAATTATTTTTCTATTTTTATCCATAGTAACATTTGTGGCATTTTTTATACATTTTCACAAATCTAGGTCAATTCCAATTTTAATATTGGGGCTTAAAGAATCAGGTAAAACCGAAATTGCCTATCGACTAATGAATAAGAAACGAGAAGAATTTCTGTCCACAAAAGGATGTCGAACGTTCTCAACAAAAATAGATAAGCGTTTAATTAAATTTACAGAACTAGGTGGAGAAGAGTTTTATGACATATGGAAGTATTATTTTCTTGATGTAAGTTTGAGTTCTATTTTTGGAGAGAAAAAAATTGGAAAAGTTTTGGAAAAGAATTCTTAAAATTCACGTACGAGAAAAGCATAAAATAAGGTTATTGTGAAGAACTTTCAATTTCATTGTACTTTGTACTATACAATAGAAATTCGTGAAATATAAAAATATCCAGTTTTGAGCATCACATCACCTTAGAAATTTATAAGTTCTAGTAATATCAAGATGGTTACTAGTGACCAAAGTTCATTTATTCAACATTGATGCCAAATTAATGTAAAATAAATATAGAAGCTTATAAATGGATATAGCAGGATATAGTTCTAATGATAGTTAACAATAGTCACTATATTCACTATTGACACTAATGTAACGTGAGAGTTTCTCAGGTGTGCTGCAAAATTTTCATGAATCAGATATTTTCCTTGATTTTTCATTCAATTTCTTACATTTTTCCAGTCTGCGAATCTAGTGGTTCGCATTTTTTATATAAAATTTGTAATAAGGGGTCGTTCGTAAATTACGTCACGCTAAAAACGACTTTTTCGACCTTCCCTCCCCCTTGTCACAAATTTTCCAAAGAAATCCTGTCACAAATTCTTTGACCCCCCTAAAAGCGTGACGTTATTTGCGAACGACCCCTAAGGGAGAAAATGGGGTGTAAAGAATTTTTTTATTACATTATAAGTGAAATGTCTTTGTTAACGACTTAATGACCAGGGGCCGGTACTCTAGGGCAGGGGCGTACCCAGGATGTTTTTTGGGAGAGTTTTTTAAAATCATATTTGTTTTAAACTAGTATTAACCCCCCTAGATACGCTCCTGCCCTAGACCATATCCCAGCTTTCGTTTTTAGTTATTGACAATAACTTATTGTAAGTATATCGGCCCCTAGTACTCAAAATCCTAAAAACTCTGATTCAAGCAAATCCTATTCCAAATCTTGTTATAATTTAAATAATTTAAAACAAAAAGTTTAAAACGTCCAACAATATTTTTGATGACAATTTAAAGGCACGTGAAAATACTAATAAACAGCACAAAACACACACAAATGGATTTATGAATAATTTACCTCCTTTCGTACTACAACCAACAACAGTGTCTTTCAAGCACCATAAAATCATTATGCTTAATAAATCATGAACATATGAGCTTCGTGGTTAACATCTGCTTCAACAAGAGTCATAGAAATCGATTACAGTAAAAAAGGGGGATGGAAAATTTCCATAAAAACAAAACTCAAGTTCCGTTCCCTTGTAAATTGTTTTGGTGCTGTTTACGTGACACAAACAATAATGAAATAGAAAAAAAAGTTTTCCTGTAAAAGTGAAAAGGAAAAAACGATCATGTAAAAACTTTTCCATTTATTTTCATTTTAATTCCTCTAATGCCGGCAATTAAACGTCAAAAACTTTTTTCCCTACAGGTTATGGGAGTTATATACATCATCGATTCCTCCGATCCATACAGCTTGGAGCGTTCAAAAGAAATATTTGGAGCAATCATGTCAAATGATTTATTAACAGGAAAGCCAACATTGATTTTTGCAAATAAACAGGATCAACCTGGTGCCCTAGATTCACTCGATATCTGTGATTATTTTGAGATTGAATATCTCGCGAATCTCTTTCGAACGCCATGCTATGTTGAAGGTAGTGGACGATATGAGGACATTTATGATTCACAAGTTGCCAGAGCTGCTTTAAATTGGCTATTGAAGACTATTAATAAAAATTACAAAAGTATACAAAATAAAATTCGATTCTTGCGTGTTGTCACACAAAATGAGTCTTTAAGCAGCAACGAAGAAATTCCACGAAAATCACGACGTCCAGCAACTGGAAAACGAAAGGTCAGTGTCATTTTTAATTCTCAACTCTTGAATTAATTATTATCCACGACCAGCTTTTATGCTGTGGTATTTATAGACTAAAATGGATTTATTTTTAACAACACCCACCATTATGTGTGATAATCATAACTCACAAGACCAAAAAAACTTTTCGTTTTCTATTTTCTGTTCACAGAAAAAGCTTCGATTTTCTCAAAATAGACCAAAAACCGCACCAAATGGTAAAGTTAGCTTTTCGAAGGACAACAATTTTTTAACGTCATCGAATTTGGCACCGTCACTACGTCCAAAGAAGAGCAATCAAGTTTCGCCGCTTATAGGAGAGACTTTTTCATACATAAATTATGACGTTGCGTGCGAACGACAAATTCGCCATGGATTAAATGGTGGCTTAATCAATGGTATTATTACGATATCGGAAATGACGGGTAAGTGAGTGGATTTTTACGAGCACTGAGAGAAATTTATAGATTAAAACGATTTTATGCTGTTTTTATGAAGTGTGGTACTGTGACTTTATCCTTTGTGGAACAGTCAGACACATTATTTTGACTGAACAGTTTGTTGACTTTTCGAAGGTTTCTTGTACGTAGAAAATGCTTACAGTGTTGATTTTTTACGACAAATGTGTAGAAAATTGATTTTTGGGTGTTTATACGTACAACACGTAGAGCTGAAGTTGCTTGGGGGTCATTCACTTATGACGTCCATCAAAAAATGGGATTTTAATTTAAATTGTCACAAAATCTCAGACCCCCTCCCCCCTAAATCATTGACATCATAAGTGAACGAGCCCTTGGTTGTGTAGGAATTTAGTTCCTCGGTGCCTAATTACTGCATATCAGGAGCGTAGTTAGAAATTTTTCAAGGGGGGTGTTTTGGGATTTTTCTCTCAAAAACCACTAGAAAATTGAGAAAATTTCTAGTTTTGACACCCAAAACACCTCTCAGGCTACACCCCTGCTCCACGCAGACCTAATGATTATTGCTTCAAAATTTGGCAAGGCATTTTTTTCTCTTATCGCATTTTTGAATCATATGCCTTAAAAATGAAGCTCACTACCTCCAATATGTAAGCTACAGGTTGATATGTTGAAATCCTACTATTATCTGTAGGTGCTAGGCTCTGAGGTGTATGCTTATCACATATTCTCACGTTCATGCCTACGATAAGTGATATTGTAATGCTGCAATCAAAAGTCAAGGCTGAAGTACCAGGGGTGTAGGGGAAATTTTCTTCAATTTAATAGGGTTTTTGTCACCCCCATTAATTTTTGCATCCATACTACGTTCGTACCAAGCAGTTCAGATTTACATCATGTCAACAAGTCGGCATACATGTCACTTGTGTGCCTGTCTGGTTTAATTAATTCACAAAAATTCCGCAAATACCACAAAAATTTTAGTATCCATAAAATTGAAGAGAAAAATTCCTCTCAGTGTCATTTCACTTAGTTGAAAAATCCAAAAGTCAGAAAATTCTTTCATGCATTGTAAATGCCTTTACGTCCACAATATTTCACGAGTAGAAATGTAACAATGTAAAAAAGGTGGAAAAAATAAATTATTTTCTTTTCTTTTCTTTAATCAATCTAGAGAAAAAATCAACAAACAACCTTGAAAGTGTAATAGTCGAGGATTTATCACTGCCACCAACCACGAATATGAATATGAAAGAAGGAGTCGTAAGCTAAAAACGTGCGAATGAAGAAGAGTTTGTAAATGTGTCTTTGAAAGTGCCAAGTATTTTTTTTATTATTAAGTGAAATAGAATCACGCAAGAGTCTAAGTTCTAATCCATGTATAGCATATATGAGTAATTATGGCAGTATATTTGAATTAATAGAGGAAGTATTAAAATAATTTTTAGAAAATCAAATCATGTCCACAAAATGTGTTAGGTCATAACTATGAAGAGATAACAAAATGTATAGAAAGAAGTAATTAAAGCATAATAATAATAAAAAAATCAGCTACTCCACTAATTAACTTCATCATTGTGTGCAAAAATGAACAAATTACTTTATTACTTTCACTTACCAGCCCAAATTATTATTATTATTCCAACAGCTTGTCCGTCAATCGCAGCGTTGATGATGATATTCATTTCAATATGCTATTGCAAGCAGCCACAGTGCAACATAGTTAAATAGCCGGTCTAAGACATTGTTCGTGTTGCTTCCACTGAAGGATTGCTGAAAGCGAAAGTTATTTGCATTTTTATTTCTGTATGCTTTGTATGGAATGCCTCATGAATTTTTCATTGATTTTTTTGCTCTCTTATTTACCCTAAACGTTTGTAAAGAATATGTATGCACACTTTGCCGGTAGATTCTCAATTTTAAGCAACAAGTTCTCCTTGTGGATTTGCTAGATTATTGATCTGTTATCATGTCAATTTAAGGTTTTAAGTTTACTCATGGTGTGGTGTCTCAGCAGAGTGGAGTCTAGGAAATCGAACCATATGTAGGCGAATCTGCAAGTGCTAAGGCTTCTGTGGTTGAGTGATTAAGCAACAGATTGGTCTATTTTGTGAGGACTTGGTTTCTTTCACAAGGACTCACATCAGGGGCGTATCCAGAAATTTACGAGGGAGGGGTTTTGAAATATTTTTGCATGGAAAGGTAAATTTAAGGGGGTGGTTTGGGATTTTTTTGTTAAAAAACCTTAGCAAATTGAAAAAAAATTACCAAGAGTTAGGGGGGTTTGACCCCCAAAACCCCTCCCTGAATACGCCCCTGACTCACATAATGATTTTACATACAGGTCAATTTTCTTTATTCTGGGAATAAATATTGAATATTTAATAGATTTTTCCTAATACTTCATCAAAATGGAACTTATGTTTACGTCAATTATAGTCAAGGTTCCAGTTCTGACTAGGGTTTCTAATTTTTTTTTGTAAAATTATATAAGTTTTGTCAATAATAAGAATAAAACAATTATTTTCAAACAAAAAACTTTTTTTTAAAAAAAATCGTATTTTAAAATTATGTATTCAAAAAAATAATTTTTGTATTAAACGGGAATTTCTGATTTTAGAAACCCTACTTCTTACATTCAAAAGTTATTTAATTTGAGAAGTTTTCCAGAGATAATAACATGTTCATAGGCTGAAATTTTCCAAATCAATTACTAACTTCTAACATTCAATGTAGGGGCCATTCACTTATTACGTAACGCTTTTAGGGGGGAGGGGGAGTCTGAGATGTTGTGACAGTTCAAACAAAGGAAATTTTTCTTCATGGAAATTTTGTAAAGGGGGGAGGATGGGTCTGAAAAGTCGTTTTCTTGCGTTACGTAATAAGTGAACGGTCCTCTATGGAAAAAGGGGAAATTTAAATTTTAAATAAAACGTTGTTAACTTTTTATTAATTTCTTTTCAAAAATTTGCTGCCTTTTTCAACTGTTCATAAAAAACTTGAATTTTAGAAGTTATCGATACTTTTTGTGGGATATCTAAAACCTGCACAAAATAATAATAAACAAAGTAATAATGATCAAATTTGAACTTTTAAAAACAATTAATTTGTGACCAATAATTACGTCTTTAAAACATTTTAAAATAGCTTCGTTTTACTTCAATTTAGTAGCTTCTTGATTACAGACATGAGCTTACCATCAGAAAAAGTGACAGGTGAATAATTATTTAAGCACTAAATAGAAATAAAATTTAAAAATTCTTACAGAGCAGCGTCGTAAACTCACAAGATTTACGAACATTGTCGGTGCTGATTTGGAAACTCCTCGCTTGTACCATCCTCGATTAATGATAATAATTGCTATTGGAGTTACTTCAATTACAGTGCTACAAATTAATGGATTCTACAAAGCATGGCCAAATATCCTTAACATCTGTCAAGCATTGTTTTTTATTCCGTTGATCATACAAATTTTCTCAAAAGTTATCAATCGATTCATAGTAGATGATGAAGCCCTAAACCGCGAACTGCAAGTTAAACTCGTGAATTTCAACAAAAGTCATGAAACTAATTTAATATATCGGATGATTTTGGTAAAAAAGTTGGATGCTTATTCCAATTTTAGCAATATGATTATCATTGGATATTTTATTATGATTCATACACCTTTTGTTGGAATGTTTGTATCTGCTGTACATACAGGAACATATCAGCTGGTAGCTCCCATTTATCTGCCATATGTTGATGCAAGTAAACTCTATGGATTTATTATAAATGGATTCATTCAGCTTATCTTAACTGAGTTTACTTTCATAACACTTGTTTGTCAGGATTCTCAGTTCATGTTCATTAGCTATCAAGTAGCTTTAATGTTTGACATCCTCAGCATGAAGTTTAGAGAACTTGGTCATATTTTATCCAGTCAAAGATTGGAGTCGCAAAGAACTTTCAGAAGCTTAGTTCGAAAGAATATCATGGGCGCGAAAAAAATTCCCAAAGGAACTGACAAAAACAGGTTAATTAATCTGATCAAGGATTACTATGACATCACAGAATTTACATCATTACTGTTCAAGGAGATGAAAATTCCTGTTTTTTTCACACTAACTACTGGAAGTATTGCTCTTTGTCTTTCTACTTTGACGATGCTTTCATACTCAGAAATTATCGGAGCTCAGGGAATTTTCTTTTATTTGAGTCAAGTTGCAACTTTGTGCAGTCTTGTGACTTTTGTCGTTTTTCAATATGAAAAGTTCTTGGATGAAATTTATGGATTTCCGTGGTATTTGCTGTCGAAGTCAGAACAGAAGATCTTTTTGCAGTTCATTCAGTTTTGTCAAAGTTATGACAATTTTGAGTTGCCAATGGTTGGAAATGTGGACATGGAATTATTTACGACTGTTGTTAACACTGGCTATTCATATTTCATGTTCATTTGGAACTTTGTGGAAATTACGAACAACTTTTTTAATTAATTTTTTAATTTGAGTTTTTTTAAAATTATTATGTGGAATACATAATAATTTTATTGCTCGGTATACCTCAGAATATACACTATCTCACGGGTATAGCCTACTGTTAAACTAAAGTAACCATGATGCACTATAGGATGTACCTAAGGTGCACCTCATATCAAACGTGCACACACAAATAACTGTTTTTTAATATAATCAATTGATTCTTTGTTCCAATTGCGTTTATATGGTCACTTTGTCTGATTGTTGTTCGGATTGGTCTAATTGACCCCATTTTGGCATCTTTTATATTATAGCCACTGAATATGAGAGTAACCAGGAGGGTGGATCTGATGGGGTGCGGATTTTTCATGGAGAAAACAAAAATAAGAAAATTAAGGATTTTTTTCTAATTATTTTTTTATTAACATAAAGATAATAAGTTACATTATTCATGTTCGATAGTCATATATTATATAATATCTAGTAAATAATATTCATCATTTTATGTTCTTTATGTGTATCTAATTTTCTCTCAATAAAGATCTCACTTTTATTTATCTTATTGATAGTTTTTGTAAAGTATTCAATAAAGTCTGTAGATGGATCAAAACACCAATAGTTTCTATGCGTAAAATTCTCTTTCTAATCCCCACTGAGAAAATTCAAATTTCTATTGACAAAAGCTTTTAGCTTACATGCTCTAAACATTCTATGATTGGACTTCTGACAGCATTCAACAGAAAAATTATTCAAAATCAACTTCGAATGCATCCAACTACCCTAACAGATAAAAAGCATGCTCAGTGAACACACATCAGTCAAGCTAAGTATCCTTTTTGTCTTTTAGGGCTAAGGTGTTCAATTCCGATACTAAAATTGTAGTAACGTCACCAAAAAACCCAACGTCCAACCAGCAATAATTTAATAATTTTTGATAAAATAATTTCATTTCATAACAAAGAAAAAGTAATTTTTAAATGACCATAAAGTTTGGGTTAGTTGATTGAAAAAAAAAATGAAAAAATATAAAACAATAAAGTCTAAGAAAATGTTCGGTCCACAATCTATTCTCTTTTGTCTCTTTGTGTTGATTGTGCCATTGTGATGTATTGTCTCATTATTCTGCTTATTTCATGCGCTTGTTCCGTTTGAACACGTACGACGTTTTGTTGAAGTAAATTGCCGACTTTCATGTCCAGGAATAAAAGACCGTCTTCAGAACGAACCTGTGTAGAATCAAAAAGCTTCTATTAACCACAAATATCTTCAATTTAATCCACAATTTCCTCACCTTTCTTGTTGAAATAATTTCAATAAAATGCCAATGATGCAATGTCTCGTGCGTATTAGAGTCCAAGAAGAAGACACCGCGTCGATTTAATGCCAATATTAATTCTCTCCACATCGGTGCGTTTGACTCTTCCGGCAGCATTATGTCATCGCCATAGACACGCTTAACGGCGAAGAAACTACTGCCAAATAATGGCCATGCTGACAAAACTGACAAAAATTGTGCTTTACATTGTAGTGGTGAAAGTGGAGCTACTGAACCCCAGATTGATTGCACTGCGTAATGATGAAATCAGATTAGATTTTCTTGAAGCATATTCAGTCATTATGTAAAATAATTTTCATTTTTTTCAGTCAAAGAAGATTATTTGAATAATGACGATGGTAATTAAATGACAATCAACTCACCCAAGTTTACCCACTGTGCAGGCTTAATTTCTCTTAAACTTAATGCTGGCTTCGGCAGCAGAAACTTAATTTCCTTCATTACCTGCATGAGAAAAGAAATTTTTGCAATGACTTTATGATGATGAGGAAAAGTCAATAAAAAGATCATGATAATTACCGGAATATGATTTAAATCAGCAGCACGATGCAATATGGCTGCAATTCTAGCCATATCACGAACATAATCAGGCGTTGGAGCTCCAATATTTGGAATTTCCAGTAACAATCCCTCAAGATAATCCGGAGCGACTTGATTGAATAAAACTTCAATATACAATGGTGTGGGTGCAGGATCACGTTTCAATGGGAAGTGCCAAACTGATCGACAGAATATCAAATAGAATGGCTGACCAGATTTAAGTAGCTCCGTTGTGACATCGAGAATGTAGTCATCAAATGATAATGGCATTGTGAATGCATCTCCTTGGACGATGCAATAAAGTGAAAATTCTTGTTGTTCAGCTTCTGATTCAATACCAAGTAGTGCGCAGAGCTCTGTTATGACATCAGCTACGACTGTTGAACATCTGTTAGGGAATTAAGTATTTTGTAATTTAATCTAGATTATTATTAAGTGAATTATGATATGGATTGCATAACTCATTAAGCACGGTCCATAAAAGTGAAATTATAAAAAGAACTAACGTGACTTTAGTTTTATTATTCAAAACTTAATTAAATTCAATATTAAAGTGAAAGTTAAATTAAAATGAGGTGATCTTAGTTCAATAAGCAGTAATCTCATTATTGGATATTGAATTACTTATTTAATTTACCTCGTATTGACGATTCTCTCAGCACCGCCTGGTAATCTGTAAATTTGCCTCCTTGCTGATCGTCCCGCCGAAACAGCTGTGACTTCCTCGACACTTGGTACCTGATGTATTAGAAACTCATTAAATATCATTGCCACAGCATTTGTAACCTAGAATCACTTACATTCTTTCGTCCACCATACTTGTGTGTCTTTCTCAAGTTGGTCAAGCAAACTTGAGCAGTTCCATGACTTGATTTTCTTCTATCGGATGCAGCTGATGTCAAATGTTCCACTAAATATGCTTTGAGGCTTTCTGTACATCCAAAATAAGCAGCTAAAATTGATAGCAAGCGCCAAGCACGTTGACTCGAGTCGGAACATGTTGAACGATTTGCTGTTGTCTGCTTCATCAATTGACAATAGACTTCATCGCGAAGAATGAGATGCTTATGACAGTGCTGTAAAAAAGTGATGAGATTATTAGTCTTACTTCATTGTTAAATTTCATTTTCTCACCATTAATACGGTATAGACACATTTGACTTCCGTGAATTCATGATCTTGTGCCATATCGCCGCAATATCTTAATATACATTCAAAGCATTCTATTGCGAGTGGCGTGAGTTCTGGTGGAAGTTTCAGTAATGGATGTGTCAATGAATAACTTTGCCATTTCACAAGATCCGCTGTGTGAGTGCGACGGTCAGCTGACTGTGATTTTTCGGAACGACTTTTCGGCGATTCCTCCTGTGAGCTGTTGGATGAAAAATTATAAATTTATGAAAAATTATATATTATGTATGTATGCTTAGTGCTTATTCCACAAACTCGTCCAACCATTTCAAACAGAAAATCTTTCGAAGCATTTTTTTCACTAATAATTTAAATACTCTAGAAAAACAAGTTATTAATCCACTCACATCAATTTATACATATACACTTGAGATTTTGATATCTGGAAAATGAAGCTGTCAATCATAGTTCCATTGTAGCGATAAAAGTTTTCATTGTTAAGTTCAATTTAGTGTAAAAATATTTTTATTGAAGTTGCGGACTTTAATTTTTTGGATGAATTATTTATACGAAATTTATTGGAGCTTGGCTTATTGTTAATCAACTTTTGAGTTTTATACTAGAATTTTTTATTGAGTTGCTATTAAGCTAGTACTTTGAGGTATTTATGATAATTTTTATAGTGGGTAGATGAGTTCATTTAACGGTGTTAATGATGTTTTATCAGAAATTAGGTTTGTTTGGGTTTTGAATGAGTTGTGAACCTCTGATTTAGGAAACTAGTTTAGATCTTGATGCTTTTGTATTTGTTATTATGTATTTTGGAGATCTGACTCCTGTTTTGAGTGATTTTTATCACGAATTATGAATTTTTTAAAATTATTTTCGAATTTATGTTTCAATATTGCTGGATTGTTCTTAATAATAGTAATAATGATAGAAGGTATCAGCGGCGCGATTCATCCAGCTGAGTTAACTGCGACTCTAATCGAACTGGAATCTATTGGCCTAGTTCTTAAGTTATCTCAGTATAGTGGTCAATTTAACTTTAAGTTTTAATCTATATTCATGGTTTCTTGAATTTGAAATCTACTATCATGTATGTCTGTGTGATTTAGCAATAGTATCATTTGATTATCGAACTTATTTTGTATTTTAGAATGAATTTCACTTAATTAATTTATAAATATTCATCAAATTTGACAAATTTACCTAATCTTTAATTTAATTAATTATTTAACATTCTATTTTGGTCAACTAGTCTAATTACACCTATCACAACTGATTTGCAGAGCCTTTTTAATTCCTAAACTTAAACTATAAAGAAAATGAGAAGCAAAAACTAACTTATGAGCACTAGATTAAATATAGTCTTTAAAATCTTTCAAAATATTCTAATAATCAATTTTGAAATAATTTTGACAACCTAATCTAATTAAAATTAAATACTACTGCTAGTTTGCTAATTTTTTTGAACGGAATTCAATTATTTTTATGGCATTTACTGTTAATTTAATTTTTAATTTATGATGTTTAATTAAATTTATTATTCTGCAATTAATAGAAATTTTTATTTATTTTTAAAATGGCACTAAAATAATTTTAATTATTTTTTTAGAAATCTTTCTATCACAATGCGCTTTTCCAGCTGAGTTTTTGTCCTAACTCAATATTCAAAAATATTTAATTTGAATATTTTTGTTTATATTTTTCACTTTTTTATTATTTAATAATTCACTTCACAATAAGCATCTAAAAATTCCTTCAAATTCTACACAGAATGTCTGAAAATTCTTCTCAAGAAAATATTCACAAAAAAGACTTCATGACTCCTAAAAGTTCAAGCACCAATCTTGAACTGAAGGTGCCGCATCTAGCCATAAATTCGCTCTCTTCTTAGTTAGAAAATTAAATGCTAAAAGACTTAATTATTATCGTTATTATGATCTTCACCATGTGTATATGTATCAGTGCTGAGTTACAGTTAATTAAGAAGAGAGAAGAAATAGCAGAAAAAGAAAACAAAATATTCCATATGGATATTTAAAAAATTCACTCTGCGGAAACTAAGTATTTTTTTTGTGTATAATAGAAAAATATTTTTTTATGTAATTAGATAATATTTAATATCAAACATAAAATTTCTTTTTACATTAAAAGTTGTGGTGCGAGGATGGAAGATGAGTTTGAAAAAATTGTTAAGTGAGTTCAACAAGGTGAAGCAGTAAAGCTTGATGATTACTGTCTTTTGTGGAGAAAATTGAGAAGCATTAGAGAATGATTTTGAGTTTTGTTAAAGCAGACATAGGAAAGATTCTTATTGAATGTTCTAGGTTTAGACATGGCTAGCAGCTTTTGAACTTTTAATACCTTTTAATTGTATTGACAGTTTTTTTATTTATTTTTTAAAAACTTGAATTTAAAATTCTGTATTTTGTTATTTTTTTAAATTTTAATTTTTTAACGTTTTAGTTTTTAAGCTTTTTATTTTTTAAATTCAAATTGTTTTAATTTAAAAAAATTTTATTTTAGTTTTTGAAAATTTTGAAATTTTAATACCTTTTAATTGTATTGACAGTTAAGTAAATCAAAAACTTTTTAAATAAATGTTTATAAATTAAAAAAAATTTAATTTTGAAAAAAAATTTAAACTTTTTAGATTTTGAAAACTTTTAAATTTTTAAGAATCTTAAATTTTTTGAATAATTTAAATTTTTGATACTTTCTTTTTAAAAAAGAAACTTTTTTTTCAAAAAATTTATTTTAAAAAAATTCTATACTTTAGCTTTTGAAACTTATAACTTTTTTAAAATAAATTAATAATAAGCGTAAATTTTTTGAAAGATTTTAATTTTTTATCTTTTGAAAGTTAAAATTAAAGTTTTAATCCAAATTAATGAATGTTAAATTATTTCAAGTCCAAAAGCGCAATAAATGTGAAAATCATGCAATTTTTTATGTCATAGAATATTCTCATGTCAATCAAAACTCATTCACAACTTCGCAACTTCATCCATATTTAACAGCTGACTGCTCTTTCTACTCAACATTCTTTAACGCACGCATATTAGAAGTGCCGAAACCTTGACTTTATTGCTTGCTCATAAAACTTTTAAGCAGTAATTACAGAACTTTTTTATGAGCTTCAAAAATGTTTGATTGTATCGACGCTCCATAACCCTTTATTATAAATTGATTATTAGCAAGAGTTTATGAATGTTTTTGGGAAATTAGAGGAACTTGGTAATTATGAACTTAAATTTTCGTTTAAAGTTAACCCGAGGAATATATTGTTATAGTGAAAAATATTGCTGGTTTTAGCAAATGTGAGTTTGTTAGCCTTATAGAATAGAGTGACTATATATTTTCTTGGATAGGTCAGGATAAAACCTAACAGATGGTCAGTCTCAAGGGCAAATCCAGAGAGGTCTACTTATGAATCGATTTTTTAATCTTTTTAAAAATTGTCATCAGAAATTTAAATCTTCTGTCACTTCGCGAGGAATTAAAAGCTTTCATAATATTTCCGCAAAATAATACTTACTCATTTCTAAAGTGTTGCATTGCAAATTGCAGCAACGAATGTTTTGTAATCGACGTCTGTGAACTTTCATCTTGATGGACTGTCGCCTCATGTGTTTGATTATTTCCACTACTATTACTGCTATTATTATGCGATAATTTATGATGACCATTCTGTTGTTGTACTGTCGTTGCCGCCGTTGTCGGCGATGCCGTCATCATAATGAATTCATTATTATCAATAATTTCATCATCTTTTAAGTTATGATTATTTTGGATGAGATTCTTCTCGATTGATTTATCATGATGTCCATTAACTTGATTTAGACTTGCTTCCAATTTCTCTGTTGTTGCCGCGATATTCGGTGTCACTTTCAATGATGCTTTCGATTGTGTCTGAAAGATATAATAATGGGAAAATTAAATTTTATAACCGGATTATCATCGATACTTTGTTGCTAATAATACTAAATGGTATCAGATTTAAATCATTAGTTAACATAAAGCAACACAAAAACGTTATAGCGCCAATTTTACAATTGTTATAACTCTCTTTAAAACGCCGTTAATGGTGAAAGTTTTTCTTCGTCTCTCGATTTACAATAATATAAAAATTGAGAAGAAATTAAATTGGCATTGAAAACATTTTTTTGATGAATGAAAAGAGACATTGTGCACATAATTGAGACTTTTGTGGTGACACAAATGCAACGATGATGATTTGAAGCTGTAAATAAATTTTTTTTTTGACCCTGATAATCATTCCCGAGCGGCACAAGTCGGTTAATCGAGAGGAAAACCCACGCCAAGGCGACGCTGGGACGACTTTAGGGCAAATTTTCCGTCGTGACGAGAAATTTGCCCCCAGGTCGCCCTGGTGTCACCCTGGCGTGGGTTTTCCTCTCGATTAACCGACTTGTGCCGCTCGGGATTAGTGGTAAAAGATTGTGATTGAGTTGAAGGATGACCATTTTAATGGATTTATTAAATCATTTTTATGATATTTTTTGGAATTTTTCATAGAACAGGGTAGAAAGTTGAATTTAGTAAGCCTCCTCCAAAACACTTACTATTTCCAGAAGAAAGCTTAAATACATCAACAGAGGTTACCACAAGCTATACCTCCTGAATAATCCTAGAATGAATATCTATGGTAACACCAGAATTCTCCTAGGACAAGTTCACAAATGACGCTAATGAAATGTGACACTACCATTTTGTGACTGATAAGAAAAATGACTCCTCCTGCCTAAAAATATTGTTTTTTGCATGATGTCATTTATGAACGGCCCTTATATCTTATCCTTAGGATAAACCCCTGGTGTAGAATATATCCGTAAGATAGTGTATATTCTAAGGTATAAAAAGCAACTGACCCATCACCTGGTATACCCTTCAAATGTCCAGGCTAAATCTAAGAAACATGTTCTTGACATTAACATTTCAACGACCCAAACCAAACTTTTATCAATTTTTCCCAAACGCCCCAACAAATTCCACAATTATCTTTACCTCAGCAGCTTCCCTTAATGTCTCAAATCGAGCCAAGATCTCTTTCACAGATACTTTTGCCTCAATCGGTTCCTCGTGTATCGTTTCCATTCTACTGGCTGATACAGAACTAGCGATACTATTACGACGTACTGGTAAGTTTGATTTTAAAACTACAATTTGTTGTTGCTGCTGCGGTGGCTGATGATGATTATTTGACTTATTATTACAACTATTATTAGAATTACAATTTTCGTTTTTGGTATTTTCACTTTCGGAAGAAGATTTCTTGAAGCAACAATTTTTTACTTCACACTTTTTATGACACTTTTCCAAATAAGCTTTAATCACAGGTTCCTTTGGTGGTTCAACGTTTTTCAATTCCTCAATATCACTTTTTCTTGGTAATTCATCTGAACTGTTCTTATTACCATCACTCAACGAAATATGCTTTAATTCACACAATGAATCAGAATCTGACAAGACATCATCATCATCATCAGCCTCATCACTGTCACTTGTCTTGTTACTTCCACTGCCATCTTGCTCAGATGAATTAATTAAACTATCGAGTGATGCAGTACGAATTAAATTATTATTCCGTTGATTATTGTGAGCAATTTTGTTGCTGCCATTTGAATTCACCGAAAGCGACTGATGCATGAAATCGTTAAATTGCTTCGACTGTTGCTCGATGTCTAGTGCTGTTGGACTCGGTGTCGGTATAGAATCATAACATTTGTATGAATTAAGTAATGCTGAATCGTTCATGGCTACTTTTAACTACCTTCTTTTTTTGCTATGTGCTAATATGCTCGGTCATTTAATAAAATATTTTTTTATATATTTTCTAATACTTTGCAAGTTCATTAACCAATTTTTTGAGGTTTTCTTTCATACGTAAATATTTTTATTTCTTTATTGCACTGCTGTTTCGTATATAGAATTACACACATGAATGGTTAGGTAAATTCTGGAAGGTCTCATGAAATTTCTGCTTTATGTTACTGTCTATTGCATCAACTGGTTTTTTGATTTTTCCTTTAACTAATTGAATTTTTTTAAAGCTGCTGCTTTTAATTTCACAAATGTATAATAATAATAAAAATATCCGCTCGCAGTTTTTATTTTTTAAAAATGTTATTGAAAAAAATTTATATTTGCCGCTTCCTTTGTATCGCGTAATCTCAAAAATAAATGAGAAACTTGGGTGTATAATCATGCACAATGTGAGATAATGGAGCACTATTATATGCCATATTTAAAATGCTAAACGCATTATGTGATCAAGTTTAATTTTGTTTTAATTTAATTAGTGAAGAGATTTGTTACCCGAAAAATTACACAAGTCATGAATCATGATTATGCATTTGATTGTTTTTTGGGCTTTATCATGTGTTTAGATTACACTTCCTCATTTGTTTAGAGAAACTTTTTTAATTTTGTAAGAGAAACATGAAATTTTGATGAAATGTAATTCAACATTCATTTAAATTTTAATGACATGTTATGCTAATGCTGAATAACTCATCTTAATCTAGTGGAAAGGTAAATAAACTAGTGTTCAAAATCTCACGAAATTTCTCACGAGCAAAATTTTTCGTGAGCAATTTTTTTTGAAATTCTCACGAGCCACATTTTCGTGAGCCGCTCACGGTTTTGAAATCTCACGAGCTTTCGAGCTCGTGAGCCAAATTTTGCTCACAAATGAGCTCGTGAGCAATTTTTTTTTTGCAAAAATTTGGTTTGGAACATTTTGTATGGAAATTTTTTTTGTAGTGACTGAAAATTTGACCGTTGGCTTTTCTTGACTATCTTGGATGTTGAAAACAGTACTGGACATGCTTCTTCCTGATTCCTGACTTTGTGCTTGCTTTATTTCTACATTTTTCTTCAAGTAATCATCGAAAATCATAGTAACCAATGATGCAAAAGAATGTCAAAACATTGGTACAAAATTACATGAGACAGCTCATATGGAACTGGTCATGTCCAACTGGTTGGAACTGCCAAAAAAAATTTTTTCTCAAAATTTGATTTATTTTTGTTTTTCAGGCAGTTTTAGACATGGGTCGGAATCAAGCATTTCCGCTACTTCCAGACCGAATTTCAAGTGCTAATTATGTTAAGGAGGTTCCAAAACATCAGGAATACACAAAAGTTTCAGAATATCCATCAGTTCTTCCAAGAAGTCTCGCATTTAAGTGATTTGTTTAGTAAAATGTATGAAAATGTCAATTAAATGCGAGACTTCTTGGAGGAACTGATGGATATTCTGAAACTTTTGTGTATTCCTGATGTTTTGGAACCTCCTTAACATAATTAGCACTTGAAATTCGGTCTGGAAGTAGCGGAAATGCTTGATTCCGACCCATGTCTAAAACTGCCTGAAAAACAAAAATAAATCAAATTTTGAGAAAAAATTTTTTTTGGCAGTTCCAACCAGTTGGACATGACCAGTTCCATATGAGCTGTCTCATGTAATTTTGTACCAATGTTTTGACATTCTTTTGCATCATTGGTTACTATGATTTTCGATGATTACTTGAAGAAAAATGTAGAAATAAAGCAAGCACAAAGTCAGGAATCAGGAAGAAGCATGTCCAGTACTGTTTTCAACATCCAAGATAGTCAAGAAAAGCCAACGGTCAAATTTTCAGTCACTACAAAAAAAATTTCCATACAAAATGTTCCAAACCAAATTTTTGCAAAAAAAAAATTGCTCACGAGCTCATTTGTGAGCAAAATTTGGCTCACGAGCTCGAAAGCTCGTGAGATTTCAAAACCGTGAGCGGCTCACGAAAATGTGGCTCGTGAGAATTTCAAAAAAAATTGCTCACGAAAAATTTTGCTCGTGAGAAATTTCGTGAGATTTTGAACACTAAAATAAACACATTTGATTAAGTAATGACAGTGAAAATTGAAATGTTTAGATGAATTTTTATGCAAATAAATTTCTTAATAATTTCAATTTTTGAAAAAAATTCAATTTTTAAATTTCAAATTTTGAAAAGATTTTAATTTTTAAATTTCAAATTTTGAAGAAATTTTAACTTCTAAACTTCAAATTTTAAAAACAATTCAATTTTTAAATTTCAAATTTTGAAGAGATTTCAATTTTTTCAAATTTTGAAAAGATTTTAATTTTTAAATTTCCAATTTCGAAGAAATTTCAACTTTTAAACTTCAAATTTTGAAAAGATGTTAATTTTTAAATTTCAAATTTCGAAGAAATTTCAACTTAACTTCAAATTTTGAAGAGATTTCAATTTTTAAATTTCAAATTTTGAAAAGATTTTAATTTTTAAACTTCAAATTTTAAAAACAATTCAATTTTTAAATTCCAAATTTTGAAGAAATTTCAATTTTTAAACTTCAAATTTTGAAGAGATTTTAATTTTTAAATTTCTAATTTTGAAGAGATTTCAACTTGTAAACTTCAAATTTTGAAGAGATTTCAATTTTTAAATTTCAAATTTTGAAGAGATGTTTAAATTTTTAAGTTTCAAATTTTGAAAAATATTCAATTTATAAACTTCAAGTTTTTAAATTTTTAAGTTTTAAATTTCAAATTTTTTCATTAAATTTTAAAAAAAATTCTACATTTAAACTACTTCTATAACTTATTACTTTATTAAAATTCGAAATTTGAAGTTTGTTACTAATTAACAATGCAGAAAAATAAATTCAAAAATCATTTTCATTGAAAATGTTTATTCATCAAACGATCTTCTGGGTCATTTCTCAATTATATACTATACGTTCATCAGTAATGCGATAACAAACACACATTAAATTTATTAAAAAATCAAAATTATAATTTCAATTCATTTCTGTTACAGAGCTGTTGTTTTATTATATTATTATATTAATGTTTGAAACAGTTAAAAAATTGTTATTCTTGTTTTATGAAAAAATAAAAATACTTTCTTTTTGCTTCTGCCAAGTGTGGATCACAGTTTTTACAAATGAGTATATTCATATGCACAATGAGAGGAGCGAAGAGAACGAGAGAAATGGCAACAATAAAATTATTTAAGAAAAATAAAAAAAACAGATCGATTTCACTTTAATTAGAGTATGTTGTCTGAATATTACAATCTTTTTTTTAATTTCCATTTCTTCTCATTTGTTGAAGAGCTTAGCACATGAATAATATGAAATTGCAAATGATAGATGGATAGATAAATAAGATAATAAATAATAATGCGCAGCACAAGAAGCAAATGCAACAGAGAAAATTTTCATAAAAGCAATCAATCCGTAAACTTTTTTTTATATTTCTTCAAAGTTGTTGCTTTTTTCTCTTCACGCTTTAACGAATTCGACCGAATTTTGCGTTATTTTTGAATGTGAAGAAGAACTTCTTATCGACTTCAAGCTTCTTATTTCAATGAGTTTCAGTGAATGGTTAATTTAATTCATTTGCTAAATTTATTGCTTTTAAAGTGAAAAATTGTGCGATTAATTTAATT
The DNA here is from genome assembly GCA_963573255.1 of Chironomus tentans. Taxonomy (NCBI): domain Eukaryota; kingdom Metazoa; phylum Arthropoda; class Insecta; order Diptera; family Chironomidae; genus Chironomus; species Chironomus tentans. Next base: position 8,906,832 of record OY754303.1, read on the forward strand.
TTAGAAATTCTGAATTTTTTTTTGTTCTTAATTTTCAAGCTTGATGCCCTTTTATTTCGGAGAATTAGACTTTTTTTCAGGCTTTTTTTTCAATTGACCAAAGGAAGTATTTAGAGCGAGACAAAAAGAGAATTTTCCAAAATCTTTTCATTCTAGGTGAGAATTACAGTTTAGATAATCAAGACAAAGATTTTTTTAAGTACAGTATGATTAATTGCAATATTAGACCTAACATTCTATTGTCTATTGTACAAAGTTCTTGTCCATCTTTTTTTTTAATTTTAGAATAATAGAACAAAATGATTTCAATTCAAAATGATTAATAGAAGACGTTCTAGAACAGTAAAGTCATTGAATGACGACAATAGCTGTTTAATAATCAATAAATTCTTTCAATCTTAACTTAAAACTGTAGTAGAAGTAGCCACTGAAGATTCTTAAGTACCGTAACATCAGAATATGTAACAAAAAAGTTGTAGAAGAAACATTTTTCGATAATATAATGAAGAGAAGAATGGATCTCACTTGGAAGTTTCATTCATGAATGTAGAAATTCATGCTGTTCATAATAGAACACTGAATTGTAGGTTGGCTAGATTTTTTGGAATATTGATTTATTCTGAGCAACATAAAGGATTCTGGATTAAATTTGGCATCAAAATTCCATAAGCTCTAAACGGCAAAATGTATTCTTTAATCTACAAAGAGCTAGATGCTGTGCTTCCTCAAATTATAAAGCTCAAATCTAGATTTTTGTAGATTAAAGAATGCTCTATGATACTGCAATGTATTCACTGAGAATAATATAGTACCAAAGACAGAGTTATCAGATAGGTGTCTTTGGAAAGGTCCCTAGCTGTATTATGGTAGCTTTTACCTTTGTATAGTCATCATCTAGATTTAAGCATGCCTAGACAAAGGCAAAGAAACTTGCCTGGTGAAAGGTTTGGCTTTTTTCGCTTGGTTATGTAAATAATGACAGGAATTTCGATGTCCATTTCTGATCTTACTCATTATTTTTAGATGATTTAGGGATGTAAGCTAGGTTTTCAGCACATTTGATTTGGGAATACAATAAAATAGTAAAAGAAGCCTTGGATTTATTGATTCTGTGTAAGAATTTTTGGGAGAATCTACCAGTGTGAGAGTAAGGTCTCTGTATCCGAGTGATTAGGCAATAGACCTAACCTGCAATCCTCTCATTTGTGAAGACGTGAATTCGATTATGACAAACATTTCAACAATTTTCACGAAATTATAGCAAAAATCTGATAAGGGATCATTCACTTACGACGTCCATGATTTAGGGGGGAGGGGGGTCTGAGATTTTGTGACACTTTAAATTAAAGAAATTTTTTTAAATTAAAATTTTGTGACAAGGGGGGAGGGGGTTCTAAAAATCCCATTTTTTGATGGACGTCATAAGTGAATGACCCCTAAAACCGTTGTTCATTGTTGTTAAATTTGATTAATTTTAGTTAATTTTTCCTCCCATTTCTTCCAATAAACAAATGATCGATGGCAATATTACAAGATCATTAAAATTTCAATTACGCTTTTCCAAATATTTAAAAAAATATAAATTTAGGTATTTGCTCAACAAAAACCCAAATAATTTCATTATAATAAGCTCAATAAGGTTCAAATACAAATGAGCATTTTAAAAAGATAAATTCACCTTAATTGAGTTATAAAATGATCATTATACTTAAACTTGTGCATTAATAATCGATAATTGGACACAGAGAAAACGTTGAATTAAAATTTTTACAAATTAAAAGATTGCTATGCAAAAAATGTCGCGTAAATTAACTTTCACGCTTTTATAAGTGCTTCCTTGTAATCTCATAAACACCTTCTTAATGCGAGGCAGCAATGCAGCATGCACCAATGATGATTAAGTAAAATTATTAACGAAGAAAATAAATCGACATAAATCATTAAAATTTTCTTCTTTCTTATCACATTTAATATGCCATTTTTCAAAAAAATTATATAGGAACTGGAACAAAATGCTCAATTTTTTTCATAATGAGATAAACATATACCGTAAAAATTTAATCTCAATATTTCGTGTACAGTCCCATTTTCTCTCTTAATTGTCGTATTCTTTCTTAATGAGCACATTGATACTGAAAACTTTATTTCATTGCTGCTCATATGTGCTATAACGAAATTGTTAACGTAACTCTAATGTGTTAGAATATTGTGCAATAAAACTCAATCATAATTTAAATGAGGCATTAAATTTCAACAAAAAAAAAGCGTTTTGCTGATGAGATTTTGCAACACATTAAAATTGTTTTGGTACGTTAACTTTAATTATTAATGTATTATTTAATTTTCACCTAACTGGCATTGATATTAATTTTGCACCGTGAATTTTAACAAGTTGAACTGAAGTAATTAAAAGTTTCAAAGTCAAGCTTAAAATTTAATTTCTGGATTAATTTACGGCATTTAAGAAGAATTAAAAAATTAAATTTTCAGCATCGAATTAATTTTTTTATGAGTTTTAATTTGGGGGGGGGGGGTTGTTCATAAATGACGACATTGAGAAAATTTGATTTTTAGACCCTTTTTGTCGCAAAATTTTCAAATAACAACATTTCAATTCTCAACATTTTTTGAGATATCTGAAGCTTAGTGTACCTGAAGCTTAGTCTGAGGGGTCCAGAAGGGTCCAGAACCTTTTCTCAAAAATATTTTTCTTAGTCCCAAGGGGAAAACTACTTGAAAATAAGTTTTCACAGTAGTCTATGAATCAAATTTTTGTAAAGCCCTAATTTAAGAACTTCTTGCCCTTTTAAATATGTGTAAATTTGGAATTATAACTCAAAAAGTGCTTGGAAAAAAATGATTTTTTCACCAAGTAGTTTTCCCCCTGAGGAATCCTCATTTTATCCTGAAAAATTTTTAGGGATTTTTTAGGAGTTGTAGAAAGTTGAAGAAAACTTTCCTTCTCAAAGGTAGATAGGTAGGCTCTCGCTAGCTAGATATACCTCCTTCTATTTAATAAACATCATTCATGAACAATCCCTCTCTGAATATTTATTAAGCAAGCAAAGAGAGCCGTAAATGTTTTAATGAAATAATAATCATCTTCTTTCATTTCAGTCCAGAGAGATTGCTTCTCTTATTGAATCAACATATTGAGTAACGGTCACTGACATTAAAGTTTAAAGCAATAATTAGGTAATGTACAATGGCAACTTTCTAGGACATTATCAAGAAGCGGTTTTCTAAGCTTATCTGGATTAGAGTTATTGAAAATGGAGATTGAATTTATGGATTAAGAAGTTTTATGCTTTTGGGATCTTTTAGAACTCAAAAATGATGAACCTGGTTCGTATTAAGGTCAAGGCAAGTCTATATCCCGTAAATACATAAAAATAACGGAACTTCCATCGTTTATTGAGAAATTCCATCTCAATTCCTTGTCCACACCATGTGTAGTTTACTAATTTACTTATGTCAATAATGTGTTATAACAAATTGATATAATTAATTAAAATAAAAATGCAGCATTTCTTGTTTCAGTTATTCATGTTTCTCTATAAAGTTGAAGCAATAGACAGTATCAATAAAACTCGGTGTTTACGTCAATTAAATATTCGCAATATCCGACAGAGCATAATGATGATAAATCAATGCAAATTTTCACATCCGTTTTTAATTGAATTTCGCATACTTTTTATTTGATTTTTTATTCCTTTATATCCAAAAACTAATTTGTTAATAACAGCGATGATCACATTACATAAGTTACACAATGCACAGTCATAACTTTTCCACAGTCATTAATATCCAGACTATTATTTTAGCATGAATAATCCCATCGATCGTGAGAATTCTTCTTTCACTTATTGCACAACCTTTGTTTTTGTTTTTGGAAGTCTTATCTTTCTGGTTTTGGATCTAAGGTATTTTTTTCGTGGGTTTAATGCTTTTGGTTTACTGATGTCTTTCGCTGATAATTTAATTTTTGACTCAGATTTGAATTTTTTTAAAGTCAATTATGTTTTTTTCACAGTTTTAGCTTCTAAAGCTGCAAATTCAATGCCAAGCACTGTCCTCAATTCCTTCAAGGATTTTAAAATCTTCATAAGCCAATTATTGATCAACAATCTCATAAATTATTCAGACAAGGATGTAGACACAAACTATGCCATCCAGAAAGTCCAAATCACTTGATTGCAGCACAAAAACCACAAGTCTATTCACCGCAAGGCTTTTTATCACAATAATTTCACTTTTTAAAAGTCAATAAAAACCAGTTTTTAAGAACATTCCTTTCTATTTCTTCTGTTCCAATTATTTTATATTTTCAGTTCCAATAATTTTTTTTTTTCGTCTGTAAATTTATTTTTTGTTCCTTTTCTTTACAGATTGATTTTCACAATATTGCACATCCGTCGGCCGTAACACTTGAAACAACACTGACAATCCGCAAAGTAAAGAAAGAAAAAAATAAAATAAAGAGACTAACAACAAGTAGAAGCAGTTAGTATGTCTGAGTTGCAACGGGGTAAAGAAGAAAAATATATTTTTATAATTTTTGCATGTACGTCTTGAAGCACAGCTGAGCATCAAGTGTGCTTTTGTTGAATTTTCTCTTTTTTAATTGTTTCCGATGATGCCTCCATACGATTTTATGGTAGCAACTTTGCTACACACTTGACCACACAGCAGTCAGTGGAGAAATACACAAAAAAATAAATAAATTTTGTGTATGAAATGGAGAAAGAATCATTAAATTGAATTTATTTCCATTCACAGCTATTTCTCTATGGAAATCATGCAAAGATTTAGTAAGAAATGGAACTGAGAAAAATAATAAATATAAATATATATGTGAAGTTACTGTTAAGCGCCACTCTGTGAGCATTGCAGTGCAATGTTTACGATTCTCTCGTTTTCTTATTTACGAATCAATGGCAAGTCTAATGACGATGATCATGGAAGTAAAGATCATTGATTTCACTTCTTTATGCTTTCTCTCTCTTCAACAATCATCATCATCATGATCATCAGTGTGCTTACGCTTTATTGCATCTCTTAAGCATGTGCTGCTTATACTGATTTGTGGTTTATGCTTATTGTATATTTTTACTTCTTTATCTTTTTTTGTTAACAGCCGAAGAATAAAATTATGACTTTTGAATGTTACAATTGTATCTCGCACATAGGCAAATTATTATGTATCTCTTTTGTACGCGCTCAAGATATGTGTGGAAGAGAAGATGTTAACAAGAAATGAAAAATTAACGAAATCAACGCAAGTGATGCAGAAAGGAGAAGAAACGTAAATTTTCTTTTTATAAAGTAATTATGAATCTATTTATGATGAATGATTAAGATATGATGAATAGAAGCACCGAGACGAAATGTGTGAGGTGAGAGTTGGATGTCAGTTTTGACACTTTGAGGCGTTTTTGATTTCTTCCGCATCTTGAAAAGTGCTTGTCTATGTTTATGAATGATTTCGGAATAATGAGGCGATGATTCGGCTGTTATTGATTATTTTGGTGTATATATTGTTTGATTGACAGTTATTAGCTGTAATGTTATGAGTTTTGTGCTTCACATCTCATCACATTTAAAACAATCTCTATTTAATGATGGATAGATCAATCTCTCTTGAGAATCATACTTACATCTTCGTAAAAGTGAGATCACTTAAGCACTCAGCCACAGAGGCATTTCTCTTGCATAGATGGAGTTGTCTACATAACGTTCGATAGACCAGAGACCGGCGAGTAATTTAGAGTATAAATTCCCTCAAGAGAAAAGCTTAATGGAACCTTAAGGTGTATGGTAAGTGGTATGATATGATACTCTTAGGACTACCCTAGGATGTTCCCAGGATGCTTCTCAGGGTACCCATACCGATCAACAAGACTCAGATTCAGTTTTGTTACACACAACACTATTAAAGTTCGTACCAAAAATTGGTTCTATCTCTAATTATTAATGAAATATCCAGAACCATTGCTCTATCTCCCTTAATACACTCATAGTAAAAACTATCTAACTCCAGCAGAAGTGTAGTCATACACTTCCATAATATAAAATCAACCACCCTACAATTAACCTCCACAACCCACCAGGATAAATTTCACAATCTCAATCTCTTACGAAATCTTCTCAATGCGTTAAACAAACACAATGTAACCACAAAATAACAAACAATTTAAAACAAATTTTCATCTCATCGTTACGGCGTCATCACCATTTTCATCTCAATTTCATCACATTGCAATTTAAAAAATCATTCATCATTAAATGAAATGAAAAATTGGAAAATCATGCATTGTCGATGGTTAGCAATAAAAAAATATGAAAATTTCAATAACAATAAAAATGAAAGCATTATTCACTTACCAATTTAAACTCTTGCAGGAATGATTGTATCATATTTTGTATCGCCTGCGCTCTTGATGCATGCAGTGCATAACGATTTCCATTTCTCAAATTCAATTGGAGTGCTTGCGGTCGTGGTAATGTGATGGCATTTTGTAGATCGGTAAATAAAATTGCCTTTAAAACTACCAGACTGTCATTTTCTTTACGACCAAGGAATATGCCACTTTGATGTACTGCTAATATCGACACATCCGGAAATTGTGGGGAACCATTGACAATGAACAATCGTGAGAAATACAATGGCCAGGTTCTCGCCATATCGACTAATTGACGCTTGACAATATTTCTCACCTGTCCCTTTAAGTTCTCCAAATTAACACCATGACTACTTAGCAATGACAATGCCTGACGTTTTTCTTTCTGTGTGATACGTAAGCATGGGCCGTTAATATCGGTGACAATTTGTGCAAACAAAAGATCCAAAATGACTGGAGGTCCAACATTTTCATTGGGTCGAAAGACTTCTTTTTTTACTCGTAATTTCCATCCAACACGATTGTTGTATGTCAAGCATGATGCAGGACTTTTAAGCATTGGTGCTAGTACAGGTTTTGGAATTGATGGCTGTGCAAAATCATCAATTATCATATCCATGTCTTCATTCGCACTGTTATTAAATCCATTCTGTTTTTCTTTATGATTCATAAATTGTGATGATGGCACTGCAGGTGCAGATGTTTTTCGGTCCTTTTCTTGTGCAATTTTCGAAAACATGTGACTTTTGAATGTTGCCTTTTCAAGTGACATTGCAGCTGCTGATAACTTCTTGTCTCCTTTCGGCTGATAAACCATATTGCTCTCACGTTCTCTCTGAATTTGGGTCATTTCGCTTTGACGATTTTTGTCACGGAAATTAGAGCGGAATTGTTCATCTAAACGGAGAATTAATTGATTAGTCATGGTCGAATTTAATTATTTTCATACATTTGAATTTCTTTTCTGTACATTTCTTGTGAAACATTTTTAAAATTTAAATTTCTTACCATTTGATGGAGGTCCTTCAACCTCCGTCCTATCCCAGACAGATTCTGAGAAGTTTTCTCTTTCACGCGAATGTGATCTTGATCGTCTATTTGGATCATACATTGCTTCCAATTTAGCAGCTTCTGCACGTCCCCATGAGTCATCAAAGTCCTTGACTCCAAAAGTGTCTCGTTCATGTCGTTGAACAAATGACGGAATTTTCTCTTTAGCTGTTTGATTAGGACGGATTGGAGGTGGTGGAGCGGGAATGCTTGGAGGAGGCATGAATGGTTTTTGAATCTTTGAGCTTTCCATTTTTTGAACATGATTGCGAACGCCACCAAGTTGTTGCTCAAGCATCATTCTTCTTGCCTCATCAAGTTTTACTGGTGCTGGCATTTCTGATTTGTTGCTATTTGTTGAGCGCACGGAATGACCTGCAGTAACTTGTTCTAAACGTTGACGCATTTCTATAGCAAAAATAGGTAGGAGATAAAACATTGAAACATTGCAACATTGAAGCAATAAGCTTTAAATTGAAAGCTTTCACTTTAAATCCAAAGATTTATTTTTAATCTTACCTGTGCTTAATTTGAGTTTGCCTACACTTCCTGGAGTAGGTCGTTCAGCTCCGATATCAAAGCTTCTCTTTTGGACACGAGAAACTGGTGTACTGATTGAAGCTTTATTTAGTTGAGGCTCAGATTTGAATCTTTCTTTAGATTTTTCAACATTACTTGATGACGCTGATATGTCAAATTCCTCCCATTCAATAGCATCAGCACTTGCGCTCATACTTTGTGGTGTCATTTTGCGTTGATTTTGTCTCATTTTAAATGAAATGAAATCTTCAGCGGAATCAGTTAGATCGCCAGCCGGTGGTGGCCATCTCCATTTACCGATTCTGACGGTTTTAGCACGTCCATAAGGATCAAGGAATGGTCGAGCTTCTAATGGATCTGCCCATAAATTCTCTGGAGGCATTGGAGGTGGAGGTGGTGGAACGCTGTATGAACTATCATTTGAGGTCTTTCTAGCCGCAGTAATAACTGACGCGGATGCTGTTGTTGTCTTTGTGACAATTTTCGAATTTCCTTGATTTACTGTCGTTGTTGTAGTTTCATTTTGCTGAAGCAATAATGTCTGAAGTGCTTGATTCTGTGCCATCAATTGCTGTTGAATCTGAATGTTTTGCTGCATAGCTGACTCTAAAAATGCTCGTTGAACTTGAGTCTGATATGTTGAATCTTCTGAACCGCCTTTTATGGCATCAACAAGTTCCTCTTTTTCCGCTAGATTTCTAACATTTTCATTTAAAAATATTGGTTGGAATAAATCAGTTATATATTCATCAAGTGACTCGTCTGGGACGAGATCATCATTGTCATTCTCGTCATCTCCACCACCTTTGATAACTCTACATAATAAATTAACATTTTCGAGTGCATTGACATCATCATTGAGTATTAATGGTGCTTCTGAGTAGATACGGAAATCGTTCATGTCTCCGCCACGAATACTTGCAGCTAATGAACGTGCATCAGACAATTCATCAAGTTGCGTGTCTAATACGGGACTAAATAAGTCATCTAAAAATTGATCAACATCGCTTGCCTGTGATGGAACTCTCAAACGTCTTACATGACTTGCAAGACTTGGTGCTTCTGATGTATCAGACATGGCAGAAGATCGAATCAACATTTCATTACGTTCAATGAATTTTCCATAAGGATCCATTGGACGTGCCTTTAATGATGGTGGTTTTAAATGTCTTGGTGTTGGTTGTTTAAGCGGTGCAAGACGTTCAACTGAATGATATCTGTCATTCAATCTAGACTCTCTTGATAAGCCTATGTCATTTAAAGGCTCAACAACAACTTCTGGAACAGGTGGTGCCTCATTATCTGAATTTATTAAATTATCCAATGATCTTGACCTTGATTTCTCAATTTCAAAATATCTTTCATTTAGTGCTGAACTTCTTGATAATAAGTCCATTGAATTTTTTCGGTTTGGTGTTATTGGATCCTGTCTCTGTGCATAAACTGCATGAATTTCCTCACGCTCAATTTTTTCTGGTTGTGAACGTGTGACAATTTGATCTGTTGACACAAGCAGATCATTTGTTGAGTTCCGTTGGAATGGAGGATCTGGAGGTTTGTTTTGTGGTCTCTTTTTAACTGGACTGGTTGGTTCAATCTCACTAGTTTGACGAACTGGCGATGGAATTCCATTTTGTTTCTTATTTTTAAATAAATCATTTTTATTAGCTGGGAATGCTGGAAGTAATTCCTTTTCTCCGATTAAATCAAGAACATAATCTAATCCACAAGTATCTGAGACAATTCCATTGTCTTCCAACACAATCGACCATCCTTGAGTTTGTCCATTTGCTAGCATTGCAAGGCTCAAGCCTGCTGCTTCTTCACAAGTTGTCCATTGATCGATGGCAACAGTTTGAAGTGAATTGTCTGGGAAAACTAAGCCGAGAGCAATGTCTGATTGTCGTGATGATGCTCGCCTAAAAATGAATAGATTGAAAATTAAGTCAATAATTTTAAAATGTGATAAAGTTCTTACCATTCCAACCAAGTAGGTGGATAATTTCTTGCTGGTGCTTGACTGTTATTTCTCAACAATTTCTTCAACATTGATTCACGAAGAGGTGGTGGTGCATTGTCATTAATGAATTTCATCAAATATTTGCTGAATGCAGCACCTGGCTGGAAGCTTGATAGACAATGTGACATCAAATGCCATATACGGTTAGCATGATGTTCATCAGTATGATAGGCTTGATTGCAGAGTTGAACCAAAATTTCATCACGAAGATTTTTACTTGATAATCCTTTATGAATAATATAATCAGCCAGAGCTTTGTCTTTATTGCCATCTAAAGTCGAATCTCCAGTCCATCGGAGAATGAGTTTGAAAATTGAAATTGCATCTTGAAAGTCTTGATCTTTTGTGGCAGCACGTGACAAGAATGGTGCGCTAATTGGATCTTTTCTTGGTTGTAACTGAATTCCATTACAGTAAACTGAACTAAATTTGCCAAACGCAAATTGATCCAAGTCACTCGGCAAATCAGCAATTTTCATTGGACCTGGAATTGTTCCCAAAACTTTCACCAAATGACGATCACCATGAATTGGAGTAAAACTATCGATCTTTGAGAATATGAATGCCAATTCAGCTGGAACATCGAGATGAACAATTTGATTTCGTTCGAGCATTTGTTCCTTTTGAATACGCTGAACAGCACGTTCTTTCTGCATTCTCTCAACCTCACGTCTTCTCTTCAACTCATTCTTAATCTTTTCGTAACGTTTTCTTTCTTTGTGACCTCTAAACAATGCTTGTGCTTTTGTTACTCCTCTCTTTAAATCATCATAACGTTTCTGGTCTCTAAAGCGGCGCCAATTTCTCTGAATGACAATGGCACTGTGTTGTTGACGAACTGATTTTCGTTTGTTTAATAAGTTTCTCACATTCTTTTGTATGACAACGGCTGCATTCTTAAGACGATCAGCACGATTATTTTCTAACAGACGATGAAGTCGTTCACGTACAAAAACGCGAGTTGCACCTATTTGATAGTCATCTTCTGTATTTGGAATTGATTCAAGAATCAAACGACAAATGTCACGATACGGTATACCACGAGGAATTGGTTTCTTCATTGCATGGCGATAACGATCAACGAAATGTTGGAATTTCAGTCGAACTGGATAACCATTTTGGCGTATTCGAACTGTGTCGAGCATTCCAAGATATCTTAATTGATTTAAGACACATGGCATGTCCATTCGTAATGCCTGCTTGTCATTATTTGGTTTTATACATCTTACAAACCATGGATTACATTTAGCCATTGTTGCCATTAGTGTCTGTAATTGATCTGAAAATCTTGCACTGACCGTAGGCGTTCGTGGCTTCATCGTGACGAATCTTCCATTATTTCCACGTGGTAGGGACTTTCCATGATCGCGTTGTGCTTTCAAATGTTTTGTAAGTTCTTCTATTAATGGCTCATTACTTGATGTTAATAGTTCAAGGACATCATGTCGTAATGCATCTCGATTCTTTTCAAGAAATCCTTCTACTGTGTACCATACCTGGCCTGCATAATGATTAACACCAAATTCTTGTCCACCTACAAATATTATTAATGACTTGTTGAAAAAGTTTACATAATGGAATTAGTTTTAAGCCTCACCTATACGCGGACGTGAATACAATTCATTCAATGCGTGATTGTAATGACATTTTTCAAGGAAACTATTGTCAGTTGCACGAGGAAAGTTAGATTCATCATCCAAAATATGGAATATGCCATGTGGCTTCTTTGCCAACAAATGAATGACTAAAAAGAAGAAATTTCAAATTATTTCCATAATTTTTAGATAAAAATGATTTTTAAAAACCTGGCAAATTATCTTCCCATCCCAATTGAGTCCATTCCAAGCGCTCTTTTGCATACTCAGCTTGTTCCAATTTGAAGATATGTTTATTAAAATATAAATGTAAACTTTCATTTGCATAATTTATGCAAAGTTGCTCGAATGAGTTCTCTACCATAGACTCGAAACCGAATATATCCAATATTGAGATTCTATGAGCGTCATGTGTTCCACCTTTATGAATTATTGAGTTAATACGCAACACAAGCCTACAAAGAAGAGAAAATATTTATTTTATTCCATCATTAATAAATTACAGTGTGTGATGTGTTAATTTAATTTTTCTCACCAATTAAACAGCCCAGAATAAAGTGCTTTTGCGAATGCATCACGAGTATCTAAAGCTTGATCAATCGAGAGCGGTGTGTGGAGTATTTCACTACGCGTTTCTGTTATGCGTGATGTCAATGAACGCATTAGACCATCAGATGGTACTTGAAGGAGATGAGCTGCATGCATAAAAAATAAATGAAAGTGGAAATGAAAATGAAGGTTGCATTAATTTCAATTTCAATTAATTTAATTTAATTTTTTTGAATTAATTCGGTAATTAAATGCGAATTCATTTCAGCAATTTAATAAGAAGCTTGAATATTTTGCTGAATGAGAATCGACTAAGCTCATCAATTAATGTAAAAGTTATTAATCGCTACAATTTAAAGTCAGTAAGAGATCTTAGTTAATGACCGAATCGTTTCCATAGTTCATAAGACACAGTCACTTACCAGCCCATTTAACCTCAGCCGTAGAACCCAACTCAACAGCTTCTGATCCATGCTTTAATTGTCTTCGATGGAAGTAAATATTTCCTAAATGAAGAACAGCCGACAATACACGAACAATTCCTTCCCTTTCACTCTCTGATAATCCTAAAACTTGCATGGCACCTTGCAGAGAATTCCAATCAATTCGACCGCTTGGTGAGCAATCGGAATTTCCTTGATTGAGATAAAAATATTTGTCGGCTTCTAAAAGCCCGTATTTAGAACGTTCAACTTCTGAGAGTCCGCCTAATAGCTCATAGAATACATGATAATTTCTCTCGCCTTGTGCTTGTGTAACGATGCGTGACTTTTCCAGTAAATATTGAGTAATTTTAGCACCTATAATGGCACCGGATTTGAAATAAATCTCCAAATATTTTCCAAATCGACTCGAGTTGTCATTCTTGAGTGTTATGGCATTTCCAAATGCTTCCAAAATTGGATTTGCTTCAAGAATTTGTTCTGTTATAAGAGACGATGCTGATGAAACACCACCAGACGCGACAGCTGCTAAATATTGCATAACAAGCTTCGTTGATTCAGTTTTACCTGATCCAGATTCTCCCGAAATGACAACAACTTGCGGTGATGGCAATGCGGAATGTGCTGCCTCACCTATAGCAAAAAGGTGTGGTGGAAGTGCGCCAAGTGGCATACCTGCATATTTTTTTGCCATTTCTAATCCATAGAGATCTGGGTACATTTTGTAAGGATTAACAGCAATAAGAATGCTGCCACAATATGTATAAATTCCATTTGAATATAAATTATCATATCTCAATCTCAAATTCCACAGCAATGATGCTTCATGCAAATCTGTTATTTGTGTTAAGTCTTCAACACCATTTTTGCCTAAATCTTGTCGTGACATAAAATTCCCATCGCTCATTGTAAGTGTAAACGTTTGTGGCTGCAATTTTGAAAGAGAAAAAGAGAGATAAAATGAGTTTAATTAATTAATTAAGTTCACAGCATTGCACAGAATTTCATAACTATTTTATAGCTTTTTTGCTATAGGAAAGTGTTTGGTTGGTAGATTGACTGATTGGCTAGAAGAATTGCATTACTAAGACTTGAAATGTTCGAATTTTTCAGAAACTTCCTGGGACCCCGGTAGGTAGGGTATACCCTAGGATACCCCTACTTGCCCTACACTTCCATCCACCTAGGAAGGGTATCTTAGAGTAGGGTAGGTGGGTATACCCTAGAAACTAGCACCTGAATATCCAAGGAACACTCCACTGTAATTTACAAAAATGCGCTCAAATCACAAATCAACCAAGCAACAAAATCACAAACTTTCAGCCACCATTATGATCTCGATCTCGTAATAATTTTAATGCGTACATATTTCGCAAGAACATCACTGCATAACATAGATAACTTTTTAACAGTTGGCGGATAGCGCGATTTCCATTGAAATTTGTATTCTCGTTTCTTCATCTTGCGTCTAACTTTTTCCATTTTAATTTCATTTATTGCATCGACCAAACGCTCTTTCCCATCCACAGACGAATCTTCTTCATCAAGATTTTCATGCTCTTCAAGTTCTTCCATTTTTGGAATTCGTTGACGTCGACGAAGACGTGGGGAAAGGAGCGCGAGTGATGCTGAAGGCGATGGAGTTCCACCTTTTTGCCACGATTCTAAATAAAATCTAACGATTCGCATTTAATAATCATTTCATCATCATTTCTTGCTTAAATGTCTTATTCTTGTGTCTGTTAACGAAAATTTTATGAAGAACATGTTTGATTTGTCAGTAACTGTAAACTTAAAGTGCATGTAAATTCATGACTGACATTTAAATGTGAAAATTTACACTTCATTAATGGAATGTCTTTAATGTATGCACAGGTATTTTTTTTAGGTCCGACTTTGTTGGCTTTATTTTTGGTGAAACTCATGGATGAAAAGTCAATATTGTGATTGAAAGTTGCAGAACAAATTGAGCCTTGATAAAAATCAAAACTATAAAATCATCACAGCAATATTGGCAGCTGTGACCAGCACGATTGAAAGATTCTAACTGAGAAAAATGCAATAGAAAGAAATTAGATTTTTCTAGCTGCAGGAAGATCTTCAAGGTTAGGAAATGGTCAATTAATTTTCATGTCAATTTCTGCCTACATTCTTTACACAGTCATAATGATTTATGACTACAGACAATCCACAAAATTATCTCAAACGAAACCAAATTTGAAAGTCCAAGACATTTGCATAAAATCAACATTCCAAACCCTGACACTAATAAACCATTTCCATTAGAACATGCAATACAGTGCAATACATATAATTCCGACATCTGTAGATTCCTACAACTTATAATCCGGTTTATACTGTTTGAAGCCAACAATTTCTGCAATTCTTATGCAACGAGTTTTTTCTTTCTTCTCTTTTGCGTCTGTTACTTCATATGTACAATAATATTGAATGGTATGAAATTTGTATAGATGCATGCACATCATAGGAAAGAAAGGTTTACTTCTTGATTTTTTTAATAACAATTTCCTCACTTTACTCACCTTTCCGTCAATAATAGCCGAAACAATAACAATTTGTGCTGCTCGATGAACCTCGATGATTTCACCGGCTAATGGAAAGTTGAAACCTGCTTCAAACCACACCAAGTCTCCTTGTTGAAGATTTATGGTTGGCTGAGGTGGCGATGGCGATGATGATGACACCGACTCGTCCATGATTTTGTTACTATTGGATAGGCTTCCTATAAATTGAGAAATAATTACTCTTTTAGCATTGACATAATGACTACATTTAATTATTATTTCACATCACACGAAATAGTCAGAAGCACAAAGTAATGGTTTAGCTAGAGAATGAGTTGAAAGGGTCAAGATCTTGTACTTTGTTGCCTCAGCTAATGGTCATAAATTATGAATTATGAGGAGGAAATTTTTTTGAGTTGACCTCAACCAAAAAAAAATAAATTTTTGCACATTACAAAAAATTACCAGTTATACAAATTCACATGAAGTCAGGGATTAAAATAGGCATTGTTAAATGATTCTTAAACGAACAACCAGTTTCTTGTTCTGTTGATTTAAAAATTATATCTTATTAAATTCTTGTCGGTGTTTGTAAATATTTTTAAAGAAATTTATAAAAATTGAAAGGTAAGCAATGAGTCAGTCATTAAAAAGCTATTATTTTCATATTGTCATGTGACTGTAGATTGTCGCAAATTGTTCGTTCTCGATTGTGAAGAAAATTTACTTTTCGTTAGAAATTATTCTCATCATCCTCAATTGGATAAGTTGTTGAAGATCAAAAATGGTTTAAGAATTTTTTTGCTGCTGTTCTTTTTGTATTTTGGAATATTCAAGGTCTAATGACTTGATCATTTTCTGTAACTTAATGTCTCGAGATGTGTGTAATTTTATTAAACCTACAGTATACCATAGAGAAATGTCTAGTCAACATGAACTCATAGAATGCACAATGTCTTTATAGCCTTGACTAAAAAATGTTGCATTAGCAAAGTTCCTGCTGTGATCTTGCCTTCGCAATAATCTAGTTTTTTTTCTCCATTAGACAGAAACATTTTTTATTGAATGCTTCCAAAACTCCACGATTATTGAACATTTCTGTAAAAAGTATAAAGCTGCTGAATTGTTGCAATATAAAAGTTTATAGGATGGACTCTGAGAACAATAGAAATCTCATTTTATAAAGGAAGCAATAACAATTGCTTTAGTGGGAAAAATAAAGTTACTTTGAAGATGACCTCAGAACATCTAATAAACTGGATAGCAAAGAAGAAGGATATTGATCAAGACTGGATATTGATGGATTTAATAAATTTTAGAACATTCTAGAACTTCAAACTGGGTAGAAAGTTGATTGATCAAGTTTTAGTGGCATAGCAAGGGGTTTTTCGACCGAAAGAAAATGAAAATTTGTGTTCCAGTGAATTAAATATGACGCTTCTTAATTTTTTTTGCATCTGTGTATGGAATTTTTAGCGACCCTTCTTGATACTTCTTGTCTTTTGTGTTGACGTGAATATTAAGCGAATCCGTGTCATATTGACAACAGTCATTGTAATAATTTAGATATAGACATCTGGTGGGAACCGAACCCACGTTCTTACAAAATAAACTATTACAGATTTTTGAGAATACCTAACCACTTGTCCAAAGAGGTCTCATTCTTGAATTGGGATAGTTTTTTTCGCCTACATATGGGTCGATACCGGTTTCTATACCGATTATACATATCTTTGCCATACTAAAGACAAGATTGCAACCTAGTCATTTGCATGTCGACAGGTATTGTAAATCTGTGACAAAATTTATCACCTTCGCAACCCTGCTAAATACAATAGGTGGAGTAAACCTTAGAGCAGTGTTGTCCAACCATTTTTGAGCCACGGCACACCTTGAGGTTAAACCATGACCAAAACCGCACACAGCGTGCGGCTCGTTTTATTTTCAATAAATTTCTACGGCACACAGGTTGGACAGCACTGCCTTAGAGTATACCCAAGAAACCGGGCCACGGAGATTCCACTCTGCTCAGATAGCACATCTGTCCAAATTTCTTCCAGATTCAATGGATACTACAAACCAATTTTATGCAAAATTTCAGCTAATTTTCAATAAAAAAAAGTCTTATTTTATAAGCAATCAACAGCTTTACACAGAACCAAACACAAATATTAAACCGTAATTTTTGCGCACAAATAACAACAAAAAATAAATTCTGTTATGCATTTGTTTGGTATTATTCACTATTTTTAGCAATACTCTTACGAAGGCGTCTACTATTTTTACCAGCTAGCTGTAATTTTATTATGTCAATCATTATCGAACAATTCGTGTTGCTAAAAAAAATCAGCAAAGTAAGAATAAAGACTTAATGAAGTTCAAATAATGGAACCGAAATTTATACATCATGTATCAGCCCAAACACCATTAAATTCTTCTTTTTATCCCCTTTGTAAGCTGATCTCCGACATAAAAAGCATTTCTTTAATTTCACTTCCTCTGCAAGTTTCTTCTTGTGTCTTTTTTTTAAAAGCAAAACTTTTTTTGTCGATAATTTCCATTGACTGAAACTAAGATCAGTGTCTTTTGTCTCTTTGTCCTCGTCCTCATGACTATGTGATTATAGAAAGCATTTGAATACCGTCATGGTGGCAATATGACACAGTTTCAACACACACAGAAAAATTGTTAATGAATCTTTCATTTCTTTTTTGTTTCAAAAGCTTTTTTTCCGTGCGTGGACGATAAACTTTCATTCATTCTTCATTAATTTCTTCATTATTGTTCCATCATTTTTTAATGTTCATCGCTGTGCGTTAACGCTATTTAATTTATCATCTCTTGTTAGTCACTTAACGTTGCGTTAGAAATCAACTGTATGTTGATGATCTTAATCAATCAGCTTCATTCATAAAAGCATGTAATTATTATTTTTTTTTAAAAAAAAATGTTAAGTCAATAATTTCACAGCTTAATTTGTTACAATTGTAGCTATTTATCGAGTCGTGACCTGCATTATTATGTTTATTTTATGGATAAAAAATTACTATCGCTTTTTTCATTGTAGGTTACATCCAAATATTAGTCGAATCGATGTCGTCTGTGAGTTGATATCTGTAATATGACTGCAATCAGGCAAATTCTGAAGCAGAAAGAATCTCAGTGACAAGAGATGTGGCAAGCAGATTCCGCAGATTAACCAGATTTAACTGTCACTCAGGTGAAAAATGCTGCTTGTACTGTAATTCTGTCTATTATCAGACAACATCTGTAGTAGATTTCCTACAGATTCTCAGACACAGGGATTGATACCAAACCTGTGGTATCTGAGCATAGAGGAATCTTGGGTATCGAACCATATGTAAGCGAATCTACCAGTATGATAGTAAGGCCTCTGTGGCCGAGTGGTTAGACAACAGACCAGAAATCTATATCACTCCTTTTATGAGTACATGAGTTCGATTCCCATCAGAAGCAACGATCTGACAAGGATTCGCCAGGCGATTAACACAATGCTCACGACATTACACAACCAAATCTAATTTATCATAAATTTTACCCAAAAAAATCCAATTAATCATAAAATCATTACACTGCAAAATATCACAGTACATTGCTCTCAAGCTTGAATGCCTCGTAAGAACAAACAAACTTCTACATTAAAAAACAAACAAAATTAAATAATTTTGATGAATTTACACAATTTAACAAGCCTTCTTGTCATGCTCATCACAGAAAACTTTTTTCCCGCTTAGTTGAAGTTGATGATTGTTTCCGTATAAAGTGTGACAATTTCATAAGAATAGGCTGAATATCTGCTTGGTTTTTCAGAGGACTGTCCTCTAATTTTTGGAAATCGACGTTTTACACTAGATGGGGATGGACTAAAGTGCCAAACTATAACCCGCTTGGCAAATGGTAGACAAGTGGTTGCCAGCCGTTTGGTTCTAAGTATACTGTCCGCTTGGCCGCCGTGTGGTCAACATTTCAATATGTGCCGATCGGATAAACAATCGTCAGAACAAAAAATTTACTTTTCCTGTCTCTTAATAAATCTAGCCACCCTACATAAGAAGCAATAATTTCTTGAGTGACATGATTATTTTGGTAAGTAAAGTCACACCGTGTTGTCATAAAATTAGCTTCTCAACGAGAAAAGTTTACATAAAATGAAAGAAAAATCTTTTTTGGCGCGCGTAGAAGAAAATAAAAATGCAGACTAACTGTTGCCTGCTAATGTCATTAAACTGCTGTGGAATTTTTCATTTTTTTCTTCTTCTTTTTCTTACATTTTATGCTGTTGCGGGCTCGTGAAGCTGAAGCTCACAAACTAATCGATTTTTTTCTTTATCTACTTTTTTTTTGTTATTCCATGTGTTTGTGGTTATTGATTTTTATTCATTTCTTCACTTCTACTTCTATGCCTCTTTGGACAAATCGTATAATAAATACTAAATGATAATTCGAATAAAGAAGAAAAAAATTATAATTTATTTACAGTTAGACTAACTTGAAAAAGAAAGTTTTTCTCGAAAATTTTTATGTTTTTCTTGATTCATCAGCTTGTTAAGGGCCATTAAATTTAAAAAATTTGATGTTTTACATGCAAATTTGAATAAAAATTTTCATGCTGAAATGCACAAACAATTTTTAAGGTGAGAAGAGAAATGAAATTATTTTCATTGGAATTAATCAATCTTATATTTGAAATTTGCAAATTGTATTTTCTGCTTTGTAAATTTTGAGAAATGTTGATTGCGTAAGATTTATGAGAAGTTTTCATTATTAGCTTTTAAATCAAATTAGTTGAATATTCGCGATTTATTATTTCTTATTATTTATTTTGAAGTGCATTAATCAAACTCTTTGAAGTTAAACTCAATTTTGCGGAACTATCGAGCATTTAATTATAAAATCTTGCATCTGTTTTTGTTTCTTAATTTCAAATTTTAATCAAAAATTGATTATTTTCAAAATTAAAAATTAAACGTTTTTAAATTTATTTTTTTTTAAATTAAACTTTTTTAAATATAAATTTTTTAAAATTAAAAAAAGTTTGTTTAAAACTAAAACTAAAGTTAAAAGTTTCAAAATTAATTTTTTTAAAACTAAAACTAAAGTTAAAAATTTTAAAACTGAATAAAATTAATATTAAAATTTTTAAAAATATAATTTTATCAACAACATGAGTTTTAGGTCATCTTGTTGATAAGACTATATTTTCTTTAAAAAAAATTATTTTTTTAATAAATTAAAGTTTTTAACTTTAGTTTAAGATTTAAAAATAATAATTTTAAAGCTTTTAATTTTAAAAAATTTAGTTTTGAAAAAATTATTTTGAAATTTTTTGACATTAAAAATTTAAATTTAAAAAAATTTAAGATAAAGTCAATAAAGTATAATTTTAAGTTCAAATTTAAATTTCTAAAATCAAAATAAAATTATAAAAATCTCCAAGATAAAAGAAAAACAAATTCATTAATATAAAAATTTATCTTTAAATTATTTTACTTTGTTTCTCTATTCAACGCATTCCCATAACAATTTCTTCCTATCTTCCATTAATGATCTCATAAAAAATATATAAAAACTTCAACATTATGCAGCCCTTCGTCCATTAATCTTCCATAAAAAATTCTAATCTTAATTTTAAATCTTTTTTCATCTATTTAGTTTTGGCATTCAAGCGAAAAATGCTCTAACATACAAAAACTTAATCGCTTTCATGCATAATAAAAATAATTTGACATCAATTAAAAATTATACTGTAGCTTTCCCACACATTAGCATGGCATATGTATATGCATAAAGAAATTAACTCACTTGTTAAACAAAAATAAATAAATAAAATTTTCAGACATAAAAAAATTTGTATTGTATTTTTACGCTTAATCAATTGGTAGAAAAAATTATGATTTTTAGCGCCAACACTTTCGCTTTTAAACTGAAAGCATAAAGCATGCAACTTACATGCGAGCATTTCATATGATTTTATAATGACTTCTGAACATCATTCACACTCACTTGTATTTACTTATCATTTATTTTTTTCTTATTACTTAATTTCGCTTCCATTAACTCTCGATTTTCATGATTCCCTTAACAATTCTCTTCTTCTTCTTCGTTTCTTTCTTTTTTCGGTTCTTTGACCTTTTTATTTAATTGAGAAACACAATAAATTACTTTAATTATCAATTGTATAACGAAATTCACAAAAAAAGGTTTGTTTTTAGTATTTTTTAACAAGCGATTTAATAGACATAAGCTAGTTCATGATCCGTTTCTATGCAGGCATTTAAGTCTTTCATTATACTTGACTTGATTGAGTTGTGTGATTCTTAATCACGTCACATAAATTATTTTGATGGGAATCACAACTGATAGTGTCTAAAAATATATTTTATGAGCATTGCTTAGAAATTTGAGGGGTATTTGTATGGGAAAATTAGGAATGAAGAAAGAATAGATAAAAATAAATCAATTCATCAGCTGTTGGGATTTTTTTGCAACTTTTCTTCTTTGGAACTCCTATTGCTTTGCAGCATATTAACATATAACTGTCGTTTTAACATTTTCTTCCCATAAATGTTGTTTGGATTTCAGGAAGTATTAATAATCACCGGGAAAGTTAGTTGTTAGTCTAGCCTTAAACCGTGTATTTATTGAATTTTCTAAGCTACTTCTTTCACAGTTTCCTGCAAGATTTGTTCCAGATTGCTACTAAGGATATATAAATATTCTCTTTCATATTCACACCAATTTTAATTGTGTGTGAATATATTGTTTTTGGTATTTCAGTGAAACTACTTTTTTGGACTTGCTGCTTCAGGCTTATGGAATCGACCCATAGTGTTCAGTATGGAAAGTCTGTGCCTAAAATTACCAATTTAACAGTGAAAACCGCATCTCGATTGGTGCTTCCAGTGCCGAGAAATCGCAAAAAAACACTTTCTGTCCTTTAGCAAGTTAGTTAGTTAGTTAGTTAGTTAGTTACGTTCCGCGATAACTCGATTCAAACTCAATATTAAGACTTCCGGTTTTTTGCATCTGATAGATATTAGGTATCTCAAGAGCTGTATAGTTTTTGGAGTCATGAGATGCTTCCAGTAAGGCACACGGAATGAAAAGGTGCTATTTTTGGTCAAATTATAGCCGATTATTGCAAAACACATTTTATTTTTTTCATAGAAAAGGAATGTTTTGACCAAATGAGCTGAAATTTGGTATGTAGGTTCCTTAGCTGTGCCTGAATATGGAACCGACGCCATTTTGGATTTCGAGGGGCTAGAAGCTACGCCAAATTGATTTTTACTTTAACTTTGACCAAATGAGCTGAAATTTGGTATGTGGGTTCCTTAGCTGTTCCTAAATATGGAACCGACGCCATTTTAGATTTCGAGGGGCTAGAAGCTACGCCAAACTGATTTTTGCCTTAACTTTGACCAAATGAGCTGAAATTTGGTATGTAGGTTCCTTAGCTGTGCCTGAATATGGAACCGACGCCATTTTGGATTTCGAGGGGCTAGAAGCTACGCAAAATTGATTTTTGCTTTAACTTTGTCCAAATGAGCTGAAATTTGGTATGTAGGCTTCTTAGCTGTGCCTGAATGTGGAACTGATGCCATTTTGGATTTCGAGGGGCTAGAAGCTACGCAAAATTGATTTTTGCTTTAACTTTGACCAAATGAGCTGAAACTTGGTATGTATGCTCCTTAGCTGTGCCTGAATGTGGAACTGACGCCATTTTGGATTTCGAGGGGCTAGAAGCTACGTCAAACTCATTTTTTCTCTAATTTTGATATTTTTGATTAAATAAGCTAAAACTTTACGATTTTTCGTAAGTCTTGTTAGTAACATAATACTAAGCTATGAATGAAAAAACTTGAAACGGTGTGAATATGCCCATGAAGCGTGATCGCTTCATTACTAGTTTGGAATAAATTTTTTATCCAGGGGGAAAACTACTTAATGAAAAAGTTCTTTTGTACCAAATTTTTTTCCCCGACCAATTTTTTGTGCCATATCTGTGAGTTTTTGAGTATTTGCTGGTGGAAAAATGATCCAATGATCTTATATTAAGTTTCTTTACAAGATCCTAAATGTCATCTTATATTTTTTCACCAAGTAATTTTCCCCCTGTTTTGAACAAAACATTAATGCACTTTAGAATGAATTTCAAACTTAATTAAGTATTTGAAACATGCTAGAATGTCTACAATTCAAGTATTTTTCTATCTATCAATATTCCAAATCAAATTTCATTTTTGACAGTTTATAGCTTGAATGACACTAATTTCACCAACACACAAAACGTAATTTGAAGATCGAATTATCAAATAAATACCACAACAGAAGAATAAGTCAACATTAATGCCGTATCATGTTTCAAAATCGAATTTTTTAAAGCTATTTAATTCAATAATAAAAAAACAATAATAAGAAGTAAAATGTTAACATCTTCAGCAATCCAGCCAATTTTACTATTCATCTTTCGATACTTTAACATTTAACATCATTTTGAGAAACATTCAAAAATGCTTAAGGCAAAAATTTATGCCAATCCTCTTCTTGAATTCTCTTTTTATGTCTGTTTGTAATAAATCGACAAAATATTTAAAGAATGTGAAAATTTTTCTGTTTATGGAGTTGTGGACATACAAAAAAGTCTAAAAATAGCTAATTTGTGCCAAAAATCGATGCAAAAAGAAGATGACACGTGCAAAGAACGTAATTTGAATTTTGTGGTTTAACATTGTTGCAAAGTCGTTTCTGTTATTTGCAGTTTTTATTTTACTGAACCAGTTTTTACAAGAACTATTAAGGCTGGATGGAAAATACTGGTCTTGAAATGTCAATAATTAAAGTAAATTTTAAATGTTTATGAGAATTGTTTTGAATTTTTTGGAAGCTCTGCTGGAGAAGCGAAATTTTTGAAGCTCATATGGGCTTGTTGTGAAATTAAAGTGAAATATTTAATAAATTTTACTTTTTTATATTTAATGCAAAATAAATAATTTCTCATTCAATTTTTTCTTCAAAAATTTAAATAACCAGTCATCAAATAAAAAAAATTAATTAATTTCCTCAACAACACACCCAAAATCAACTAGATATCAAATTTCAATTTCACAGATTTTGAAAGTCAAAAAACTATATTTAATTAATTTTTACACCTATTCATCATAATTATTAATATTCACAGTATTTTTACTGATGATATCAGCACTTTAAGTTCAGTTTTTAATTTCAATACAAATAAACAATATAATTAATCAGCATATTCAGTGTAAGTATTTAATTGATCATGATTTTTTCGTAAAGTTTCCCTATCAACATTGTAAGATCTTCACTGCATATCATAATCTTCAACAATAATGATGTAAATTAAATGAACACGCAGCACATTTGTGCATAATTTACTATCTTTTTACAGGTTTTGGTTTTGCTCAGTTAGTTTCGTGTAAATTCAACATGTAGATAGAGAAGATTTTAGAGAAAAGTGAACATTCAAATTTATTTTCAAGTCCAAGTATTTTAAAATCAAAGCATAAAGTTAGCGGTCGGTGCAAATAGAAAGAAAAATTTTCTAAATAGAAATTTAATAAGAAGAAAACGAGTAGGAGATTGCCGTTTATTGCAGTCTCTTTGTTAACATTTATTCATTTTTAATTGAAGTTAGATAAAAGATAGTGGGGGTTCTGGTGGATGTTGGCAAAAGAGGTATTAGCTGAGGCCGAATGCTTGGTATACCCGAAGATACAACCTAGGTGCACACTATAGCTACAGTTTGAGGCTACCCTAGGTGTATAGCTTGGGGTTACACTACGATATCTCTGATATACTCTTTTTGTAGTACCCTAGGGCATCTTAGTGAGGGTAGGGTAAGTAGAGTGACCTAGGATACCCTAAATGGAGGGTAGGGTAGGTGGGGTACCTCTGAGTATAACCTGTTATTCGAAGCTTCTCAGAAATTTTTCCTTACAGAAATTTCAGTTTTTTCTTTCACATATTAATATAGTTTGATTGATATGTGAATCTTCAGGCCATATAAATCTAATCTAAGCTGGCAGATTGAAGAGAAATATTTTGATTTCTATTTTAAACAAGATCGAATAATGTTAATCATTACTGCTAGATTAATTCTTAAACCCATAAGAAAACGTCTTGAAAATAAACACAGAGAGAAAACTTTAATATCTTCAGCTGCGTAAATAGCGATCATTACTGGATATCCAGTAGAGCTTATGATGGTTTTTCTTGTTGAAATTAATGATAACTACATCATTAGAATCTGAATGGTTGTATTTGTTGAAGAAAATTATAAACCATGTTGGTGATTTTGCATTTATGCCTTGCGGTCAAACATCCATTATGCTTGCACTTCTGACTAGTACAATTGCCAAGTCGTTCGTCTGCTGTAATTATTTAACGCAGCCGCATTAAGCTTCTAAGTCTCTGGAGTAAATTTATTGAGCACATATTCGTTTTGTTCACTTTCATGTCTCCATAATGAATGATTTGCAAATTTATTCAATATCCAAGAATAAAGCAACATAACAAAGGAATGAGTAATACAGCTTACGAATAATAAAATGTATGTTAGATGAAAATGATCTCAACATGAATTTTTTTGCAATTGTATTCTACAGCACCTAAATTTTTACTTCTTATAGATTTCTACGGTTTCTTAAAAATGTTTCGACTATTATTTTATGGCGCATAACAGGATTAAATTAGTTTTAGTGGGATAGATCTTATTGGAATCAGCAGAAATTGATTGAAATTGTCATTGACACTTTCAATGTAGGTTGTAGCTTAGCTTAGTGGTAAAAACACGTGTTATTAAACAGTAAGGCTCAAAATATTCAAGTCTGAGATTCTTAAATACCAAAATCAAGTTTCAATAGACAAATTTTGTGCCATTTCTATTCAATTTTAAGAAGGAAGTGTTAATTTCAAACTAACTGATTCCACGACTTGCTTTACAATTTTTATTCGAAATGTTCATTAAAAATTTAATAAGCAATATCCAAATCCCATAGATTCCACACAATTGCTAGTTACTGAAATAATAGTATGTTCTATGACATACTTTACAATCTGTTATAGCAAGAGCCAATTTTGCAATGAATACTTTCTATTTGTTTAGCTGTACTTAGCATCAGAATATTGCACATTTTCAATTTACTTTCAATGGGATTTAAGAATTTGATTGAAAATTGCTCTAATTAACATTTCAACGTGTACATTTAACAAGAGCTCAAATGAATATACTATTATTGATTGTTATTTACATGGCAATCAAAGTGAAATGATTGAATGCTTCTCACAGCGAGCGAGTCAAATCTGATTTAGTGTTTACGTTGAGATTAATTGTAAACAAATGTGAGATTCATGGGCCGATTGCTAGGTATATCCTAGGGTATACACTACTCCTGGGGTTACTAGGGTGATAGGCTAGGGTAACCCCTAGTGTATACCTCTAGGGTAACCCATGGGGGTTGTGTATATCTTAGGGTATAACCGAGCAACCGGTCACAGATGCAATTTTGAATTCAAAATGAAGGTTGAAAATGTTGCCCAATCGACGCACATTCAAATTTTGACTACACGGCGACCAAAGTAGATAATATCCTTAGAACCAAGAGACTGCCACTGTGGTAAATGGCAGCTTATTGACTACCAAGTGGTTCTAGGTATACTGTCCTCTTAACCAGCGGTCAGCATTTGAATGTGTGCTGATCGTGTTGATTTGCATGAAAATTCTTTATAGGTGCAATTTTTCAATAAAACTTTGAAAATTGATTTTTCAGACAGCACAAAGAGATTCACTTTTACAACGATAATTGATTTTACTCTTTACAAATCAATTAGCTGAATAAAAGAGAGAGAAAAATCATGAATAGAAAATATTTAAATTTAAATTCGTAAAAATATTTGTGAGCCATTCAAAACAGCAACAAAGAAGACAAATAGAAACCTGCAGGCTAATAAACGCCACGATTGAACACCAAGTGAAATTTTTCGAATGTTATTAATGCTAAAAAATGAATTTACAAGCAACAAAAATATTGTAATTAGATTAAGAAACTGTAAACAGTTCGTGTATCTAAATAAAAGTTGGACAATTTTTTTTGGAGCTATAAGAAATTCATTGATAATTTCTAGGCTTGTGTTTGTCACACACACATGAGTCGAAATTAGGTGATTATTCTTTTGTATAATAATGAGTTTGCATTCCATTCCACTTTCCTAATTTCTTTCTTTGAATTAATTTGAATTTTTTTTTTACTCAAAAACAATTTTTTTTCTTCGATTCGAGCAACTTTTCTCATCGGCGAAGCTCAAAAGTCTGGAAATTTCTTTTCCTATAATTAACCAAATGCTAATTTTAATGCCCACCGAAAAATATAGGCAAGCATACTAAAAACAAAAATTATTAGTACTACCGATAAAAAATATATATATAACAAGAGTAGTAAGCAGCAGAAGTGGTAGCAAAAATAACATTCTCTTTCATTTCACTCGTCCGTATCCATCAAACGGCAATTGAACAGTAAATTTCTCTTTATCGAAAACAATTGTTGGGAAATATTGGTGGAACAAAAGTTAAAAAAATCTTTTTGCTATTTTTTTTGCAACGGCAATCAAAAAAGTTTTTTAACACTTTGTTTGATAATTGCACGATTTTATTAGCTTGTGAGTTTGTTTTGGTATGCACTTTGTGCTTTAAGACCTCTTTGGTTGCCCTTTAAATATTTATTACTTTTAAAAATTTATTGAAAAACGTAAATTGAGACTTAAATGATTAAGTATCCTGCTTGAATCAGATGAAGTTGTCTACTTAACAATTGTATGAGTCATAAGCTTGAGTAAAAACTCCTGTGGCGTCGAGTAATAATGTCTTTATAACAATCTCAGGGAATTACTTTTTAAATTTTGACTGGAATTTTTTTTAATGATTATATAAGTTAGTCAGAGAATTTCAACTGAATCGTGGGATAGATTGGGCATTTAGGTATCAGAACTAATGTATGTTTGGAATCAATCAAGCGTGTAGCCAGGTTGAGATTTGGGGACATATCCCTGGGGTAGTGTGTACCAAAAAACCAGCTTCTGTGTTGGGTTTCTTGGTATACACCTCAGGGGCGTATTCAGGGAGGAGTTTTGAGGGTCAACCTCCCCCCCCCCTTTTTGGAATTTTTTTTCGAAAAATGATACACCTTCTCCTACCCCATGGGTTGGTTTCTTGGGTATACCCTGCCATACTAAAGACAATAACTGGGATCTTTAACATGGCAAGGTATACTCGAGAAACTGGTCTCACGCTATACACCAAGTGTATACCCTAGAGGTAAATATAGGTGAGGGTGTATACCGAGAAACTTTTATAGAAATAGTAGAGTAGCCAATATATGGTTACTCCTAAGGGGTCGTTCATAAATGACGTCTATCAAAAATGACGTCTATCAAAAATGGGAATTTTAGACCCCCTCCCCCCCCCTTGTCACAAAATTTCATACAAAAAATTTCTTTTGTATGAAGGTGTCACAAAATTTCAGACCCCCCTCCCCCCTAAATTGTGGACGTCATATATGAATGACCCCTAAATGGTTCAGTCTCGAGCATCGTATTCCTTGAACATTTTTTTAAAAAATCATTTAAACGGATATCCTTTCGAATTAACATTGATATGGGATGTCTTTGATCCTTATCAATTATCATTATCATCCCTGTTAACATATAATGCGCCCTAGAGACTCAAAATGCACCTTTGATACTTTCTCATTACTATTTCTTCACTTCAATCGCGTGCGATTAATTTTATTTTCTTTCTTCTTGCATTTATTTACTCATAATTTTTTAGACTCTTTTCTTTATGCTGTCAGTATTAATAAATAGAAAAGAAGAAGAAGAATTCCAACAATGTGACTCTTTACCACCGACATAAGAAGTCAGCGGCCCTCAAACATTGATTTCTTTTTCATTTCTTTTTTTTCTCGAGTTGAGTTAACGGCAAATATTATGAAAAAAAATTATTCAGGTTTTACGTTCGGGAGTGTCTTTTTTTTGTGTCTCATTCCACGTACGTATTGATGTTGCTAACAGCATGTAAGAAATTTTCTACACAAATATCTCTTCTATACACACATTTTTACATTCCTCTTATGTTTTGCCTTTCGTTTTTAAAGGCCACTTTTTTCGGTAGTAAAGTAACAGGTTTTTCGGTTAAATTTCATCGATGCCCAAAGAGAAAGAGTCCAACAAGAATTTGTGTCACGTCATAAAAGAAATTGATCATCAGCCAAGTCACTAAATCCCTTTACGTACAATCACACACAATAATTCAGTTTTTAATATTTCACATCATCAATTTAACGGAACATGTTCAGCTCTTCTTTTTTTGTGCAAATTCTCATCGAAGCTCTTTACAACAACTCAATTTCCTCTTCTTCTACCTATTACTTTTTTTCACATTCTGCTTTCGTGTGTTGATTCTTATTGTAGAGTCATGAGTTAAAATTATCTTTGAGAATTCAAAATGGCTGACTCTCACTTCGAGAAATTTTTTCATACATGATAATTCTTTATATTCACCTTTGATTCTATTTTAAATTATTAAATTTTCTTTTCGTTAGATTAAACTTGTTGCCATTGTTTCAATATTTTTTTTGTTGTGTCTTTCACAATTCACATATCCGCAACACATAAATTATTTTTCTTCCATAAATCTTCTTCTATTTTTTTATATTATTGCATATCAAAATCACAATTTCCACTTTTGCAATATTTCTTATTCTTCAAATGACATTCAATTGTGTCTTAATGTAGAAAAATAATTCCCACATAAGCAAAAAAAAATCTTTTTTTATGTTGGAACGAAATTAATTTGGGGTCCGCCGTCTTTGAAAGATCAACCTAGACTGACGAAACCTGTTGAATATTTTTTTTTCGCTATGTGTTAAGGTGTAATATTTCATGAATGAATGTTGTGTCTGTAGTTGTGTTAAATTCCATGTGGATTCATGTAAAAAATGTAAACAAAACTCAACATTCTTATTTGAATTGGTGCTGTGAGAGAATTGTGCAGGTGTAGTGGAAGCGGATTTGTGTAACGACATAAAAACCTGTTTCAGCATCGCACTTTGAGAGATTCTCTGTATGTATGACTGATGATTAATTCTCTGTTTATGTTTCTTCATTATATATTTACTTCTGTACCGCTGATCATCATCACTCTGTCGGCTCCCGCAATTTTATGATGTAACAAACAGCACTTAACCATAAACTCGTGCTTAATTCTTTATAATTAAAACAAAATAATGTCATTTTAGTTTTATTAACCTTGAAACTTTTCATTTCGAGACTGGAAACAATTTTGTTTATTTCTAATTTGCTGCGTTTTGACACAGTCATGGATTTAGAATTAAATTGTGATGCAAAATTTATTGACACAATAAACAATTGTTTAGGAAAATAAAGAATTTTATGAGCTTTAGAGCATTTATGATCTGTTTATGCTAATTGTCTTTTATTGTCGTAGAATCAACGTAATTACCATCTTTTAATGGTTTTTTTTATTTTTAAAAAATGCATTAAGCTTATATCTGAGATTTTCAGTGTCGGTATCCTTGGCAGCTAAAGTTACATATTTTTATTGCTCGCTAATCTTTTGTAGATCTAAAGTTTAGTATCCATGATAGCTCTCGTCAATAAAAGCTTATTGAGGTGGGCTTACAGCTATCTTTAGGATTAATGAAGTCTTACTCTTGACATCAGAACCCTTAGTTCCTCTGTGAGTTTCATTGTTTTACTATTCATATAAGTTCATCCTTGATCTAGAGTGGTGCTCCTCACTAAATCGCTTGGTCATGCAATGACTCATGGGATTTTCTGCAGCAGTACCTGTTCTCACATACGTCTTCAGATTGTATCAGGTCCAAGTGACGTATCGTATAATTTGACTGGTCATATAAGCTCCAGTGATTTGGTGTACTTTGTACGGAAGCTTAACTTAGCATTGAACCCTTAATTGTGGTTCTATTTCACATTCGAGCTTAGGTGTGAAAACACCATTTTTGTGATAAATGAACGTTTTTGGCTCTATCTTGGAATGCTCTATTTTGATGCTTTAACTGTGAACTGTAGCATAGAGATGTCCAGTTTGACTCATTATATCTTGATGATGGACGTTAACATACCACAATTTCATATTTCAAATCAAACCATCTTCTTATTCAATTTATGTAACTTACTTATTTTTATTTTATTAATCAACTCGAACTATATTTTTATATTTGACATTTATTTTTCTTTGTACAACCAATACCAATAGAGTTCTGGGGTATACCCTAGGATATATAAATTATTGTATCATACTTATAAGGGGTCGTTCACTTATTACGTTCGCTTTTTAGGGGGGAGGGGGGGTCTGAGATTTTGTAACAGGTCAAACAAAGAAAATTTTTTTCTCGGAAAATTTGTAACAAGGGGGGGGGGGTCTAAAATTTCGTTTTTTTGCGTAACGTAATAAGTGAACGACCCCTAATTCAAAGTTAAGCAAAAATATTTTTTGGTAGGGTATACCACTAGGGTATAGGGTATACCTGAGAAAGGGGGCACTGACCCCTAGAATATCAAATTTCCACACTAACTTTTAGTCTGTCAAATGAACAATAGGGAACAATACTGTCAAATTAACTATCAAGGCTTACATGCTGTCTTATTACATCCGTAATTCATCAAAATACATTTTCCTATCAAACTCAAACGAATTTTAAAGATTTAAACTCAGAAAACATTAAAAATGTTCTGCAACATTCAGTTCGATTTTTTGAAATCCGTTAGAACAATTTGAATTGCGTTTTTGTGGAATTAAGTCTGCTATTCCTTTAGAATTTTTTACGTGGAAATTAATAAACCTGAATTATTCATTCTGGAAATTACAAGACTGTGATGAGTTTGATGTGAATGCCAGTGAAGTCAATCACAAATGACATTCGACTTTTAGGGTATCTAGACCTGTGAGAAACTCTTTTCAAAAAGAAGAAAGAAATGTCTCCTTTTATAATGGACGTTATTTATTTACAACCCCAGATTGGATTTATCTAAATCCGATAATCTTATATATCATATTTATAAGTTTGATAGACGTATCACCGTCGTAGGACTAACAATCAGATATCAAAAAATGAATATTAAAAGACTTACCTTAAATCTTGCATCATAGATAATAAATCCATTATACTCCCATTAATTATAATTTGTATTTACGATTAGACAGCACTTATCAGCTCGTTATCATCAGCTAAATTTTCTAAAAAATTTATGTGCCAGTTCCAATCCGATTTCGAGCTGAGTCACACAACTTTTTGCAGAATAATCGAATTGAATCATAAAAATGCATTTTAGAGCTTAATTTATGAGCTATGTTAAGCTTTGGACTTCTCAAGTTTGCTATTCCTATTTATAATTTATTTTTCGTTTGTAATTCATATTGTTTGCATATTTGTGGAAGAAATGGTTTTCAGTTTAATCGGTCAGGTAAGTATTGGATGTCTAAACCGACCAATTTAAGCCGTTAATTCCAAAAACCATCCCATTTTCTTCCAGAAATGAAAGAATCAGACAACAATAAAGTAAAAATTGGCCCAAAATCAGTTAAATTAACTTGCGTTCACTGCAGCACAATAATCAAAACGGATGTTGTTTTTGAACCGTCTATGATGACTCATAGTGCTTCAATTATGCTAATTCCGTAAGTACAAATTGCCGATAAAAAGATTAACGATTATAATTTGATATAAAATTGCAGGTTTTGCTGTTGCTGTCTACCATATTGCTGTGGATCATGCAACGACGTGCTACACTACTGTCCAAAATGTAAAGAATACATTGAGACTTATCGACGTTATTGAATGTCAATTGATCTAGTGTTTAAGGATCCTATCTGGATCTTATAGGAATTTATTTATAAATCTTCAGTTAAGTTAAGTTAGAGTCAAGGTATGGACATTCTTTCATTTGACTACAAGTTTTGGGAGTCTTACACAGATGAAAGAGTGGCAGTGCCTTGAATAGAGTGACTTACATAGATTAATGAGTTATTTTTATAAAGCAGAATGAAAAGTTGACAAAATTGATCTCATACGACTTGCTTCTCTTAATTGCCCAATCTGAAATTCATTCTGGATCTCGAAAAAATCCAATTCAGAATTTCATATCCTGCAATTAAGTGAGACATGCACCAACTTTTCATTCTAGATAATTTAGTTAAATGTAGTACAATTACGACAGAATATAATTAAATAAATGTGTTTCTATCACCTTAAAGGATAGCTTTATGCATAGTTAAGCTGTTTTCATTGCTTCGGCTTCCTTAAATGATGATAATTTGGAAGAATTTTTCTTAGAAAATCTAGTTGCAGCATATGAGATCCAGAAATTCTATCCAATGCTTCTCGCTGCTGACAATACTTTCCAAATATCACAGTATTCTCTAATAAATGCTGACCGCCACTCAAATGACATCCAGCACAAATTACACATCCATTAGATACCTCAACATCAGATGATACGAAGCTTTTGCATTCAAATATGTTCTTCTCGCCAATTTTGGATGCTTCGATGACTGATCCTACTTCAAAAATGTTATTTGGTCCGATTGTAAGGACGTGAGGCTTGTCAGGAGATTCAGATTGAATTCGATTGTGGATTTTTGCATATTCCTCGATAATGCAATTTTCGCCTATAACAATTGGTCCTGTTTCTGCTATTATTTGAGCTGATGGATGCACAACCTGTTTATGACATTAATTAAGTTAAATTCGAATTACTTAATGACATTTTATGACTCACACATCCAGTAGAAATAGTAACATCGCCCTGAATCACGCAGTCCTCACAGACAATTGCTTTAGGCATGATTTTCACTTTATTGCTATATAAAATTAAATGAGATTGATGAATTTATTAGCTAATCTACGAATTATCCAGTAAACATTGAAATTTTTGGAATAATCTGATTTTTTTCAGTTTTAATCGTTTTTGAAAAAGATTATCGATTAATCTTGTAGCTACGCACTTTAAGCACTTGTCAAACTACATGTCCACAGTGAATTAATTATACTTACTCTATTCTTGACATCTTAAATTCAATAAATTAATATTTTCCAAGACGTAAACAAATTTTTAGCAATAATGTTGTTCAGCTTGCTGCTCAGCCGCATAACGGTCGAAAAAAATTTAAATTTAGTTCAACGCATAACGCATAATAAACAAGCCGCTAAAATCGTGTGAAATTTTTCATTTCAAAAAATCATAAATAATTAATTAAGTATTAGTCTATAATCCACATAAAATTGATTAATATACAAAATGTCGATTGGTGTACCGATTAAAGTTCTTCATGAAGCCGAAGGACATATTGTAACATGCGAAACAATGTAAAAACTTCAAACAACAAATTTCATAAGATCCAGTAAATTAATTAATCATCTTTCCTTCTTTTTAGAACTGGTGAAGTGTATCGAGGAAAGCTCATTGAAGCTGAGGATAACATGAATTGTCAAATGACACAAATTACAGTGACATACAGAGATGGAAGAATGGCAACATTAGAAAACGTTTACATTCGTGGATCAAAAATTAGATTCCTCATACTGCCTGACATGCTGAAGAATGCACCGATGTTTAAGAAACAGGGGACAAAAGCAGGAACGGCGGGAAGAGGAAAGTCGGCTATACTGCGAGCGCAAGGTAAGTTCTTGAAATATTAGTGGATAAGTTTGAATGAATGAAACATCCAGTGCACTGGAAGTTTGAATTTTATTCTGTCGATTTGATTTACTTAATTTGTTTAATTTACTTACAGCGGCTAGGGGAAGAGGAAGGGGTGGGCCTGGCGGGCAAGCTGGGCCGTCTAAAGGAGGACAAGGTGGTGGTGGTGGGAAGTGGCAGCAAGGTGGGCCGTCAGCTGGTCGTGGACGTGGCGGCATTTAAACTAACAAATTGCATTTTTTACTACACTTAATTTAATTAAAGAATTTCTTTACAAAGAAGTCAATATCCTGAAATTTTTATTGCTATGCATGAATATTAATGTTCATGACAATTCTCCTGAAATATAAGGTCAAATATGTAATAAATAAAACTCAAGAAATTATCTTTTTTTCATTAGATAATAATTTTACTTCACTAGTTTGGCTTTTACATTAGAATGATTCTTTCAGTGTGTGACAAAAAAAATTCTTCAGCTTCATTATTTTACTATTTATTTCTCTTATTAATGTGCTTTCACGAGATTCTTTATTATGTTTCATTTTTTTCATAATTAAATTCTGACATATCAACTTCATTTAATAATTTTTTATTTAAAATTCTTTTTTCTTCATATAAATTTTTAAAATGACTTTCAAATTAATGACTCAACTTTTTTTTATTTCATTTTATGTTAAAATATGTGCCAATCTTAATGACAAGGAAAATATTGAACATGCTTCTTTTATGAAGATGGAAAAATTGTAAGAAAACTTCAATTTGTTGACCATTCTCTCTCATCTGTTAAACAACTGCCTTTATTACTGTTAATTACTATCAAAAGATAACAATTCTGAACATGTGAATGTTCTACACTTCAACTACCGAAAAACCTGCATTGTACAAACAACTACAGTTGCTTCTTTTTGTTGCGTTCTAGATATAATCTTATAATTTGTGTAAAAGCACAATTTTACTCTATAAAGCTCTCTATAGCTCATCGCTTCAGGTTTTTCCTAGATCAGGTGATGCTTCCTTCTATTGTAACCCAAAGGTGTACTCTAGTAAATACTCTATACCACCTTAGTATCTTAGTGTGACAAGAAACTGACCACTAGTCTAGAGAGCATCAGAAACAGATGTTAGAAATAATCAGCACAAAAAATTCTCATCCGATTTTCCCACCTTCATCGACGAATTAATTAGAATATATTTTCATTTTTTAAGTCTTAAAAGAATTTTTATCTTAAATTTTACAACCAAAAGCTTATTTCACATAAAAAATATTTCTTTTTGAGCTTTCTATCCAAAAAAGGAATATCTTCATTCAATTTTAATATTTTTATACTCGAATTTAGAAAAATAAAATTTCATCTTCGCAAATCAAAACGAATTTTAGAGAAATTTCTTCAATTTTAAAAACTTTTTCTTGTCTAACTTTTTAATAATTTCTTAATTTTTCATCTTTTTTAGTTATTTTGAAGTATTCTAAATGATATAAAGAGTCAATTTATTTCCGTGTTTTCCTAATGAAGGGATTAATGAGTTTTATTCACGTTTAATGACTTTGATTTTGAGACTTATTAGATAGAGTTAATTTAATAAATTTATTTTTCTTCTTCGATGCCTCCGAATTTTTTTAATTTAAGTGTTTTTCTTCGTATGAAAGGAATTCTCTTTAGTCAGCATCTGCAAATTCACTTTTTTTTCTTTATAGATACATGAAATGGATTATTTTTCACAATTATGGATTTATCATCGATTTAACTAATTTTCCGATTTATTATCATCATCGATACATATTTAGAAAAAAATTGACGTACAAAAAGTGTTTTTTGGTATATAAATTCGTAAAAAACTATTTTTAAAAAATTGGTTGCAAAATGGCAAAATAATGAAATTAAAATTATTGCAATAAAGAGTATCGACCAGAGCTAACTAAGATCGACGTGGATATTGTTTGAAAAAACTGAATCGAGTCAACTTCATTCCATAAAAAAATTTGAAAATGAGTCTTAAATGGTTGATTTTAATTTTTGAAGCTTTTTAAAAATTTAAATTTTTTTCTAGTTAATTTGGCTTCTTTCATTTAATTTTCACTTTTAAAATTAACATAATTTACAAATCATTTTTAATACAATAACTAATAATAAGCTAATATTTAAACTTTGATGCCTAGTGCCGCGTGTTAAGATTAAACTAGTTAATATTGACCAATAACTAAATGAAATTTTTGGTTTGGGAAATGATGGTGATGACCTTAAATTAATGTAACCAGGGGCTTAGTCAGAGAGGGGGATTCGACCCCCCTTTCACCCAAAAATTCTTTAATTTGTTAGGTTTTTTGAGAAAAAAAGCCTGAAAATCCCCCCTCGAACATTTCTAGCTACGCCGCTGGATGTGACTAACTTTTAATTAAACTAGAATTCGAGAGCATGTTCAGAGGGTGGGTTGGTATTCAACCCTCCCCAAATGATGGAAAATTTCCTTAAATTTTGACTTTTTGAGAAAAAATTTACCAAAACTGATTACTTTGGGGTTTTAACAATAATTTGAAGTCTCCATTAAAGAAACTTATTTAATGAAAAAATTATTTAAATCTTTCTAAGCAGCAAAGCCTTATCAAAAAATGTTTAAGTGTGATTTAAAAAAGTTACAGCTTGCAATAAAATAAAATCACTAAAATTTTATGCCAGCATCAGGTCATGATCATCATCATCATCATCATCATCATTAACTACCATAAAATGGTTTCAATTCTTGATAACCATCAAATTTTTTATATTTGTTGACTCTTCAATAAATAAAATAAATATAAACTTTTTTTTGCTATCAATAAAAATAAGATTTAAAGTTTTTTTTTTCACAGATTATTTTCGCTATAAATTTACATAAATATGCGTGTATGTGTTAGTCATGAAATTTTTTCCCACAATTTCGAATGATAAAGTAACAAAAATTTATGAAAATTATTTTTTTATTGATAATATTTCGCATGAAATTAATTAATTTAACGATGGAAAGACGTCTAAAAATTATTTTTATTTTTTTTTTTTGAGTTTATTGCACAAAATTTTTTATCATAAAAACATTGCAAAAACGTAAAAAAATGCTCAACACTCATCATCAATTCACACATGTGTTTTTAATGAATACCCTTATTTTAATTTATACTTTTTTATGTTTTAATTTCGTTTTATTTTTTTAATGAAATGCCTGGTATGTGAAATATCCGAACTTGTTTGGTGAGAATGAAAAGACTCATTAAAATGCAATCTAAGATAATAAATCTGCTGGTTTTGATGCATTTGGCAAAGCATAACATTTTTATAAACCAATAAAGGTTATTTTTGCTTAAATCACAAGATTTATTGAAATTATTTTGATAACGGATTTTATGAATTCAAATTTTTTGATTACTCTGTTGAAAATCGTATAAATTTATAAATAACGGCTTTTTTGAATTTAAATTTTCTAAGAATTCTGTTGAAAACCGTACAAATTATTTTTAAAACTGCTTAAAACCATACAAATTATTTCTGAAACTGTACAATTGTTTTTGTAATTTAAATTTTGACAGTTATGAAATTGCACATTCATTCTTTATTAGATATTTAACCATGAAATGAAGTTTAGCAGCTAAATTCAATCAATTCATCAATTTCCATATTCATCTGGCTATTAAAATTTCAATATAAAAAATCTACAATTATGAAAACAAGGTTTTTCATTCAT
This sequence comes from Chironomus tentans, assembly GCA_963573255.1. NCBI lineage: Eukaryota > Metazoa > Arthropoda > Insecta > Diptera > Chironomidae > Chironomus > Chironomus tentans. The sequence goes on from OY754303.1 coordinate 8,945,448, forward strand.
CATAACTTTTATTTTGGCGAAATAGATTGAATTTTGTTCAGACATTTCGGCACATAAGAAAACGAAGCAAATTTTCTGTCTCTCATTTTTATATACTTTTTAAAAAAATCTACACGAACAATTAATTACTTAACATTTTTACGCTTATTTTGTGGGTCGTCTACATTATATTTTCTTTCTCTTTATGATAAATATCTATGTATTTATTTATTATGTTAAAAGGACTTCATTGTGTTCTCGAATATCATTCATTATTTATTGAGTTGACATATAACTTGCTGTTCCTCATAAAAAGATACTTTCTCGATAATCTGTCGTCTCTGAATGTAAAGAATGGTCGCTATTATCGTTATTGATAATTTTTATGGATGTTATCGCTTGAATTTCATTGTTTATGGATTACTGCTGATTGGTACTGGGGATATCAATTGTATTGGGGTTGATTTGGATAATTTATGAGTCACTTTTACTGCTTGCCTTTATCGAGAAGTTCGATTTTATCTCACAAAAGAATTATTGCCATATTTAAAATGTTAACGGTTTTTTGAAATTTGAATTTTTTATTTGAAAACTTTATAATCGGAATTTGTATGGTTCTGAATTTAAATAGACTGAAAACCGTTCAACCACTTCAAAACCATACAAATATTTTCTACATTTGTATAGTTTTATATTCAAAAATCCCCTTAAAGTTCATGATATTCAAAAATAGACTAGCTTTCACAGCAAGAATGTAAAATTATCAGACAATGGCATTTTCAACACAAGAATTTAATCAATAATCTATGTGTCTTTCTATTAATAGAAGAAATAAACAATAAAATACTCGTGTAGACGTCTTACAGCAATAATGTAAACAGATTTCCTCGTCTCAGCAGAAAAAGTATCTTGATACGCTGAAAAACACATTAATTGCCAACTCTATGATTTTTCATCTGCATTTACAAAACAGACGAACAGAAAAAAACCTTTTCTTCTTATAACTTTTTTTTTTGGCATTTTATGTTATTTAATTTCATGTTTTTATTTTTATTAAAGAAAAGGCTGTGGGCGGGCGTATGTATGTGCTGCATTCACTTTCTATATCCTAAAAAAATTCTTTTTTTTTTCATTTTGAGATGTAAAAATTTATGCTAAAATCGTTAGTGAGAGAGATTGTGACATAAGGATGATTAATATCTTATGCATATATGCGTGGTTGTGTGTGTCTGTGTGTGTGAGTGAGTATCAACATTAAGTATTTGAGTAAAAATAAATAAAAAATTTCTAAATTTATAAAAATTCAGATTCTTTCCATCGTCTATGCGTTTCATGCTACAGTATATCAGTTTCATAAACTTTATTAGTCGTTACAGTTGTCGTTTGTTGTGGGACATTATCATTCACCTTATCAGCATTATTCTCGGTTGTTTTGAGATTGCCAAGCTTTTGTGCTAAATTTGTGTCACTTCCCATTCGCTTCACATTCTCATTATGTCCTAATGGAATTGCATTCTTGCTCATTTGCTGAAGACGTTGATATTGTTCTTGTAATTGCTTTTGCTTCTTCAATAGCTCCTGATGACGTAATTCAAGTTGCATTTGACGCTGTGAATTGTTGTCTTGTGAATTGGCTGATTCACTTCCCGAATCCTGATCATTTTGAATGAATTGATTATTATTGTTGATGTTGTTTATAAATTGCTGTTCTGAATTTTGCTGCTGCTGCTGTTGTTGCTCAACAATACATCTGTTTGTCATACTAGGACTCGTTGGACTTGCCAAGGGACTTCTAGAGCTGGTTCTTGGAGGTGGGGGTGGTGGAACTTTCTTTTGTCCTTTAGCACCGCTATAACGTGACAATAATTCTGTATTTCGCTCAGGAACTGGTGGTTTTGTGGACAGAGGTGGACGTGGTGGTGATTCTTCCGTGTCAGAACCAGATGGATACGAATGGAGACGACGCAATTGATGGGAATTGTCAGGGTAAAGTTGGGATTGTGAAAGTTTTGTGGTGACTGTGTTTTGCATGGTTTGTGAACTGTCATCGGATGTGGTAGACTCATCGGGTCGTATCTGTCGGAATAAGAGAAATTTGGATGTGATTATTGGTGCGATAATTGTTGATTCTATTGAGAAAATTAATCAAGAAAAATTAGTAAAATTAATTTTAGAAAAGAAAATGGAAAAAGTTGTGGAAAATAACTGAAGACTGAACTCAAAAAGCTTTACAGATTTACAAATGTTTTGGCAGTCATGACTTTTTTTCGGGAATTGTATTAACCTTTTATTATTTTTGAGGTTAGATTGAAAAAAACCCAAAATTGTTGATTTCAAAAATTCAAATCTCTAAAGTCAGTTAAAAATTTGAATTTTAAAAATCCGTTACAACTTATAAAGTCATGACTCGCCAAAAGCAGCACTAAATCTACCTGAAGTTGATCATTATGATTCGGTGGCTTAGCGAATGTCTGCAATTCATCTAACAAAGCATCGAGTGCGTTTTCAGGAGCGATTCCACCGATCGATGTTTGTCCACCCAATCGTGGTGATGGGACCGGCTAATTATGGTGGAAAAAATCGAGATAGAGGAGAATTAAGATACCAATTTCATTATATCCAATTACTTTTTTTTTGTGTACGACATATTAAACAATTAAATTTTTTTTAAATGCTTCAGCAAAAAAAAGAAATAAAACATCCAACATTGAGAAATAAATTTAAAAAAGAGCTTTTCAGTTTTTTGTGAGTGTTGAATTTAATGTACAGTTGATTCTTTTGGATGCTTTCCAATGCACTGCTAAAGTTTTTCGATTATTCAAAAAATATATTGCATCAGACAAATGGATTTATTGTGCAGAAAGTTTTATGTATATAAATAAGTTTGTTGAGCTTTCAATATATTGAAATAGTTGATGTTTTGAGATATTTTGCAATAGACAAGTTGTGCTTGATGTTTGAAGTTTGAAAGACTTTCGAGAGGTTTTTGCTCTTTATGTGTTATTTTCTTATTGATTTGGAGAAAATGTTTGGTTAAGAATTCTCATCACATTTTTCCCTGAATATAAAGTTAAACTCAATAAATTCAAACTTTGAGTAAATTTTTAAAAGTTTTCTTAAAATTTTCCAACTTTTCTTTCAGACAGAACGTGGGATTTGATATTTTCTTTGAGTTTATTTAAATAAAATCTTAAATATTTAAGAAAAGTTTAAAATAAAATGTGATTTTTTCAGAAATTCTAACGGTCAAATTAGATTTGAAATAACTGGCAAACAGTAAAACTAGTTTGTTGCCCCTTTCAATAGCTGACTTCCCCTCTTTGTAAAAATTTAGTCTTTCTCTGAACTTCAAAGAGTAAGCATTGAAATATTCCAAAATTACACAATTTTAGAGAATAATCAAACAATTAAACAAGCAGTGACGATAAGAATAGTTCCAAAATGGTAAGTTGCAATCAATATTCATCAAATTTACCAAAAGAATCAACAATTACATTAAAAACATAATAAATTTTAAAAATCCTAGAAAAATAATTGTAAAATGGTGACCAATTTTTATAAAAATATTTTGCAACAAGAGGCCGATGGAAAAATAATCGTAAAATCTTGACAGTATATCCATTAAGAAATAAGAAAATTGAATGATTATAAAATTGTACGATTAAGAACATTTCATTCCAAAAATAGTGAAGAGAAAAAGGAAATTAATTGCTTAACAAAAATGACAAAAAAAAAACATTTAAAAAATCAGTAAATGTGTGAAAGATGTAAAAAGTTAAAATATTTTTCAGCCACTTATGCCTTACAAAGAAAAGAAAATGGAAATGGCTTTTCAATTCACAAACTTTCATTGACTTTTTGTTCTGAAAGAAGTAGAATGAAAAAGTTTCTTACAAAAGAAAAATTTTCCGAACGATTTTGCCAAAATTTTTATAAAAAATTTCTGCATTTTATGTTCTCGAGGATGTTCGTTCCACTCCTTACACAATTTATTCTTCAAAAATAAGGAAGTGAAAAATTTAAGAAATTAAGGCATGCAATGGACTTGAACATGCAATTGAGAAATTATAAAAGATAGAAAGGAAATGGAAGGAACTCATAAAGATAAAAATAAAAAAGCAGGTCATTAGGAACATATTTTATTAGCAGTAAAACATCGTTTTTGCTCCTTTTCTCAAAAAACTTATTTCGCTTTAAATTTCAAACATGTTTTTTTTTGTTAAAAATTCCATGAAAATTAATTAAAGTAAAAAAGATAGAAGTTCAAGCTCTAATAGTAAGGTTAAAATTTTGTTAAAATATTTTTTTTTGTTTGCATATTTCAGAACTAAAAGAGTAAATACAAAAACAGTTTGGTGCAACAATGAAAAAAATTCTCAATTCTCTTACATTCAAATAAATGAGCACTTTACATTATTTATGTCCAGTTCTTGATTTTTCAATTTTTTATTCTTTCTTTCTCTTCTTTTTATAGAGAAAAAAAACCATAAAACCTTTCGAAAAGTTTTCAATTTCATTTTATAGCTTATAATAATAAAGCTTCCTTTATGTCGAAATAAACTCTCCGAAGGTCACACCAGAATTTTTATTATGGGTCGAAAATTTTTTGGAAACTATTCAAGTGAATAGTTTTTAACTGTAAAACAACAAATCGATAAATTGGCAATATTTATAAAAAAAATATTATTTTACTAATTTTTCGTATAATTCTTCTTCTTTTTTAATTAAATAATTGGGGATGTTCATTTATAAAGCCAAAGTTGTGGATGGTAAAAGACATCGTGGGTAGGAATGGTGGGCGTATGAGATCTCGTGAAAGGAAGCTGTTAATAGAGACAGTATTCCCATTGGTATTAGAAGTTTGCAGATGGTAGCAAGCTATGAAGACAGTGACGTACCCAAAGAAAGGGGGTCCGATTGGGTATGGACCCCCTCGAGAAAAATAATTTTTCTCTTCCCAAGTTTTTCCAAAGGGGCCATTCGAGCATTGCGTAACGCTTAGAGTGAGGGGGTCTCGGAGTTGTTACGCCTCAAAATAAATTTTTCGATTTTCTAACTAAATTTGTTACGGAGAGGGTGGAGCGGTCAAAAATTGTCATTTTTAATCCGAAGAACCACAAAGCTCTAACTTGTTAGCTAATCATTCACGTACAACTAGAATTAAATTTTTGGGTACGCCCGTAGTAAGAGGCAGCCGGCTGTTCTTGGCATCTTCAGAAAAAGCCATAATATCCCATATTTAGAGCCACAAATTTAATTTAAAGGGATTCAAAATAAGATGATGAAGAATTTTTAATTTAACCCCGGGTACGTAAAACCTTTGCTACAACTGAGGGTCTTTGTTAATCACAAATGATCTATGAAATAGTTCTGGAAGGTGCCTCAAAAAGTACAAATGTAAGATAAATTTTCATAAAATCTGCCATAGCTTCATAAACCACAAAAGCAACTTTATAAACCTAATTAATAGTATTTGAAGCATGACTATGACAATTGTTCATAAACACTGCTCATTTCAAAACTATTGTCGCCATAGAGACCACAAATTTATAAATATTGCCAATGTTAATTAATAATATCCGGTTGCAAATAATTCAAATGATTTCAAAATACAAACAAAATGAATTAAGCAAAATCAATAAATTAATGAATATGAAATGCACAACAAATGTGATGGAATTTATGATTTTGATAAATATGAATACAATTTTTTTTTTCCTTTTAGATTATTGATTATAATTGGTTGTTTGTTGATTAATTGTAGAATTTGTAAGCATTTATGTTTTTTCCAATTTTCATCAATTAAGATGCTAATGACCTTTTAACCTTACTATAAGAGATCTGAAAGCTTAGTCAAAGAGTTTAAATATGACTGATAGTGTTGGGTTGGGGCGATGGGGGGGAATAATTTTGTGAAAATAAATTTTGGATTAAAACTAGGGAACTCAGGATAAATAAGATAAATTTTTTATCACAAGATTTTTTTGTGGTTGATGTAACCCCATTAGTTTGATATTTTTGTCTGGCTTTTTAAATGCCATAGCTTACTAACCTCAAAATTGTGAAATTTTAATTTTTCTAGTTTAACGGTGATTTAAAAATTTAAATTTTTAAACAATAATTAACGGTCATTTTGAATTTCTTAAGTGAAGCTAACTTCACGATATATAAAATTTGAATATTTTTTGTCGGTTATTTTGCTTTATTTGAATTTAATTATTCTGAACAATTTGTGGTTTATTCAAATATTTCATTCACCTAGTTCCCTCAAAACTTTTTGAATAATTATCATGAATGCACAGTTTTTTCAAAATTAGACTAATTTTCAGCATCAACTTTCAATAGATGTCACATTAATGCTTTCACATATAGAAAAGTTTATTTTTATTCAAAAGCACCGCACTCGTCGTCAACAAAAGCTTCACAATTATCATTTCAACGTGCATGCGGGAAAGTTTTCTTTACAAATATATGTATGTAGGTTCTTGTGAGCATAATTAAACATTTTATTTTCAAAAACATACAAACACTCACACATAAGGTGGAATTTTTGTTATAAAAGGGAAATAAACATGAAAAAGTCTCTCACATTTATGTTTTAAAAAATGTGTATGTGAAAAGAGGGACAGGAAGTGCTTTTTTTGTCTCGTATTATGTGAAGTATTAAATTCGCATGTGGATTTGTGGATTTATAAAATTATTGGGAGGGTAGAGAAAGAAGAACAGAAAAAAAAACTTTTTTGTGCCCAAAAGGTAGGATGCTTTGTGTCATTAAAGAGTAAAAATAATGAGCTCATTTGCCAATGCATGTGCCATATTTTACCAATTTTAAATTAATTAAAATAAAATTACAAAGAGAAACAGGTGAAGTTAATTAAATTCTTTTCGTTCATGTCTGCAATATCAAAAAAGAATTTGAATTAAATTTAGTTGCAATTACGGTTGGACTTTTTAGATATTGGAAATGAATTTTGAAGACTTTTTTAAGACTACAAGCTATTTTTCCTACGCAGTAGCAGTAAATTTGAGATTTGTCTGGGAAGCCATGCTTTGACGATTCCAAAATCAGTCCTAACTAGAACTTATATCGAATCATCAGAATCAACTCAAACTTTAGCTCTCTAAATTGAATTTATTTTCAATTCCTACACAAATTTGTGTACTTGATAGTAAAATCCAATTAATTTTCTGATAAAAGGACTGGAATTGTGTCATTATCAGGAAAAATGTCCTATCTACATCTGCTGAACAATAAGAAGTTGTAACGTTATTTATAGAAGATAGTTTTTTAGAACTTATGTACTTATTGAAACTACCAGGATCCGCATCATTTCCAGACAACATATTAACCTGATAGCGACAGGCGCGTAGCCAGGGGGGATTGGGGGATTTGTCCCCCGTTTCACCCAAAAATTATTCAATTTGCTAGGGTTTTTGAGAAAAAAACCTGAAAATACAACCTCCCCTCCCCAAAACTTTTACATACAAAAAATTTCAACATCCCCCCCTCGAAAAATTTCTGGCTACGCCACTGGACAGAGATAATTCACCGTTTCGGACAAATTTTTAATCTTTTTATTTTCGTTTTGCTATAAATTTGCGTATCTAGGATTTGTTTTGGGAATGGGAAAGGGGGTTTAAATTCGTATCTCTTTTTTGGTATATTTTTGAACCATAACATTTTTTAGGCTAGTGTTCAGGCTAGGTTTTTCAAAAAAAAAAGTTTTGACCCTCCCTTTGGAGATTCCCTGGATACCCGTTGAATTTGGCATGATGTAGTGTCGTACCTCCTTAAGAGTAGATTCACGCCAAATATGGCTTTATAATGGCTTTGACTGTCCTGGTGCTGGATTTTTTTTTCAAACTTTTGCTGTCCTGGATGCTTGACGCGATACTGCGTTAATAGAATAGATGTAACATGAGATGTAGGATAGGACATTTTCACTAAGAATGACACAATTATAAATTGTTTTTAAACAAAATGTAATTTGAAATGAGAATTTACTGATAATAATGTCCATGACTCCATGACTATATCAACAGTCTTAAAATAAATTCCAAAATAATGGGGGGATTTTAAAGTCAAATATTTATCATCATCTCAATTCAAACAATCATTAAAACCAGCAGATCCAAAGTTAAAACTTTTTTCTCTTCTTTCGCCAACTTTTTTGATTAAAATTTCTTCATTTCTAATTCTGCGTGTTCAAGGACTTAATGGGGTAAAGAAACTCGAAGTAAAAAAACATCTCAAAAACTTTCTTTCCAATCTTTCATAAATAAAACAAAGAAAACATTGTGACAATTGGAAAAAATAAATAAATTAATTAATTTTATCATTTTTTAAAAAATAGTAAGGAAAAAGAAAACATTTATAGACATTTCCAATCAGATCCAGAAATCAGTCATATAAAGATTTGAAGATAAATTATTTTGTGTCGTGGAATTAAAGGATATAAGCTAGTCTTCCTACTTGTTGCTAGGTTTTCATTTACATGATGAAAATTTACCCATTAAAGCCAACATGCCTTTAAGCTTTCAACTAAATGAAGTTGTTGTAAAAAATTGTAGAATTCCCATGTAATTTATGATGTTCTTCTTGTTAGACTAGTTTCTACTTTCCTCATCGTTTCATTATCTAATGTACAGCGTATCTTGTTCTTTGTGTATATAAAAACATTAAGTATGTACAAATAACGAGGAATTTGTAATGAATGAATGCTCGTGGCTATGTATTTTTAAATAAACGACTCAGACAATCTCCGAAGGATTAGTTTCTTTTTTTGTTGAAAAAATACAAAGTAATTAGCATTTTTGAGGTTGCGAATAAATTTTTAAAACTTTATAAATTCACTTGAGAAAAATTGAAATTAAATTTTTGCTGATTTTTTAAATATAAAAGGGATTTTACTTATTATACTCCCAGCATGCTGCAGCATCCTACTCAAATTGTTTAAACTGTTTGAAGATTTACGAAAAGCCCACACGTAAAAATACGTAAAGTTAAGTTTCAATTCAGAAATTTGAAAATTTATTTGGAAAATTCTGACATTACGTACCAAAATATAATAACTTTAATAGGCTTTAATAATTTTCAAAAATGTTGGTCATTGTTTAGTTATACTTTGGAAGTATACATTTTTTAAATTTCCTGAGAGATGTTCAACATTAAGGTGAAACCAGGGACTTACTTAGGGGCCTTATTCACTTATTACGTTATGCTGTACAGCACCCTCGTTACAGATTTTCAATGAAAAAATTTTTTTTTTAAGTATAGCCTGTTAAAAAGTCTCAGACCCCCCTCCTCCCTAAAATGCGAACGTAATAAGTGAACGACCCCTTTGCCAGAGCATGGGCATACCCAGAAGGTGGGGTCCTAATTTCGAAATCTAGTAAAAATGGAACTCATTAGAAAAACTAATGATTCCTTCAAATTGACTACATCTAATTAGTTATGAATCAAACAAAACTTTATTCTTGAAAAAAGTTGATTTAATCTTCTTGGAAACCCAGGACCTCCCCGGGTACGCCAAGGGCGTATTCAGGGAGGGGTTTTGGGGGGTTAAAACCCCATCCTTCTTGGGAAATTTTTTCATTTTGCTAGGGTTTTTAAAGAAAAAATCCCAAAACCCCCCTAAATTTTTCCTTCCATACAAAAATATTTCAAACCCCCTCCCTTGAAAAATTTCTGGCTACGCCCCTGGGGTACGCCCCTGAGGCCAGGGGGTTTGACTGTCTCAGAAAAGCTCTTTGTGGTTATTCACAATTCATGACGTAGTCAGAATTTTGGTGGGGGTGGGCATTCGAAAAAATTTTTTCAGTTTAAAAATACTAGCAATTTTAATTTTTTAGTTTGGGTGTTTGGAAATCCACCCCCTGGCTACGCCACTGTCACAAACTAAGTCCGGTATTTAAGAAGGAGTAGGGAATAAACTTTTTAAATAGAGTGTGACAAGAAAGAGGGAGAAGTGTTTTAGCTTGTGACAGTGAGGGTGGGGATGTAAAAATTCACGTTTTTTTAAACTTCATTTATAAGTCTCTTTCCATCTTTCTTCTGCTTCATTCAGTGTCTTCGGGGTCATTCAGTTATGACGTCCATCAAAAAATGGAATTTTTAGACCCCCCCCCCTTTGTCACAAATTTTAAATTCAAAAAAATTTATTAAATATAAAGTGTCATAAAATCTCAGACCCCCCTCCTCCCTAAATCATGGACGTCATAAGTGAATGACTCCTTTCTTGATTATTGTAAATTTTAAGATTCCAAAATTCCTGAATTACATTTAAAACTCACTTTAGAACACTACTTTCTAACTATGTCGATATTATCTAACCTAAATTTATATCTAAATTATAAATTTTCTCCAGACATTATCTTCATAAAAAACTAACCCAAATAGACTAAAAACCATCTCATATCCTTCAATTCCATAGGAAATATGTGTTGAAATTTATCACAATAAAAATAAAATAGCAATAAAAGTAGAGATTAGAAGAATTCGAAAAAGAATAAGAAGAAAATCCAAAAGAGTCAATTAAAAATTACGTTTTTTTCTTTCTTTCATCATCAATTTGATCTCGAGACCTAACTTTTTGTTGCTTTTTTTTTTGAAAATTGCTAAATTTGATAAAAACATTTTTATTTGTTCGTGTGTTTATGTAGGGACTTCAAAATCAGTTTTCATTTAAATTCGAGGATTTGGCAATTAAAAAACTTGTTTTTTTTATCAAAAAGGAGGTATAAAAATGTATATCCTGATTTTTTTTCATATATTCATCTACTGATTTTTTTTTGACTAAAGCAATTACTCATGTATCGCCTCTTTGAAATTTGCAGACCATCGCCAGTTGAACTGTTAAGCAAAATAATAGAAGAGAGAGAAGAGAGATAGAGAGAGAAGTTTACACTTCATTAAAAGGCACAGCATAGAATTTGTATTTTTTTTTTGTTTTGATAATTGCAATCTTCTCTTGTCATTTCAAATGTTAACAAATGCCAGCGCAAAAAAATCTCATTCTCATCAACGATGTTCAGCATAAAAAATGTATTATTTTTTTAATTGTCTTCCATTTGAAGTGACAATTGTATGCAATTCTCATCAAATTTTCAGTATTTTTTTGGGGGGAAAATTCAGAGGGAATTTAAATTGACATTTTAAAAAGCTTTTATTAAGTTTGTGCTTAAATTTTTTAAGTAATAAATTAAAATACAATAAATTAGAACCTTGTGCTTGATAACTCAATTACTATTGTTTTTTGTTTTGTTTTAGAGAAGCTTGAAGGCAGTCTTCAATAACTTTTGTTTGAATAGAAATTAATATATATTAAATTGCTTTCGATGTTTTTGGACTAATTAAAAATTGAAGCTTTACAAAAAAAGGTTTGCTGGAATTTCTCTCGATCGTTACTGAATTGGAGCCTTTTTTGAATTGAAGCTTATGAAATGTGGTAACTTTTATGTATGGTAATATTTTTTTAAATACAAATTTCATTACAGAAATGAATTTATATCACGGTTTTAAAAAGGGGTCAATTTTAAGGTAGAGTAACTGAAATTTTGTAGTGTTTCATTCCAATTTCCCCACAGGATTGTAGTCTGTTACAGACACATTGACGAACTGTCGGAATGATAGACAAATTTGTAATTGTCACAAATACAGTATTTTAAAATAATTTTTAGGAAATTATTCTTGACGGTCTTAGATGATGCTTAGTTTTGGGTAGCAGTGACGTAGCAAGAATGGGTTCTGGGGACGGTTGTTCGGTATACCCCTGGAGATACCCCTTGGGGATATCCTAGTTCATACCCCTAGGGTAACCCCTGCGGTATACCCCTTGGATAGTCCTGCGGTATACCCCTAGTAGTATGGCCTAGAGTATACCAATCAACCGGTATCTAGTAGGTGCGTAGTCATATAAATTTCTAAAGTGACTAAATTTTGGAAATAGAGGGATTTAGAATTTCAAAAATAGAAGATAGTCCTCTGAAAAACCAAGGAGATGGCTAGCCTACCCTTGGGTCATGGGTATCACTGATTTGTCACACTATTTTCATTAAAAATTTAAGAAACTCAAACGAAATTCTACAGTTGTGTTCCACTATCGATAAAGTCACACGTACGAATGTCTATAAAACCTAATGCTGTATTCACAGAAGCACTTAAGAGGATGACACTGATCCAGTATCAAAGTAGTCAAGAAACGATCATAAATTCAATTTCTCCTCCAGAATACGTTTAAAAATTTGCCATTAAATCGTGAGAAATCCCAGCAAGTCAGTAAAATTAAATTAAAACAAAAGGAAAAACTTTCGTGACAAAAATTTTCTCTCCCTCGACATGAAATTTCCATTTTTCATCATTACCGCAGCTGGTGTTATTTTTCACTATTTTTTTCTACATGAAAAAAGGAACTAAAAATTATAATTTTTTTTTTGTTAATTGGAAATCTCTATTTCATATTAAGTTATTAATTATTAATTTTGTAGGTGGATGAAATAATAATTTTTTTTTTAAATTTTTATGGATGATAATGAAATTGAGAAGTGGTAAAAATAAAAAAAAATTAAATCAATTAGACCATAAATTCTGATGCTGATTAAAATGATAAATTAATGAACATAAGGTTTTATGAAATTTTTTTGTTTCGAATTGAAATGGGTACATAATAATTTATAGGCATAAAAATTGAAAAATCAAATTAATTAAATTTCCTTAAATGGCCACGAATTCAATTAATAACTGTCGTATTTTGTGTTACGCTCGGCAATCCTTTACAAGTATAATACAAAAATTAAATTACATAATTCGTTTCATTTAGTTTAAGTCACTCATTTAATTGATTGTGTTTGTTTTTGTTATTAATTAATTAATTTTTTATATATATTTTTTAAATGTGTTAAATAAATTAGGTGGTTGAAAAAGTTCTCTTGCAAAAAATAAAGGGAATCGGAAGTTTCGTGTCACCTACCTTGTTTGTATTATTTGATGTCTCGGATGCGGATCGTGGGGACGATTCCTCTGTTGTCAGTGCTGATGGCTCTACACAAGTTCGTTGCTCTTGGACACTCGCGAGTCTGGAAAGTTATTGAAATTTGATTAATTCTTTAATCATTTTATTTTTAGAGTTTATTGGTTAATGGTTATAAGTGAAAGTGTGGCAGGCTTGGCGTAATTGAACTGACGTGGGCCGGTGTACACTTGGCATCATCCTGGTACTGTGTCAGCTTCAAATATGCTTCGTTGTCCCAAGAAACAAAAACTTTGTCATTCCTTCGATAAAAGTGCATTTTATAATTATATTAAGGCTATTATTAAATTTAAAGTATTGTGCCTGATGTGTGCCATGCCCGTGCGGCACTTATAAATCCACACATGTTTGAGGTCATTTCATTCTCAAGATGTGATTCTTACAATACATGACATAGGGTTTCTGAAAAACCTTAAACAGAACCCTACTATGAGTACCTCAATTTTGTACCCCAAAAATCGTGGTGTTAATTTGTGGTGTTGATCAGTGGCATAGTAAAGGGGTTATGATAGAGACCATGACCCTGGGCACCAAAGAAAAAGCTACAAAATTCCACATAATGGTCACTAAATATTTAAACTATAGCCACATACGTCACTGTTCCCGATCGTCTTCCACCTGCTGCCCACTTAAGTGCCTCTTGAAAAATCGATTTATTCTTCATCCACTCACCAAAAATTACATTTCCCCAAACAAAAGAACTAATTGTGCCTGTTTACTTTTTCCACAGTCAATTATTTTATTTTGTGAAGATTAATTGAGTTAAGTTTGAAGACTAATTTTGTGGCGTGTGTAAGCAATTATCGTTGGAAATTTCGACGCCAACTTTCTTCATTACAGACAATTTAGCGTAGCTCCTAACATCATCAATCATTCAGTGCTTAATATAAATCTTCTCACCGTTTCAATGTAACTAGAGTTCCTGTTAACTTTTTACAGCGACGCAATGCAATCTCAAGTCTATCGGGCTCTTCTTTAAGGAACTTTTCCTCACGACACACTCGATCCATTTCGGTGGATAAAATATTGCGTAAATTCTGTTGTAAGCCTGGAAATCTCATTTTGAGTTCGGCAACGGTTTTACTGTAATCATCATAAAAGAAAGTTAGTGACGCAATAAACGAGACTTTTGGTGTTTTCTTCATCTTACCTCGCACGACTTAATACTAGAGCCATGTCCTCTACAGCAGCCATGTTTACTCTTGTTCTTCTGTTAATGACCTCGCCTCGTAAGACCTCCACTGACCCTTCCAAATCCGCCAAATCTTTTTCTAATCTGATGACTTCTTGTTTGTAAATTTCTTCTTCGCGTGAGATTCTTGTCTATATTTTTGTGGGGTTGGAAAAGTTTTTGCATAAATATCGGATTGAAGAGGAATTTTTTTCCCAAGGGATGGACACTTTTGAAAATTTATTGTCTTGGAATTTTTGAGGGGGGTAACTACTTTTTTCCAAAAAATATGCAAAAATCTTCATTTCGTTGAAAATTGAACGTTTTTCTATTGGAGAATTAAGTTTTTTAAGTTCGTAGCATGCTCCAATCAAATTGAACAAATTTTCGCAAAATTTCAAATATGTTACCCCCCTCAAAAATCTAATTCACATCAAAACTCACCCGTTCCTGATCATTTTGCCCCCAATGACTTCCACTCGTTGCCAATAATGTCGCCCGAATTCTCATAAACGTATCCTTAATATCTTCACGTACAGCAATAGCTTGCGATTGTGCAAGGCGTCTTAATGTTTTAACTTCTGATTTTAAATCTTTTGTTTTCTTTTGTAATCCTCTCAAATGATTATAGACTTCCGGTGCCAGTGTTAGATGCTGATATTGATTTGTTAACGAGTTTTGCTTTAGGGGCGGTGCTGGTTTTAATCGGTCGCGTTCTGCTTTAAACATGAAAATTTATTTTTTTTGTTGAGACATTTCCAAAAAAATATTAAATTTGGCAATTAATTTTTTTTATTTAGTTAAGCGAATAGTGAGAAAATGTAAAGAAAAAAAACTTTTAAGCAATAAATTTTTGTTTCATTACCTTGCGATGAAGTTCTTGGCAATGTTGACGATTTAATTGCGGGCTTAGGTGGTTTTGAGTCGGCTGTCATTTATAGGATATAAGTTAGTGAGATTAGTAAAATGCATTTGAGAGCATTTAGCAACTCAATTCCACCCAATTAGCATATCACACTCATTTTTGGTGTATTCACAATATGGAATGAATGCATGCATGCATGAGGAATTAGCGTTTTGTGGAAAAATTATAACAGATTAATTTTATCACTAGCTTTTCGAACAATTTGAATAAATTAGCCAATTATTGTTTTACATTCTAGTTGTTCAGACGGAAAATTTTACATGTTTTAGGTGTTTTATTGGATATGATAAATAATTAATTTTCGTGGGTATTTAGAATGTAGAATTTTTGAAGGCCAAATCGATGAAGTTTACAACAAAAGTTTAAATTGTTATTATAAATTATTTGTTTTTTATTATTTTTTATTTTTAAAGCAGTTTGAAAAAAGGAATTTTTATGAATTTTGAAACACTTTTTAAATTTTTAAAATATTTTAAATTTCTAAACTATTTTAAATCTTTAAAATATTTGAAAATTTAAAACTATTTTAAATTTTTAAAACTATTTTAAATTCTAAAAATGTTTTAAATTTTAAAACTATCTTTATAATATTTTAAATTTTTAAAACTTTTTTAAATTTTAAAAATGTTTAAAATTTTAAAGCTATTTTAAATTTTTAAAATATTTTAAATTTTTGATATATTTTAAATTGTATAACTATTATTTAATTATTTTAAATTCTAAAATTGTTTTAAATTTTTTAAAATTATTTTAAATTTTAAAATTATTTTAAATTTTTAAAAAAATTTTAAGTTTTACAAAAAATTTAAATTTTAAAATTTTTTGATTAAAACTAAAGTGTTAAGGTCTGAAAATTTTAACAATTTTTATAAATGTTCAAGTTTTTTTAAATAAAAACAATTTAGAACTATTATTTAATTTAAAAATAACAAAAATTTGAAAGTGTTTAAATAAATTTTAAAGATTGTTTCAATTTTTTACTTTAATATTGTTCATAAGCTAGCAACAAAATTAATTCAAAGTTTTTCATGGATGTAGTCTATATCTATACACAGTACATCCACTAGACTAAATTATAAACAGCAAAACATAATTTAGAAGCTGAATTTTCCCTCGAAAGAAAAAAAGAAGCAAAACATAAGGTAAAGAAAAACATTGTGAGAAAAACAAGAAAAACACAATAAAAAGTTTTTAATTTCTGTGAGTTCATAATTTTATTTAAGTTTCTCTTTTTTAATATAAATAAAATTTACTATATTCATAAATAAATAAATTAGAAATAAAAATGATAAAATTTATTGCAAGGAACAAAAGGAGATAAAAAACAATAAGAAGCTGAGACTTTTGTACAACTTTTCTTTCATAAAATATAATTAAAGTTTAACTGACAATAAGTTTCTGTCTCATAAAAAGTAGAAAAGAAAGAGTTTCTTTCAAGCATGTCTAAGTCAAGTTTATGTGAAAGAGAAAGACAAAAGAAAACGAGATTCGATGTCATTAAGTACAATTTTTAGCAATAAATTGTCCGTGAAATTAAAGAGACATGATTGTCAGATATAACATAAATCTAATACTGAGCAATAAGCAAATTAAGATTAATTTATTTCTGAAAGTTAATACTAAGTATGCGATTTCTTCTATTTTCAGTCCTTTGATTTGATTTATTTTATGTTCAAGTAATAGTAGCAATTTTTTTAATTACAGTGGACAGAAATGTTCAAGATCTGGATATTTTAAAATTTCTGTGACACATTCCACTCTGTTTGATTCAGCAGTGCAATAAATTACACAATCAGCCATTAGTTAAGCTGAACATGACGGAAATATTATAACTAATGTGTAGTTTTTTAATAATTAAAAATCATAGAATTTATAAGATTAAATCGAAAAATTTACTGAGATTTTAGATTTACTACAAATTTGAAGATTTTAACTTAGTTCTATATAATTTTCGATATAAACACACAAACATTTAACTAATTAAATTATGTGAATTTTTTTTTAAAAATTGAAATTCTTAAAAGATTCCTTAAAACACGAATTTATCTCAGATCTTGAAGAAATATCAAAATATAATGTCGAAATTTTATTAATGATAAAAATAATCCATGATTACTATGATGATGATGATTTATAAATTAAAGAAGTAAATGTAAATTTGACAAGCAGAACAGCAATTATTTGCTCCACTAACTCAAAGATATCTCTTTCTTTTTTAAAAACCAAAAGTTCTAAGAATTGAACTTAAATCGATCTACCCTAGCCTATATACTACCCCATAAAGTATCTCAGGAACATAGCCTAGTGTAAAACTAGTGTACATCCTAGGTGGCTGTACCCATTATAACCTAGGGTATACACTAATGGGCACTACCACTGTAAACTAGGGTTACAGTAGACTATACCCCTATGGCAGCCCTATGGTATACCGACTAACCAGCCCTTGTTCATAAAATCATGGATAACTTTCATCACAAAAATAAAAGTTTAAAAAGTTAAAAAATATTTCTCGCAAAAAATAAGGAAGGAAGATTAAAGTGGTAAAGAAGCAAGCCACATAAAAAATTATTACATAAGGGATAATGAATAATATACATCAGGAGAGTAAGGAAGAAAAAAAACTTAAAGAAGACAAATGTTACACTCCATCCATAAATCACACTGACGTTATTTTTAATGATAAAGATTTACCCATATGTTGTGGACTGTGAGCCTTCGGAACGCCTTGAATGTCATCACTAAATGATACAGACTTCTCGAATGAAACTGATTTATCTGAAATTAATGAAAATGAAAATTTTGGAGAGAAAGAAAATAGAGAAAAAAATGTGAGAGATGAGAAGTAAAATAAATGAAGATATGATGGGTTGAATGTCATATAAATTTATGTAATTTAGATAAATGCATAAATAATAATGTGTAATGTTAATAATATAGAGAGGTATATAGACAAGTAAGGAGAGATGCTAAGGCACTTAAACATTACAAAGGATGACATAAATATATACATATTCATATTCAAGGATGTTAAGGGAAATTTTTTTTTGCCATATTTTACAGGAATTTTCATAATATTTCATTTATATGTACAAGAAATGACTTTAGTAATGAAAATATACATGTGTAAAAAGGATATATGTGATTATTTGGATTTTTTATGCTTTTATGGATTAATGTGCGTTCTAAATAATAATTTTTGAATAATTAATGAGTTTTTTTCAGAAGTTTAGTATTTTGTATCATATCCCAAAATTTATTGTAAGATTTTATTAATAAATCTTTTTAATTTGAATTTCAGGAAAGGGTCAGACACTCGTTAAATATTTTTAAAGCTATTTTAATGATACTAAAATCGATTGCCCTTTCTCATTGATGAATGTAGAGTCAAAAAATTTATTTTCTGTGTCTTTGGCATTTTTCACAAAATTTAGAAATTGGGTGTGATGAAAAAAGTGTTAAAAATTCAAAAAGGGGTGTGAAAGTATTGAAAATTCAAAATATAAATGACCGTTACAATTTTTGAATTCGAAATAACCGTTATATATGGAAGTAAAATAAATTTAATTCAATTTATTTGTCAGAATTTAGGATATTAACTATAATTAATACATTGGATTTCTAACCAAAACCTAATTTGGGATGTTTCTCTGGTATCCTCTGTTAATATTTTAGTGTCCTCTATTGTTAGTATCCTCAATTTTTTTGAGCGATTTTGGTAAATAAAACCTCTTTTTTCACACCCCAAAACCTCTACAACCACTTACTTTTTGCCTAAAAATACCCAAAATTCGTATTTTTCTCAAATATGTAACCAGATTACTAAGGAAGATAAAGTCCTTGGCTATGTGCTTAGAAAAATTAAAACTTATTGATATACCCCGAAAATGCTTAGAGTAAATTTCGAGATACTCGAAAAAATGGACCCAAAACCTTCAAACTTATATCCCTTAAGACTGACGTACCCGACGATCGATAGTTTTGTTCATTTAGGCCTGGCCAATTTTCTTACTATTTCCATTGTTAATCTCAACAAAAACCTTGAAAAATGTAACAAAAAAATTGTCAATTTCTGACCTAATTATTCCAAATTGACAACAAGCATGTAACATGCCATAAATTCCACTTGTAATTCTATTCAACCACTTGACTATAAAATTTTTCCATCCGATATTTAACCAAGCCCCTCAACATAAATATATTTACATTTATCTTCAATCATGTCCATCCCTCGCTCATAAATATGACATCATATCGATAACATTGTACACGAGTGCTTAATATGATACATTATGTACAATTGTTTATTCAAATAATTTGTAAAAAATTATGATATGTACTCGAAAAATCATTTATTTATTCAAGAATGAAAATAATATTTGGTTTATCAGAATACGATTTTTTTTGTGGGAAATGCGGATATTGTAGATTAATAAGTAAAGTTTTTGGGTAAATTGGGGAAGGAATTTTGGAGAGAGAGAAATTTTTTTTTATATAAATTCAAAGTAGAAGAAGCAAGCATAAATTTTTTGGAATTAAAGTTTTTTTCATTTTTAACTTGGTATTTTTTTCTGTTCTTTTTAGATCCACGCATGACCGTGGAAAATATTTTTAGAAACACATATATAGCATAAAATTTAACAGCTCTCGACAGCATAAGCACATTTGCTGATTGTAATACATTTGATAATTTTTATATGAGAATTTATTCAACACTTTGGAGATATCAATGAGGCACTTGAACTCATAAAAATTTGTTAGATTGTAGCAGAAATGAGAAGTTAAGTATATCAAAATGAGAATATGTACTTTTGGGACTTTAGGGATGTTATACTAATGTCAGCGATGTAAACAGACAGTTTTGAATATGAGATTTTGAAATTTTTATATAGAAAAATTCAAGGGTGGGATTTTCTGGATTTTTTTCTCAGAAACCCTATGCAGGGGCGTATCCAGGAATTTTTTGAGGGGGGGGGGAAAGCTCAAAAGTGGATAATGTATAGTAACTTGCTCCAAATTGACTTTTCATGAACTTTTTTTTGGAGTGTAGCGAACACACCCCCCCCTGGAATACGCCCCTGACCCTATTGTTACCCCAAGGGTATGTTCTAAAGTATACCGAACAACTGGCCTCTGGTTACGCACTTGACTAATGCAATATATTCACAAAACACCGAATATTTCATGTTAATACTATAAATGCTACCAGCCAGGTCGACACATTTTCATGTGTATGTCCATGTGCCGATTGGGCAGTGATTTATGAAGGTATCAAATTTGAACTAAACTTGTGTATAAACACAATGTGAGCAGAAGTTGCTAGGTTGTGGAATTGTTTACTGTTTCAGTACTTAATTTTTATGACAGCTATAGCTATCATGTTTTTCAAGTCTCAGCAGAGGATAATTTTTGCTTGTAGCTTTGAAAACAAAGTTCATAGTCTACCTTTGAAGGTCACTGACAGCAATGTCATCAAAGAACAAGTCCTAATCCCACTATAAGCTGTAGATCCAAGGTGCTGAGCTAAATGCTCGTAGATGTGCTTCACAATCCTCAAATAAAATTTCATTTCTCATCGAATGTGCTTATGTCTATCAAATAAAAACTTCTACAATCAAATGGCTATTTATCAACAAAAAAATATATACTTCAAATAAATAGAATATTGTACAATACATAATATAAAAGCAGCAGCAAGCAATAAATTCACACAAAAACTAAGAACAACAATTTGAATAAAGAAGAATGCCAAGAGAATAAAAAAAAGAAATATATACAGGAAATGAATGACGCAAGACAATGATAAACTTGGAGAAAGGAAACTTACGACATGAAGATTTCCCTAACTTTGGTGGTTTCTCTCTTACATACAAGTCATCCATCGTACTGTTTGCTTTATTTTATTCAAAAAATAATTTTTTTGTTTTGTTTTTCATGATCGATAATTTTTTTTTTCGAAGGGACAAAAAAGAACAAAAATAAGCATAGAAAAAAAGTTTGTAAACAACTTTATATTTAAGTAAAATTTGGTTTTGTTTGTAAAAATAAGTTTTGTTGTCTTAGCAATTAAACGAAAATCTTTGCAAAGTAGATTTTGAGCTGCTCGGAAAAAAATTTGATTGATTTTAATGGAGAATTTAAAGGGTGGAAACTGTAGATTGTATATTGACAGGGGCATAGGCAGAATTATTGAGGTAAGGATAAAAAAGGAAATTTAAATCCATGATTCAATAGGATGTTCATACCCTATTCATGGGCTGACCATCTGTATGGTATTTTATTGGACTGTCCTCCAATTTTTGACGATATTTACAAATGTCTTCTAATTCAAAGCTCATAATTTGCCAAATTTCATTACTGTTTGCCTAAAAATATCCAACATTGTGGAAAAGTCTCTTTTTTTCGTGACATCATTTATGAATGGCTTCAAAGATACGTAATGCTTACAAATTAGAGCTTCAGAAAAACATCGGAATATTTTTTAAAAGAAAAATTATTTTTCAAAAAAAATTTAGGGGAAGGGGGTCCGGACTCCCCTTACTACGCTGAACCTTTTCAAATCTTAAGTTGCCTAAAATTAGAAAATTGAGCCTATTATAAATTCTAGTGTACCAAACTAAGACAAGTAGGGTCGAAGCATGGGGCCAATTTCTAGGGTACCCTACTCTATCCTACCCCGAGTAACCCCAACTACCCTACCCATACCCTCCACCTATCCTTACCCTTTCATACCCCTACCCCTACTCCTAAGGTATGTGGATAGATGGATGGTATGGGTAGGGTAAGTGGGGTTACTCGGAGTAGGATATGGTAAGCAGGGGTATCCTAGGGTATACCCTACCTACAAGTAGCCCTAAAAACAGGCCCTGAATTTTTTTTGAACAAACAGAAAAATTTAGGAGTTGTTTTAGGAGTTTTTTTCTCGATCGACGAATAATTTCCATTGATGCAGGGAGAGGGTATGTTTGAAGGTCAAAATATGTCCTGAATCGACTATGTACATCTTTAAGTTTAGACATAATCCAAGACTATGCCATGAGTTTTCACCAATTTTCAATATAATAATTAAATTTTACCTCAAAATGTTTGTTTTTTAAATGAATGAATGCATATTCTACACATATATTTTACGCAAAATGGAACCAAAAAATATGAAAAGCTGTTTTTTCTTTGTTTTTTATAATTGAGTTTTTAAAATTTTATGTAAATAATTAAATTTCAACTGAGAATAAAAAAATATAACATTAAAAAGACATACAGAGATTAAAATCAAGCGAATTCCAATCTCATTCATATACTCAAAGCTATGCTGAATCAGCAATGATACTGCAACTATTTATTTATCCCTCAACAGTATTTTATTTTCAAAAAGTCATCATCACGATTATGTAAATTTAATATTTGTACAAATTGTTATAAATAGTAATAGAGAAGAGGGAAAATGTTTTTTTTGTATACATATGATTTTTTGCATGAGAAAATATTTTTTTCAAATTTACACACAGAATATGATGAAAATATAAAATATGAAGAAGGAAGATGGAAATTTTATGCACATGTTTTCACTGGTAAATAAAATTCTTTGGAAAAGGTATGTCGGTAGGGGTTCTGCTGGCTTTCCTTATTTCATAATTTTCTGAGGGCCGTTCATAAATAATGTCACGCAAAAAACGAGATTTTTAGACCCCCTCCCCCCTCTGATCATACCATGATATTCATACCAAAAAAATTATTTTGTGTGAAAGTGTCAAACAGCATCAGACCCAGGAACGTAGCCAGAAGATTTTCGAGCATTTTTAAAAAATTTTGTATGAAAAAAATTTGGTTGGGGGATTTTCAGGATTTTTTCTCAAAACCCTAGGAAATTGAAGAAATTTTTCCATCAAGGATTTGTTTTCCAATCCCCCTGCGCGACCCACTCTCCCCTTAAACATTAGAGATCATTTATGAACAGCCCCTGGAGAATGTTATGTTATGAACATGATTATTTTGTGGCTTCGTCAATATTTTCAATACTTCAAGTTGTTAATTTAATTTACTGAACTGTGAGTTTGCTGCATCATGGAAGCTCCGATTGATCACATCTTCTTAATTAAAATACCTTCCTGTCCGATCGACATATGGTGTCCGAGTGACATCCACATAGCATAATGGACACCATGTAGTTGTCACCTAATTGTCATGAAGAAAATGTGTGGATCAGGACTTTGAGCAACTTCTAACCACAAAGACACCTTAGGTGCCACCCAAAAACTCTCCTTTATCTTCCATATTTGCTCAGTCAACTGGATATCCCAAAAAGCCACACTCAATATTATGTCAGTTATACAAATTGAAACTTCCTGTGCCACAAAAGTAACCCAAATTGTAAGCTCACACTCAATTTCAATTTACAAGCTTTATTCTCGAAGATGAATGGAACGTACTTTGTATGAATCATTGTTCCAATTCGAGACACTTTAAATCCCATTAAATTTCAATTCAATCACTTTGTATGCAAATGTATTGAATATCTATTGTATGACATAAGCATGTGATGATTATGCATTCAATCTGCTCAAAATTTCATCAACATCATTCAATGGATTTTCTGACAATAATGCATTTGTTTGAGTTTAAGGCAAACAAAGTATACATATATTGAGTATAATGTTTGATAATAATTATTCATTACCATGAGCATGTTAAAATAGAAAACAAATTGGATTTTTGTGCAACAAATTCCATCTCCTTTCTTGTTTCAATCTTCTTATGATATTTGCGTAAATTTTGAATGCTCTTAGATGACAAATTCTAATTTCTAATGATACTGGCATGTTTATGACACGTTTGGTATCTTTTGGGATGTGTAGCTGTGAAGAAATTTTATTTATAGACTATACAGACAAAAAGACTTCTCAGTGGTACTGTGATGTACTTCCTGAGCATGCTGATAATCTTCTAGTATGAGGGGGGTGTTTTGGGACTTTTTCTCAAAAAACCATAGCAAATTGAAGAAAAATTCCGTCGAGGGTGGTGTTTTAACACCCAAAACACACACCCTCCCCCCTCCCGGATATGCCCACAGTGAGGACTATAATGCTATTGTTTATACCAAAGACTAACTTCTCAAAAAATTCTCATATTTGAGTAGCTTAGGTTCGAAAGTTTCAAAATTAACCATTATTTGGGTATTTTTTGATAAGAGCTCTGCAATCTGTCAATTTGCGTTATTCCACATTATTTCAATTTATTACTAATGTGACACTATGGAGATGACACATGTAGAGAGGATAAATCTCCAGAAAATTCTATTGACAATCTTATTTACGCGTCAATGCCCCTATGTGCTACGGCAATGATATTCTAAAGGAATTTTCATACACCTTACTTCATTTTTAAACTTGCATTCCAATATTCAAGGTCAAGACCACCTGCTATATAAAGTTGGATATTAAATTTAATACCTAAAATATTTTACGACATATCAACTTAAAGATCACAATATTTGTGCGGTAACAAATGCCATATTAACTACTTCTTGGATATTTTCAGATGATTTCAACATTCATAGCTAATAAAACTTGCATCAAATCTACACGCAAATTGTTTATTCAAAGAAACCAAGTGTCATAAACATTTTATGATTTCTTTCTTGTCATTTCGCAAAAAAAATACTTTACAAATATGGATACTTCAATTAACTATATTAAAAACAAATCATTGTACACGCTTCAGATCTAAAGCAAACTACGTGAAAATCATACACACAAAAGCGACTGTTTTTTGGTTTCTTCATTTCAATTTAAATGTTTGCAGATTTTTGTTTTCTTTTTTATTTGTAAGTAACTAAATACGGCAAAAATATTGCAAAATATGGATTTTAAATTCAAATAAAAACAGAAGAGACGGAATTGTGAACATTTTGAATCGAAGCATTTGTGTGAACATCGGTATGCGTGTTTTGATTAATGTTGTTCAGGGATTTGAGTCAATCATGTTTGAGTTAAATTTTGTGGTGAATAAGCTTTAACGAAAATAGGCATGTGCTGTATCTCGGCATGAGATGAGCGACAAAATTCTGGAATTGCTTGACGATATTAGACGATATTTGTACTAAATACTGACAAAGTTTCAAAATCATTGGAGACATCATGCTGGCTAGGTTTAGCCATCCCCCAAGAAGTTATACTCATGCCAGGGGTGTATCCAGGATATTTTTTGGGTGTACCCAGAAGGAGAGTTGCACCCCTGACCCATGCTCTTGTTTTGAATCCCAATATAATACAAAACTAGAATATCAACAAATTATACTAAGGTATAGTCGACACAATTCCTATACAACATTTCAAAACTCCATATATCTCCAACTATTACTTCCGTAAGCTCACATTTCAAGTTACATAACCTCAACAAAAAATTTTTTAGTAATCTTTAACAGCATGCAAATTTACGGTCGAGTATCAAATAAAATAATATTCAAGCATACCGATTTCACACAAATTAATTTACGAGTGACATTTTGGGGTTCACCAAACCCTAATTATTGCTTGCTTATTCTTTTCGTCATTCATTCTCATTTAGTTGTTATTTCTTTATCTTTTCGAGCCAAAAATACGAAAGATAATACACGAGATGTTTGTGTGACCTTCTATTAATGATACTTAATGTTATCTAGTACATAGCAAAATAATGTTTGAATTTTTTTGTTAGTTACTCAATGATTCGGTGATTTTTTTTGTAATTTTTCCATTAAATTAGTCTACGAAATTAAAAATGTTGACTATCTACAGCATATTGCTATGTTAATTGATTATATTATCGATAAATATGTGTGAAATGACCAAAATTTACCAGACATTAAGATCAGCTTCATTCAACTTACCATTTCGGTATGGTCCGGGTGCCGTTTGGATGTAACTCGGTTGTGGTGAGCTCATTTGAGGATTTTGGACTAATGCTTTTTGAACGAGACCTGTTAAGTTTGCCAATTGACGTTCCATGTGTTCCACACGAATGCGATGCAAATCTTCCGGTCTAAACATGTAAATTTAAGGAAAAGTAAATTAAATTAATGCATAAAATAATTTCTATGATGTTTGTTTTCATTGTCATGACTGTAATTTATGCATCGTTGTGCATAAAATTTAAAATAATTAGAGAATAATTTTTAGATCTAGTAAAACATCTTCTTTACTTTCTTCTAGACATATTGCATCGTTCGTATGCTTTCACATCACATTGAATAATGTTGAAATTACAAGATGAAATGTAGAAAGCATAATTGACTTCTGCATAGCATTTTGTATAATGACATTCAGCATAAATGCAAACCTAACTGTCAGTAACTTTGCAACTTATTACAAGACATATGTTTTGATATTTTCAGATATGTTTATGTAAGCAGAAATTAGTAGAATTTAATATTTACTCATGACATGAGCTGGAAATCATGTTAATGCATAATTTGATGATGTGAATGCATCATGGCATTTGTCAGATGACGGAAGGCTTTCTTGTGGCATTTTATGAAAGAATTTGTTCATAACAAGGAAATTTTGAATAATGGGTTAAGTGTTTGGCTTGATTGCTACTTATGTAGTGTGACTGGAGGTTTTAAATTATGCAAATATGAAGAACATGCTCAGGAGGAAGGGTAATCACCAATTCACGCTCTTGATTCAGAGTAATACAGACATTTCTATCCAAACATTCATCCATTCAAGAAAAAAATATCTTCCTAGATTCTAGGACCTAGAATAAATGTCGACAAATTGGATCAAAAACTTCAATCTAGCATTAATCTTGTAGACTTTATCACAAAACAGCATCAAAATTATATAAAACATTCATAAACTTCCAAATGCAGTTATATCTAAAACTTTTATTTAACCACATCATAATTTTCCATTGAATTGTTGGACATGTATAATCTCATGATTATTCATAACTCGAGAAAAAACTCATATTTATGGAAAATAATCTGAGCTTCATCTCTGTCAAAAAAAATTGAAGGAAGTTTCTACATGCTTCTATCTCTGTTTATTTTCAAGCTTAATGTATTTCACTCAATTATCTTACAGTATCTTTTCATCTTCACGTACGTTGGTAATATGAAAAGCTAGTAAAAAGTACTCAAGTAAGAAGCTAGCAATCTGGCTGGTAAGATTGTGATTTTGCTTGGAACTAAAGCGCATTGTTGCGTCTAACAATAATAAATGTGATGGTTCTGGTTTAGAGTGGACTGTATTTTATTGACGACAAAAGAATGAATACGTGTTAATTGTTTAAGATGTGAATTTGTACTAAATTAATTGAAGAAAACGTTGACTACTATGATTGAATATTTGTGTTGATAAAATTGTAGAAATTACGTTCAACACGCTTAGCTGATTTAAGGATGAATGCAAGTAGCCTGAGTTTACTCAAAGGTATGTACAAAAAACGTTCTGAGCCTCAGATCTAATTATTTTTCACTTAATTGTAGTTCAAACAGGTTGCTTCTAATCTTTTATCCCTAGCGACACATAGGAGGTAAAGGCAGTCATATGATATCCATATAAATTCCAACTCCATCCATTTTGTCATTTGAGTATGGTAGACGACTCATTTTTGAGGTCCTTCCGTACCCCTCTAAGGTATACCCTATAGTACCCAGGATAGAGGTACCTTAAGGCAGAATAGGTGACCCTAGGGTAGTATAAGTGGAATACACTAGGGTAGTGTAGGGTATACCCTACCTACCCGGGGTAGGTATGCTAAATAAAATCCCCAACAGTAAGATATCTCCCTAAAAACCACCCCACAGTGTAAAATACACAAAAACTCAGACTCTTCCAACTAAGTATGAAGAATAAGTGACAGAAATTTTTACAGAAATCCATGATAAACGACAAAAAAAGATATAAAAACAAAATTATATAGAGAAAATTTTCCAACGTTTTGCTCTCAAAAATTATCATAATTTATCAACAACATATCTTCTTTCACTATCGTTCTACCTCATGCATGAAAGAATGAAATGAAAGCATAAGCTTAACGAAGAAGCGAGAAACCAAAAATACATCATTTCTATTTTCTCTTCTTGATGAAAAATAAAAGACTTTTCATCTAACGTCAGTTTGATTTTAGCAATGCACAACTCAAGATGAATATAAAATAAAAATAGTTCCATAATAAAATGTTGAATAAAAATTCCATACGATTCATTTTGCTGCTATTAATAAGTGTTGGCGATGCCGGTAGTAAAAATAATAATAATGAAAGTCTCGCAACTAATCACAAAGTAAAGCAACAAATTAATAATACAGCACAGACACCAATTACCCATTCAGTGCCAATGAACTTTGCTAAAAATGATTTGCTTTATTTGAGTGAGCTTCCATTAGAGCAATTACTAAAAGTTAAAAAATCAATTGATGAAATTCAACAAGTTAATCAACGTGCCGATGAGCATCCAATTGGTGTTGTGGAAGAGACAGGAACAACTGAATCTAGCGTCATGGAAAGCCGGATTATTAATGATTCAAATTTCGGAAATGATAAGAGACGACAGAATAGTGCACTGCCGTTAGCTACAAATCAGCATTTACTGCAGCAGCAGAGACAATTTACTATGAATAGGTAAAGTCCATCAATGACAAGATTTGAGTGCCTGAATTGACGGAATATAATACGAAATGTTTGTGACTAGCTCATCAGGTCATGGCTTATACCCCCATCACTCGCTTTTAGACCATACAAAAAATTTGACTCCCTGAATATTTTGGATATGTCTCTGAAGTCTATAGACAAATAATAAGCTTTGAATAGCAAAAACCAGCCTAAAATCATGACAACTTGATCCATACACAACTAAGACTTATTCTATACATAACCCTAAAAACGATTAATTCTCTGTCCTAAAATTTCCAGGAAAACTGGCTTTGGAGGAGGCTCAAGTGGACTGGAAGGACCATGGGACAGCAAGCCGAGTAAAATTCAAACATTCTTCCAATTATCTGTAACAGCACTAGCATTTTTAGCATTTGCTGGCTATTTACTTTGTATGATTGTACAAGCAATTAAAGCCAAAGGTATGTACGTGTGCAAATCACTGAATTCAAAATTAGTTCCGCGATGGTTTTCCTGAAATTCGATGATTTATTATTTCAAGCTTATAAAGTGAAATGTTAGCATGAACTGGTGTGGATTATGCTTCAATTGAAAAATTAAATGTATTAAATTGAGTTATTTTTTTTATTGTCATAAATATGAAGCGGCAGTGTAAATTGCTTTAACAATAATTGTTTGGAACATTTCTTCATTGTTATCGTGAAAAACGAGAAATTGTGAATTTTTTAAGCATTTAATTTCTTGAAAGTGACTGAAGGAGAAACTTTTTGCTGTGAAAAATTGAATCTGAGTGAAAATTATATGAGAGAATGACTATAATTTTACTTTGGGTGTGAAGCTTCTCTGGATGGTTGATGACTTTTGTGGAATTTGCTGTGAAGTTTAGTTGTTTGAATATTTATGGTTAAAAATGTTAGGAATGACGTCCATCAAAAAATGGGATTTGTGGGGGGTCTAATTTCTTCTTGTCACAAAGTTTTCAGACACTATTCTCAGTCATCGTAACGGGTCGTTCATAAATGACGTCCAATGTTCTTGTATATAAATTTTGTGACAGAGGGCATCCAAAAAACCATTTTTTGCATGACGTCAGATTTGATCAAAAAAATTCCAAAATTAAAGGAACGAATAGAACGTAGTCTAATCTTGGTTATATAGCCATATGTAGGTGAATCTGCTAGTGTAAGAGCAAGACTTCTGTGGCTGAGTGACAAGACAACAAACTGGAAATTAGTCATTCTCTTTTGTAAGCACATGGGTTCAAATCTCACCAGAATCAGAGTGTTGTCGACATAACAAGTATTCCCCCAATGCTCGCGACATTATCAAATAGACCAACTTCACACCAGCCTAACTCTATTATTCTGAACATGAAACTCTTCTAAAAATAATCTCAAGGACCCATTATTCTCTCGAAGGAAAACAAAGCAATTTTTACTTAACATCTTGTAATTTTTCTTCTTTTCATTCTTTCCTCTTTTCCATCCGCAGGCACAACGCTCCTAATGTCAAACGCTTTATCAAATGCATCAACATCAAATACAATGAATAGTCTAGTAAACACGGGATCCATTCCACTACGCCGACGTAGACGTCCAATTACAATAACGGGACGAAGACGAAAGCGTAGTACAGCATTTTTGTCATCTGACAATCGTAATGATACAATATCATCAATTTATGCAGAATCAATGGATATGAATAATCCATATGATGGAGATATGTATAATGCAATGATTTCAATTGCCGAAGGCTATGTAAAGCTACACTTTTTTGAGTAAATAAAAAAATTGTCTGAAATATATAAAAATCAATGAAATTTACCTTGCTGGATCATACATTTGATTGGGATTACGTGAAATTCGTTTCATACCGTACATTGAATATTGATCTTCTATGAGCATCGCATCGCTAGTTAGTGATGAGAGAAAAAAATATAAAAAGACAATGAAATTTTTTTCCTCCTTTTTTACACTCGTCCAATCTCTTTACCTTTGTTCTTCATCGATTATTGGCGTCACACTGCTCCCACGAGTTCCATATTGCGTATAATAAGGCTCTTCATATGCTCTCGTACCACGTTCTGGTGAGCTCATATAACCATCTATGGAATATTGAGTAAATAAAAATACATGTTCAGAAAATTTTACTGAGAAGTTTTAATTAAATTTTATGGGAACAAAAATAAAATCAGAATGTAAGTGAAATTTATTGACTGTTGTGTAATTCTCTTACAATTGGAACTGATTGACCTCACTGGGTTTATTGGATTGTAGGGATTGTAAATTATCGAGAATTGGTGCTGTTTGAAGTATATGTAGTAAGAATTAGCTATTTTGCCTGACGTTGTGGCTTAAATTTTATGAAATATCAGACAGAGGACTACGAGAAGGACTAGGAGGGTTAAGAAGAGCACTATTTCTTAAGAGACGTAATGGGGGGAGGTCAGTTTGACAAAAAACAGTCAAAAAACCTAAAAATAGCAATAGAACCGCAGCAATCGATCTTATCAGCGAAAAATTCCAAAAAATTCAATTCCATAAAACCACAAAAGTTGTTTTCTAAAAAACTTTACCTGGAATACTGTAAAGCTGGTCTGTTGGATATGGAAATTGAGGTGCCATGTTACCTCTACTGCCATAAGATCGAATGGGCTTCGCGGGAACACCTGCGAATGATAAATTAAAATAAATTATTCAACCTCTTTTTCTGTTGGAAATGAAATCCATAAATAAATTTCATGAGATTATGAGAATTGTTTCTATCTGAAGGTTTTTAGCTTGTGGATCTGAAGGACTTTTGAAGAGATTTTTTTTCTCAGATGAAAATTTAATCAATTTAAGTCTTTAAAAA
This sequence comes from Chironomus tentans, assembly GCA_963573255.1. Classification (NCBI taxonomy): domain Eukaryota; kingdom Metazoa; phylum Arthropoda; class Insecta; order Diptera; family Chironomidae; genus Chironomus; species Chironomus tentans. The sequence continues at coordinate 8,976,994 of OY754303.1, forward strand.
CTTTAATATTCAATCTGAAAACATGTAAATCAGCAATCTTTCTGCTTCTGTAATTTTAAATCTTTCCTTTCCTCCCAAACCATGGAAAAAAAATCCCAACTGTCATGCATGATATAACTTTCTTATGTCAGCATAAAAAAAACTCTCTCGTTTACCAAAATTGATAACTTTTTTTCCATCCATCTCATTAAACTTAATGTATGGATTTGTATCAATATCACACGAAATAAATTTACTTTTTTTTGAATAATGAATAGCAATTTTCTCATATTAACCCACCTATTGAACTTTTTGATTGATCTCTATAAACATGTCCACGGGGCAATGTTTGTGTGCCGACATAATAAGGAGCCTTTCCAGTCTGTAAATTGATAAGAAGAAATAGATTAGTGAAAGATAAATGAAATTTTATGGTGTAATGTTAAATAATGGCATATTTAGAGCTGTAAAAAGTATTAATTTCTCCCCTGAATTTTAATATGCAATCGCACCTAATAATAAAAATTGAAATACGAAGAAAAATATGGACGGAAGTGAAATTTCTATCTGCATAGTTGTGATTTTAAAAAAATTATTTAATCCGATTTTTAAAAACTGCAATTTTTTGTTCACTTGTTTTTATGACACTTTAGTAAAATAATTGATGGGGACTGTTCAGTGATGATGTCCATTCAAACTGTGGAGCTTTCAGGTTCTGGTTTAGAGTAGACTGTATTTTATTGACGACAAAAGAATTAATACGTGTGAATCGTTTGAAATGTGAATTTGTACTAAATTAATTGAAGAACTACTATGATTGAATATTTGTGTTGATCAAATTGTAGAAATTACGTTCAACAGCTATGAACAACTGAATTCTTTGCCGTTAAGTCAGACAAAAACCACCGTCATAATGGTGACAGGGCACCCCCAAGTCTTTTTGACCCTAATGACTACTTTGCTCGAGTTAAAGACCTCTGTTCAAAATTTTCAGTATCAACGAATTCCTGAAGAGTGTTAGAGAGCTTCATAAACTCTTTAACTCTTGCAAAAATGATGGAAATGTCGATCTTTTGATATCGACTAGTCTAATGATCGTCAAAATTATTTGTAGAAAACATCAAAGAAGCATTTCCATCTGTAAAGATTTTGGCATGAAATTTAAGATTCACACTATAAATATCGTGTTTTGCCGTAGACAGAGGATGAGACACTAGGATTATGGTAGTCAAAATCAATTCTTTTATGAAAAAAGTCCTAATATATTCATTCAAAAAAAAATTGGAACCTCCCTTCTGGATAAGTCCTTGGGGGTCCTTGGCGATAGACAACAAGTGTTATTATTACATTTCACAACTGAACATTAAAATAATTCACCAAAATCTTGGACATAGCTTCCAATTCCATCAAATCATGGCTTCCCTTACCCCACAAATAAATTCTTCTTGGAAGCCTTCAATGTACGTGGTATGAGTTATTAGAAAATGAATCCATGAAGCATGAAATGATAGGATTGCTTTAAAGGGTGCCTAAGCCATCAAACATTGAAGTCTATTCTTAGACTCGATGGATGATGAATTTTTAAACGAATTTTGATTACCATCGAGAGCAAGTGAAATTGAGTAAGAAGTATTTCAATATTGTGACTTTTAAAGTAGCACATAAAATTTCCAGCATACGCAGACACGAATTCCATGCATGCCCTGTCAATAATTTCACGCTTGACCCTGGACCGAACTTAAAAGCTATTAAAGCGAAAATAATATTCAGATAATTGGGCCAGACCTGATTTATCAACTCAAGACTGTCTTGAGGAAAGTGACAATATGTTACACAAACTCGAGGAATTGAATTGTTATTGCCATTGCCGTTGCTATCACTGTTACCACTATTGACTTGGTCCAGATTATTCGCCATTCACATTCATTCGCCAAAACAAAAATTAATTTTTTTTCTCTTAATATTCGAACATTAATCACTTTCACAATTAAATGCTTTCTTTCTTTATATTTAAATTTTGTATTTTTTTTCTCCTTCTTGCTGTGCCTTTATTATTATGCAATAAACTTAAAATTGAATAATTTTTTAAGTGTGTGTCTGTCACATGCACTTTAATATACGCATGAAATAGATAGGCAATGATTTATAGACCAGAAAAATGAGACCAACTTTCGACCACGATTTGTCACGACGTTATGAGTGAGACGAATTTTTTTAAGCTGATACTGAGCACTTCCAATCGACAATGCATACGCGCACATGATCAGTATCAGAATCATCATCATCGGTGTCGTCATCTCATGACAATCAATCTTTCCATTGCTAATTGAATTCTAATTTATGGAAAATATAGCATAGAATGTATGGCAAAGTTAGAGAAATTCTAGGAAGATTATGAGGAAGAAGCGCATGCTGATTTTTTAGGAACTGTATTTTGGATGGTTTGGGCCATTTTTGGATAGATTAAGGCTGATTTTTTCACACGTTTTGTTTCGGGAAGTCCTATTTTAATCTGGGGTCGTTCAAAAATGACGTCTGTAGAAATAGATATACACCTAAAGGGGGATTGGTTGGTCCTATAAACCATCATCTAGACCCTCATAAAAAATTCAAATCTCCTAGACACCCAGACATATCACAAAATTTCCCATCACCCAATCTTTTTCACAAAAAAAACTCAGCTTGATGATGGAAAAAATTCTCCTGTTGACACAGTCGCCTACATGCAGACACACGGATAGAGCTTACGAGAAATGAATTCAAATCGTAATTTAATTTGTTGTAAAAATAATTAGCTAGCAAAACGAGTAAATGAATGATACATGCGCCCACTTGAGGCATAAAAATTCAAATTAGACGAAGAATCATATTCACACCAATTTTAATTGTGTGTGAATATATTGTTTTTGGTATTTCAGTGAAACTACTTTTTTGGACTTGCTGCTTCAGGCTTGCGGAATCGACCCATAGTGTTCAGTATGGAAAGTCTGTGCCTAAAATTACCAATTTAATAGTGAAAACCGCATCTCGATTGGTGCTTCCAGTGCCGAGAAATCGCAAAAAAACGCTTTCTGTCATTTAGCAAGTTAGTTAGCAAGTTAATTTCCGCGATAACTCGATTCAAACTCAATATTAAGACTTCCGGTTTTTTGCATCTGATAGATATTGTGTATGGCAAGAGCTGTATAGTTTTTGGAGTCATGACATGCAGCCAGTAAGGCACACGGAACGAAAAGGTGCGATTTTTGGTCAAATTATAGCCGATTATTGCAAAACACATTTTAATTTTTTCATAGAAAAGGAATGTTTTGACCAAATGAGCTGAAATTTGGTATGTTGGTTCCTTAGCTGTGCATGAATATGGAACCAACGCTATTTTGGATTTCGAGGGGCCAGAAGCTACGCCAAATTCATTTTTGCTTTAACTTTGACCAAATGAGCTGAAATTTGGTATGTAGGTTCCTTAGCTATGCCTGAATATGGAACCGACTCCATTTTGGATTTCGAGGGGATAGAAGCTACGCAAAATTGATTTTTGCTTTAACTTTGACCAAATGAGCTGAAATTTGGTATGTAGGTTCCTTAGCTGTGCCTGAATATGGAACCAACGCTATTTTGGATTTCGAGGGGCCAGAAGCTACGCCAAATTCATTTTTGCTTTAACTTTGACCAAATGAGCTGAAATTTGGTATGTAGGTTCCTTTGTTGTGTCTGAATATGGAACCAACGCCATTTTGAATTTCGAGGGGCTAGAAGCTACGCAAAATTGATTTTTGCTTTAACTTTGACCAAATGAGCTGAAATTTGGTATGTAGGTACCTTAGCTGTGCCTGAATATGGAACCGACGCCATTTTGGATTTCGAGGGGCTAGAAGCTACGCCAAATTGATTTTTGCTTTAACTTTGACCAAATGAGCTGAAATTTGGTATGTAGGTTCCTTTGCTGTGTCTGAATATGGAACCGACGCCATTTTAGATTTCGAGGGGCCAGAAGCTACGCCAAATTCATTTTTGCTTTAACTTTGACCAAATGAGCTGAAATTTGGTATGTAGGTTCCTTTGTTGTGTCTGAATATGGAACCAACGCCATTTTGAATTTCGAGGGGCTAGAAGCTACGCAAAATTGATTTTTGCTTTAACTTTGACCAAATGAGCTGAAATTTGGTATGTAGGTTCCTTTGCTGTGTCTGAATATGGAACCGACGCCATTTTAGATTTCGAGGGGCCAGAAGCTACGCCAAATTCATTTTTGCTTTTACTTTGACCAAATGAGCTGAAATTTGGTAGGTAGGTTCCTTTGCTGTGCCTGAATATGGAACTGACGCCTTTTAGATTTCAAAAGGCAAGAAGCTACGCCAAACTAATTTTAATTCAAACTTTGATATTTTTGACTAAATAAGCTAAAACTTTACGATTTTTCGTAAGTCTTGTTAGTAACATAATACTAAGCTATGAATGAAAAAATTTGAAACGGTGTGAATATGCCCATGAAGCGTGATCGCTTCATTACTAGTTTTCTTTACAAAATTAGCAGACTAGTCGTCCATCCAATGGAAGTAGACAAATGGCTGCAAATGTTATATTGTATAATGAAGTCTATGTAGGAGTTTATTAAAGCATGAAAAAGATTTTAAGCTTGACTGAGCCTTTGAGCTGATCTCGAGGATTAAATGAAAATCTTTTACGGTTTATTTTTGTTCCTTGATACAAAATGAGGTATTTTGATGAACTGTAGATGTGCAATTTGCTTGTTAATTTTGATTGAAGTTAATACTCAACTCAGCAGGATATAGCTAATTATTTAGAATACATATTAATTTTTTTAAATAGTGCAAATTTTTTGTAGGTCAAAATTTTTGTTGAACTTGAATTAGCATTAACATTTGATACAGTATTGATTGGCTGTTTTGTAGCTAGCTATAGCTTTGGAATGAAATTAAGAAAGTAACGAATCATCATGACAGGCATGCATCTTCCAAAATGTAGCCTTAATCTTGATTTACAAAAAATTTAGTCATGGTTATTAAAATTGTTTGAATTTAATAGACATAAATGCATGATGTATCCAGCTGAGACAGCAAACAATAGACATACATAAAAGTTGCATTTAAAAAACGACCAAGAAAAATTTGAAAAATAAAGGTTAAATAATATTTGAAAAATAACGATCAAAAAATATTTGAAAAATAACGGTTAATAAATATTTCAAAAATAACGGTTCAACTTCCAAGCAATTAAATGACTAATTTACTGAACATTTACATTTCCTTTCCAAAAAATCATCCAATGAGAATCTTTTTAATTGTTCGCAGAATAATTAGATCCTCATAATTAGACAATATCGCTAAAATACTCCCAGTTCTTTATCTCATCCATAATCTTCAATTTTTCACTCACTTTTCGTCGCAAATTATTCCAACTTATCATTTGATTATGATAATTATCTCATTAGTCTTATTTACTGGGCTAATTGTCATTTTTCGAGATACTTTTCTCGATTATAATTTACTTTCGACACTCATTTTTTGTGCTGAGTCAGTCATTTTTGATGATTATCATGTTAATGTCCAATTTTAGTGTCTATGTAAAGTCTGCGACTCAAAAATTAAAGAATTAATGTGTTTGATTTAGAAATTTATTAAATCAATTCCATTTATGATTGTTACTAGACTAGATTACAATTTTTGATTCCTCATTGATTCAGAAAATTGAAAATTCTTATCGACCACCTACACAGGATTCATCGAATCAATAAATTCATATGATTGCCTTCAATTATATCATTCGGTCTTGTATCCTATCAAAATACCTCATATCCTATCAAACTCATGTGTAGCACATCAAATTGCCTCGAGTAGCGATAAATATTTAATATCAAAAACCATTAATCCGATAAATATCCTCAACTTCCCATATTAATATAAGACAATTAAGTATCCTTCTCGGAACATTCAAGTTGCACATTCTCCTTAAGATCAGCAACAAAATCATCACAATTTCTTGATGTGTGATATTATGGATTTATTTGGCTAAAATGAACAATTTTGAGGGGGAAGATTAGGATAAATAAGCAGGATTTATTGATGCCTTTTTAGGGATTAATCGGTGAATTATTTTGGATGCAAACTAATGTTGTTTTGTTCACTTTTTCGAGAAGATTTTGAAAATATTGGAAGGTCGTTCACGAATCACTATATTTACTTATTTATATATTTTTTTAAAATTTATATAAAAAAACATTGATTGCTATTAAAATTTTCAATAAATTATAATTAAGATAATAAATTTAATCATCCATCAAAATTGCAACAACAATTCACTCAAAAAATTCAACGAATCTACAATTTTACGCTCTTATCATGAGTAGACTAAAATCAATAATGTAAATGATACAAAAATTGTTCAATCATCAACTACATGCAGCTCCAATAATGATTATAAATGATACTTAATAACGTTATTAAATTAATTGTGTAACATTAATTCCTTTTTTTTCATGATGTGAGGAAATGATTGTTGAGTAGAAAATTTATCTTTACTGTGGTTAATAATTTTTGCAATTCTCGTAAATTTATTGGACAGTGTGTGGTTTCATGTCGGTATCCTTGAGTCTATCCTGCAGCTGTTCAGAATTCTTTCAAAGTATATGTCACAATTTTAATATGATCATTTACTAGGAAGGGCTTGTTTATTTGTTATGGATCGTTTTAGAAGGGGGAGGGGTCAGATTTTTGTTTTGATTATTTTTAGGTGTATGCTCAGGGACCAGGTAGGTTATAGAAGCATAGCTGCCTGGGACTCCCCAAGTTTCATGTGTAAATAGGTTTAAACTCTTAATAAATATCCGTAAATTCAACATAAAGGTCGCCAAATATTTGATTTTGTCCCAAGCACCAAAAACCATTGCTACTTCTTTAGAGAGAGGAATGATTGGATGGAAAATAAGAAACCTAAAAGGGATGTTAACATCCGTGCACCAGGGGCGTATTCAAGGAGGGTTTTGGGGGTCAAATTTGAATTGTTTGAATTTTTTTTTCAATTTTCTAGGGGTTTTAAGAAGAAAGATATCAACCCCCCCCCCTCGCACCTAAATTCCTGTCTATACAAAAAAATTCAAACCCCCTCCCTCGAAATTTTTTAGATATGCCCCTGCCGTGCACCCTCCTCCATTATTTCTATTGCCTCTTTAAATTTTATTACGCATGACAAGTCGTTACATAATATCCAAACAACTCCTCGATACTTTGTCTTTTTCACATGAATTGATCGCTATGAATTCTACTAGGTGCGTTGGAATTAAAAACCATTATTGTTTCCTTGTCAATTCAATTTCATATTTTTGCTCAATTGTGAAAACATAAATAATTTTTTTTTCGAAAGTACTTTGACGGCGTCAACAAATAATTAAAAACGCTTCAACGTCAATTAGCACGGTAATTAAAATTTTCATGCATAACTTCATATGAATCGAGTGTGCCTTTTTAATATAAAATTGTAACTTCTATGTAAAAGTTGAGACAATGTAAAGACTTACATAATAAACAATCGTGTGTGCACGTATGAAGGGAACGATAGAGTCACAATTTACACAATTGGAATGCAATTTCAGAAGAAATCACAAAAAATATATTTGTGCATGTTTTAATACACAGCAGAGATTTTCATTTCTGTTTTTTGTTTGTTTCCATTTCGCATTGCTACATTTATTATATTTTACATGTCATGTTTCGAATGTTTATACTTTTTCAATAGAAAGCCATTAATTCCGAAATGGTTGACAAAAATTATGAAATTATGATGAAGTGATTTGGAAATTGAGTCATTAATTGGTCATTAGTTTGTGTGAAAAAAGTTTAGCCGAGGTTAAATGAGCTATCATTAAGTCTTGATCTGATGATTTAATTTTTCAAGTTTAATAAAATTCAATAAAATTTTTAAAAAAATGATCTAAGCACTCAACCAAGTCAAAATTGCAATTTTTAACTATTTTTTAATTGATAAATTTAGAAAAATTTCAATTTTGTAATAAAAAAATTAAAAAGTTTCAATTTTGCTTTAAGAAAATTAAAAAATTTCAATTTTTAATTAAAAACTTTTACTTTTGTATTTAAAAAATTTCAATTTTGTAATTAAAAATTTAGATTTTGTGTTTAAGAAAATTCAATTTTGCATTTAAGAAAATTCAATTTTGTATTTAAAAAATTTCAAATTTGGAAATAAAAAATTTCAATTTTGTATTTTAAATTTTAAAAATTTTCAATTTTGTGTTTGAAAAATTTCAGTTTTGTATTAAAAAAATTTCAATTTTGTATTTAGGAAAATTTAATTTTGCATTAAAAAATTTCAATTTTTTCATTAAAAAATTTCAATTTTTTCATTAAAAAATTTCAATTTTTTAATTGAAAAATTTCAATTTTGTATTTAAAAAATTTCAAATTTTGCATTTAAAAATTTTAATTTTGTATAAAATTGTAATAATTTTAAGAAGATTTTCTGAGTTTTGCTCATTCTCAAATGACATTTCTGATACCAAGACTTAATGTTCAAGTACATTATAATTCAATCATCCCCCAATTCTCATCGATCACATCATATTTATGACCTTAAAAGTAAAGAACAAAATTCTACATCAATATCAAGTGTCATAATATTAAGATCAGAAGCGACAAGAATAAAAAAAATCAATAACAAGTATCAGCATCATCGAGACACATAGCGACAAAAATGGGAGACAGAAAGCGAGAAAGATAGACAGACGTAGATGTTACAAATGTGTCACATATCAATGTAAAAATATAAACCAGTAAAAAATTCAATCTTTTGTATAATTGAAAGTGTTTTTCGCATGCCTGTGCTGCGCATGCATTTTAACATTTTCCTTTCATCTTTAACTGTCTTTAATATTTTCATTTACACTCGAAGATGATGATGATACTTTGATGTAACTTGATATATCTAATGTAATTTTAAGTGACTAATTAACGCACAAAAAATGTGAACATTAAAGCTCACTTCAAGGTCAACTTTCTTCATTGCTTGACTTAAAAAATGCGTGCAATTTGAACTATTTTGAAAATGATATTCAAAGTTGTTATGCATTCATGACATTATGTTACTGTGATGATGAGTATTATAATGGTCATATAACAAACAAACTCAACATTGCAATTTCACTTTCATGAAAAAATCAACAATTAGATGCCGAATCGAGGAAGTTCTTTTTAATAATGTATTTTGAATTTTTTCATGCCCGGATTCCTCAATTTGCATGCAACTGAACTCTAAAGTGAAACTTTTTTTTGGCACAAACTTGTAGCTTTTATAAACGAATGCATATTAAGCTATTTAGAGTTTAATTACTATCGTCACAATTTATTTTGTTAAGCATTTGTTCACTAACTTGCAGAGCATTGTCTGTTTTGGTTTTTAAAGATAAAGTTTTTGAGCTGATTTTTCGCAGAACGAATGTGATTTTTTGCGTTCACTTAGAGATGCTGGAATGATTTGTTTCACGCTGTCGGTTATAATTTTTATAGAATAATTTAATTTTTTTTTTTTGAAATTTTATTAGTTTTTCATAACATGCTTGCTTGTTCCTGGTTTATATTAAAAGTCAGGCGCATAGCCAGGGGGGATTTGGGGGACATATCCCCCCCTCGTCAAAAAAATCTTCAATTTCCTAGGGTTTTTTAGGGAAAAAAATTCAAAAAAAATTTCTGATCTAATTTTTTTCATACAAGTATAAAATTCATTGTTTTTTGATGGAACTAGGTCTAGGGTCAAGCCTTGGTTGGTCCAAAATTGATTTCAAAGCAATATTTCTATTCTTTTCATCAAAATTCCTCAAAATCACTAAGCGCTCCACGTCTCAAAGCAATCAACGACTATTCCTACTTCCACTTATCCACAAAAAAAAACATTTTTGCCACAATTTGAAAATTCGCACTCAATTTTAATTCAATTGCATGAAAGAGTGCTCGTTTTACTTACATACATTAAACATGTTAATGAAGATGCGTTTATGTAATTAAAAAAACACTTTTAATGTACATACGTGGTTTTTAGGATTATTATTAATTGCACTACCGTAAACATAATGAAAGAAAGAAAATATGGTAAAAATTAAGTAGTTTATGGTGATTATTAAATGCAAGAGTGGAAACTATCGTTATAAATTTTTATATGTAGTTTTTTATTTTTTTGTGTATGGGGATCGTTCATAAATGATGTTAATTAAAAATGGGATTTTTTGGTATCACCTAATTCGATTCTGTCACAAAATTGTCATACTAAATTTTTTTGGATTGAGAATTACACATTTCCATGGGCAGGCTGCTTGGTATTCCTTATGGGTATACACTACCATAGTGCATACCAGGGGTGAAGCCAGGGAGTGGTCCTTAGGGGGCACCCCTCCCCCTCGAGATCAAAATTCAAAACAAATTTTTAATGTATTTTTATTTTTTAAATCAAAAAATTATATCGAGAAGTATAAAAGTTTAACACAAAGGTTATAATACAGTGATTTTTTCAAAACTTAAAAATTGGGTACCCCCCTTCAAAAATTCTGGCTACGCCCTTGGTGTATACCCTAGATTATACCGAACAACCGATCTCAGGCCTATGTTTGTTGAAAAGAGAACCCCCCAACACCCCCCCAAAAAATAATTACCCATCATTAAGGAACAACCCCCATAGATTCGCTTAAAATAATTACTTTCTTAAAACATTCGCGATCTTCTTATCCACGGATGGTAAATGAACTCGTATGGAAATTTTTTTAAAAGCTAATTTTAAAATATAATCAACAAAAATGTTATGGAAACGATGATAAAAGCTGATTTTGCAATATGCTGCAATTTGCTGAGTAATAGATTTAAAAGTTGTGAATACACACATTGATGTATGCAATTAGAGGCATTTCATTGTTATCAAATTGAATTCCATTTTTTCTTCACGTGAAACTTTATGTCAATCAAGAAATTAATAAATCGCAGCATTTGGTGAAACAAATTTCGCAATTTTCTCAATTTTATGATTGACTTTCTACAAGTTTCTATAAAACCTATCAATCATACCAAAAATAAACATTTAACATACTCTATTCACATCAATTTGTAGACTGTAATGACATCATCGACACTTGGATTTCCCTTATCTTAACTTTAACCTTGGAAAGGAGAAACAGCAATGACTGGAACATATTTTTATGCCGGTCATACTGATTGGACTTGAACAATATAAAGAAAGAAAGAAAAAAACAGATCAGACGTAAATTAATACAATATATCTGTCTGTCGGTCGACCTACATTACGCCATTTCCATTATCTCATTTCATTTCTTTTCAATGGACAATAAGTAAAGATTATCGTATTTTTACCACGTCTCGATGGTTTCGTTGAATGCTTAAATATTGAATATTGAATTTAATTGAATTGTGAGGATTTAATTTTCAAAATTTAAATAATGTTGAAGATTTATTATTGTAGAAGAAGAATGTGTAGCAGAAAACGTGAAACATGCGGAATACATATGACTCAGACTTGCCCCTATGAAAGAAACTGATTCAATATTTTGGCTTATTTTTTAATTAATGATTTATTTTCTCAAGTTCATGAATTTTGCCAAACAAAAAACTGGTATCGACAATATCGGCCAAGAGATTGGGGCTAGTGTTTTGGGGCCAAGTTCACACTAGTTATCAAAAATCTCTTGAAATCTTGTTTAAGATCTCAAGCAAAATTAAAGAAAATAATCTCCAAAAATTACCTTATAATAATCTCTTTAAAAATAAATTTTCTTAATAAATTTATGAGATCTTAAAATCATTTATGTCAAGTACCTATTAGGAGCAGAAAAATTTATGATCATTAATTTAAATTTAGGGGAAATATGATTATATTATAATTTTAAACTCCACGCATTTGAGGAAATAGAATTGTAGATATAATGAATGACTTAGTCATGTCTATAAACGATTTACATGCATTATTCAGAATAATATTCTACTTTGTAGTATTCAACGTATTTAAGGTGGTGTATTAAGCTTTTTCTAATGATATTCAATAGAAATTTGAATTTTGGAGTATGTATCACGGATATATGATAGAGATACAGCAAATTTAGGGCGTGATTCCAAGGCATTAAAACTACAAAAAAATTATTTGAACCAAAACATATTTTGGTCTTTTTCACATGAAATCGTGGGTCTCGCCTCCCAAGAAATCCTTATAATAATATCAGGATTCATTGGAATTTTTGAGATGACCATGACCATGTCTAGAAGTCTTGGGATTTTTTAGGATTAATTAATGAAAGCCTTGAGTGATTCTCGAGTAAACTTCATGAACCTGAATAAATAATTATATCTTAGTTTCTAATGCTAGCTTTTTTGTATAATCCTCAAATTTGTCGCCCAATCAGGTGCTTCTAGTTACACTAATGCACAAAAAATATCTCCGTAAGCTACTAGGAAGCTACTCGAATGCATCTGTGGGGAAAGACAAGGCGCTTGTCTTAAATTTGGTGAAGCTACTCAAAGATCATCGGATTGGGTCCAAATATTCCTAATTTTGTGCTGTTTTAGCTTTTCAGTGGAGTAGCAAGGGGTTTTGTTGTTCGCGCCCAAATTGAAATTTTTTACCCCTTATGTGGTTACCTACCCACCCCCCACACCCTTTTATGTCATTGCAGCTTTTTCAGAAGATTAAATACTTAAACTGCTTAATGTACAATATCAAGACAAAATTGACAGGAATGAGAGCTACAAAAATTACCCTAGATTGGAATATTGATAGAATGGACCTGAAGATATAACTCTATGCCTTTAGAAAATTGAAATGTGAGCTTAAATTCATATAAAACCTATATGTTGACAATTGTATTGTTGATCTTGCGTAATTAGTAGTCAATATAAAATTTATAACGAATTTGTATGTATAAAATATGAATTATTCCGGGTGGCAACGATTATAAAATAAAAAAAATTAATTAATTCAAGGAACAAGCAAAGTTAATATCTAATCGCTTAAATTTACGGCGCCATTCCATTTGACAATTAATTAAACTCCTCAAAATTATGGCAAATTATAAAACCATCAAAAAAAGTTTACGATACCCGAAAACGGCCAGCTTTCTTGCTCTTTTATTAGCCATTACACAATCAAGCAGAAATTTAAAATCGATTTAAAAAATCAAGTCCAAATAATCTACATATATCACCTCAATCAGCCTCAAAACATTTCCCCACCTTTCACTTCACCGTCATTTATTTGCAATATAGATCTTTATGTTCAAAGAAAAGCAACAAAACATGTCATAATGATGTAAAATCAACAATAAATGAAAAGTGCAACTGGTAGCAATAATCGAAACAAGCAAATTGCTTCCCCTCTTTTAATACTTTATCAGCTGTTGAAGCTTGTTTCATTCCCACTCACCTTCAACAGATTTTATCGGAATTTATGCTGAAAAAGAGCCTTCCGTGAGTCTTTCAATTGAGCTATCTGACAGGCAATAAAAGTTCTAGAAATGCAAATTCGTCTGAAAGAAGAAGTTTCCACTTCTTTGCTCATTTCCTTCCTTACAATTATCGATTACGTCAGACAAAACTTGATTTTCAACTTTTTTTATTTTATATATTTATGCTCTCTTTTTTTATTATTTATTTGCGCGCATTTTTTGTTTCACTTTTGCTTTTATTTCTCTTTGAAGCCCGAAGAAAAGAAATACAACAACAGGCAAACTTTAATTGAACTTCTACGGTTGAGTGTAGCTTTTTTTGTTGTTGTTGTGTTTAAAAAAATTTATATATTTTTTTTTTCATTATTGTTCGCTGCAATCCATCTAAAGGCAACCGCAGCAGATTCAAGATTTAGTTACGATCGAGCAGTCAAACAATTATATCGTTGAATATTTTTTTTATTTCGAGCTAGCTAACGAGTTTCGGTGAATTAATTTTTTCAAAAAAATAGTTTTAGCAAAAAAAGTTTAAATTTTTTTGGCAAATTGGAAGTGATAAAAAATCAAAAATCATGAAAAGACTTTTAATTCAATTAATTGCAATTCTGCCAGTGATTAACTGCTGGAGTCCAATTGTGACACATCCAGCATCATATTCAGTACAACATTCATATCCGTCACTTGGAAGTGAGACTGAAATTCTTAAAAAATCCAGCAATGAGCTTTTCAGTCACGACACCTCCGTCGATCATCTTTTTGAGTCATTCCATGCTAAATCTAATGACTATCATGTTGAGTCTCCAGTAAGTGCACTCAAAGTAAATGATGGAAGATTTTTAAGTGCGAAAGCATTGCATTTTAGTAGTAATAGTTTTAATGGAAATTTCTACGACGTAAGTAACTTTTTGGTGATGCTTTCTAAATTGTACTTCAGTATTATAATAATCTACTTATCCATTCTTTACTACTTCTTCTCCATTCATTCATTTCTCATGCTTCTCACTTCACTTATTCATTCATTTGCAATGCGCTCTTAAAGCTTTAATCAATAATGTATAAGGTTGCCTCTCATTCTGTTCTTACTTCATCCATCAAATTCACATTTTTTTTCTTGTTACTTGAATGAGCAACTTTCATTGTGGATGGTATAAAAAATTATTTTTAACTTTTTGTTCATCTTAAAGGATACTTGTGCATTCGATAAATTTGCAATTGATCATGAATCGACTATCGATTATGATACGAGCACGTTAAAGACATTGGATCAATTTACACTTTGTACGTGGGTGCGTTTTACAAAGCACGATGGTGATCATGTTCTGTTTACTTATTCAGGTGAGTTTTTGGAGATTTTTTTTGATTGTTTTTGGAAGTGAGAGTGAGATAAATAATTATAAAAATGCTGTGTAATTTATGCTGAATCAGTTGGCAAGAATTAGTTGATAAATTGAAATAATAGATTATTTAGGCTGTCCGTTCGCTCGTTAATTTCTGGGATTTTTAAGCTGTCCCTGAAAAATTTAGTAATTTTGTTCTACGTCCCGGAATTTTATTCAATCAATTTTATTCAATTTCCGTTAATTTTCACATTTTCCTTCATGCCTCGGATTTCTATGAAATTTATAGAATTTTCATGGACTTTTATGAAATTCTAATGACCAACATAAGATCAAACACAAAGCCTTTTGATAAAAAAGATTTAAATAATTTTAATTAAACTAAAGTTTGAAACTAGTTTTAAAAAAATATGGAAATGAGTTAAAAGTGCTAATCAGGGCTGTTAACCAAGGTGACTGTGTCCAAGCTCAGATATTGACTCATCAAAAATTGTGAAATTTATACCATTTTCTGATGAGAAACTAAGCCTTGACTGTGTCTGGATATCCGTGGCAACTCAATACAGTCAAAATCATAGACACGTGAAGCTTATCTTGCCTGAGTCTGACTCAGAATCTTTGTATCTGTGGTTGATCTATAGCAAATCTGTCACATGGAGGACGGCTGTCTGTGTGAAGGAGAAAAAAGGCACATTTGATTCTTTTTGTGTCAGATTTTGCCTGATTGCTGTCATATGTTGGCTGTGCAAAAAAATGAAAAATTCATAAAATTTGCATTTACACAACTTTGCAAGGTCAAAGGGAAAATGTGATCAAATTGTATCAACCCTGAAGAAAAAGAGGGTGACATGAAAATTTTCCAGTCTATAAACACTTTGAGCCTTTCTACCGTTAAAATAAAGGTGATTTGCCTCCCAATCAACTTCTTGGCTAAGTCCTTGGCACCAATCAATTCAAATAAATTCTTGATTCATGTCAATTGCATGTCAAATTGATAAATCAACTTTTCAAAAAATCTAGCATCAATTAAATAATTAAACAACATGTAAAAAATATTAATCAATATATTTTAGACCAAGAAAATGTTAATTACAGACTAATATTCTACAAAAATTATATATAAGTTCTATTCTAATTTTTAAAAAACTTTCAATCAATCAACTTCTCCCTCAGATTTTTGCTACCTTCAAGTTTCATGACAATCTAATTCAGCAAACAAGGAATTTAATCGACAGTCACTCATAAACCTTCTAAGATTATTCTAATTAAAGCTATTGAATTGTTCATTAAAGAATTTATTAGATGCAAATTATATAGTTATGGACATAGGTGGATGTTAGTATAAAATTATCGACTAAAAATGTTTGCACCTGTTTTCATTTAATGATGATTAATTAAAGTAGATCATTAATAAATTTTTGTTGGTACTAGAATTTCAATTTAAATTAGTCTATGATCTATGCTGACTTGCAAAAAAAATTGCGATCGCTGTCGTCAAGTCGAAGCTCGTGATACTCGTGTAAATTTAATGAGATTCAATGTTCTCGCTTGTTTACTTTATTGAAAGAAACTTTTTCGCTCAATTTACATTTAAGGTAGCTTCATAGGAATTTTCATATCTTTCAGCTTCACAGAAGGCATTGAATATTTTCTCAGAATTTCAATTCAAAACGTAAAAAAATTCCAATTTAAAAACAGCATTTGGAATTTATTTATGCTTGATAAGCCATCCACAAAAAGAAGTAAAATTTTCTTGGTAAATCTGTCTATATCTTCATATTAACTAGGATATAAATCCATCAATCAAATCGAGAACATTATATTATTGCTTGTTCATACAGCATGTGTACAGAAAAGTCCTCAGCACACACAAAAAAATATGTTAATGCTATTCAGAACTTTTTTTACGATTCACATGGAGTCACAAACTTTTGAGCCAACGAAAATCTCTGATAAAAATTACTACAGACTTTTCTTCGTCATTGATATTTTTGTGGGGTGGTTCAAATATGATGTCTGTTGGAGGTTCTTAAGTAAAGTTGCATCAACAATAATATCATATACTGTTCAATTACCATTCTGTTAATTTTTAGAGTAACCCACGAAAGCTCAGTGGTAAGAGCATTCAACTGGAAATTGTAGGACGTGGGTTCGAGTCCCACTAGTAATCGCTATTCAGAAGTTTTCTTTTTCTGCTAAATATTCAAACTAAAGTCTCTCGAGTATTATAATCAAGTTCCTAATAATGTCTAACATTTAGGATGGGAGCTGGATGGCTTTATAGCTTGAAACATTCGTGTGTCCATATTATGGAGTGCTGAAAATCATATTTTTAGACAGATGTCATTATCAATGAAAGCAGGGGCGTAGCCAGGGAGTGGTCCTTAGGTGCCCGGGCACCCATCTCGCGATCAAAATTCAATACAAATTTCTACGCCCCTGAATGAAAGGTAGCATAACCAAGTTAAGGGGTATTTTAATTCATGCAACTTTATTTTTTAGGAGATGTCTAAAAAAATTCAATTACAAATTTCCATCTTGAGGGGGCAGAGTCCTCTCGAACTCCTTACAGACTACGTCATTGAAGCATGCTTCCAATTCTTTATCTCGTATTTTTTCTGCATATCAGGTTCCATCAAACATATGATTAAGTTACTTACTCTCTTTTTCATTTGCCATTTGTATTTCACGTGCATGCTATAGAGAGAAAAAAATTACGTAAAACTTTCTTTCTGCTTCTTTTTTTCTTTCGCGCTTGATTATTTCATTTTCAAACATGACTCGAGATAATTTTTTACGACTGTTTGTCGATTATTGACGATTTCCTACTGTCTGTGTTTATCTTTAAGCTGATGGCAACAGCAAGTGAGATAAAAAAAGCAGTACAATTAAAACATTTCCCCATTAATCGTCTGTGGATCTTTATGAGTGGAAAATAAATAATATAAAGAAAATTCTTTGCTGCTAAGCAGCCGTAGGCAATTATGAAGAAAATTATGATTTAAACGATTTTTTGCTGAGTTCCTTAATTAGGTTCATAAATTATTTAAATTTGTTATGAATTTAAGATGTTTTGCAAATTTTTCAAGACAAATAGCTGAAATATGCGTAAAATTATTCGATAGCCCGTGCTCAATAATTTATACCGTATAAACTCGAGATTAAAGTTGAATATAAAAAAACCCAAAATGGAGCAGAAAATGATTTATTATTCGCAAATTACCCCTTCCAGACATGAAACCATTTATGTGATATTTAATAAATATTGAAGACTTTTCACGTTTTAATTAATTGCTGGCAAAAAGACTTGTAATGAGTTTGTAAAGTGTATATTTACTAATTAGCTAATCAAATTAGAAATCCGAGCAGCACATGATTATGTCATAAAAAAGACCCAGTTTTGAAAATCAGGACACGCCTCATTGTGCACCTTGACTATTTATTATTATAATATCCTTGAATTCAATCAAATTAACACTAAATAATCACATAAAACTGCTAAATACATTTATCAAAGCCACAAAGCGTGTGTGTGACGTTGGCCAGAACAGGTTCTCCAATCGAATTGAAACTTTGTCAGAATTACGTTCATATTACGTCCATTTACGTCCCACATTTAAATATTTTCGTCCCATCCACTGGAACTGGATATAGCGCATGCAAGATTTGGGTATTTTTCCCGCGTACTTCACTTTTTTAGCTGGAATAGATAGCGGAACTGAACTTTTATGAACAAATTATATATTAAAAATGATCTACTATTTACGTCCAATTTCGTCCCGAAAAAATTTTTGGAATCGGAAGTAACCACTCAGAGTTATGGACTTCCAAAGTTTACGGCTGTGTCGCTTGTGGACCAAAAAATTATTTTTCCTTAAAACTAAATTATTACATCATGTTATATATCAAAACATATCTATTTCTCCTCAGTAATTCAAATTTGGAAAAATAATTTATGTCCGACCTAACGTTTTGGACTTATGGCAGTTCCAATACATCCACTACCTGACCATGACAAAAGTTTCTAAATTTCATATCTATCATGTTATATATCAAAACATATCTATTTTTCCTCAGTAATTCAAATCGAAAAAAATAATTCATGTCTGACTTTATGCCATGGACTTATGGCAGATCCAGTTCGTCCACTTCGTACCTGACAAAAGTTTCGAAATTTACGTATTCTATCATGTTGTATATCAAATCACATCTATTTTTCCTCAGTAATTTAAATCTAGAAAAATAATTCATGTCTGTCCTTATGTCTTAGACTTGTGACAGTTCCTGATATAGATTTCAAACAAAACCAAGCCTCAATAGTTTTGGTGCAACTTTTCCAAAAAAGGGTCCATTGCACTTTTTTTTTTAATTTTAGACCAGTGTGGAATATTAGAAATCACATCAATCTGAGATGACGAAACTTTGAAACTTTTGCCATGGTCAGGTAGTGGATGTAGGAAAAATGTATGTTTCTGACCAACTTTGAGGCACGCCACGTACTGGAACTGCCATAAGTCCAAGACATAAGGTCAAACATGAATTATTTTTCCAGATTTGAATTACTGATGAAAAATAGATGTGTTTTGATATATAACATGATAGATATGAAATTTCGAAACTTTTGTCATGGTCAGGTAGTGGACGTACTGGAACTGCCATAAGTCCAAGACATAAGGTCAGACATAAATTATTTTTCCAAATTTGAATTACTGGAAAAAAGTAGATGTGTTTTGATATATAACATGATGTAATAATTTAGTTTTAAGAAAAAATAATTTTTTGGTCCACAAGCGGCACAGCCGTAAACTTTGGAAGTCCATAACTCTGAGTGGTTACTTCCGATTTCAAAAATTTTTTTGGGACGAAATTGGACGTAAGTAGTAGATCATTTTTAATATATAATTTGTTCATAAAAGTTCAGTTCCGCTATCTATTCCAGCTAAAAAAGTGAAGTACGCGGGAAAAATACCCAAATCTTGCATGCGCTATATCCAGTTCCAGTGGATAGGACGAAAATATTTAAATGTGGGACGTAAATGGACGTAATATGGACGTAATTCTGACAAAGTTTCAATTCGATTGGAGAACCTGTTCTGGCCAACGTCACACACACCACAAAGCGACAACTTCAAATCCTCAATTAAAATACTGCACAGACTAGAATTTCATCAGCATGTGTTACTACAAAACTGCTTAAATATGTAAATTTCAATTTACAAAGAATTCAATAAAATGTAAAATTTAAATCAAGAAATATTTCTGGTTTTTGGGAAGGAAAATATTTAATTACATGTTCATGTATGTGCTTGCATGCTATAAAGAAGAATTTAATTAAATTTAGATATTTTCAATTTTTTGGAGTTTATTGTTCGATTTGAAACAGGATTTGAAGTAAATATTTGGATTCCTTCTTGTTAAAGCTGCTCGAATTTTTGCAACAAAAAAAAGAGAATCAGTCGGATAAAGAATCGAGGTCACAGCCACATTAATATTTATGAAAATGTTAAATTTAAATCTCAATTCTCTAAATTTAAAACATTCATGAGGTCCGGGAATTTGAAACACGGCGCACTAAATCTCATAAAATATTTAAAGCCTTCCTGCACACGACATAAAGAAAATCTTTAAAATTAAACATTAAATCGTGTCTTACCCTCCAGTAATTAAAGCAAGTCGCTGTGACTATTTAATTACATTGATTTTAATCTTTAAACCTTGAATGAACCTTTTCTTTCGCTATCTTAATCCACTTTTGTTCTTACTCTGTCGACTGTGATTGTTGCTATGTAAAGCTTAAATGAGGTGCGAAGGAATGTGATTAATGCTCTTTTCAATTCCCTTTAATTAAAAATAACAACATGAAAGCAATATCATAATGACAAAAGTCAAAAGAGAGATTAAAAAAAGTTAAAGTCATCCCCAGTGGTTAAAAATGTTTTTTTTTTGTTTATTAATCTCTTGAGACTATCAGTGGGAGATTATGCAATATTTAATTATATTTGCTGCATTAAATGAAATTGAAGTAGATTTTTCTTTCTCCATAGAGTTGTGGGTTGTTGAATATACAATTCACGGGTGGTTGGAGATGAATAAAATGAAATAATGCAGATAGACATTAGGAAGGTAGATTTTAGTCGTTATGTACATCCTATATAGAGAGATGATTGTAGAAATGTGTTGGTGGAATTGGCGTAGAAAATCTTTCAGTTGTAGGTTCATGAACTTTGCTCAAGGATGAAAATCGTTAAACGTGGAGGGTTCTTTTTCATGAATGTTTAGAGGTATTAGAGCTTTGGTAGGCGATATCTCTTTCAAATAAGTGCTTGCTTCATTTTTAAACAAGCGCGCAGCCAGGGGGTGAATTGCCCCAGGGGCATAGCTAGGATTTTTGAAGGGGAAGGGGCGTAGCCAGGGGATGGTCCTTAGGTGCCCGGGCACCCCCCCTCGTGATCAAAATTTCATACAATATTGAAAATTACTCATAGAATAAAACTTAATGACACTAAAAAAGTGTAAAAACTTAATAAAAAGGTTATATTTCAACTATTCCTTCAGAAATAAAAAATCGGCCCCCTTGAAAAATCCTAGCTACGCTACTGGGGAGGGGGTGCCCAATTTTTTATTTTTGAAAAAAATCACCGTAATACCTATAACCTTTGTATCAAATTTTTATATTTTTTTACATATTAAGATTGATTTTGCAAGTAGCCTACAATATTTTTCAGTAAAAAATTAATATTTCGATTTTGAAGAAAAATTTGTAAATTCCGACCAAAAGCATGCAGTTGGCAAGATTTGTTTCAAATTGCTGCTGGGATAAAGCAAATTTTCTTTAAATCCTTCAAAACTCATCAATCAAAATTAATTCCAAATTATGATAGCTAAATAAATCATCATTAAATTGTGCAAACGTGTACATACAATAATCGTTTCTAATTCTCATCAAATCAAGTTAATGTAAAATCAAATATCAAATCGCATATTCCCATGTGACCAATAATCATAGACATTTAAATTTTTATTCAATAATTAATCAATTTTCGCACCTGCATTATGCAGCATATTGAATAAATTAATTATAAGTAATTTATTGATTATTTGTTAGCTATTTCTCACTTCATTGATCATCTTTAGATTATTTTAATTCCATTAATTTTCCTCTTTTTGAACTTTATTCAGTCGAGTAAATCGAATGAAAGTTCTTTACGGAATGAAAGATCAAAATGGAATCAATTGAAGAATTTTACTCATGAATGAGGTTTAATGTAAATATAATATCGAATATGTAATTCTATATAAGCATTTATGTAGCAGATTGACTTACTGAGAGGATTATTATGGAATGCTTTTAATGTTTAATATGCAAAAATATTTGTTGTACATTTCATGACTTTCTGAAAGCTTTTGAAAAAAGATTTTCAATTGAAATATGAATAGGCAGAGTACAATGGCTTATGGCTGGATTTTGTGTCGATATTTTTAAACTCTCGATTTCGATTCATTGATATCTTTTGAAAAAGGATGAATTTTGAAATTTATGACGCATTTGTTGTCATGTCTGCATTAATATTCAGAGATTAAAAGCTATGGCATTTTGGGAACTCATTCATATTGAAGAAAATTTTGACTTTCTCATCCAAGGACCGCGTAGAAAATTGCGTCGAGGGTGTGGAACTGACCAACTAAATTTTGATCAGTTCCGCACCCTTGGTTTGTGTAGGAAAATTCCTTAATATCGTATTATTAATAAATTTCCTCCCAACTATCTTATTATTTATTGGAATATAATGGAAAATGGAACTGTTTGGGAAATGATGTGGTTTCGGAGATGATGAAGAGCCTCAAGATTAACAAAGTTTTGAGAGATGAAAATTTTGAGTACAATAATATTTAAACTTTATTAAAAGGGATTGAAATCAGAGTTCAATAAAAATATTTGATAAATTAAGGAACAACATCTACAGTCAAGTGATTTCAATTGTATGTTTTACTCCTCAATTGGATTTAAGCTTTTTAAGTAAAGCTAAATTGCATATTAATGGATTTATTTCACCTTAAATACATTTCTTAAGAAAAAGATTGAAGGTTGAATTTGTGTTTACCTTTTATGATCAGCTTTTAACTTAATTCTTCTTATGACTTTCTGAGAACACGAAATATAGTCATTAATCTTTACTTTTCTTTTTGATTTACGCTTGGATTGTACATCAGATTTGAGTTGTTCATAAAGTGTTCAGCTGCACACTTTTTGGGTAGACACGTCCCATTTCTTGAACAAAATTCTTATGATCAGCTTTAGACACTATAGTGCAAATTTCTCGATTTTGTAAAATTGATTATTGCATTAGCAATAAAACAGGGACGTAATGAAGGTATGATGTCCGGGAAGTTTTTTGAAAATACGTACCTTTTCTATCTTTTTGGTTAGGATTTATTGAATTTTGCACCACTTTCCCCACCCTTGTACGTCCCTGCAACCCCCTGCAACAAAATTATGTTATCGAGTAGGAACTTGTTTAGAATGTAGGCATCGAATCTAAACTTCCTCCCTGTGATGTATAAGAGGTTAAGCAACTGGGGTAAAAGCCATGTGTAGGCAAATCTGTTAGTTCCAGATAAACGTCTTTGTGAATGGGTGGTTAGGAGTCATTCACTTATGACGTCCATGATTTAGGGGGGAGGGGACTCTGAGATTTTGTGACACTTTATATTAAAGAGCTTTTTTTGAATTTAAAATTTGTGACAAGGGGGGAGGGGAGGGTCTAAAAATCCCATTTTTTGATGGACGTCATAAGTGAATGACCCCTTAGGCAACAGCCCTTATTTCATGAAGACGTGGGTTCAATTACCATTAGAGACCGATCAACCGAGATGACAAAAATTCGCACAATTCTTACGGTATCTCTAATAATTTGAAAATATCTGGATGTGTCTTGATTTCATTAGATTGATAAATTTTGTAAATTTGACACATACATCTTAGTGGTAAAATCAAACGACGACATTTTCAAAAATATTAAATTTCACTTAATTCTATTATAAATTTGATAGAAATAACTGGAAATAACCTTTAAACTTCTGGAAACATCATGCCCTCAAAAGTCTGTAAATTGGAAAAGTTCAATACTATCAAATATCTTAAGGCTATGACTTTTCTTATTCTTGAGATGTTAATTGATTCAATTTGTAAGTGCCATGTTATAAACTGATATAAAATCAAAAGACTCTTACTCATTATTATACAACGAAATTTTGACCTTAATTCCTTCAATTTCTTCACATTATAAATAAAAAAAACTATAAATTTTTCAACATGAAAAGACTTAAAAGAAAGACACAACCTCGAATGATTCAATTGAATAATAATCGGAATTAAATTGTCATTAAATGGAATGAGTTTAAATTGTTCACAAGAAATATTTTAAACAATAAGAGAAATTAAAGAATGTGAAAGAGAGCAATTATATAACATTAAGCATCTCAATATCATGAGAATTTCTCGTAAATTTTTCCATTTCGCAATTCCAGAGCCAAAATAAATGTGCGAATTTTTTAATATTACATAATGGCGTAATTTCAAGATTAAAAAGTGAAAATGAATTGAATTTTAAATTTACGCAGTTAAGGATTTTGTCCTCCTTTCACTTTTTTTTGCGTGAGTTCATGTTCTGAATTTTATTGATACAATTTAAATGGCTGTTTTGCCCTTGACTCTTACAGCGAGAGACTTAAAATTTCTCAGAATTTTCTGTTTAAAATATTAAATGCTTTAGGGATCTGGAAACCACAACAGAGAGATTATTAAGTCAGGGGGCTTTAGGCAGAGATGGAAATTTGTGGATTATGGTGATTTTTGTCACTGGCTGCTGGTGTATATCAGCAAAATATAAATTATTTGTGGCTGGGGACAAATACGATGATGATTTGTAACTTACTTCTGTATTTAGCCTTAAGCTATGTACTCCTGATCAAAACAAACTTTTCTTCAGGGTTGAGTGGCATAAACATATCGATCAAATGACTATATTCTTAAAAAGTTGCCATATGGATCATGGTCGCAACGAAGCATCTTGGAATTGTTGTATTTTCTGTTTCCTAAACCCCGGCGCCCCAAGTAAATGGTTCATTTTCTCCACTCTTGTTACAACCATGATACGGATACCTTGAGACTGCCGCTTGACTACCATGAAGCAAATGTGAAAATTGGGTCTGTAAACTAAGATTGGGGTCTGTATCAACACCTAGGATAAGGATGGAATAGGTCCCATGCTTGGGATAGGGATTATTCACCCATCTCTTGCTGATTACCAGTAATGACATTCCAACTCTGTCTACAACCTCAAGTTCTACATCAAAAATTCATCTCGGTTAAAACAACAATTTTCTCATCATTCACTCAAACTAATTTGTATTCTAGATTGGAAATCTGTGCATGTACTGTAACTCTGTTTCAGACTACAAAAAATTCTTTTAAATATTTTTTTCTAGTTCATTTTATATGCCACTTGCTGTCAACCGAAACATTTTCATACAGACAAAAAAAGTTCAAGCATAATCTTTCACTTTTTTTTAAACTCAAATCCACTCTATGTTAAATGATTATATTCGTATGAATTTTAAAGCTGGTTGTTAATCTCACACTCACTCCATAAATTTGTTCTATGGCATGGTTTCATACCTCATTTACATGAATTTATATAAATTAATTGCATTTTCTGTTGTCAGATTCAAGCTTGAAATGGAGATCAATGACAGAAAATTTGCAATTCAAAAATGTTTTTTGATTAAAACTTTTTTTAATTTTCTTTACAGTTCACGACGAGCAGCGAGAAATTCAATTCTGGGTATCAAATGTAAATAGTTCTAGTTTCGTTACGCTTGCTGTACGTGGCTATTCACTTTATCGTCTTGGATATCCATTCCAAATGAAGAAATGGCATCACACGTGTACATCATGGAACGGAAAGACTGGTGAATGGCAATTATGGGTCAAGAGCGAACGTGTTGGCCGAGGATTTTACAATCGCGTAAGTGATTTATTTAAATTCAATGTTTGACAGAGCTTTCAGCTGTTTGCGATCATTTTTTATCGAGCAATTTATGTCTGAATATTTTTTTTGCATCGCACATTTTTTAAATGCTCGGCAGTGAAAAAACTAGTCTGTAACATAATAGTGAAATTTATTACAAAGTCACACTGCGGAAATACAAGACGCAGCTTGAAGCTTGTTTTCCTCTCAATGCTATTTATAAATTATGCAAAAAATATACATTACATCACAGACCAGTTTGGCGAGAGAGTTGCTTTGGAACTTTTTCCTTAATTAATTGATGACAATTGAATGTGAAGAAATTTGTTACGTACAAAATTAAATTTTATTGCAAAATAACAGACAAGATGCCGTTCACAATTGACATCCAGCCATGTATGGAGTGTCTGGAAGTATGTGACATTCCATGGTGTAAAAAATATTTGTGTGAATCCCAGAAAGCACAAATTGAAACAAATCCAGCACCATAATGATGTAAAGCTAGGAATAAATTAGAGTTTTAGCCATTTTGATGCAATGCTTAATGTTCCGCTTCCAAAATCTCATTTACGAGCATTTTTTCATTAAACTCGACATTTTTTTGATACAAAATGACAAAAACTCTTTAATATTGAAATTTCTTACCACAAACATACCCAAAAAAAATAATTCTCATTTCCACAAACAGCTCGTTTCCCACGAGGTTGAAGCCGGTGGTAAGGCATTCACAGGTGGAAAATCAACAACAGGAAAAGTTTGCGAAGGACTTCACATGGAAATAACATCATTACAACTCTATTCAGTTGCCTTAAGTGCTGGTAAAGCTCATCGTGATCATAAACATCATCATGTTCATAAATTTGACCACGATGGTGAGATTTCAACAACAACAGCATTACCAAGACCGGCAGTAAGTTTTCTCTTGATTAATTTTTTAAACTTCCATTTTCACACCTTTCAATTCCGATAAAGATTGTGGCAAATCAACCAATAAATCCATTATTGGCAAACGGACAGTTTCCATCACGCGTTAAAATTAATTTTGCTGGAGGTCAATCACCTGTATCAACACCAGCACCGGCAGTATTAAATACACATTTTAATCGAGGTCAATACAACATTGGTGCACGTAATTTACAACATCAATTAATTAATAATAATGCAGTCCATCATTATCAAAGTCAAAGTCAATTTAGTCCGCAACCAACACCTTTGCCTCAACAAATAAACTTCCCATCATCGCCATCAAGTTCAAGTATTCAATTTCCACAAAATGGTGAATTATCATACACATCATCATACACAGGCTTCGGAAGTCATCCAGCTAATGTTGAAATTATTGATGAGTCACAATTGCCAACAATAAGATTCAAGCGTGAGGTAAAGTCAAATGATAAGAGTGCTGTCGTTGAGCCGAAAGAGCAAGAAAAGAAAAAACGTGACTTGATCACATTAACACAAGTTGATGATCAATTCTTCGATACTGAGTGGTATGATGGATTAGCACAATTTGGCGGTAGCGATTTTAAGCAGCATTTGAAGGAACATGACAATATTGAAGATGAAATTAGAGAGCATGATCGTGAGCCAGCAGAAGGAGAAGTTGAAGCTGTTCGTACATACTGTAATTCATGTCTCATAGAGCCATTCGAAAGTGCACTCGTAATACCATGGAAGAGTGCACAACCAACTAGTAAGGTGCTTAGAGCGAAAGCATCTAAAGTTTGTGGAGATTTTTAAGTAGCTTAAGCTTAGCACGATGATGCATTTTTAATTATTAGTTCACATAACCTTGACTTTCATTTCTTTTTAATCTCTTCGCCTTTATTTAATTTTCATGAATTATTCATCGCCTCATCCAACATAGAATTATAAACAAGAAAAAAAAGTTTTTCTCATTTCGGATGGGAAAAAAATTCAATTGAGATTTTTTTCTAATAATTTGTTAATTGTTTTGTGTAAATTACCAGGCATGTACGTTTAAAAGATAATTTTCCTTACAATAATGCTCAATTTAAATTTTATAAAGTGAATCATTGCCAATAATTATTAACTAATGTGGCGAATAAAATCAATCGAGAGAAAATGTTACGTAGATATTCAATTGGTAGCGAAAAAAGTCTTTTACATTTTGAGTCACGTACAGATAGAAAAAAGTTATGTATTATTACATTCGTTTTTATTGCCAGATTGAGTACGCTTTATGAGATTTGCTGTTTGGAGCTAGTGGAAAATTAAATCAGTAGAGAAATTCTTTGAATTCTAGTTTTTTAATCTTTTGTTACGAATGCAAATCTTAAAAAATTTAAGAAAAATTCAACTTAAAAAAATT
Source organism: Chironomus tentans (assembly GCA_963573255.1). NCBI lineage: Eukaryota > Metazoa > Arthropoda > Insecta > Diptera > Chironomidae > Chironomus > Chironomus tentans. The sequence continues at coordinate 9,005,134 of OY754303.1, forward strand.
TGATTTTAGAAAATAATTTGAATTTTAAAAAAATCGAATTTTAAGTTCAAAAAATTTTGAATATAAAACCGTTTGAAATTTGAATTTAAAAAATTGAATTTTAAATTTTTTAATTTTTAATTCAAAAAGTTGAATTTAAATTTAAAAAAGTTTGAATTTTGAATTTTAAGTTTTAAAAAGTTTGAATTTTGAAATTTAAATTTAAGCAGTTTGAACTTTAAAAATATTTGAAATATAACTTTTTTTAAAAAAAAAGTTTGAGTTTTGAGTTCTAAATTTAAAAAAGTGTGAATTCTGTATTTTAAATTTAAAATAATTTATATTTAACAAAATTTGAATTTTAAATTTAAAAAAATCGAGTTTTAAAATTAGCAAATTTTGAATTTTTAATTTAGAAAATTGAATTTTTAATTTAAAAAATTGAATTTTAAATTTAGAAAAGTTTGAATTTTGAATTTTTAGTTTTAAAAAAGTTGAAAATTTAATTTTAAGTTTTAAAAAAGTTTGAAATTTAAATTTAAAAAAGTTTGAAATTTGAATTTTAAATTTAAAAAAGTTTAAACTTTAGAAAAGATTTGAATTTAAAATTTAGCAAAGTTAGAATTTTAAATTTAAATCATTAAAAAATTTAAATCTTAAGACAGTTTGAAAATTTTAAAAAGACATACAAAAATTAAATTCAAAAAACTTTTTTTGATAGAAAAATACAATCTTAAAACCAAAAATATCTACGTAGCACTCAAAAACCATCATTACACCTTGCCAGTACATAAAGTCCCCCCAACTTGACAACCATCGACTTTATAAAGAACAAAATAAAATAAAATAATCGAAAATACAAAAAAGAAATTTTTTTGTATTTTTCAGGGAAGAAATTTAATATTTTGTGTTTATCTCTTCACATATACTTTTCTACAAAAATATATACTGTATGATAAAACTTTTATGCCATTTTTTGTATAATTAAAACATAAACGTAAATAAAAAAAATCTTTTTTATAATAAAAATCACTCACCTTGCTTTTGTGAATATGTTGATGTTGATATTCGGAATCGAATTCTGGTTCACTGAAGTAGCTCTGTGGAAATTGAAATGTGAGAGATGGAAAAATGTCAATTTTGTGATTACATTACAGAAGTTATGCGAAACACAACAAAAGTTTAAAGGTTGGTGATGTAATTTTGTGGATTTTCCGGTTTGGAAATTTATTCTAAAATATCAAAACAGTTCATCATAAAATTCCAAGTACTGAGGGTATATTTGGTATGAAGATAATATTTCTCATTTATAAAATTTGGTTTAATCAGAGCTTGAAGTAGACATGAATTTGGTATTAAGTCGAGTTGAATAGATTTTTCCATTCAAAATTCAGCAATATTTGAAACGACTTCGAGCTCTGGTTCTGGTGTTATGGGGGGCAGGGGTTGTGGGGCAGTATGTAGGGATAAAAACTTAATAAGAAGACTCCATCCACTTCAATTCAATAGTTTTGTTCTGTCATTTGTGAAACAATATTCAAAGATTAATCCTAAACTAAAAGAAAACCCACCTGATCATGATCCCAGCTGCCAACTTGTGGCACGGGCTGCGGTAGAGGAATTCCAGGTCCACCTGGCAAAACTTGCGGTGCTGCAACCTCGTTTGATTCAAATAAACGAAGCACAGAACGATCTCGAATCTCGCGCAGATGAGATCTGAAAAATTCATATGGAAAATATGTGTGTAAGAAGCATGTAGAGATAAATATGAATAATAGAGACGTACTCTGAGATATATATGACATTAAATATGATTAAATTATTCATGAAAAGTATATTTATAGAAGTATGTTCCAGTGGGTAATGCAACATTGTCTTCTACATAATAATGTCTTAGTCAATAAATCTATACGGAGACACTCACCTTACATCCTCTAATTCATAAAACATATCTTTACTGGAATCATGAATATAAATTTTTACATTGGGACCTTCAAGATATGCCATTGATAGTTGACGTGGAAAGGATCTAACAAATAATGCACGAACTGTATCAATAGAAGTTATTTCATTTGGCAGAAGTGCCCTCTTCGTTTCAGATCGATATTGCAAAAATACCAAACCTTTAAAGCAAAAGACAGAAAAATAATTGGAGTGTAAAACTTTTGAAACATGAGAACTTAAACCTGATATACCTAGAGGGCGTTCTAGAGTTTTTGATGGTGTTCGTACGACCGGAAGCGATGACCGTGATTTTCCACCCCGTCTAAATCCCGTACTTGCAGTTTCAACTTCAGACATAATACCAGGATCATCATCAAACAATGGCCCTTGATGTTGTGGCGTATATGCTCTTATTGGCATTCCACCCTACATTACATATTGTTTTGTTGTAATTTATTGTATATATGTGTGTGTGTGTTTGGGTGGATGTATGAACATATCGAATGGATCAAGTTTCACGATGATAAAAAATTGGATGGCGAAGGAAAATAAACAGAGAGAGAAAAAGAAAAAAAAATGTCAAAGGGATTAAAGACATTGCTTATGGCATAAAATTTATGTTGTTTTTTATTTCTTTTCTTCGTTTTCGTATGCAAAATTTATTCGAGAGCGAAAGAAAAAGATGAAAATTGTCTTGTAGATTATGATTGAATATAATTCATATTCCAATGGTATGTAAAATGTTCGATAAATTATGAGCGATAAAATGATTACTCATGTTACCCTTGGAGTCGTTTTGTAAGATTTTCGATTGATAATTCAAATGTAGATGCAAAGATTGCTCTGAATACTAACAGCTTGCAGTTGAAATTTATGCGATAAGTAGTTTTGTAGGTGGTTGGAATGTTCAAGGTATCTTTAGCTATAAATGTGCATTTTCTAGTTAAAATCCAAGGATTATGGATCAAGTGGTCTTCCGTTAAACCGAAAAATATTTGAATTTTCCCGCAACTTTTTTCGGATTTGTTTTCGAACTTTTCGAAATTTGATTTTTTTGTAAATCTCAAAAATTAACACTTTTGAGACAAATTTGGTAATAATTAGGTGCTTATTCAGTATTATGACATTATTAAGCATGTTTTACAATTAACTAGACTTTACTTATCCCTCAAATAAGCGAAAAATTTGCAAACTAAAATTTTCTCCAAAAAATGTAAACAAGATTGTTTTTGTTTACACTCAGTAATTTTGTGAAACAAAATCTTTTAATTTCTTCTTTATATGGGCAAAACGTAGACTAATCTACGTAAATTAACTTCAAACATAATGAATTTGAAGTATTGAAAAGAATTAAAAGCTGTAAACACAAGAAATTGTAAAATTTTGTAACGTACAAAAAATTTTCGAAATTTTTTCCCGCACAAACTTATTTAAAAAAAAGTGATTGAAAATTCGAGTTCGAATTTTCAATCACCATCCATAATCCTTGGGTTAAAATGAGATTCTTTATATGTTTTTGCAGGCAGTTTAATGCAGAATTTATTTAAATTGAGGTATAGTTAGACTGAACACATTTTTACAGATAAATGGAGTCTTTAGAGGAATTTTGGCTACTCTTGGAAAACATTTGGTGATTTTAGGCCTTAAAACAGAGGACATTTGCCGAAAAGGCTCGAAAATTGATGACACCAAAAAGATATAAAAGTCAGTCATTTAAATAGCATGATCTACCTTGGGGACTTTTCAAAAATAACGTCACGCAAAAAATAAGATTTTAGATCTCCTTCCTCTTTCTGTTACAAATTTTTCATCCAAAAAATGTTGGACGTCATTTATGAACAGCCCCTAGACAGAATGCATCGTTCTGTAGTAAAACATAGCAGGGGCTTAGTGCCTTAAAAACTATAAAATCTCATAATTTAAAGAGCTTGAATCCAATTTAAATGGACGTAAAATTCTATCGGCCGATTTCACTAAAGTGGATTATCCTCGATTTTGGATTATCCACTTCAGTCTTTTTGAAATATCTTGAAGATTTTGGTATTTGCAATATTTCTGATTTTAGTTTATAATAGTGCAGTATAGGTGTGAAAATTCCATACATTAAAAATATTTCTTTTCTCACTAGAGGGAGAGTTAAAGTAAAAATTGTAGTTAATCTTCTGGATTTGACAAAAAAGTTAAATAATAAATACTTCTGAAAAACTTACCAGAAGCTTATCTACATAGAATTTTCACACCAAGCCCACACTATTATAAACCAAAATCGGAAATATTGCAAACCCAAAAATATTCAAGATATTTACAAAAAATGCAAATATTTAATTTAGCCCCAGGCACTGAAGACCCTTTCTATACCACTGGAGATGCCACTGGGTCACAACTTTTTCGTATTTAGCGGAGGTTTTTAGGTTTTTTTTTCAAAATTCTAACAAATTTAAAGCTATTTTCCTTCTAGGAGGGAAGATAGCTCCCTTGAATATCCTCCTATACCCTAGACTAAGTATCCATAAAATCAATTAAAATTATTTCTGAATTTTCTATAACTGTGATTTTATAGCAATTTATCATTGACAATCATGTTAAGTTTTAGATTTATATTATGATCCTGAAAAATTTAACTCATAACAAAAAGTGTGCATTTTTTCACATTCTAATAATTTTTTCTGCTGAATGACTGGCATTTTTAAAAGCGCATTGACGTGTTGCAGCACATTTTTCTTCAAAGACACAATCTACAAGGTGACATTTGTTTCAAAGTAATTGAGAATATGGATTAAGTGTCTTTGAAGAGGTTCAAGAGCGTAGCTTGGGAATAGAATAGGGTTCCTACTCAAAAAATTGGAAGAAAAATGAAGAGAAAATTTTAATTTGATGTCAAAAATGGCTGACTATAGCTCTATTATCTTGTAATTTCAAAAGGATGTCCGAATCCTCCCTGGTGGATAGAGAACCACCACAAAATAATCCCTCAATCAATAAAAAACATCAAAACATTCCAATCTCCATTCTGCAACATTGTATGAAAATAACATTTATATTCTCATTTGATGTAGAACAAGACACGATTAAAAATTATCATCGAAAATCTTACAAGCGTTTCCCCAAGGGAATGAATATGACAAACCAAGGATAATCAAATCATAAAAGTTGTTTGCTGATTACTTTTTATTACATATTGCATAAACACATGTGTATGAGAAAAAAAATCAATAAATTATTAGTAATCGAATTGGCCATTAGATCTGTATTATAGCGAATTATTACCTATAATAAATGAAATTAATAAAATAAAGAAAGAAAATATGTTCCACAAAAGTACTAAAAAATAAAGAAATCAAATAAAAATTGGTTAGTAAAAAATTATTAGCAAATCACACAAACAAGTATAAAGAAATGTAGAGCAGTAGAAGAGACAGAGAAAGAGAGATTCAAAATGCTTTTTAAAACCCTTTCTAGAGCACAAACAAAAAATTTTTTTTTAGATTATGTAAATATTTAATTAAAGCAAAAAAAAATTTCTATATTGGAAATTAATTTTAATTTAGATTCGTTTGGATACTCTTGCATGCATTCGGACTTTATGTTAGTAGCCTGGGTTTAGGAAGACTAAGTGGATTGAAAATTTTTGCATGCTGTTTAATATGCTAAAAATATACGGCATGTGACTATAATTAGGCCGTTTAAAAATGAGGCTTGCGTAAGCTTATATAATATTCATCATTTTATTGAATTATCCTTTCATGTGTTACTAAATTAATAATGCATGTAGGTGAAAGAATTTTACCAAACACGTCATGTACCACGTGTGAACTTTCAAGCTTAAAATGTTTTTTGTTACATTTTTTTTCAAGGAGATTGAGTCAAATTTTTGATTTTTTTAAACTTAATATACTGAAATTTTATTTTGACACACATCAAGCCTCTTCCTGAATATGCCAATATAATATGAAATATTAAGCAATGGACTCAATTATACGTCTGTATCTTCTTAATTCTATCTTAAAACTATAGTGCATTGTCATGCAAATTAAATCATGTCATTGGATTGCTTTTTAAAGACTTCTAGTCATTTCTTTTTGAAGCTTGTCCTGTATATTTCTGAAAGGTTTGATTTGTCCTTCATTTTGTTGTAATGTCATAGGCATTGTGCGAATCCTAATCTTATCGACAACCCTCTATGGAATGATTGATATAGATCGGCTTCTGGCGAGAACCAAACCCACATCTTCACAAAAAGAGGGTTAGAAATATCCGGTCTGTTGCTTAGCAACTCGGTCACAGCCGCCTTACTCTTGCAATGACAGATCTGCCTACATATGGATCGATACATCATATTTCACTCTGCTCAGATAACATACTGGTCAATTGAGAATTTTATATACAAAATTTTGGTACTGTGGATGAACTACGAGACATATTTTTTAAAATAATATTTATATTCTGATATAGACAACTATTCCGAGTGACACAAAACTCGATTTGGATCTCAGGGGCTGGTTTCTAGGGCTGCATACCCCGGGTAGATAGGGTATACCCTAGGATACCTCAACTACCATCCACCTAGGGTACCCTAGGGATACCCCAACTACTATCCACCTAGGGTACCCTAGGGTAAACCATCTACCCTACCCTAGGGTTACCTAGGATACCTGGTGTTTTAATTATGGCTGCTCTTGCCTAATTACTTTGTGTCGCTCGGGTATAGACCCACTCCATATGATGCTATCCTATAAATTTATAACTTGACAAGTCTGCATGGAAAATTCAATTCCAAAAACCTCATCAACATTAAAACTTTTTCCATTTTAATGTCTCAAAAAACAATTAAGCACCAAAAAATGCCTCAACCTCGACAACAAGTTCATCTAATCTAATTTTAAATGCGTAAAAGAAAACAAAAAAAAACTTTTTTACGGTTCACAAAAAAAAATAAATCTTTCATTTTTTCTCTTTTATTTCTCATCCAATTCTGGTACTTAAATAAAAATTAAATTAATAATTCATAACAATAATCTAATAATAATAATAAATTGACTTAAAATAAAAAATTAGTAGACAATATTTTTCTGCTTCTATAGCTTATCATTTCATGATCAAAATATTTTTTATAATTAAAACTCTATTAAATAATTTTTTTATCATCATCAAAATTCACTTTGAGACTGCTCGAAAAATGTCAGCAGTGTGAATCTCCTTGACATAGATTTTTGTGTATGGTGATGTTATGTCGATTATTTAAATTCTAAGTTTAAAGACACTTTTTATATAAAATTATACTGAAAAGTTTTGGACACTCTGAAGAAAAATTGAGTTTGCTCCATTTTGCTGACTTTTTTGGAGTTTTAAAAATTATTAACTAGGGACCAGTGTTTGCAGAATACCACTTTGGAGGTGCCTCCAAAAAAAGTGGAGTCTGACACCAATGGTGCCTGGACACAGTAATGTCCATCAGACTCTACTTTTTTGGAGTTCACTGGAGTCCTGCCAACTCTGCTAAGGACACACCCCACAAAATCTCTCTATAGGCATCCCTAGTAACAAAAACCGTCAAAAAGTTAGTTAAGAATCCGAATATCCGAAAGTTAGTCGCAGCTAGTTACTGCGACTAACTTTCGGATAGTTTTTAAATAACTTTTAACGGTTTTGGTAACTGGGGCATAATTTCTTCACAATTTGTACAATAATTCTTAAAATAAGCAAAAAAGGTCTCTTTATGAATCTAAAAAACCAATTTAATCTCTCAAATTTCTAAAAACTCAAAACCTCAACAAAGCCATAGGGGCCCATAAATGACATCACACAAAAAACGAGACTTTTAGGCCCCTCACAACCCTCTAATTTTGGTTCAAGAATTTTTCTTTTTGTATGGAAGTGTCATAACCTTCTCTATACCTAAAAGTTGGACGTCATTTATGAACAACCCCATATATCTTGATCAATTTTGAATAATCTCATTCAAAAGTGTCAAGTTCAGGATATTTACTTATACTCAAATTCATAGACAGGCACTCGAAAAAAAGTATCAAATGATTTACAAAAAAAAGTCTGCAAAAAACTCAAACATCCTCATATTTATTTTTTTCAGCTGTGCTGTTTCCTTTACTTCAACATTTTAAGAACAATGTTATCTTGAATTTCAAGTATTTTTCATTACATCCGCAGACAGGGATATTTGACTCTTAAGTAGACATTTCTGTAGAATTTTATGATGTTTTACAATAGAAATTTGCACAATAAGTTTCTTCTGAATTGGAAGCTTACAAGTATGAAGACATACTATTTCAGGTTTTTGGAGGAATTGACTTCTAGAGGAACTCCATTTTTGATACTAAAAGAACTTTAATGTGGAAATCAAGAACTTAACTAGGACACCAACCCATTTGAAGATTTTTACAGAAGAGATTAATGAACTTTTTTCAGAGTGTTTGACCTTTCAGTATAAATTTATCAGTATAATGTCAGCACTGGGATATTTTTCAATGGGATATCACATCCCTCACTTTTAATGAACTCTTTATTCTCATAAATCAAAGAACTCCTTCATCCTCGTTAGGGAAAAGCTCCCCGCATTCAAACTTTTATATTATTATGCTAAAATAGGTAAAATATTCTACCAAACAGTAATTATATTTGACATCAACTTATCGTGTAGTTAATAAATTTAATTCTTTCATTACGTCTATGACTACATCAGTGTCAAAGCTAAAAAGCTTTTATTCTTCTTATTTTTTAATAGACTATTCTTCGTGTATAAAGTAGCTGTGCTTCAAAGTAATTTTAACTTTTTTTTCATGTCATCGTTGTAAATATGATGTGATAAAATATTATGTATGTGAAAGCATTTTTCCTTTCATTTTGAATAATGATGATAACTAGTTTTGAAAAGGATGGAAACTTCTTGCATATATTCATTATAATTTCTGACTTATTATATTCCCTTAAAGCGTTCTTAATGCATGAGATAGCAAAAGTTTCGTATGCAAACTTACACTAGAATCATAGTTAATAGAAATTGGAGTTCTTAATGGCTTTTGTAGCTATTAAAGTGAATTTTAAGAAAGTCACATTTTTAAGAATCTAAATGGATATTTTTTGAGACCCCTGAAACCCAAGGAAGTATCTTAAAAGCAAAGTAAAATAGAGTTTAAATACGGATTGACCGAAAATGTGAAATTTATTCCGTTAAGTGCTTCGATGCATAAAAAATGTTAAATCCCATCAAGCCAGTCTTACTTAGAGTGGTTCTTATATTAGATTTTCTTTTCAAAGCTACATTCAAAGATCTTCGTTACTCAGACTTTAATTAGAAGTGAATTCAGGATTTTGGAACGAGAGTTAAGTAAACGAATTTTCGGGGGTTTCTGCGATAATTTTTAGTCAATTTAGGTAGCGGATAGACGGTTATTTACAGTGACGATACAAGGATATTTTACGATTAAGAAGGTAGTTTGGTTTCCATGTCAAGTTCAGAATTTTATAATGTTAGATTTTTTAATCTTATTCCGTCTGTTAGATTGTAAAGTCACCCTTCTTTTGCCACGCCACTGCTCATTTGTCATCCAATTCCAGCTTGACTATGTGTCATGTAAAATCCAAGAGACATACACACCCAACAAAAAATTTTAAATCTCTTTAGTCACAATATCTTGACAAATCTATAGTGTAATGACAAATGGATAGCAAGCTACTGCTCTAAACACTTTAAAAATTAATTTTTGAAATTACTAAGTTAATGTTTTTAAATACATTAAATTGATTAATTAAAACTTCCAGTTACTACCATTCACTTCACTTAATTATAGTTAATAGCATAAAAACTCAAAAAATCTAAATTCCACCAATAAAAGTCACTCAAATAATAAGTCAGAAATTTCCATCCTTTCCAAAAACATTTTCCCAAACAGACACTAAATCATAGAGCATACTTGAATGGCAAAAAAGAATATTCCGGCATGGGGCTGATGTGATATCAGCTTGGTGCTGTATTCGAGGGCTCCACGCTGTCACCACACTAGCCCTATGCTGGAATATTTTTTGTGCCGTTCGGGATATTACTTTATGACCTGTTAGAACTTATTTTACAAAATAATAAAATAATAATCACTATATCAATTTCATATAATAATCATAATTAAATTCATAATAATGGTAATGAAATCAATATCAAAAAACATAAAATTTTGTAGATTTATAATCAGCATATCAATACAGTCTGCATTATGACATTAATAATAATTTTACAATTTCCGTATGCTTTAGTTATTCATGTTGATATACATATATTTTTTATGAAAAAAAAAGTATAGCAATAAACCAAGTTTATGAAAAATGATACAACATCATCCATACACCTAAGTTATAATTTTCATATTTTTTTTTCTTCACTTCAATTATGGATTTCGGTAAATATTTGATTGCATTAATAATGAAAAAATAATAAAGAGTTATTGCTACATACAGGTATAAAAAAATTAAACTTTAAAGTGTCTGAAGAAATACAAAATAAAACAGAAGAAAAAAAAATTCACTCAATTTTATAATAATTGTATAAAAAAAATTATTACATGAAATGAACAAAATTGCCTTTAAACTTGTGCATACATTTCTTCAGTTATAACATAACTCAAACCATTATTATAGTTTACCTTTCTCGACTTCTGTGGTTGTCCCATCTAAAAATATACAAATTGTGCAGAAAAAAAGAGGAGAAAAAAAGATTGTTTTAGGTCACATAATAGGGTGGGTGTGTGATAAAATTATATAAATTAATCATATTTTTTTCTGTGTGTATTTTTTTTACTGAAATAAAAAAGTTTTTACATTTTTCTTCATTTTTGTGTATTTTTTCAATTGTTTTCTTTTTTTCAAATGAAATGAAAAATTCTAGAAAATTCTTTTATTTAACAATGGAATGAAATGTTTTTATATTCAGCTTTCAATTCGAATATTTGCTGATGCATAGATTTGTATGAGAATTCAAAACATCCGCATAAGAATCCTCTGTCAATAGTGCATTGCTTTCGACTTAAAAAGAGTTTATTCGAATGAATAGATTGGAATGAGCATTTTTCAACATTCGAATTTCTGTGGCACTTCAAACATCTAACAAATGGATTTAATGCATAAAATTATATCAAATTGAAGACGTTTTAATGGATTTCATGTTTACCATACTCGAAGTGAATTGTTTGCCATTTTTATGCTTACTTTAGAATTTGAATCTTGTTTATTTCAATTTTCTGGTCATGATGCTTCAATAGGTTAAGGGGAAATTGGATGGTGATTCAAAAGAGCAGATCAAGCTCTTGAGTTCATTGATAAAAACTAAGTATTGTCGATGCAAAGAGATATCAGTAAAAGAGCTCGAGATAAAGTCCGAGAGTTTCCTTGAAACTCTTCCAGCTATAAAATTATTCGTCCATACGACTGATATTTAACCCAAAGTTGGCAGGTATCCATTTTAAAGGAACTTCTGTTTTGAACTATACTGGAAGCGTCTCATAAAAGAAAGTAAAGTTCGACACTGCTGGAGTCCAGATATTACTGATATCAGGACACTATTAGTGTTTGATTCTACTTTTTTTGGAGTCCTGTCAACTCTGATTTAACCACCAACACCAAAATGGTGTAGCCAGAAACTTTCATGGTAGCATGAATTTTTTCCCAAAAATCCTAGGGGTCATTCACTTATGACGTCCATCAAAAAATGAGATTTTTAGAACCCCCCCCCCCCTTGTCACAAAATCTCAGACCCCCCCTCCCCCCTAAATCATGGACGTCATAAGTAAATGACCCCCTAGCAAATTAAATTAAAATTTCTAAATACAATAGTTTTGACCACAAACCCCACTTGGCTACGCACTTGCTTGTAGGTGATGATAATTACATGATAGGCATCAGTACGGATGAAATCAGTAACAGAGAAGCAACACCTCAGTACTCAAATTTCACCTCATATTAATAATTTTGAGAGTTGTTTTTGAATTATTTCAATGGGAAGATCTTATAGCATTAATGAAAAATATCCATAGAAATCAATCTGCTCAAATATCTTCATTGATGAACTTTCATCAAAATATCCAAAGAAAAATGAACATCCAACAATTTATAAAGTAACAACTGTATCAATTGACAAACAATAAAAGCTCTTCTTAATTTACTTTTAATTGAAAGGAAATTTTGGTTTCTGTAGAAAATTTCCTCAAATCATTTTGTTTACTTATCTAATTTTTCAAAAGCTTCATTAATGAGGACTAAATTCCATCGCAAATACCATAATAATGAGTAATAGAATATTCATCAAGTTCATAATAAATGGCAAACGTCGTCTTTAGAAACACACAATAATAAACAATAAGTTGAGGTTTTAATTAGCTCAATGGTAACCATGAAATCCACAGAATTCCACTATTATAGTCATAGTAACGTGATATGTCTAGAAATTCTTCAAAATAATGACTAATAGAAAATGAGGAGGAAAAATTGGAAAATAGAACACCTAAGATGAACAGAAATAAATACTTTTACTTAAAGAGACAGAAGGAATGATTTAATAATGAAGGTTAGTTCTACTCAAGGCTTGAATTTAATTGCAAGAATCAAAATGATTTTGTTGGAATTATAAGTCAACCCAAACTACGTCGGTTGCGTTAGCGTTCTTTCAATTCTATCAAAGAGAATCAATATCATTTTTAGTACAGAAACTGACTATCCCCACTGTCAACACGGTAATTATTTGACTGCCTTGTGGATGGATTAATTATTTTAACAGAGCAACATCAAGCCCTTGCTTATTGTGTCCTTATTCCCAATCGGGTAAGCTTTAGAGCACTATTAACTTCAAGATAAAGAATCATGAACACATGTAAGAAAGCTGTCGATAGAGACAGTATAGCACTTGGTATTGACAATTGGCAGACAGTGACCAGCGATATAACCAGCTTCAGGTGATATTTAATGCGATCTATGGATCACAGTTGTTCTGCATGACCAGCGAAGTAAAGTAAGTAAGATAAAGATTGTCTGAAAATGCTAGTTTTTGTTGGACGTAATTAGATAATGTCTAGGAAAATTCAAAAAAAATGTCTGATGCACAAGGCATTTCCAGAATTTTTTTGAGCATACTAGCTAACTAAATGCTTTAAATGTATCCATATACAGCTGTATAAATGATGGTAAGCTTTAGGAAAGTTTTACTTTGCTTGGCAAGCATCAAAATTAATAAGCATAAATAAAAAAATCAAATGCGAATTCTTGCAAATATCTTCCTAGCCTTGTTTCTACCGTCAGTAAACTACCATAAATTTTCTTCTTTTATTCCATAAATTATAAATGATAAAAAATAAAGAAAAAACATTTCCATGCCAATTTTAAATGTTTTTTGCAGTTTTTTGTTCATCATAGAAAAGGAAGTAAACTAAAAACTGTTTTGTGAAGCATAAGAAAGCCATTAAGAAAGCTTTTTTAGTGTCATTGAGATAAAAACAAACTGCTGAGGATAAAAATTTGTGGAAACTTTATAATAAAAAAATTTTGTGTAGTAAAACAATTCAAAAAGCTTGAAAACTTGAACCTCAAAAAAACAGGAACAAAAAAGTGTATTTTTGTGTGTGTGTTAAAAAATGTTCATCACGTCTTGTGTCCTCACCTCAAGATCCAAAGATCGTTGCATATTTCCACCTTGATTTGCATAATGCATCATTTCCGTTCCCAATGTATGTCGTCGTGGATCTTCACTTCGTCGTCCACTGCTCCTTCGTCGATCGTCAACTAGAAATAGACAAAGAAAAAGATAATTCAAGTTCAGTAATGTTTTTCGACTTTAAATGCCTTTAAGAGAATGTGTTTGGAATGAAAATGAGGAAGTTATTTGTAATAACAATTTTCGTTTTCACATCCCACAAGAATACATAAAAAAATCACAGTCGAAATATGCGCAATGAAAATAGAGAAAAAGAATTGAAAGAGATTTTTTTTCCTCTCATACTATTAGCCTTTTGTCTTCTTGCTCTTCTTTTCGCATTGCTTTCTGCCAAATGTCAATGTTCTGTTTTATTCATGAAAAATAAATTTTTGTTAATTTTCTTATTTTAAAATAAATCTGCTCTATATTGACGTAATGTTGTCCATGTGAATTGTTGCAGTCAGACAAAAATAAATAAATATGAAGGCGGGAGGAATTAGTTAAATGAGTTTAAAAATATGTAAGCTACGATAGGAATAATTAATAATTTTTGAAGCTATAAGCTGTAGTGCAAGGTGTCCTCACTTTGCTTGATACTTTTCTGGTTCAAAGGAATTATGTAAACCAGCAGACTCGCCTGAAATGTTTCGAGTGGGGATTTTCAAATTTTTTTCAGTTTATTTCTCAAAAACCCTAGCAAATCGAAGAATTTTCCAGTAAAAGAGAGGACAACTCCCCCAATACCCCTGGCTACGCGCCTGAAACCTGTTTCTATGGATACCCTACCCCAGGGTAGGTATGGTATACCTTAGGGTACCCTATCTACCCTACCCCTACCCTCAACCTAAGGTACCTCAGAGTAGGTTAGGTGGATTACCTCAGGTAGCCCTAGAAACCTATCTCTGATTTAACGTAAGATACCCTAGTCCTTGGATGGTGAACGTCATTATTTTTTCTTTAATCCAGTCCTAAATACTCCGATATAGTGTCTTTTAAAAATTAGAAATTAGTGAACAACCCCTTTTGTTATTTTCCCCCAGAAACAGGTCTATCTCGTCAAATAGTACAGAAATCCTCACTTTTGCCAATTTTCCACTGAATCACTCCCCAGCAAAATGACAGAATTTTTCCTCTAAGTAAAGGTTGCATCCACATAAAGTCAATTATTATCATAAAATAAATTAAATTTTATCAATTCACCTCAACTTATAAAAATTCCTTGCCTATCAAAATCCAATCAATTTTCTTCGGTAACTCCCCTATATTTCTCATATTCAGTAGCATAATTTTATGGAAAAATTAAGCCACAAATAAATCATTGAGTTATTTATGCACGAAAACTTAATATACGAAAACTCAATTCTATAAAAAAAATTTCAAGAAGGTATCCATAAAGCATTTGATGAATGCTAGGTATGGATTGATTGGTTTTTTATTGGTTTTTATGGAAATATTCATTTTTTGGGGAAGGAAATTTTTGTAAGAATTAAAATGGGAAGATACAAAAAAATGTCCAGCATCAGAAGCGTATACAGGAATTTTTTGAGGGGGGGTTTTAAATCTCAAAATGGAAAATGTATACTAGTTTGCTCGAAATTGACTTTTGATGACCCTTTTTTGTTCCTCAGAGTTAATTTTTCCGAGGGAGGATTTTCGTAAATTTTTGGGGAAAAACCCTAGCAAAATGAAGAAATTTTTTTCCAGAGGGGGGGGGGGATGGTTGACCCCCAAAACCCCTCTGCACGTCCATGTGCAGCATAAAATGCAAATTTTTGATGGACATAAAATAATTGATGAGTTCAATTGGGTCTAAATCTTCAAAACTAGTTCAAGTTAATCCTGAAATTATTTTAGGAAAAATTAAGGGATTTTTGAGATATCATAAGAAATTAGGTCAACTTCGAGTGTTAACGCTGATTCATTAAATATCATCAGCAGAAAAAATAAGGTTATGTAATAAATTAAGCAATAAACTTAATGGAATCGACAACAGACGAAATATTCCCCATTTATAATTGGCAACACAGAATCCATCGCGACATTGTGTGGCTTTTATTTATACTCAACATCCACAACAGCCAACAATAAATCCCTGCAAAAAAAATTGTACAGCAAAGTCAATAAACTCGCACAACAATTTTTCGACGAGAAAAAAAAATCAATACAAATGCTCTTAAAAAGCATTAAACTACAGTCAACATTTGGTCAACATCAAAAAGCTTACTCGTGGTAATATTTATATGGATGAAACTCAATAAAGTTTATCTATCGCAGCTCTCTTCTCATATTTCTCCACTCCACTTATCAATGATTTATTTTTATTCATATTCAGCTTCAATAAAATATTTCCGTGGATGTGAAAGAAAGAAGCCAAAAATTTTTTTATTCTATTTTTTTTTTGGTTTGCGGAAAGAGAAAAAAATTGGAATCTTTTTTATTCAACGGTCATACGCATTGGCGACTGATAATACTTGAACATAGCTTTTATAAAATAAAATTTTTTTTGCGGGTGTCGGGTTAAAAATAGGTCATGAAATATTCAAATCATGGCATTTTAAATAAAGAAATGAGAATAAACGTATGGATAAAAAATTTTTTCTTCTAAATTTATCTCAAGTATGAATGAGAAAAGATGAAAAAAAATAACTGAATCAGCATTATTGACAGGCAACAGATTTTTATGTATGCTGAAGCATAGAAGATCTACTCATATGAGTATACAGATAGTAAATGAGTTAGTTCTTCCATAACGATTGTTTATCTCACATAATCTTGGCAATAAAAAAAGCGATCTTCAATGAGAATTTTTTATATAGATTTTTCACACAGTTTTGAGGTGTGAGGGAAAGCAGAGTTGGGATTTCTTTGAATTTTTGGGTCATTAATTGGTGGTTGAGATATTTTGGACAGCTAATGTGTTTTTGTGACTGTAAATTGTATGATTTATTAATGAGATTCCCTTTGAGCAGTCTATGACTTGAAAATCTATTAAATTTGGCTATATGATGCTGATTTTCAGTTTAAGAGGTACATTAATGTCGCAGTAATACAATTGTATGAAGCTGTCAAGCAAAAATGTGTCATGTCATGGCTTATCGTATACACTGGGGCCAGTTTCTGGGGTTACACTGGGTACCCTTCCGTAGGGTATCCTAGTTGAATGACATGTGTAGAATAGGTGGAGGTAGGTGGGGTATCCTCGGATATACCTTATCTACCCGGGGTAGGAACCCACCTTCCACCTAGGGTACTCTAGGATACTCCAGTTCCAAACAGAAGGATCAAAAATGGCCATTCTTTCCTTATTACAGGACATCACATCCACAAAAAAATTCTTTACCAAAAATGAAAAGCGTGTAAAATTCCGCTACAAAAAATTCATTTCATCCTAATTTTATCTCCATTCCACCAATTCTGCCTGAATCTTTTGTTATTGTTAATTGAATTTATTCTAAACTGTCTTCCACCATTTATTTCCAATGCCTCTGACGTCAATCTAATATATTGAAACAGCAGCAAACGAAATTACTTAATTGATAACCCTGGCAAGAATCTGCTACTGATTTGTGTTATTACAGCAATAAATATTTGGATAGCAAGAAGCCATTTAAATAGTTTCTCGAACATATGTTTAGAGCATAGACAAGTAGCAAAATGAGAAATTTGATAGACAAACTGGCTGGTGTCTCAAATACACTTTTTTATTGTTATTTAAATAACGTTTTAACTTCGTATTTGCTGCTGGTTTAATTTTCACATTACGACATATGTCGTAATTTTTAAAACACAAAATATAAAGATAATCCCTATAAGATGAACGTCATGTGGACCAAGACAAGCATGAGACATTAAATGGTTGCTGAACTATGGCATGTAGATACCATTAAGATTTAGATGGAATTTTTATGACTTTCATAATAAAAGCAAAACTACATGTATTCATAACTAAGTGTACGTACTGAAAATTACCGAAAGTAAAATGAATAAAGTTACCCCACTACGTAATGACACATTAAAGACATTCAATTGACACCTAGTTGAGTCATAAGACATTATCAAACTCAGTATATGTGTATATAATGTAGTCTTATATTACTGTCATTATACTACATTGTTTACTCATGAGACGCTTCTACATCTACTCAGAAATGTGATGAAAAGATATGTGATAAAATAGATTTTAGGTATGTTGGGGTGAAAGGGCATCAGAAAGCTCAAGGGTAGGTTGTGTGTTCAATTTCATTTTTGCTCTATTTTAAAGATTTACTGAAGGCAGAGTTTTACTAAAAATATAAAGGAAGTTTAATGCATTGTGGGACAATACGTGGCTTCAGGGAAATAACAAGAAGAAACAGAGTTCCATCGCCATTCTGATGCTCTCTGGATTCTAGCAGAATTTAACTTTAAAAAAATATTTCATTCAAAAATATTTCAAGATTCCTACTGGATCATAGTAAGGGTTTTTCACATCCGGGGCCATTTTATACTTTTTTCATAATTAATATCGAGAATCCGGACTCCTACACCCATAGCTGCAGCCTGTAGGAGATTTCTGAAGAAAAAGTCAAACCAGCCCACTTTAAAATAATTTAAAAGTTTCAACAAACATCTAAATTTAAATCAGATTCCATTGAAACCTTCCGATGCCATAAATTTGATGAAAATAATTTTCATAGAAATACTTTAAGCCAAATTTTATTATCATTATTAAAAATGATGTATTAGATGTCGACTGGTGAGAGGCTTGATTGCCTGCGCGTGGATATTAAATGTTCTATAAAAAGCTATAAATTCCATCAAAACCACAAGCCTAATAATAATTTCTATTGATTTTTTTTGCCTAGATGCTTTCAAATAAAGGAGATTAGTTTGAAGATCTCAGCAATTTTTGAGTTAATAAAAATTATGTTCATTTCCAATTCGAGATAACAGACAAGAAGGAAGAGAAAGTAAACTGAAGGTCATGGACATGAGCCTTGATTTTTTTAGTTTTCTTCTCATTTCCTTAATCTTAATCTGATTCGTCTTGAATACAATGCAGCACAAAATTTATTACACTTTATCGTGTGGCTTTTCATTCCTTCTTCATGTTGTGGCAAGTCTTAAAATATCAGACATCTAATACACATTTTTATGAATGCTACTATTCAGTCATAATATAAATGTAATATACATTTGTTTTATGCTAAAAATAAATATTTTTGCTACTTTTTTTTCTTTCTCTTCGTTCCGATATGTTTTCGATTTTCTTCATTTTCATTTAATGTGCCAAAGAAATATTTTTTACGTCTATTATTTTATGAGATGCGGGATTGAATGATATGCTGTGGAAATTGTACGGGCTCGTAATTACGTGTGATGAAAGCGCACTATTAAGATTGAATTGAATCAATTTATTTTCTTGTGATGCTTTGTAAATAGCTTGATTGAAATTGATATGGCGGAAAGCTTGCAGGATGAAGGAAGTTTTGTGAAAAGTTTGTTCTTTTTGTATGGGTTTTTTACAATTTAAGTTCATAAAAAGGAGAATAATTCACTGTTGGTTTTTTATCCACTCGTTGATTGATTGAACAGCAAGCTCAGAATTTAAAATAGTTTTTTTTCATCTGCGGTGAACTTTTGGTGAAACTTTTTTGTTTTCGGGAAACAAAGGGAAATTTCTACTGTTAACCAATGCTTTGTTTTTTTTTAGAAATTCTAGACAAATGATTTTGCAAACTATTTATTGTAGAAAAAGCAACATAATCTGGAACTTTAGAAGTTGTGGTTTTTTGACCCAGAAAGGTAGCCAAGAGAAATAATGAAGAAGGACCCCCCAACCCTTGACAGATTTTTTATTCAATTTATTAGCATTTTTAGAAAATAAAAGCGTGTAAAAGAAATATTCCTTTCTGAAGGGAATTGAACCTTTGACTTTACAGGAGAGATTATTGCTATAATTTGGTCTGTGTTCTAGCTAACCTCTTGGCTAAAGAACTCTTTTTCCCATTATCTGGCACAAATGCCTACTTTATAGGTTGATATCCCAAATTTCAGCTAAAGTGATATCCAAACTTATGGTGTCGAAGCAGAGTGGAATCTCAAATATCGAGTCATATGTAGGGGAATCTGTCAATGCGAGAGTAAGTTCTATTATGGCTGAGCAGCTAAGTAACATACCAGAAGTCTATAATCTTCTCTTTTGTGTTGATATGAGTTCGATTCCCAGATTCTCAGAGATGTCTAAATTACAAGAATTTGAAAAATGTTCACGACATTACAGTATCACTGTGTCTCTGGGGTTGTTCGCTTTGGGGGGGAGGGGGGATTTAAGGAATTCCAATGAAAGTCCAAACACAAGAAATATTTTAAAAACAAGAAACAAAACAAATTTTTAAAGAAAGAATTGAATTAATTTTGAAGCATCCAAGGCATCAAATTCATAAGAATCAACCCACTTCCAAATTTATTCATCCAATAAAAAAAGGTAAAAATAATACTTTAATTAAAAATTATCGAATTCACCCCAAAATGCTTTCAACTACAATATTTACTGCCCACAAAAACCCACAACCATCCAACTCAATTCTGACCAATTCTATCCAAAAGATAATAAACTTGGTGAATTGATACCGAGAATTGGAAAAACCAATGAGAATAACATGTCAGTTTTTCCAATATCTGAAATAAAAAATTCGCTTCACGTTATCTTTCAATTACCAAAAAATATCTCTTGTCCCATGGGCAAGATTGTGGCATTTTCATGGTAAAAAATTTGATTAAATGGAATGCTACCCAGTTGGGCAATAGAGTTATTTAATCAAACGTCAACTTTCGGCTTGAATTATTTTTATCTCGACACTTTTTTGTGTTTCTCGAAAAGAGGCCGAGCAGCGGAAAAAAATTGTGCAATTTTTTTCTTCGAAATTAAAAAAGTTTTTCACTGTCTTCTTCTCATCATTTCACTTCCTCTTGATATTTTCATTCTATATTTTGACTATGACACCATAAAGTGAGTGACATAATGCGAAAGTCAACAGATTCGTGCGTGCATGTCTTATAAAAAATGACATACAACTGATGAATTTTACACACATTAATTTTAATAAAAAATGCTCTAATTAAATACAGAAAAATCACTGCCCACCAACAGATCGATTTAATTCTTCCATTCACCCGATCTACGTGATCAAATAGTGCTAATATTACATCAACATAACCAAACATCTGGTTTTCGTTTCTTGTTCATCAATTGAAAATTTCTTCTTATTACAAAAATTTTTTTTACGATTATTGCCATGCGAAAAATAAAATTTACTTTCATTACTATGTGCACATACAACATCAAAAGAGGAATGTAATACAGTTTATGGTCAAATTATTGCGGGGTTTAATGATTTGACTGTGAAATTTTTATTGATATTAATCAGCAATTTCACGTTTTCCTGTTGTTTTTCATGACGTATGCTTTAATTTTGCAATAATTGAAATAACGGATTTTTGAGATTCAAATTTTAATTTTATGTCGTTAAGTTTAACGAATGTAATTTCACTCCCCTTTTGTTTACATTTTTGGACAAAGGAAATTTCAATATTTTTTCGAAGTATTTATTTAACTAAATTAATTGATTATTTTGATCTAAAAATGACTTAATTGCTTAGATTCTTGGATATCAAGACTCTAAAAACTCAGAATTGAAGGAATTTAGATCTGAATTAAGAAGATTTATGATTTAAAGCAGTTAAATTCTTTTATTCTGTGTGAAATATAATAAAATCAGCAATCCAACTTTTAAATACTGTCATTATTCTTTAATAACTGTCTAGTCACGACCTTGTAATTTATTGATTAATAAAAACTTCGCCATAAATAGCTTTCTTAACAATGTATCTCTCAAAAATGACCAGCATTGACAAATAACCCCAAAATCATGCAGTACATTAAACCTCCAATCATTCCCTTTAATCAATATCATTTAAATGAACCACATACATATGTCCAACCTGTGACTCACATTATCACAGCTGCCGCCACATAAAATTATCAATGATAAAATTGATCGTGCCGCATAATAATTACAAAGTTGACATAATTATAGTCATTTTACTGACACTTAAATTTTTCTTTATTGCAATATTTTATGAATCAGATTTTAATTTTATATCGAAATGAAGAAATCATTAATTAAATTTAATGACATTGAAATCTTTCTTTATGGGTTTTTTGAGAAATATTGAGTCATAAAGTTGTTTAAAGTGAAATGTGGAGTATTCTATGGAATTCATGTGAATTTTGCAGTCCGGTTCAAGGTGACGAAAGTAAAAACTTTTAAGATAGTTGGAGATAATTTGAATAAAAATTAAAATTTCAGAGTAATATTTGGATTTACTAGTTTTGGGGGCCAACTCCAAAAAATTTCCAAAAATCCCACAGAAACCTTTTCTTCGCATCAAGTCATAGTGTATAAACTACACCAGTGATATAGCTTAGATGTTTAACTGATACCAAACATATTATGCTACTAACTCGATACGTCTAATTCAAGTTCGACAGACTTTTCGAAAGTCTAGGGGTATTATAGTTAGGGTGGCCAGAGGATTTTTGAGAAAAAACGGACATTTTCAAGAAAAAAACGGACATTTTCAAGAAAAAAACGGACATGCCCAAAAAACTGAGAAAATGCAATAGTTTTATAATTAAATAGTATATTTTTAACATCAAAAGTTTACAAATGGTTTATTAAATTCCAAAGAATGCTAAGAGTTCTTATTTTATGAAATTAATTTCGAAAGATTAAAATTTCATCGTTAGAAATGGAGGATTCAAATTTTGTATTCGAAAAATTTTGAAGAAAATTTTATATGAAATTCAATAAACTCTTAATTATTCAGTAATAAAACTTAATTTTATGACAAAATTACTACAAATCAAGATAATAACTGAAAATAAACCTTGTAATCAATGTTAATTTGTGAGCACAAAAAGTTATAAACTTTTTAAGAAAAAAACGGACAAAATCTACTGTCCGTTGAAAATAGTCACATCTGGTCACCCTAATTATAGTACACAGCTCAAAATATTTGAATTTCATAAAACCGTTAAATTTTTTTACTCATTTTCTTAATGTTTTTATCGATTACACAGAGAAATTAGCTTTTTTATTGCTGCAAATGATTAATTACATTACGAAACTGGGGTATTTAAGTTCGATTTTTGTATGGCAGACAGACAGACAAATAAGCAATTTTTACAAGTTTATTAGAAAACTTTAACGGTCACAATTCCTGAATTACACGCATCGGCTACTAACCAAAAACATAGTCAAATTCTTAAAAAAACAGAGAATCTACAAAAAAAATATATGAAAAAAAATCTTCACAGCACTTAGAATCTCCAATTGTTTATAGAAAAATAAAATAAATTGTGTACGTATGGTTTGAACAGTTTATGTTGCTAACATGATGATAAATCAATTCTACATAGTTTTTGTAAACCTCATCAATCGATATCCGAGCTTTGAACTATTCCAATTATTTACGAAAAAATTATATCCATAAAAAGAAGAATGTGAAGTTTTTCCTTGAAATTTTTGTATAATTTAAGCAATTTGAGGTAATATTTATGGCTACACTAATATTCCCTTTAAAAATTATTTTTTTTAAGTTTTTAGTAAAAAAGGTGTTTCAAGTAGGAAATAAATTAATTAATTCCAAACACTTGTGTTGAAAATATCTTCGTTAATTCAAGATCCAATTTCATCACTTGCGAAATTCTTTCGAGCATAGAAAAAGTTCATTAAAATTTTTCCAGTGTGAAAAAAAAGTCATAAACGAATAGAACATGATTAAACCACTTAAAAACCCCAAGAACTACATTAATAAAAATTCCTCGACAGTCTTACGAGCATGTCATCAGTCTCGCAATAACAATAACAAAAAGTACGAACGATGTAAATTTTCTGTCTTAGTGCGAGAAAGAGATATGATCGTGTGTGGTTTTGCAATATTAATAATAATAAAGGAACTCACAAGTATGTCACTAAAATATTATGCTCGTTCCTTCATACACTCAATTTCACTCAATATTAATATTATTCACAATATCTTCACTCTAGTCTTGTCTATTTCTTTATCATTATTATCATAATTTTTTATTATTAATTTTTTTCTATAATATAATTTTACTCTACGCTGAAATCACGATATTTATTCAGAAATTCATGAAATCATTATCAAAAATCATTGAGGAGGAAAATGATATCACCGAGCGAATGTGATTTAAATTTTTTTCATCATTTTCAAGGCAAAAAAGAAAGAATATGAGGAAAATTTGTCTCAATTCCTCTTGCGTCTCATTAATTCACAATTTAAATGATTTGCTTTCTCACTTTCTCTATAGCCACTTTGAATAGAATTCACATGTACGCGCGATACCGTAAGAATTTCTCGAAAACTTTTTCAGAATTTTAAATTCAATCAATTATTTCGATCCGCTTTTATGAATAATCGAACGAAAACTAGGGAATGAAAAATTATTTCTCATTGAGGCCAGGAGAGAAATTTTCTTTTTTTTTGTGTTTTTCGCTCTTCAATTAGGAATATATCGTATCGTTTGAATATTAGACGGAAATAATTTTTTTTTCTCTTTTTTCTTTACATTTTCTGTGCTTCTGTGTGTTTTTTAAAAATTTATACGGCGTGGTTGTAGTGCAAAAAACATATTTGAACATCTTTGAGAAGAAAAATGAGTTGTTTGGATTCATTTTATCCTGATTCATCCAATTTTATGTAAATTAGACGCCACTGCTGGACATTTTGCTGTTTTTTTCGAGAACTAGCAGAAATATTTTAATAATCAAAATTCCATTATTTTTCCCAAAAAGTTTGTTACCCAAATGGCCTTAATTAAATTAAAAATCTTCAAAAAAGAGAAGACTTCCCATCTCTGTATATAGGTGACTTGTGACTTGCATATCTAGCAAACTGAAGAGAACCTCCGTCGAGGCAAGGATTTTGACAGGGGCATATTCAGGGAGGGGTTTTGGGGGTCAAACTCCACCTTTTTTGGTAAATTTTTTCAATTTGCTAGGATTTTTTTTAAGAAAAAAATCCCAAAACCCTCCTAAACATTCCCGTCCATACAAAAAATTTCAAAACCCCCCTCGAAAAATTTCTGAATACGCCCCTGGATTTTGATAAGATGCCAAGAACAAGGGTTCGATCCTAGATATATCTAGTTGGATTTCTGTGCTTTTTTACTATTCCAGCCATATAACCTCTGTTCGTGTCATTCACGCACACAAATTGTGACTAGTTTCATTGGCCTATAGGAGCAATTCTTAATAAAAACTTATGATTCAGACGAAAAAAGCGCCTTATCGACATCCCATTTAAAAAACATCACTATCCTTTGTTTTTGTCCATAATGAGTAAGCAAAGGAGCAAATTACATTAACGCCTTGCTTTTATACATTATGAAGCACACATATGTGCAACATTCATGAAAATTGAAACCCTTTTTTAATACCATACCAAAAAAACACATAAAAAGAGAGCAAAGAGATTGAATATTTAAATTTTTTCCGGTTTGTGTTAAACAAGGCAATTCTGTAAGGCTTCTCGTCACGCTACTTTAAACCGTAGACTTTAATAAAAAATACATAGAAATTCTCACCTTGTTCGTTTTGTTGATTCCGACTTGACTTTTCATTTTGATAATCCTCTTCTGTAAAGACAACAAAAATAAGGAAAATATTGATTATTACAGCTGGAATGTCAGATAATAAAATAAATAGCAGAAAACACAAAACACAATTAAATTTAATTATTTCTCAAGAATACCATTCACAAATTATTAATTTTTTCTTCTTATTTTAATTAATATTTTCTGATTCGAACTAAAAGTTATTCAATCAACAAACTCTTCAACTTTTCAACTCATTGGCATTGTTTTGGCACTGCTATATCTATAAATATGAAAATTTTCCATCATATAATTTTAATTATAATAGAAAATGAGGAAATTGGAAATGAAATTTGTTTTCTTTGGCTTGGGTAATGTTTCGTGAATTTATTAATTTTTTTATGACATGGAAAATAGCTGTCGTTAGTTTGGTGATGATTCAAAGTGGAATAGAGTCCTTCATGAAGCATGAATTTAGTGGAATTACATTTTTTGATGAAATTGAATACTTAATCGCAAATATAGTATCAAAAAATCATTTTTAAAGACCTAAACCATCCTTACAATACCAGGGCCCCGTTCTTTTGGTTACCACATACCCTAGGGGTATACCCTTAAGGGTATACCCGAGGTTATATCCTATGTACATATTAAGGTATATGCTAGGCCCCTAGGGTATGGGGTATACCTATGAAACCGGACCCAGAACTAACCTTAACAATCACAAAACAAAAGAAAAATTCTCAACAATCGAATGAAAACCATTTAAGTCTCTTCTTTTAGACAATGAAAGCAATATTGCCATTAAAAGTCTTAAAAAATTAATTTTGACAGACATTTTACATCACAAAGAGATTTTCATTTCATCACAGCAAAACCAAATGCCATGCTTTAAGCGACAATGGACTAAAGCAATTTCCGATGTGAACTTCCTTATTTTCTCATTTAAATTTTTCTCGCCTTTTCATTTCTTTGTGAAATTCCATTTTTCATTTTAATTGTTCGTCAACTTTGTCATAATAATAGTTCTTATCCTTTAACATTCCAGGATTCCTATTTCTTTTGTCGATGTTTTGTTGGCTTAAAAAACTTTTCCTCTTCATCTTCGTAAACGCCACCGGCAATGATTGTGCAATAATTTAAATGAGTTTTAACTTGCACTATTGGGAGTTTAAAATAATTGGATAAAGATAAATTGCTGCTTGCGAAAATGAGAATTTTTTTAATTGAAATGAATTTTCATGAGGAAGAAAAGTGTTGATATTGATAATTTAATTTAACTAACTTATTACAGTCTTAATGCAAACCTTGAAATTGGAATTAATTAGATTCAAAATTGATTTCTGATTCAGAAAATTGATTTAAAACTTTTATGAGATTTTCACTGCAGTCGTCGTCTTTATTTTTGTGACTTTGTTTTTATTCAAATTTCTGAATCTTATTTGTGCATAATTTATGCAATTTTCTATCATCAAAAGATTCTTTTATTGAAAGAAAGGAAGCGAAAGTGAATTTAGCAAACAATGGAAGCTAATTTTAGTTCAGTTGACGTAAAATCAGAGTAGAGCTGAGATAGGAAAATTGAAAAATATGAAAAAAAATCTTTTTTTTTTGCTCAAATTAAATCAGAATACCAAAAAACCCACAAGAAACCATTAATCAGCAAAAATGTCGAAAATTTCACGATTTTTCCACACAAAAATCATCATTTGCTTAAAGTTATTTTGGATGTAGTAAACGCTAGAGTGGAGCCAGGGTGGTCTTTAGGCAGATATTTTTCAGGAAAAATATTTAGCAGATACTCCAGAATACCTAGGTGTCATTCACTTATGACTAGGGTTCGGCAAATTAGTATGCGCCGGTATGCGCATACTTGTATGCAGTATGCGTGCATACCATGCATACCAATATAATAACTTTTTTTCCACAAAAATCATCTCTTTAAACGATTTCTGGTGAACTTTTACAATGAATTTGATACAAATATTAATTATATTACCTCCAAATATCTTTTGTGTGTGTATTAGTAGGAAATAATCAGGGGGAAGACTACTTTGTGAAACTTTGTGTATTCAGAGTGGTTCAGAAATCAAATTTTTGATGCTAACATGTTTAAAACCTTACATGCTGTGAAGCATGCCTTGATATTTTCTTATAGCTTGTTATTGTAACTTTAAAAATATGTAAAAATGTTGCAATTCGACTTGCTGTTTTTGCAGTTTTAGGCTACTTGAAAGTCAAAAATAGAGATACCCCTATACAAATCTTTAACATTTTCCATCAAAACCATACTCAATCGTAATAAAACTTTTAGATTTTGTGTAAATATTGATTATCTTAACATTTCTGTCAAAAAAATTCGATGCATGGTGAAATTTTGTTGAAAATTGGCAAGAAATGATTTTTCGTGTTTTTGAAACCATTAAATGGTACCAAAGCCTACTGAAACTAAATTTAATAATTTTTTCTCTTCATTTATTGCATATCGTATTAAAATATCTTTCCAGCGAGGTATAAAACAATATAAATGAGTGAGATTTGTCTGATTTATGGCAAAAAAACTGAAAAGGTGGTCAAATTTGAGCGAGTTTGTAGGTCCATACTTTACGTTTTTGCTAATATTTCTCACTAATCTTAAGTAAATGTAATAAATTTGGCATCATTGAAAAGCTTATAGTAGTGGCTATGCAATAAAATAAACATGTGAGTTCATAAGTTGCACAGTGCATGGTTAGGCTATGTCAAAAATGTTAAATTTTGACTGCCCTCACGTTGGACAGCAAATATCAAAATTTTGATTTTTCAACCTTTTTTCTACAGAATCGTATCTACACTACCATACAATAATCAATAATCGTATATTTCCGTCATAATTTGCAGTAAACGAGCTCCAATTTTTAACAATATTTTACCATGTATCAATTTTTTTGACAGAAATGTTAAGATAATCAATATTTACACAAAATCTAAAAGTTTTAATACGATTGAATATGGTTAAATATAAGGTTAAAGATTTGTATTGGGGTATCTTTATTTTTTGTCTTTCAAGTAGCCTAAAACTGCAAAAACAGCAAGTCCAATTGCAACATTTTTACATATTTTTAAAGTTACAATAGAATGCTTCCCCTCTCATATTCCACCAAGAGAAATGGCTCTTTAAAGCTAGAAATTCGAAAATAATTGATTTTTTCCTATAAAATTTCATTTCTTGGTGGAAAAGTAGAAAAACTGAAACCAAAACTTATGTTTTTATTGTAGATCTAGCTATGGTCTATATATTATTAATAGCTATGGCATACCTCTCAGAAAAGCTACTAAAATAATTTCTAAAAACTTTTTCGATTCTGTCCCATAGTGGGTAGTTTTTAGTGTGTTTAATCAATTCCATTTATGTTCCTTATAAAACACACAAAAAGACATTTAAGTGAATAAATTTAATATCCATAATATAGTAATTAATATAAAAAAGTCTTTAAAATTTAATATAATAATGGTATGCACATGGTATGCAGGTATGCGCATATAGTATGCGCATACTTTTCTATGTATGCGCATACCTGCTGCAGGTATGCGCATACTTGCCGAACCCTACTTATGACGTCCATGATTTAGGGGGTCTGAGATTTTGTGACACTTTAAATTAAAGAAATTTTTTGAATTAAAATTTTGTGATAAGGGAGGAAGTGGGTCCCATTTTTTGATGAACGTCATAAGTGAATGACCTCCTAGGCATCCTCAAAAAATGTAAGAACCTTCTTGATATATTAGTTGGTAATTTACAGAATATAATTCAAAATACATTTATTTTAGACATAAAATGACAGTAATTTAACTCCACAGCTAGCAGTTAATGTCCACATTGTATCAAGCAATTTCTCAAAAATTAAAATTCCTCCCGAACTCACGAGGTATAGATTTTTTAAAAATGCAATATAACAATCCATCACTATCCAAGGTATACAACAATAACCACACGGAAATAAAAGTTACATCATGATAAGTAAATTGTTGATATTTGAATAAGTACGTTTGGGAGTTTGCGTTTACAAAAACAATAAATCCACACGTGTAATTTTTTCCTGTTTCATTGCTTACACGTGCTATAAAAATATTTATTCCGGAAATTCATGGGCCCATAGAAAAAAATCACATTTACCCAAAATATCTTTAAGGCAGGGTGGGACGGAAAATGATTTAATATCTGTGAAAATATCATGCATTAATAATATAGATTGAATACAGTGAAGAAGAGTGTCAGGACAGATAAATGCCCAAAAATTAGATGTCAAAACAAGCCTGAGGGTAGACGAAAGTCAAATAATAATTTGGTTATTGAAATGTGGGTGTTCATGAAATATTAATAATTTATCTAAAACCTCAGCTGTGAAGGAGAACTTTTTCTAGCTTGTTGAAACTTTAACTAATTAGTTTACGAATGAAAAAAATTCCGAGCTGCTTTTGAATGAAAATTCACAACACCCAACAGAATTATTAATTACAGTTTGTACATCACGCAAGCTTCAAATGATATTTGAGTATTTTATGTCTAGTTATTACAGACAACATTACATTTCCATCAAAACTCAATCCAATGGGAATATCTTGATGATTATTATCATATATATGGACTTTTCGTTGATGGCTATTGCATGTATGGATATAATGAAAGTGCTCTCATTCAGGGAATCATGGGAGCATAGCCTGGACTAATGCATTTTAAATAAGCACTTGATGTACTTTATAGTATTTAAATATTGATAAAATTATGGGTTTGGATATGCATTTGGGATTGTAAGCTTTTGTGGATTTTGCTAGTGATTTGCTTCGTGGTTAAAAATTAATCCTGTGACCTATATTTCATGTTATTTTAGAGATATATGACTCTGGTGCAGGGACGTATCCAGAAAAATGGTCATGATTCGAAAAGATCCAAACCTCCACCCCAATCCTGAATACTCCCCTGGGCTAGTGCATCTTTTTGTTTTAATAATGAAGCTGTTGCTATTCTGTAGTATGATAGCTGCTCTAGAGCATTACTAATTGTATTGTAAAATAATTAATTATATCATTATCAAATTGAATCACAAATGACCCCACTCCTCCAAAAAAATCCATCAATTATACATTGAAAGCCACAAAAACCACTTTCATTACCAAAGCTCCACTTTTAATGATTGACAAACGATTATGTTACCAACAAACAAAAAAATCGATGATAAAAATTGATGGCTCAGTGAGTTTAAATGGCAATTATGCTATAATTACCTAATAAAAATTTTAAAACTGTCAATGAAAATATTTTGTCATCATGAAAAAAATTGGCTCGTAAAAAATTGTTGTCATTGACTTTAAAGGAATTTTTTTGTTACAACTTTGTGACCTTTGTAAGCCAGCATCTTACGGTATCCATTATACGATGGCTTTTTCGGAGAAAAAGGACATCAAAATAATTGTAATAATAAGAATAATGAAAGGCAACATGAACCTTTTACGAAGACATCAAAATTTATTATTTATTATTGCTTTACCTTCACGTCCTTTTCGCTTTTTCTTCGAGCTTGACGATGATGAAGATTTATCCTTGCTTTTCCACCTTATTAACATTTTTAATTTTTCTGATAACTTCCTTCGAAAATTTAACTTTCTTTTATCAATTTTTTAGATTTTAACAAATTTTTAATACTATGCTTCACTTTGTTAGTCTATTTATAATTAATTCACATTTTAAGCATAAATTAACATTTTTTCATTAATATAATATTTGACATCATTCTTTACATCCTCTTGACTGTTAATCTACGTGAAAGCTTTTCTCCACTTTAGAACAACACCTAAAAAATAATATTCATTGTCATAACTGACTTCTGGTGTGGGCATCAAACGGATAAAATGAATCCAGCCATGTCAGAAGTCAGTCAATTGACCTACTTAAATTAATCAAACTCCGCACCCAAAAAAATTTTTATGTTCATGTACAGGGGTGGTGAAATAACGTATTTGTAATTTTTGAATTTTTTTCGTTAATTTTTGAATTTTTACGTTAATTTTTGAATTTATTTCGTTAAAATTTTGAATTTTTTCCGTTAATTTTTTGAATTTTTTTCCGTTAATTTTTGGAATATTTTTTCGTTGTGTTTTTGAATTTTCACCGTTAAATTTTTGACGTTTCTTGCATTAAAAATACAAATTTAAATAAAAATAATGAAATCTTCACTCATCACCCCTGGCACTACACTTTATCCTTTCATTATGCTTCTTCATACAAAAGAACTCGAAAGGTGTGCAGCTCAACAATGAAAAAATATTGAAGGAATCGTCTCATCTTTCAATTTATTGTCCAATCAAAAGGAAAGAAAATAAAATAAATCAAAAATCGATTATCATAATTTGATAAACTTAATTTTATTTTTATGCTACATAAAAATACAAAGTACAAAACGGAAGAAGGAAGAGGAGAATAAAGTTCCTCTAATAATCTTCCGTCTTTTAGTTCTTCAATATGCAGAATGAATTTTTTTTTCAATTTCCGCTCAATCTGAAGAACTTAATTGATATTTTTTTTAAATTGAATTTAGAGCTTTTTGTGTGTCACTGGTGAAACTTTTTTGATTGAAAATAATTTTTGTGAATTTTTTCGGTACATAAAACAGAAGAAAGAATAGATTTTAATTGTCTGCTTGGATATCCTTGACTTTGGAGTTCGAAAGAAAATTCTAGAAGAAGGAGAGGTTCAAGTCCCCTTTCTTGGTATACCTTAGAAACCAAAATAACAGACACCTATGACACAACTCAAAAAATAAAGCACAGTTTATTAAAGAAACCCCATCAAACTACACCTTTTCTATTTCTATACCAAAAAAATAAATCTTTACCCCGAGTTTCATCATAATTCTTCAGAAAAGGATGCTCCCAGTTCTCTCTCCTTTATTTTTATTGATTTATTCTTCTTCCTCTCTGATGCTCCGAATTGGGACACTTCCGTATAACAGCATTTTCATTATATTATTATTATTGTATTTCTTTCCTCTACAGACAACTTATTTTATAGGAACGAGCATATACAGTGTTCGTATTCGATGTAAAAAGCTGAACATCCACAGATTTCATGAAAAAGGAGGAAAAAAGCTTCTTCCAAGAAAAAATAGTAAATCTCGTTTGTTGAAAGATTTAAGGAAATCCTTACAAAGAAAGGATGATGGATTTTGTGCTTTCATCTGATCTACTTTCTAACATCCTCCATTTTCCCATTCATGTTCAGAAATTTTCCTCACCGTGGATTAAAATGGGTGTGAAAATGTGCTCATCTCTCTTCAAAAAAGAAGCAGAAAATGTATCAAAACCTGCTGCTTGTCATCAATATCAAATTAAGGTAATAACTATGTAGTCATGCAGGTTTCACAATGTACACTGTACAAACATCGAAGATGATGGAAAAAAAATATATATTTTTGCCTTGATCGTAAATTTGTCGTACGAGTCTAGCTTGATTTATTGATTGCAATCTACAGAACAGAAAAAAATGAGCTTCACTCGGCTCACTGTGAATAACTGAGTTGGTTAATTGAAATTTATTTTCAGCAAATTTATCAGGTTTAATCACGTCATGTCTGAGAAATGGAATTTAATAAGTGATGGAAATTTTTAATTTGGTTTGAGAGGTGTTGAGGGTAGTGGATATACAGTATCAATGGTTTGGTATACTTCAAGCTCATGACTCATGCCTGAATCCCAAAACCAGCCTCAAAAATTAATGAGAAATTCAAAAAAATCAGTTAATTCATGAAAATCCACATCTTCCTCCCAGAATCCATTTTTCAATCCCCAAAACTGAATAAATCCACCCATATGTTGCAATCAATAAATCATGAGATGCAAATTCAATAGGGAAAAGCGGATTTCGCCTATATTTCTCTCCCAATTTGAATGCTTAAAACCACAGCAGCGAAAAATATTTTATTATATTTTTTTAGAAACTATATTTTAATCCACAGCAATGCTGTAACTTCCAACATAATCCACACATGGAATGAAAATAAATGGCCAAACATAAAAAATAAGAATTGTTGTTGAAAATTCTTGAATGTGGAACGCATTTAATTATACAAAACAAGGCGAAAATTTTTCATTTAAGAAAAATTAAAAGCCTTTGTCTAAGTCTAAGAAAGATTACCAAAAAGGCTGCATGAATAAAATCTCAAATTAGCCCATTATGTTGTTAAACTTGTTAAAGGATTAATACTAGGCATTTATTTTGGGTAATGTCTAATTAGAGAATTCCTTTATTTTAGTTTCAAAGACAGTCTGTAGGAAAAAGTTGTGTACCGGCATAAAAAGTTATAAGTTTTGAGAACTTTTAAGGTTTTTGAGGTAACGTCCAAAAATAACGTCACGTTATTTAGGTTTTTATGGAAGTGTCACACAGTGTGAGACCCCCGTCCCCTCTAATCATTTATAAACGACCCCTAAGTTGCGTTTATGATTTAATTAATTTTTGAGGATATTTTGGGATTTTTGAGGACCTATTTGAACACCACAACTTTTTCTTGGCAGTTAGATGGTATCTACATCACTAATAGGTCACAAAAGTCACTTCATGGGCACCAGAGGGACTAAACTCGACCGCCATTAAGAAAATATGACAATCAGTCTATTAAAAATGCCACGTGACGTGCTAAGAGGTCGTCCGTAAATTACGTCACGCAAGAAATGAATTTTTCGAATCCCTCTCCCTTTAATGCGTGACGTGATTTGAGTACGACTCCTATGATGAGCTTTAAGGGTCAACCAACCCTTCCTTGACAAAAACAGAGCAACTTAGGATTCTAACAGTTCCAAACATATTCCTGTTGTCCATTTAAAGAAAACTGCAGCAAACTTCAGGTGCAGTAGCCTGCAAGCTGCATAATTTGCAATAAAATTTAAAACTCCCCAAGCACAAAATCCAAATAAATCTTAAAATGTCAAAATTTATGATATAATTTCAACTTCCAAGGATGCTCTACATTTTCCCGTCCACATTTAAGACATGAAACTTTTAAACATTATTAGCTCAAGATGCAGATTGTATCATAAATTTAAAATTTTAAATCCTTTTCAAAACTGCCATAAGCTATGAACTATTTAGTTGTAGCTTCATATCTACTTCAAACTTATATCCAAAATCCCAAGACTATTCAACGACCACACATGTTAAATGTACAATTTAAATTGCAACAATGCACTACGAAAAATTCTTGACAACTTTCCAAAAATAATTCAGTTTTTTGGGGCACAAGAAAAAAAAAGTTTTCTTCTTGCTTAATTTTGCATGAACATGAATGCCTAGTCAAGTCTATAAATGTTTAATACACAGGAAAAACTAAACCAAAAATGATCGATAAACGCTCAATTGAAGATGAAATAAAATCGAGAATCAATTCAAAAGTGATGAAAAAATATTTTGTTCAGCATCTGTAACTATGGGCACATAGATAAAGCAATAAAAATCATTTGAGATCTAAATAAACGGTATGTAAAAGGAAGGGAAAAGTTTGTTGAAGGAAGGATCTTATTTATTTCGTTTTGAGCTTTTCCCTTCAAAAGAAACATTTTCTTTTTCTTTTCCTTTGTTTGTTGAGTCTTCTTTCGCTTCCACAAAGCTTTTTGCATATTTAAAGAATACCAAAAAAAACAAAGTTTTCTCGAGGCAAGCATACAAAACCATTAGAATTGTGTGGGACGATGCTGTTTTGCAATACAGAACACTCTCGAATTCAGGATTCATTAACTATTTAAAATATTTTTAGATTGTATCATCATATCTTGTTGTCAGTGTTGTTATATTGATCCATCTTTGGTATAGATGTCAGAAGGAACTGTTTGTGGTAAAATTATGACTTGCTTGGATAAAAAATTCATGTCCAAGTTAAAAAGTTATCTAACTTAAAAAGATTAGCCGAGAAGCTTGTCTCTATATACCTGCAACTAACACTACACCTGGCAATACCCTGCTTCAAGGAAAACTATAAATGTATAAACTCTTAGGTGTAGGGTTAGAGATAGGTATATAATGCATGTAAGCAGAATATGTGTAAATCAGGAAAGCCAGCAAAAGCAATTAAAACTTAAGCTACAAGAATAGGGACATGACTATAGTAAGTATGTCGAAAACCCACCCCCAGAGATCCCAATACTATGGATTTTCGAAATTTCCTCAGGTTTTTAGGATCAAGATCAAGACATCCATAACAATGTCCATCTCTAACTCGATATTGAAACCTCATATTAGCCACCAGAATCTGATCCAGATCAAGTGTTTAGTTACCTTAACACTCAGATTGATCTAGACCAGCAGCGTAGTCTGAAATTTTTCAAATTTTTTGTATTAAAAATTTAGGGGGAAGTCAAAAACCATAGCACCTGACCTAGCAAATTGACTATTTTGGTGTTTAAATGTCTGAAATAGACATAGAGTCTAATACCTGACCTTGATACTGGCTAGTTGCCTACTGTCTAATGCAGTGTATCAAAGAAAGTCCAAAAAAATGAAGAACCTGTCTAACAATGGCATAGTAAGTCCCTTAAAAAAATTTTGCACCTCATTATATGGGATTTTTTTGACTTTATCAAACTGCGCTCAGGGTTAAAGCCCTTATGACCTACTTTGATATGCCAATGTATAGTTGCAGGGGCATAGGCAGAAATTTTTCGAGGGGGGAATTTCAAATTTTTTGTATAAAAAAATTTAGACCAGAAAATTTTTTGAATTTTTTTCCTCAAAAACCCTAGTAAATTGAAGAATTTTTTGTCGAGGTGGAAGATTTGTCCCCCAAATCCCCTCTGGATACGCGCCTGCATAGTTGAGATATGATCTCTTTAAATATCTATGATCTGGACTTTAGATTAGGCAATTTGAAGACAACAACACTGCATGTCACTATTACATCGACCACACGTAGATGCAATTTATGGATGATATTTATCCATGCTCCGAATGGGAATTGATGTTATAATTCGTCTTCCTATTCCCACACATCCATAAAGAAAAAAAACTTTTTTTCTATGAGCCCCCTCAACAAATTCTTTTGTATTTCCTACCGGCAATTTATTTGTTTATATATTTCACACTAGTGAGTCAGAGAGATAGAGAGTGGGAGAGAATAAATTTTTATTGAGAGAAGAGAATTTTTTAAAAAATATTTCTCTTCTCCCACAAAAAAAATAATTCTCTCGATTGCAAAAAATTTTTTATTTTCTCATGAAAAACTTTTTTTTCTTCTTTTTCCTTTCCGTCGTTTTTCTTTTTTTCTTTCCCAATTT
Source organism: Chironomus tentans (assembly GCA_963573255.1). Classification (NCBI taxonomy): domain Eukaryota; kingdom Metazoa; phylum Arthropoda; class Insecta; order Diptera; family Chironomidae; genus Chironomus; species Chironomus tentans. The sequence goes on from OY754303.1 coordinate 9,041,703, forward strand.
ACGTCGTTCTTCACCATAACCGTATCATCTAATTGCCATTTTTCTTTTCTTTCCTTTCATCATCGTCCTAGACAAATGGCTATCTGAACAAATAAGACTTCATTAAATTACTTCCTATTGTAGATGATGAGGAAATTCCTTCAATTTTAATAAAAATTATTTGTCTTTAAAAATGAAAATAAAATTTTTTTCTTCGCATGGAGTTGATGTTGGAAAAAAGGAGTGTTTATGGCACATTTTTTTTTATTCTAGAAGCTCACATTTAATGACGACGGAATTGATTAAAAATTTATAAATTACACTTTTATTAATATGAGTAGACGTGATGAGTTGATTAACAATCTTTGATCTTTTTTCCGTATCAAAAAGGAATTTTTACTTTTTCACATTAATAATTCAAGAACCTTATTAAAGTGTCACGAAAAAATGTGAAAAATTTTCTTTTATAAACTTTTTTCACTTTAAGGGCGTTGAATTGTGCATTTAAATTCTATTTTTATTATTAATTTCCATTACACTTTTAATCCTTATTTTATTTTAATTTCACTGAAAAAAAATATAAATTTTTAAGACACAAAACGAGACAAATCTGCAATTTTTCACGAAAATTTCAACACTAAACTGAGAGACCGAGAAAAAATTTTCCTTCTTGTGTGGAAAAAGGGGATTTAGATATTGAGGGATATATGGACAATGTTTCCGCCCCATGAAAATGTATGGAACATTAATGCGCGCGCATGGACATAAAAAGAGGGTGAATTTTCATATTCTCAATTTCTCTTTGCTTCTCAGTTCTTCTCATCGCATAAATTCAGGACTTATTATTTTTTTGGCTGTTCTATCATAGTCGTGAGTTTCATTTCCTTGTGACGATGACAATGGTCTGAAATCTGAACTATACAACAATGTCATATGCATGTGGATGTGTAACAAATGTGTGTAAAAAAAATATGCCAAAAATTTTTGTCTTCCTTTTATAACCAAAAATAAAAAGAATCCTTTTGAAAAATGAGATCAAAGGAGGATGTGATGAATTCCATCATCAAAAAGATTATCATCATAAAGAATGGAAATTCTTCTCGCATTATGGAATGTGTCTAGTCAATCGACTAATTAACTTTCATTATAGATTACATGATTAATAAAAGCCTATTCAGAAATTGCTTAGTCACAACGTAGAAGGATGCAAATCGTCAAAAGGTTAATGAACCTGTGTTCTTGGCTATGATGCGCCAAAGCTATATGAAAGTGTGCATTATTGCATCCTTTCCAACTTTTTTCACTTGCCAATCTCTCTCTTTTTCATGCAGTAGAACTGTAAAGCTCAGCAAATGTTTTGTGAGAAAAAATTTGTAAGGTTTTTGTGTTTTTCACCACAGCGAGAAATAAATGAAAAAAAATTTTACTCACCATATTTTCTTTGCATTATGCTCTGAATCTCTCCGGCCTCCGAGTCGCTCTCATAATTATTATTATTATTTGAGTTTTGTCTCCGTCGCATTGGCGATGAATAAATTGGCTGATTTTGGCTAGGTTGTTGCTGTTGAGGATTCTGCTGCCTGGGAATTGTTGATATCGGTCGATAAATTTGATTGTTGTAGATTATATCACCTTGTGTCGTTTGTAGGATTAACGGTGTCATTCGACCGTTCGCCATGTGTCGATTCTGTTGCTGATATGATGCTGTTGAGCCTCCCAATGCGGACGCCGGTCTTTGTATAATCTTCTGAGATCTATCGATAGGTTTATTGTTAGTAATATTGCCATATGTTCCACTAACATTCTCACTCGCATTCTCCTTGCGAGACGATAGAGTGGAACTTGCTGATGGTGCGCCATAAACGACGTCGTATATTCTCTCAGGCTCCACATACAGAGCCCGTCGATGATCTTTCGTATTATTATTATATTGTTGCATTTTCAGTACATCAAATGGCCTTAATTTCTCACTATTTACGACAACATAATGGGTCGGTTGCTGTTGAACGCCTTCATTCTCACAATTACTTGATGATGATGTCGGTGGTAAGAAAACTGAATCAGATTCACTGATTGTTTGATTGCGTGCAGATTTCATTGAATTTGTTGTACTGACACTCGAGGGTCGATTGTAAAAGTATCCTTTTCTATCTATCGAATAGTCAGAATAGTATGAACTTGAACGTGGTGTCGATGTCTGTGCTAATTGTAAAATTTGATTTTGTGGGATTTTCGGTAATGTTGATCGCATTGTATTGACTGATGCATATGATACTGGTGATGTATCAGTCGATTGTGTTTTATATTGTAAATTCTTCTGGCTATTTTCAGTGAATGAGACCGGTGTGTTATTGACACTCTTACGGTAATATTCATAAATTTTTTGCATTATTTGATTACGATCCATGGTCGAAGATTCTGGTCGACGCATTAAAACGTTGACATTTGATCCGTCAGGACGACGATAGGTGACTTCTCCGTACAGAGAATTTTTATTTAATGTCATATTATCCAGTACGCTTTGCGACCTCTGCGGTTGAGAATTCAGATGCTGTGAATTCATCGTTGATTGACGCAGAGCCATGAATTCATTACCGCAATCATCTCGTTTAGAATTTTTATTTTGATAGACATCTGTAATTGTTGCACGTTGTGGTGAATTTCTCACAAAATTTTGTTGTTGTTGCTGTTGTCTCAAATTATTCTGAAGTATTTTCATATCAGCAGGACGCGAATAGAGCTGATTTGTTTTATTGAGTAAAACCTCATCTGTCTTCTTCTTGATTTCATGAATCTTGGCAAATGTAATTGGATCAATTTCGCTAGGTTTATGCTGCTTTTGTTGCTGTGGTGCTTGTAAATTAACAATAGGTGACATTTTTGGTGATTTCAATGTCGCTTTAATATGTTCATCATTCGTTGGGGTCGAGGTCACCTTATCAATTGTTCCATTAATGTATGAATTATTTGGAGTACGCTCATTATCACTCGATGATGTAACTGTTCTATTTTGTTCCATAGAATTTTGTTTATAGCGCTCGCCACTCCTCATAATTGGCATCGATTGTCTCTCGATGGTGCGTCTTAGAGGAACTGGCGGTTTGATTAATGACTTATTGACAGGCTGAGTGCGTGAAATATTTGATGGTCGTTGAACTCTCGGCTTAATTATATCATCATTCTCTCGTGTACCATTGTTCATTGTTGTCGATGAGTAATGTTGAGGTTGTGCCTGCTGTTGCTGCTGTTGCTGAATTTCACTTCCATTCATTTCATTCATTTTATTGCCGCTATTGTTCTGTTTCACTTTTGACTGATAAAGTTTACTTTTATTTAAATCTATGTTTCTGTAAAGCATGGCAGCTGTTGCATTTGCCGAAATTGGACGTCCATTAGCTATTTGATTTGTATTGTTTGTCTTGCGGACATTTATAGGCGTATCTAGTGGATCATCATCAGCGGCTGCCGTTAAGACACTTGATATAGAACTTTTCGTATCATCACTCTCATTATATCGACTGTGATGATTATGATGATTATTCTGTTGAGGCTGCGGCTGCTGTTTAATTTGCATATCCGACGATGGTGAACTAAAGTGTTGCATAAATTCGCTATTAGCTGATACCGATCGATTATCACCATTATGAAAATTAGATCGTTCTAGAATTACTCGTTTAATGTTCGATCCTAAATTGGCACCGTTGTTATCATGCTGCTGATTATAGTGATTTTTATTATTAGTTGATGATGAATATGATATCCGTGATAATGGCTCATTTGTCTTTGGTGTTGTTTTGCCCTTAGACGTCGAGAAAATACTCGACAGCCGATGAAAGACAGATTTCTTCTTTCCATTGTTCCTTTCACCATCCATGTCTGTGAAATCAATCTCGTCAATTGACTTGAGGGTATCAGTCGATTTTGGTTGTTTTCTTAACACAGCACTTCCGTTCAACTGCTTCTTATTTGAGGCTGTTGTCTCAATACCATTTGACGATGTTTTGATTGGAAACAGAACGAGACCTTTTTTCTTTAAATATTGCCGAAATTCCTCACTATTTACAGTATTTGTGTATGACTTCTTCTCACCTTCTTCAACTTTCGGCTCTTTCTCCTCGCCGTTTACCACAGTCGTATCCTCCTTATCTACAATCTCTTCAAGATCGTCTGTCGAACCAAATTTAATTTTCTTAAATCGACTATCGAATTTTTTGGCATTCAAGACGACTTCATTTGGATCATACAGACTCTCATCGATATCTGTTCCAATCTTTACTTTTATATCAGATAAATCAGGATATTTTGGATTTCGTACTTTGTGGTTTCTTTTCTTCTCTTTCTTGTCGATTTTCTTATTCACTATTGGTATTTTATTGCTATTATTAAGGTTTGTAGATTTACGGGGTAATGGGACTGGTATTCGTTGTTGTTGCTGCACTGGCTGTGGCTTGATATCTGTGTTAGCACTACCGTTGACTTTGAGTTTGTCTAAAACTGTCCTATCGTAAGTTAAAACTTTGTCTGGATTCTTTACATAAACTTGAACATATTTTGACTGCTTGAGAATTTCCTCTTTTGTTATAAAGTCATTCTCTTCACTGGCTAAGGGCGCAAAAGCACTACCGTTTTGTAATTTCGTTGGAATTGATGTTTTCTTTACAATCCGAAACTTTTCACTCTCGTCTAAAGCACTACGAAATGGATTTTGCTTATCAATTATCTCTTCACCGACTATAAACTTCTTTATATCCTCGTTCTTCTCAAAACTCACAGACTTTTTACGTAAGAGACTTTTACGTTCACAATTATCACTATTTGCACATAAGATTGACTTTGGAAAGTTCTCATTTGATGATAATTTCTTTACACTTTCACTAATTTCTAGACATTTCTTATCGTTACTATAACTATCATTAATATTCTCACAATACAATTTACCATTGCAATTCTCATTCACCACAACAGTTATAATTTCATCTGTTTGAATGATTTGCGGTTGATCACTTGTGGAGTCAATCTTATTGTTATTATTATTGTTACTATCATTTATAATTTTATTATTATCATTTATGCCTTTATTGTGTTCACTATTGTTGTTGACTTTTACTGTTTCTGTTGTCTGTGTAACTTCTGTTGTTGAATCATTATTAAAAACATTTTCATCTTCATCATCGTCCTCTTCTTCTCGCTTCGCAAGTGGTGCTGAATTATTGCTGTTGCTGTTGCTGCTACTGATGTTATTTACTTTGGTCTCAATCAAATCTGAAGATTTTCGAATTTCCAAATCACCAGCAATGACTGACATTTTGGAAAGCTTCGATTATTGTCGACCGGATGGGGACTAATGTTGTTGATCTGTAAGAATTAATGGAGAAAAGTGTTAGAAATTTTTTGAATTTTTTATTTATGAAAATATTGTGATTTACAACGGAGACAACGCAAAATTTAATGGTCGAATTTAACATGTTTACTGAGATGAAATTTTTCAAGTACTCCAGCTTGTTTTGGAAAAAATTCATTGAAAATTGAATTTTTTTCTTATTTTAATTTCTATGCTTTAAAAAAATTAATGGAAATAATTAGGAATGTTAAGTACTTCATGTCTTCAATCAAAAATTTCAAATTGGCTGGAAAAATTTCAAGAAAATTGAAAAATTTAATTTTCACTTGGAGTACTTAAAATTTTGCATCTCAGTTAACATGTTTCGAAAATTTAACCGTTATATTTTGTGTTGTCCTTCCCCTGGTGATTTTATTTTTGTAGCAATTCTGATTTATTGAGTTTTGCATATTCATATTGGAGTATGAGAAGTGTTTTATTTATTAATTTGGTAATAAAACTATTTCAAAATGTCCAAAACATATAATGCAATCGTAGATTCTAAGGACCAGTTTCACGAAAAAGCAAAAAAAAATTTAAAAAAATTGTAGTTTTAATAGACAAGTACAAAATGCACTTTAAATGCTTAATGTTTTAAGCTAAAGTTTTAAATCTTAGGATTTGAACCTCTTTATTTAGAATAATTCTTAGTAAATCTATACATGTTTATAGCTTTTTAAGTTTACAGTTGCAAAATCTTAATTTAAAATATTATCTAAAAATAAATGAACATCATTTTTGATGTCCAAAATTTAGAATCTCGATTTTGATAAGCTTCACTCGTGAACAGAGCCACCAAAATTCCCAAAAAAAAACCTAGCAATAAGTTAATTCACAACGGAACCTTAAATGATGATAATCCCAGCACTCTTCGAATAGTGCTTAAAAAATAAATCAATATTCACGTGCGGTGAACAACAGCCACAATATAAAGTCGTGTACTTATATTCTTCTATAATTACAAACTAGCAAGATACAAAATCACACAATTGTGTGAGCGATTCAAATTACTTTGAACAATAACAATGGAGTTCCTTAAATTGGCAATAAAGAATTTTGCGGCATGTTTATTGAAAAATATTAAAATATTTAAAGCATTTTATGGACTATAGATTGTATTACAATGTTCAAAGGTTAGTTAGTCTAATTTATTCCATATTCGGATACGAATTGTAAATTTATTAGAATATATAAAATTTATTGAGATAAATTTCAAAATGGTTTTCAAAAAAAAAGTCGGCGATACGTGTCAAACTTATGGACTTTAAGGTCATTTTGAGTATTTTTAGATAGTTTTATTGATCTGGTTTGATATTGTGATACATTTGATGGATATAGGCAGGGATGTAGGCTTGGTGAACATAATTCATTGACTTTTTTAAAGTTAGTCCTCGGTAATCAGACCAATAACCAGAACAGTCAATCACACTGGCATAAAGCACCCCAACTTTGGAGTTTCTTGAGAGAAAATTGAGTTTCACAGCCTAAGAAATCATCTAACCTCAAAAAAGTGCGAACCTAATCTCTATACTGTCAATTCCTAATCTAGTTACTCCACAAATTAATATTAAATTACAAATCCATACTCAAATTCCTCTCATTCTCCTTCACTCATTAATTCAAGTGCAAAAATTCCTCACATGTATTTTGACCATTCATAATTCATCATTAATTTCCATTCAATTGACCAATCTCAACAAGACTCGGTGGTCTTGCGAATCTTGTATCTTGACTTGAAGACTGATTTTGATCGATTGATTGTTGGAACAATTCAAAGATCTTGAAAATATTCACTAGCAACACTTACTATTGCTACTTTTTGTCAGAGATCGAAGTTAGTTAGTTGACGTCAGGTAAATTTGACTTCAAAATCAGGTGACTTCAAGTAGAATTGGCGTGAGTTGAGACCCACAGGTCATAGACTGAAGTTTTTTATATGGGATCGGTCCTATGAACCACGCCTCGTGGGTTACTCCAACTGACTTCGATTTCTGCTTTTCTCAATCAACAACGTCGAAAAAGTCTTTAAATTCAATAAGAAATGTTTTGCTCAATGCTTAGAGCTCATCTTCTGAAGAACAATAAAAAAAATCATTTCTAATGCCTAAAGCATTCCGGATTATCAACAACAATAAAAGAAGAACATTCTTAAATATCAATCAACATTGGTTCCGGCTCATAAGCTCTAGGCTGAAGTGAAGCTTAATTGCTTCCTGTTATCTAAAGTGATATCATTAATGTGCTATTTAAAATCGTTTTATTTTCATCTTGTGATGTAAAGTGCGTAATTTAAGACTACTTAGAAGGCTTTAGATTTGAAACTAATTCGATTATGTAAGTTTTTGAGTGGCTTTTTTGGATGTTTTGAGAATTTTGCTCCAAATCAGTCCAAATGAGATCAATAATGTCCAAAAACACCCAAAACCTGACAAAATCTCCACAAAGACTAACATTTGTAAATAAATACATCAAATAACAATGACAATCGTAGTGCCAATTCCAAATATATTTATCAAACAATAATCCTCAATTTTTGGAGCTCTCGCGTTTTTTCTACAAATAATGCACCTGCTTTTGGAAGATTGACGAAATTAGACTTATGTGAATAATTAGGAAATGTCATTCAAATTTACAATTTTTTTTGGCATTTGATGAACAAACTTGTTAATTGATTGTTTCATTGAAATATAAATTCGACAAGAAAGTCGAGGCTTTTAAAGTTTATTTAAGTTCGGAATCGAAACAAAATGCATTAAATTGTGAAAACATCAAGGAAGTAGCGGTTGTTTAAACAAACTTCAGCTACAGTTAAGCAAATGTTGTGAGGCTAAGAATTAATTATTCAAATTTATCAATCTTTTACGACCAAAAACCATAAAAGTTAATTTTTTGTACTTTTTATTATTCATTTAAAAAATTTACTAGCCACTTGAAGGGCAGAAAAAAGAAAGAGAGGAAAAAATTCACGTCGTCCATAATTTTGCGGTTTTCATTCTGGTGTCAATTTAAGCTCATTTAAATACAAAAGGCCTGTTTTTCTTATCTACATGAAAGTTTCTTTTTTCTCAAGAAGCAGCAGTTGAAAGTTCACTGTTGGATCTCAAAAAAATCCCAATTTATCAAATGGAGTTAATCGCAAATGGCGTATGTTAAAAAAATATCCACACATGAAATTGTATGCAAAAAAATTGACTGACTTTGCTCATCAGATTTTGATGTCACAGTCTCAAAATATCAGAAAACAACCTAGACTAATCTCATTCTGCATCAGAGGCATAAAGATGGTCCGAGGTATCCTGGATCGATTTTTGATCAAAAAGAAGTACTTTGGTCGCCAAAAAGTGAGCGGCACGCTGCAACAAATCTTATTTTTTGCCATCAAAAGGGATGAACTCAACCTTCAAGGTACCATCAGGGCACCCCGACGTCTTTATGACGCTTTGTCGATATCACAGCAACGCAACGATGCCTTGACGACTATGTTGTGTCACTTTGGAGACCGTCTTGTTATCATGACATTTAGTCAAAGTGCTTAAAATAATCCAACATTATGTGCTATAATTGCACTGAAAATAATTTTATAATTTAGGCGAACTTTAGTATTACCTGAAAATAAGTTTTGACATTTGGTCCCCAAAACGGGACGTGGGATTTTCATTAAATAAGCCCAAATATATGTGAAGCTGGATTTTACCAACTCCACACCAGAAACACACCAGAAAGGCTCAAGAATCCATACCAAAACATTGGACATTATAAGTGAACAACTCCCAAAAAAAGAAATTTCTCTTTAATTCTTTTCACAGCAAAAAAAATCATTTTAATGGCCATTCACGTTCATCATAAGTCAATTTATTTAAACCTTATTTTTTGCCTATAATCTCTGCATGTTCTCATCTCTTGCTGATTCTCTGGATAAAAGATGGAGAAGAAAAATATAAAAAATTTCATTCTTCCATTTACAGAAATTAAATTGTAATAAAAAAGTTTAAGTGAAGTTTATAAACCTTAAAATGACATTAGCGTCACTCAATTTAAAAAAGTGAATAAAGTTCAATTTATAGAATGGACATATAATGAGTCGCATTATCGTCATCATAATAAATATAATAGTTAATAAATTAAACTAAAAAATATGATGTAAAAATAAGTACGAATTGTGAGACATAAATTAAGCATGGCGAATTTCATTTAAGTCCTCATCATGGAGAGTAAATGAGCAAATTAAAGAACACATGTTACAGTTCCTGTTGTTGTCATTCTCCTTTAAATGACATTAAGGTTTGTCAAGTTATAGAACTTATGAGAATGGACAGTAAGTATCAGATGTCATTGAAAGACAGGAATTGTCTTTGTTTTAATGGCGCATTTCCACTTCCATTTTCATTAAATTGGTCAATTATTAAAGTTGTAAAAATTTGCATGCAAATGAATGACTTTATGACTCTTGTGAAGGATTGTATGCTGATGATGATGAAGTTGAATATTTTGTGACGGAAATTAATAACTTATTTAATGATTTCTATGATTTTAATTCATATTTGGAACTTTCTACAGTAGAGAACTAATTAATGGAGTTTTAGACTCAATGTTAAAAGCTCAATAATCTAGGGATGTTCTGATTATAGAAATTTGTAAGGGGTTTTCCTTTCCTAATCAAAATTAGAATCCAAAATATTCGAATCTACATAAAAATACTCAGATATGTCATCTGAGTAGACATATTAATGAAATAGTTGGTTCTGGTTTTATATTTTGATCATCTTTGTCAAATTATCTCATTTCAATGTTGCCAAAGTTGCTAAGCAGGAATATTCACCAAAGAACTTCTAAAATATTGACTACTAGAATCAGGGGCCGGTACCCTATCCCACCCTAGTGGTACTATTACCTACCCTGGGGTACCCTTACGTAGGGTAGGGTAGGGTACCTCCTAGGGGATAGAGGAGGTTAAATATTCATACTAAAGTTCCCTTATTATCAAAATCCAGTTCTAACAGGTGTATACGTTGACTAAAAACTGGTTAAAAGCAGTACAACTCTGTCAGTACAGTGATTAATTTTTCACAAAGACACAAATAAGTTGCATCAAAATGAGGAAATAAAGTTCATCTAACAAGACTACAATGCACAATATCAAAAGAATTTTTTAACCAAGTTCCTCATAACAGACAACATCAAACATGACAATACAGCATAAATAAAAAAAATCATATGAACATCAGAGAGGAACAATGTCAACCTTCAGTAAGTACACAACACAATAAAAGAAACTATTATATGACGAAATAATTACAACAGCCATAACAATGATAAATAAAAAAATAGAAGAAGAAGAAATTATGACAAAAATTCAGTCAGTCGTTCTGTTTGTGATTTTATGATGGAGATTACAATTTGTTGTGAATGACGATGACGATTGTGTGTGAAAAATGATTCCAAGCTCTGATTTTTTGATTAAACCGAAGCCATATGAATGCATTCCACATCCTGAACTCAATCAAAAGTTGAAAAAGTAATGAAGATAATCAGACAGAGTCAAGAAATGTGTTGAATTTCACCAACAAAAAAAGAGAGAGAGAATTGTTCATGTAGAGAAGCCGAAATAAGAAATTAAGAAATTGATTGGAATAAAGAAAAGGAAAAAGAATCAACGGCAGCCGTGGATAAAAGTGAATTAAATTTACAATTGAGCCCAACCTGATGAAATAAGAAGAACAACATTCAATTCAGATTTATTTCTCTCATTCGCATTCAATACCGTTACTTAATATTGTTATTGCTGTTTGTTGGAAGTAAGTCTCTTATAACAGTCGCTATTGATATTATTTTTTATTATTTTTTTGTTATGTTTTGGTTTTTGCCGGTGTGGTACTTTAAATTGTCTGAGCAGAAAGAAAATACACAGTACACAATGATGTAAAAAGAGATATTGAAAAATAATCGTTAGTTCTCGACTTTTATTTTTGTGATGCTTATAAGTATGAATTTCAGGAGGTTGAAACAATTTCTGAATGAGTTGACATTTTTTTGTACTTGTAAAATAAAATAATTTGATTTTAATCATATAGAAGCTGAGAATGGCTTAGAATAATGCTCTGGAAGTGACTACATAGCAAAAATTTTAGTTACCCGAGCGGCACCAAAAAAGTCAGCATCAAATTAATGAAATTTTTCCAAAATGGTAGGCTATTTTATCCCAGACCCCTTTCCGTTGAGCCGGTTGCTCGATATACCCCTAGACTACGGTTAATAATAATGCGTGAAGGGCCCAGCTTAAAGCTGGAGGCACTGCGATTATAGAAATCTATTGTACCACACCCTTTAGACCTACAGTTTATAGTGGAATCCGAACCACTTGCAAGCTCTGCACATTGCAAGGACACGAGTACGTCATAAGACCTGATGTACCCTGCAATGTACCTAGTTACAATTCGTGTGCATAAGATGCTGCTAAGAAATCATCCAAATACTAGTATATCCTTGTATACCTAGCAATGGAGACACATTATGTACCAAAGGCCTCAAAACTGCACCCAACACACGAACCGAGCTTCATAACTAGAACGGTGAAATGGAAAAAGAGCTTCGAAAATTAGACCTGACCTGGGATTGAACCCAGGACCTTTGGCACGTAAGGCCAACGCTCTACCATTTAGGCCACTGATGCCACTTCACCGCTTAGACTACGGTTACCTTAATGGTATATCCCTAGAGTAGCACTAGGCCATACCCCTAGAATAATCCTATGGCATACCCCAAGGGTGACCTAGGCTATTCTTCTAGTGTAGCCCTAGGGTAACCTCTGTGATAGTGTATACAGTAGGCTGTAGGGTATACCGAGCAACTGACCCCTGCTATTATTTTTAGTATAACAGGGGTGTACCCAATAAACCAGCCATTCCCTCCAATACAAAATTTCCAGAACATCCACCTTAAGATCAATCATAATTACAGACTCTATAATATAAAATAAAATTCCAAGAAGCAAATCAACAAAACGTAATCAAACAACTTCCACTCGCCTGTTGCACATGTGAAAATAAATTTTCTAAATTCAATCATTAATTTCTATAAATATCACATCCATATACAGAAAATGCATGATACGTCAGCTTTAAAACACCTCCTCAAAAAAAACATATTGATCGTAATCGCATTAGTCATTAGCTTATTAATTTCTGTCTCATAATTTCTAACAGCAACAAAATGTGTATAATAAATTGTTGATCATTTTAATGATCTCCGAAAGCGATTTAATAGTTAAATTTGTAGCACGTACTCAATTCCCATAAATATAATGAACTACGAACTTAGACAATAAATTTAATTCATTCATTTTTTTTATTCTCACGACTTTTTTTTTGCTTGTTGCTTAGTTTTTTTTTGTTTTTCTCATTACACGATACGATTTGTAAGTTCTAAGTACTTGACCTTGTGTAGTTCCATAATTAGCAATTTTATTCTAATGAAATTTGCCGACAGAATTGTTGATGTGGGAAAAATATTATGTCAACGCTTGATTTTCAGAGCGGTCGTCAGATTTTGAGATAAGAATCTGTGAATTCTTTACAGAATTAATAGCCGATCAGCACAACATAGTCATTAGGGGACCGTCAATACGACAATGATGTGGGGTGCCCTGATGGCACCGTGATGGTAATTTTTGTCAAACTTGAATCAGGTTCTATGCATTAGAACATAGTATATCATAGCTTATCGTATAAAATGGAATATTAAGTCTTTTAATTCTATTTTTCATCCATGATATCTACTTCCAGTTTGAAATAAAATATTATTCCTTGGTAAGCGTTTCACTGAGTTCAAGTGCTCATCTTCAAGCATATAAGATCAAGTAGTACTTTAAATTTTGAGCATATTTAGACTTAAAATCTCACAGATCGTGCAAAAAAATGACTAAACTTAAGAGGTTATTGACTTTGTATAATTTTTCTGCAAGATGACGAATTTTTGAATGTCATGTTGGCATTAAATTGCATTTTTTGAACTCAAAGCTCCTCAAAAATATCAAATTTGGAGATTTACGTAAAAACTTGCTTTGTTATTCAATAACATATCCAAATTCTTTCAACAAAATCTGGATTGTGTTTTTTGTACGATGAAATACAAAAATGCAATTTTAAGTTATAGGATATCCATTTAATAAGATGGATTGCCACAGGTACTCAACTGATGTAAATGATGCAAATGAGGACATATCCCTATTTTCTATAAAAAGGCTATGGGCTAAGTATTAAAAATTTCTAGATCCACGCCAATATCAAGTTATGTCTCTAGATCCATAAATTTGCAACTCTGCGAGAACTCTGCCTTGTTTATGTGCATCAAAAAGAAACTTTTCAAAATAAGAAGAATAAGTAACGAAAAAAGAAATGAGAGGAGGAAGTAGATAGCATTACATAACGACAACAACAATGAGCAGCAACAAAAGAACGTGAAACTATAAATAAAAAACACTAAAGTTGAATTACCCCCAAAAAAACCAACGTACCGAATTCAATTCAGAGAATGGAAAGAGAAGACGGAAAAGAAGGAAGAATGAAAGTTTTTCTTGTGCAAATTCTTTCGTAATATCATAAATAGCATTTTTGCGTGCTCTGCTGTATTATGAGAATTTTCGTTCATTCCAAACAAATATAAAAATGAATTAATTTTATGAGAAAACCGGTTCAAGGTTAAAAATCGTTTATGCGACATCTCTAGCGTCATTTTCAATTAAATTCAATTGACTCGGGTCTTTTTTGCATTGATCTCATAAACATTGTCATTGTGTTGAATTTTATTTATAAAAAAGATTCATTTTTGCTCAACTGACAATCGAAAATTAATTAAAGGCGGTGATGAAATGAACGAATATGTTAATAAACGTTGATGAAATGATTTTTGGTCGCTTTAATTGGGAAAAAATGGATTTAATCGCGAAACATTTTTTGCTACTGTCTGAGTTTTGAGATTTTAACTGCTGTCGTCTGTAAATCTAGTTGGATCTGGAGTAATAATGATTGAAAAATCGACTTCTATATATAGAAGGTATATATAGGTATAGAATAGGAGTCTACATGAGACACAGACCCCCAGAGGCCAAAATTTCTCTTTTTTTCAAAAGGTTCACGCTTTGATTTCTAAACAAATAGACAATAATGCTCCATAACAATATAACATCACGAAATAACCAAATATATTTCATAACTTTATGAAACTATTCACATAAATTGAAGATTTTATTGCCTCTAGTCAACTATTTTAAACTAGTGCAACTCAAAAGGTAACTAACATGAGAATTCAATATGATCAGAATAAAGTGCAAAATTTCATAACTTTCCATTAAATAACAAAATATCACATTCTACAAAGCTGCACAGTCAGAGGTCAGAACGACGATAAGAGTCTCACTTAAAGTGAATATTTTTGGACATTTTACGACTTTTTAACAAGCATAATCTGTTTGTACGAAATTTAAGATGGCAACAAATTGATGTTTTTCAATATAATAGCAAAAAATGTTTATAGAAAGACCTTCAAACCCTTTAATTAAATCAACAAAGCAGCCCTGTTGATTAATCTACAATCAAAAGCGTAAATATGAAATCTCAATTAAAACATTTTTGTAAATATCTCAAAAGAAGAAATAAAAATTGAATGATCATCAATATACAGATAAGAGTGCCAATTAAATTCGATTTAATTAAGGGCCTCAGTCGCATTCTTCCCATACGCAACTTGCCTGCTGCTCTTTTTGAACTTTCATCATCGAAAAATAGTTAATTGTTTTATTTTCATTTTCATTCAGCGAGAAATGAAAAATGGGAAGTTTAAGAGTGTCTTTGTGATGTTGATCGTGAGACATAGACGCATTTTGTAGATTTTTTTTATTTAAATATTTTTTTTTAATAAATTTTTTAAATCTTAAGTTTTTTAAATTCTTTAAATTTTTTCAATTTAAAGTTCTTTAATTTTTTTCGATTTTAAATTCTTTAAATTTTTTAGTTTTAAATTCTTCAAATTTTTAAATTCTTCAACTTTAAATTCTGTAATTTTTTCAATTTTAAATTCCTTAAATTTTTTCGATTTTAAATTTTTTTTAAATTTTTTTAATTTTAAATTCTTTAAATTTTTAAGTTTTTCAATTTTAAATTCTGTAAATTTTAAAATTTAAAATTTTTTTAATTTTAAAATTTAAAATTTTTTTAATTTTAAATTCTTTAAATTTTTTTAATTTTAAATTCTTTAAATTTTTTAATTTTAAATTCTGTAAATTTTTAAATTTCAAAATTTTTTATATTTTTTAAATTTTCAAATTTTTAAAATTTCACGTTATTAATGGATTTTAAAATTTTTAGTTTAGGCATTAAAAAATTCTCGACATTAGCAACAACAAAAATAAGTAAAAACCTCAATAGCACCAAACTAATGCTTCAATTCCAAACATTAATAAGGTATCTGTTTTCTTTATTATCATAACTAAACTAGCCCAACGACCAACCAGCCAAATAAAATGCTTAATAAAAGCTGCCTTTTTTTAAAAAAAAAATTGCGTCAAAAAAAAAATTTCGATAAACAAGAAAAAAATTCATTAATGAAAATTGAGAAAGAGAAGAAAAAAATCAAACGATGGGAATTGTGCCCTCATTTTACAAACGATGTGCATGGATGCTACGACTTATGAAAATATACATTTTTATAAATATAAATGCGTATATTTGGGTCTCATAACTTCTCATTTTGATCAGCTGTTGCATTATAAAAGAGATGAAAATGTTTAATTTACTGAAAATCTCGTAAAACGCATCTCAGCATATGAATAAAATGTGAAATGATATGTGCGCGGCAAAAACAACAAGAAAAGTTTCGAAATCACTGGATTTTTTTTTGTTTCTCATTCAACTCGTGCACAGCTACTCGTGAGAATTTTTTTTTTATTTTCTCTATTTTCATCTCGTCTTTTTTATGTAGAATTGTCGACAATTACTTTCATGTTATGATTACTATTGCGTAATTTTTGTGTTCATCTATAATTAAAGTTGAATGAATATGAGAGAAAAAATATTCAAGGTAATGCTTGTACTTAATAGATAATTGCACGTGTACAATGTTTTTTTCTATTAATTTTTCTTTTCCTGTCTCGCTTTGATTTCTCTATTATTTATCATATTCACACCAATTTTAATTGTGTGTGAATATATTGTTTTTGGTATTTCAGTGAAACTACTTTTTTGGACTTGCTGCTTCAGGCTTACGGAATCGACCCATAGTGTTCAGTATGGAAAGTCTGTGCCTAAAATTACCAATTTAACAGTGAAAACCGCATCTCGATTGGTGCTTCCATTGCCGAGAAATCTCAAAAAAACACTTTCTGTCCTTTAGCAAGTTAGCAAGTTAGCAAGTTAATCGGTGCGATAACTCGATTCAAACTCAATATTAAGACTTCTGGTTTTTTGTATCTGATAGATATCATGTATGGCAAGAACTGTATTGTTTTTGGAGTCATGAGATGCATCCAGTAAGGCACAAGGAACGAAAAACTGCTGTTTTTGGTCAAATTATAGCCGATTATTGCAAAACACATTTAATTTTTTTCATAGTAAAGGAATGTTTTGACCAAATGAGCTGATATTTGGTATGTAGGTTCCTTAGCTGTGCCTTAATATGGAACCGACGCCATTTTGGATTTCGAGGGGCTAGAAGCTACGCCAAATTGATTTTTGCTTTAACTTTGACCAAATGAGCTGAAATTTGGTATGTAGGTTCCTTAGCTGTGCCTTAATATGGAACCGACGCCATTTTGGATTTCGAGGGGCTAGAAGCTACGCCAAATTGATTTTTGCTTTAACTTTGACCAAATGAGCTGAAATTTGGTATGTAGGTTCCTTAGCTGTGCCTTAATATGGAACCGACGCCATTTTGGATTTCGAGGGGCTAGAAGCTACGCCAAATTGATTTTTGCTTTAACTTTGACCAAATGAGCTGAAATTTGGTATGTAGATTCCTTAGCTGTGCCTTAATATGGAACCGACGCCATTTTGGATTTCGAGGGGCTAGAAGCTACGCCAAATTGATTTTTGCTTTAACTTTGACCAAATGAGCTGAAATTTGGTATGTAGGTTCCTTAGCTATGCCTTAATATGGAACCGACGCCATTTTGGATTTCGAGGGGCTAGAAGCTACGCCAAATTGATTTTTGCTTTAACTTTGACCAAATGAGCTGAAATTTGGTATGTAGGTTCCTTAGCTGTGCTTTAATATGGAACCGACGCCATTTTGGATTTCGAGGGGCTAGAAGCTACGCCAAATTGATTTTTGCTTTAACTTTGACCAAATGAGCTGAAATTTGGTATGTAGGTTCCTTAGCTGTGCCTAAATATGGAACCGACGCCATTTTGGATTTCGAGGGGCTAGAAGCTACGCCAAATTGATTTTTGCTTTAACTTTGACCAAATGAGCTGAAATTTGGTATGTAGGTTCCTTAGCTGTGCCTTAATATGGAACCGACGCCATTTTGGATTTCGAGGGGCTAGAAGCTACGCCAAATTGATTTTTGCTTTAACTTTGACCAAATGAGCTGAAATTTGGTATGTAGGTTCCTTAGCTGTGCCTTAATATGGAACCGACGCCATTTTGGATTTCGAGGGGCTAGAAGCTACGCCAAATTGATTTTTGCTTTAACTTTGACCAAATGAGCTGAAATTTGGTATGTAGGTTCTTTAGCTGTGCCTAAATATGGAACCGACGCCATTTTGGATATTGAGGGGCTAGAAGCTACGCCAAATTGATTTTTGACCAAATGAGCTGAAATTTGGTATGTAGGTTCCTTAGCTGGGCCTTAATATGGAACCGACGCCATTTTGGATTTCGAGGGGCTAGAAGCTACGCCAAATTGATTTTTGCTTTAACTTTGACCAAATGAGCTGAAATTTGGTATGTAGGTTCCTTAGCTGTGCCTGAGTATGGAACCGATGCCATTTTAGATTTCGAGGGGCTAGAAGCTACGCAAAATTGATTTTTGCTTTAACTTTGACCAAATAAGCTGAAATTTGGTATGTAGGTTCTTTAGCTGTGCCTAAATATGGAACCGACGCCATTTTGGATATTGAGGGGCTAGAAGCTACGCCAAATTGATTTTTGACCAAATGAGCTGAAATTTGGTATGTAGGTTCCTTAGCTGGGCCTTAATATGGAACCGACGCCATTTTGGATTTCGAGGGGCTAGAAGCTACGCCAAATTGATTTTTGCTTTAACTTTGACCAAATGAGCTGAAATTTGGTATGTAGGTTCCTTAGCTGTGCCTGAGTATGGAACCGATGCCATTTTAGATTTCGAGGGGCTAGAAGCTACGCCAAATTGATTTTTGCTTTAACTTTGACCAAATGAGCTGAAATTTGGTATGTAGGTTCCTTAGCTGTGCCTTAATATGGAACCGACGCCATTTTGGATTTCGAGGGGCTAGAAGCTACGCCAAATTGATTTTTGCTTTAACTTTGACCAAATGAGCTGAAATTTGGTATGTAGGTTCCTTAGCTGTGCCTAAATATAGAACCGACGCCATTTTGGATTTCGAGGGGCTAGAAGCTACGCAAAATTGATTTTTGCTCTAACTTTCACCAAATGAGCTGAAACTTGGTATGTATGCTCCTTAGCTGTGCCTGAATGTGGAGCTGACGCCATTTTGGATTTCGAGGAGCTAGAAGCTACGTCAAACTCATTTTTTCTCTAATTTTGATATTTTTGACTAAATAAGCTAAAATTTTACGATTTTTTGTAAGTCTTGTTAGTAACATAATACTAAGCTATGAATGAAAAAACTTGAAACGGTGTGAATATGCCCATGAAGCGTGATCGCTTCATTACTAGTTTATTACTCTATTCAGTCTTATTTTGTATTAGGTTTTGGAACTAAATAAAAAATTATTGAAATATTTGTAAGATTGTTGAGCTGAAAATTTTTTCAAGTGCACGAACTTCAATTTTCGCTCATTAAAATTCTTTGAAAAATAGCTTTTAGCTGAATTGTTTTGGTTTGGGTACTCGATGCAGTGATGGAAAGGCTGACAAAAGCTTAGAATGTAGCAGAGCTCGATGTTAGGTGTAAAAAGATTCGATTTTAGTCTACTCAACTTAAAGTATATCGACTTTGAACTCTGGGGTTGGTTATACGGTATATTATAAACTATACCCCTACCAGGACCCATACCATACCCATGAGGGAGTGTATTGATTGGTATAATCTAGGGTATACATTATCTTTGGGATATAGCAGGGATATATCTTAGGGTATACTGATCTACCGACCCCTGGAATGAACCATTTGAATCTTAAATGTGAATCTAATTTTTGGATGTCCAAAAATTGAAGTTCCATTCGGGTAGGCACATCAATTTCAGCCAGTAAGTCAGCCTTAGTAACATATTATTCCCAAAACAGCACTTTTCATTTATAATCCAACTCTGACAATAAAAAATTTCTCATTATTATTACTTATTAATTGCCTTTACTCCCATTACAATAAGTCAAGTATTACATTCAACCAGCACAAAAGCTACTGATGAATATTTTATATCTAAATTAATCTCAGAGATTTTCTTAATGTGTTATGAGACAGTCAAAGCTAATTCATTTCAAGTTAAGATTCTTAACGAAATAAAAGAAATTCTTTTTATTGTAATACAATCTTCTACTTAAGGTTTATTAGAGTTTTGATCTTAAACTTGGTCAGGTATATATTTATAGCAGTGATGGACAACCTTTTCTGTGACATGAAATATTTGAACCTTAAAAACACCAAATAAGACAAAAATTTCTTCACAGCACACCAGAGCAGGATCTACAGTACTAGTGGGTCGTGGCACATCAGTTGAAAGTGGTCTGGAGCAAGTTTCGAGGCTTTAGAGCAGTGACTTGCTCTACTTGTGTCCAGACTTGTGTCTGGAGGGATTAAAGACTCAAACTTTTTCGGCTCGCGGCACTTTAGTTACCATTTTGTAGATTTGGTGACTCACTAGATTCAAGTTATTAAGGTAGTCCAGGGCTGGGTTTTTTGGTATATACCTACACCCGGGTACCCTAGGGTATACCGACAAACCTTGTCCAAGTCAAGCTCAGAAGTGTCAAGTAGAATTTTATAACTCACAAAATTTGAGGGAAACTCTTAGACTGGAAAACTTGAAGAAGTTATGTGAAAAATCAGGGAAAATTTTTAATTCCTACAAATTTCGTGGCACACTAGTGTGCTGTTCCTTAACACTCCACTGAATGTGATCATCAAAGAGCGCTACCTCAATAAATATTTATCGAGAGTTGATACCTTGTGTAAACTTCAAGTATGAGACTTTATTTCCAGGAAAAAACTTGATTGTGTGATGAAAATATTATAAATAAATATTTTTATGATTCTCCATAAGCTTTTGATGCTTGAAAAATAACACCTTATTGTAGGAAAAAATAATATTCTCAGTAACCGATAGCCTCAAAGTTCCAATAATTTTTTGCTCATTAAAACATGACATACATTACACGTTTTTTGCATTAGTTAATTTCTAACTGATTTCTAATTATTTTGTTTTATAGGTGGTACGAACAGAGCTGTAAAAATGTTTGATTTAATGCGAGGCTAATAAAGCGTAGATTAATTCATGGTTAACAAGGGAAACCTCATTTAAAGGATGTTTAAATGGCTTTTATGATGTTTTGTAATGAGGTTGCCTTGATAGACAATGGAAATAATGCTTCAACTTAGTAGTCAGTCTCTATTCAAAACTCAGATAGCTTAAATTTCAGACAAAAGTGACCAAAAGTTTCAAAAAGTTACGTCACCTTGTCATTAACTGCGTCAATTTCCCCCATCACATCTAAGGTAACACTAGCATTGACTAAATTTATCTCATCTAT
The DNA here is from genome assembly GCA_963573255.1 of Chironomus tentans. NCBI lineage: Eukaryota > Metazoa > Arthropoda > Insecta > Diptera > Chironomidae > Chironomus > Chironomus tentans. Next base: position 9,062,966 of record OY754303.1, read on the forward strand.
CTGTCCATTCATCACTCTCATTATAATAAATCATAAAATATAATTATCGTAGTAATTTTCAACTTCCATAAAAGTAAAGTGCAAAAAATTGATTCTGTTCAATAAATTTTGATTGATTTTTATAATTTTTTTTAAAATCTCACAGAATAAATTTCATATAATTCAATATAATGCCTCTCACGAAGTTAAACTCAATTTTGTGATAAAAACAAAGTTTTTCTTCTAAAAAACAAAGTTTAAAGTTAATAAATCAGATGGCAATTATCAAACACCATAAAGTTTTTAAATTGAAAAGTTATTTTTGTGTGAAAAAAGTTAAGAAAAAAGTCAAGCGTTTAAGTTGTAAAAATGTTGAGCACAGTAATTGCATGTCCATAAAAGGTCAAGACTCAATGGTGAAACAAAAATAACAATTTTTATATTTTTATAAATACAGAATTATTATTTTACAGATTTAGTGTTTTAAGCAGCTAGAGTTGGGAATGAGTTGATTTGGGGTACCATACCCTATCACGGGTAGGTATGGTATACTCTTTTGTACCCCACCTAGGGTAGGATAGGTGGGTTTTTTTCTTAAATTTCAACATCCAGTGAAAAAATGTCGAAAAAAAATCAAGGGGTGGAAACTCAGAATTAATTTCAAAAAACCTTACGAAATCTCTCAAAAAGGAAGAAAGTCATTAGTGAATAATTTTGGAACTTCTTCCTTGTCTGTGGATTTTGTAGGATTTAATGAAAATTAATCTTAAGTTCTCACTCCTTGAAAATATCAAAAAATCAGACAAAAACTTCAAAATCTAAAATTTTAACCAAATCCACTTAAATAAATTTGTAATCCAAAATTAAACTTTTCTCCACACCAACAACTCTGTTCAGAAACGATCAAAACTTGAATAGCTGGCTATTCTCGCGGTGAGAAAATTTCTCTCATGTTAATCAAAACGAAAATATTTAATGAATATTTGAACCGTCTAAAGTGAGATTTATTTTCTTTTAATCAGAATTTTCAACCCATTGAATTGGGAGACCATGAATTTAATTTTGTAAAATTCTTTATGGTATTTAATTTCATTATATTTTCCGTTACCATCACAAATTGATTTTTCTTACTTCAAAGTATTTTTTTAAATCTTTTTTTTTATATCCACAGCACGAACAGTGTTTTCTTATCACTGAGTATAGTTTATACTAAAATTAATAACAAAACTGGACGATCTCATCTGTTACTTGTGATAATATTGTAATATAATATAAATTAGCACGAGTTAAGAATTAAGGGTCGGTTTTAGTGTTAACTAGGGTGCCCTTACCCTTCCCTTATCCATATCTAAGAGGACCCTAGCCCACCCATCTGCCCCATCTTTACAGGGCTCTAAAGGTACCATAGACGAATGAAAAGGTTTGGTACCCTAGGGCATACTCTAGGTAGGTAGGGCACTTTGAAGTAGTTCTAGAAACCGACCCCAAGATGATGTAATTGTACATATGAATGCAATATAACAGCAGATTTTCATTCAACCGCAACCTTGAAAAATCAGAATCTGTTTCGCTATTTTGCTCGAAATTTTGCTTGTTCGTGATAAATTTTACACGTACTACTAGTTTTTCATCATTCATACAGAGTCTAGAGTTATTATCACATACACAAAAAATCATTAGCATTTCTCTCCCATATATCTCATCTACTCATGCTCTTCTCGATGATAATTTTATTCATTTCTCGGATTTCCATTATTTTCATTCCGTTTTGTTTTGTTTAACACATTTATTTGGTGAAATATTTTTTGTTTCGATTCTAAATAGGTTAAAAATATTTAATGTGGCATGGTCGCCGGGATAATTTTGTGGTGTTCGATTTCAATAATTATGTCATTCACTCAAATGGAGAAATTTATTGCTGAAATATCAGTTAAATATAGTCTGACCAGATGATGTTTCATTTTTTTGTTCATTTTTAAGGTTTTATTAAGGTAAAATTTAATTCAAAGAATTCTGAAAGCATAGCAAAAATAGAAGACAGTCCTCCCAAAAACCTATCAGATACTCAACCTAGTTAAATACCAATTAAATACATCTATCATGCAGAGAATTTTAGAAATTGAACTTTTTTTCAGTTGTTTTCTCACAATAGAAATATGGTTATCACAGGAGTGTTGGAAGAATTGATTACTGGTTGAACTAAAGTTTTTGGGGTTAAAGACTGAGCCACGGATCGTATTCTGGAGCGTAGTAAGGTTATTTGGTGCCTGAGCCTTATTCAAAAATTTAGAGCTACATTAGATTGAATTTTGGAATTTGTGTCATTTTATATGGATTATTTAACATATTAAACATTTATTTTAAAAATACTTTTTGGTCATTCTTTTACATTTCAACGGTTATTTTTCAAAAAATATATAACCGTTATTTTCAAATACATTTTGACCGTTATTTTTCAAAAAGGTTTTGGTCGAGATTTTTAAATACTTTTTTGACCGTTAATTTCGAATTTTTTGGGCTTTATTTTCCGCTCACGTTCTATGCACTTTAGTCGGTCACATGTGGCTAACCCCGTATTTTTTAACGTTTTTTAGAAAGAATCCAAAAAACCTGCCTAAAACTTTCAAATCACATAACTCTAATTGAAACCCCCTCGCGAAAATTTTATGTCTCTACCCCTGTCTTCCTAGATACACTCGTGGTTGTAAATATCTCTTAAAAACTTCCAACAAGTCACAGATGCAAAAAACATCCTCGATATATTTTTTTTTTAATTTCAAAACTTTCTCATTGAAAAATTCTTTTAAAAACTTTCTTAAACTTGAACTCAAAATTAATTTAGTTTTAGACTTCCTAACACTGTTGTTCTTGAAACTTATCCACAACCACTGTAATGCTGCAAAATCTTTCACTTCTCGAGTCATTCACTCTTTGATTAATTTTCTTTTTTGTGGTCAACCTTTTTTGCAGCAACTTTAACCACATCAACAAGATTTATTTTCGCTTTTAAGTTAATTTTTCATCGAGGAAACAGTAATTTTTTTAATTAATTTATTTTCTCACTGATTTGATCATTCGTTTCTCTTTTATTTTTATTTTTTTTTGTGTGGTAGAAAAAGAAGAAGAAAAATTAAATTCTACATTTTTCATGCTTTTTAGACTTTTTATTTCTTCACGTTTTTCTTTATCGCTTCTCATTTCATTCTTAAATTTTACCATTAATTTTCAATCGGAATGACTGTACGATCATTGTATCAAGTAGAATACGTAGAGGAACGGAAAAATTCTCTACACACGAGTAAGAAGAAGAAGACAAAACAGAAAGAAAAAGAAATTTAATTTCTATGTCAAATGCAATTTAGCTTGAAGTTCTTAATTGAAGAGCTAAAGAAAAAAATTTCTTAAATTACTTTTCAATGTAAAACTTTTGATGTTGATGAGAAAAAAGCTGTGGAATGAAGATGTTGAGTGAAAGAATTTTAAGTGATTTGAACACTTGTGAGTGAGAATTCTGAGATTACGAGATTTTTGACATCAAATTGCTCATTTCTATAAAGTATAAACTTGACGTGATCCTTCATGATCGACTAATGCGCGTTATCTCCAAGCAAAAACTGGAGAAGAAAGCAGCAATCACAAATATTTGACCTAAACTGACAAGAAATATTCAAAAACTAACGGTCAAAGAATATTCAAAAATTAACGGTCAAAGAATATTTAAAAAATAACGGTCAAAAAATATTTGAAAAATAACGGTTAAAATATTCAAAATTAATGGAAAAATAATCTCTGATCCCCTTCTTTACTCTCTTCTGATACCCATCCACTCTTAATATCCCTCAATCTGGATCTTATGACTCTTCTGGACTTAAACAACATTAAAATCCCTAAGAAAACGTAATTCAAGCCTTACGTAACATTAAATTCAGACTTCTAAATTAGAAATCTATCGAGAATCGCCACATAAAATTAACAACTTGTGACGAAAATCGTAAAAATTCGCATATAATTCTACAATACCTCAACAAACATTTTATTAACTTCCATCGAGCCGTTATTCTGTTTATTTTTGCTCTGTGTTTCACCTCAACCATGACAAAATTAACACACGAATTACGAAATCATTGCTCGTAAATGTGTTCCATGTGCCCTAACCTCATGAATATCGTTCAGTTTTGCATAATTTAGAATCATTGATATCGACTGAAGTTCATGCAATTTTACTATATAAACAAAAGATTTGTCAAGTCATAAATGTCGGCAGAAATAAATGTTTATTATCAGTTGTTTTGAGACATTTTTATGGATTTTGATAAGAAAGTTGTGGGAAAATTGGTTTTTTGACTTCGGTATTAAAACAAGATTAAGAATTTCAAATGAATCAAATTATATGGACTGAAAGAACGCAATTTTAAGGACAGGAGTGGATTTTGGAGGTGTAATTTTAGATGTTTTAGCAAAAGTTTTTAAAATTCTGAATTTTTGGGCTCCTATTTCAAATTTATTATATAATAAGGAACACATAGAACTATCTAGGGTATCATAATGTTACAAACTAGTGTATCAGTTTACTATAAAATGATATAATGGGATTCGATACTATATAAGGCATACCACAGCCTTCTAAGCATGCACCCCTTACCCCTTCTAACGGCTACTAACAAGAATACTCTAAAGAACTACTAAACCACATCCATTTACAATACCTTAATTACCATACCATAAAAAATAGTATAAACCAAATATTCCCATTCAAAAAATTATTCTAATGATTAAATCTCGCGTAAATACGTAGCAAATAAATACGCAAGCTGCTTTCTCACTCGTCCACAAACAAAATTATATCAGCAAAAAAATGTTTTTCGCCCTCATTAGGGATAAAAAAATATATTCATCAAGATAAAAATCAAATTTATTAGTTCAATTTGCGGAAAAAATGCTGTCGCATGGACAGACACTTGAAAACAATTACTTCCTTTCATAAAGTGAGCAGCGACTGTCAGCGTTGACGTTTTTTGTTTGGATTATAATGTTTATCAAATAATAGATATGTGGATGAGCCGCATGTCATAAATTTTTTGCTCCAGACAGTTTATAGTTTACGATTTCATCAATCAGCCATGAAATTTTCTCGCGAGCTAGCCTGTGGCAATAATTCTTTCATGCTTTGTTGATTTATTCATTGTACTAACCAAAAAAATATTGAAAGTCATTAACAGTACAAATTGTCAAAACTAAACTTAATGTTTATGATTTCAATGTGCTGCTAGCTATTTCTAACTCAAATATGGATTTGTCTGTGCTACCTAAAGTTTAAATTTCATATGAAAATGATTAATGTTGATTTTAATGATTGTTGAAATTTTACAATGCGCGGATATGTAGGCTGTACAAATGTAAGTGATAATTATCATATTTACACCGTCCATAAATTGAACCATTAATTTTACACGAACAAATCTTGTTATGACAGAATCGTGTTGAAAAATTAATAAATTTAGCACAAAAATTTCACATTCAAATTAATATTCTATTCCTTTAGTTCACGTCACTTTGGTTATCAATCAAACTCCAATTAGCTTTTTCAAATGATTTACATTCAATTCTAATTTGCCATTTGAAATTAATGGAAATTAATGACCAGACAATAACAATGGAAAATAGTGAAGTAATAAATGGAACGAATGGCGAGTAGGAAATGGTGTAAAGAACTGAGGGTGTGAATGGTGCGATTTTGTAGGTTGAAGAAATTTTTGTCATTTGAGAATTAGGGACCGGGAACGATTGCTCTTGGGTTTCCTTAGGGGTATGGCCTAGGGTAACCCTAGTATATACCCTGGGGTATACCGAGCAACCCGCCCTAGGTTTCTAGAAAAGTTTGATTTATCCTGCTTTATCATATAGTCTTGAAGTGCCCTTATCTATGTGTTTGTCAAAAAGGAATCGAATCTGAAGTACTAAGCCAGTGTATTCCAAACTGTGTGTCGCGACACACACACTGGTGTGTCGCCAAATATTCTAGATGTATCGCGAGATTTTTCCTACAAGGCCAAAAATGACCAGTTTTTGGAGACTTGCTCTAAAAAAAAGGTCATGAAACTCAATTTTTGTATGAATTTGTGAAAAATATATTTTTTGGTGTGTCGCGAAATTTTTTTGACTCAAAAGTGTGTCGCCAACCAAAAAAGTTTGGAAGACACTGTACTAAGCCATATGTGGACAAACCTGCAAGTTTTTGACAGCCAAAAAGATGATTGCGGCAGCTGACGAGTTAAACAACAAACCAGTAATATTCCATAATTCTTTTTCTGAGGACGCGAGTTCGATTCTCACCAGAGACTATTTTTTCTTAATTTTTAATTAATATATGTTACTTAAAAGGGCATAGATTGGTTAATAAGCTTCATATTGTTAAAATTTTCACAAAATTGCACCTACTCTGTGATAGCTAGGTATCCCCTAGCTACTCTACCTGCCTACTATGCTTGATTTTCCCTACTCTAACCTACCTTAATAATAATAAGAAAGGGTACCAGCGGTGTGACGTGAGCAGCTGAGAGAGTCTTATTCCGATCAATCCGGAATTAATTGTATTGTTTTATTATACCATACTTTACCCTATTCTACTCTACCATATACTACTCTACCCTACCCTACCCTACCTTACCCTAGAGCTAAGCAATTATACTCTGCTATACTTACGTAGGTAGGCCTACCCTACTGTCGAAAGTTTTTTTTAAAAAAAAGCTACTTGATATTTGGCAGGAAAGTTCTATTTAGAAACTACAAACACCATTTTCCCGCCAAAATCCAAAAACCTATTCACCCATAAATTAAATGCTAATTTATTTCGCAAATTTAAATTCCCCTTACAAATCAAAATATTCATCAAGCATCTCAATCAAATTCGCAAACTGAAAAAGTGTTAATTTCTCTGCAAATTCTTTCTATCAAGCACCGCTAATAGTAGCCAACTAACGTTACACAAAAAATAATCAGAAAAACCCACACACATACACAAATGTACTGATATTCCACGAAGTCAAATTCATTTATTTCTTTTCTGCACGGCGCACACGATAACTTTGTTTTTTGAAATATAAACCTCTTATCATTTCCATTTATTACTTTTTTGATAACAACGACATTGACATTTCGTGTTGTGACAAATGAGAACTAGCCAGAATAAGTAAATGTGTTTAATTTTCTTTTTGTATATTTATTTCCATAGCATATATCGATCACGAATTTAAGCAACGAAAACAAAATTTGTTTTAAAAATAAATTTAGAATTCACTCAATATAGTGATAATGTCAGCAGAAAGAAACCTTTATATGGCGCTGCGCTGGACAACTCACAAAATTTATGGCTTTGAGCATCGAAGAGAATAATTTTTTTATGCAAAAAATAGCAACAAAAAAAAGTCAAAAGTCTTCATTCATTTGAACACAGTGAAAAGAGAGGAGAAAAAAATTAAATCACTTCCATACGCCGATTCATTTCAATTCTTTATTGCTCTTTGCTAAAATGTTGCTTTCACGATATTCAGTTTTTTTTGTTGTCAAAATTCTTCTTCCATTGAATGAAGTAAGCGAGGCAACAATGAGGCATCGAGCAACGATGAAATTAACTGATTTAAACGTATAGAGAGAGAAAAAATTCCCGAGCCATAAAAAAATATTTGGTTCAATCGAATCGTGATTGATAGACGTTGAGCACAATTTTTGGAATATTTGTCCATAATTGAGCTTTATCGGATGTCTGGAGGAATTTTGAGAGTCATTGCGAAAACATTAAGTCACGAGTTAATTTAGATTTATTAAGAGTGCTATGACTTGAATGATTTGAAGCTGAAATGGAAATTTGAGAAGATTCTAGATGACTTTTAGGAATTGAACTTTATAAGCTACTAAATTCTGGTTATAACGGTTTTCTAGAATTTTAAAATTAACGGATTTTTGAAATTTGAATTCAGTATCAATTGATTTTGTCGTTTAATCAATTTCAATGGAATAAGTCAAGTCTCTGGCTTTTTACAGGGCTAATATTTAAACTATCGCATTGATCAGACTCATATGGAATACAATTCAGCTCAGCCATCTGCTCACATAGCCCTGCCTTCAATAATATCTATTCCAATATATACCAGACCATTAACACATACTAGCTGCAATTAAATATTCAATAAAACCACATGTGCTACTCGGAAACTGATTTTTTATGAACTTTGTAATGGATTCCAAATTAATAAGTCTTTCTTCTGTTCATTATTGCCCCAAAAATGTTTCTCATTGACTTCTTTCAATCTTATTCCCACTCAAAAACTGTTTTTCAGCTACTGTGAACTATTTTCTTTCTATTTGATCGTTTTTTGTTGACTTAAGAAATTTATATTTTTCAATATTCATAAATTACATATCATGAATGAAAGCCCACACAAAAATAAAAAGTGACACAGCATTGTACATTGTCTCTAAAGTAATATACTTAAAGTGACACAATGAGAACCTTTCTTTTCTCTTCCTATTCTCATTTTTTTTATTATGCACATGTGTGATATAATTCATATAGACTATGGCTTGTTCCATTCTATAGATGGCATTGGCGAAAAAGCACATACATAAGTTATAAATGTTTATAAAGGAATATAATCCAATTCGTGTCTACAAATAAATAAATAAATAATTTTTCTTCTTTTTTAAGGTTCGATTTCTCGCCTTTTTAAACTTTCAAGCCATTTCTGTGATTTTTGTATTGATTTCTTATGGATGTTTTGAAATTTGTGCTTTCAAAACAGCACCGCACCGATGACCATTAAGCGTGGGTGCTTTATAATCGACATTAGTTTACTGTCGCGCATATCATATATCATAGTCAATATTATAAAGATTCATTAGTATGATGACTTGCATGCTAACCGGCCTCATCAATTGTTTATTCAGTCGGTAATTGTTTCATCAATTGAAGCTACATAAAATGATGTTTTTAAAACAACGTAAATTACTTTCATTTATAAATTACAACCTATTTACATACGTGATAGAGTATATTCAAATGGAATTTGTCAAATGTGCTTAGTGACATCATTTTCTAGACAGATAATAAAAAGCTGAATATTTCTTTGGGCAGGTCGTGTTGAGTGAATGATTTTACAGAAAAATATTATCGAATGCATGAAAAATGACAGTTGAGTGATGGATTTATGAAGAAAACATGTCAACTTATTGATAAAGATTGGGTATATTTGAGTATGAAGGCATTAAACAGAGTTGTTAAGTTGATGAGTTTATTCACTTTTTTCAATGACGGTAACTCAATTTTAAGCCAAGTGTAACTGACTCCGAATGGTAGTCATTACTTTGTGACGTCTTTTAGAAATTAGATTTTGAAACCTTCAGGGGGAAAACAACTCACCGAACAGGCTAAAACTTTTATCTGTTTAGTCCTATTTTGCAGAGTTTTTGTCTATTTTGTAGGGCAGAAACTCGACCAAATTGAGCAAAACTCGGAAAAATCTGACAAAATAGACAAAAATTTTGTACAGTTTGGTGAGTTGTTTCCCCCCTGGAAACCTTCTTCCTCAAGGACAGGTTGTTGACATCAAGATAGATGAACTTTTTATATTTTTTAAGGGGACTGGGTGGCATTAAGTTAATTTTTCGGGTTGTTTGGCACCTGGTCATCCAGTAGATGACATCCAGAAGTCAAGAAAAAATTGTGCCTATCGGAAATTAATTTTCTACGATTTAAATATTCTAAATGAACATGTTAATACAATTTCTAAAAAAAAATAGTAGCTCTAGTTAACTAAGACTTACAAAACAAGACAGAATACTTAAAAGTCATGTTTCTAAAGCTCAAGATCTGCAGCACACTGTCAACAACTACAGAATATAAGTATTTAAGTATTTATTTTTATTTTTTAAGACAAAAAAATCACCGGCAACCAAAACAGTTTGAGAACCACTGAATCAATCTGTTTACCCTCTCATGACTAATTTCGCAAACTCAATTCCATACACAACCATCAAATGTAAACATTCAACAGAGAGAAATTACATCTTCGACTTTTAATATCCAAACAACGCAAATTGTTTAAACAATAAAGGCAAGGGTTTTAAAATTGTAAAGATAAAGATATTGCCTCGAAGGCAAGCTTTCGACCTAGACTACAAAAAAATGAAAACAGAAATAACCTTGGGGTTGAAATAGAATTATCAGAATCTCATTTGTGATTCAGAAACGTCATAAAATTTTATATTCACAATTCTTGTGGATAATGTCCATACGTGTGGGCTTCAGAACCTTAAAGAACTTTTGCATAATTTGTTTCACACATGTCTCATGAATCACTGCAAAAAATTGTCCATATTATGACTAATTTCTCCATGATATAATAAAATCAATGTCAGTAGTATCCATTTCACTGTAACTTGAATCAGCACTCATCATTTAAGACCTGCATTTGTAAACAAATCATGCTCATAAGTGTCACTTTTCTTTTTGATTATTTTTACAATCATATTTTCATAATTTATTACTCCTATGATCCCATAACGCCACAACCACAAATTTTTTATTGCTCATTTATTATGATAATAACTTGGCAACAGATTCGATGGAGAAAAAATTATGTTACGGTCTCATCTTTACAGAAACTTTTCCCTGTGTAACTCGTTAAATGATTCCCTTTGTTAGACTTAAACCAGCCACAATTGTTCACAATAATTATCAGAGATTAAGTTGGCCTTAATGAAGAATCATTTTTTATACATTATGGGACATCTTTAATAACTTCATAGACACAAACGAGTACGAATGTCAAAACAAAGTCATTTTGAATAATTAATTCCATTAAATTACGAAGAATTCTCATTAAGGTAATTTTTTATATCCAATCATCGCTAGCATATATGCAAGAACTCAATAAACCACGCACACGATTCAATTCCAACTTCTTTCATTTCACTTCACAAAAAACTGGAACTGATTTCTTTCAATTGATATTTATTAGAGGAAATATTTCTTATTTATTATTTTTGTTCACTCGACCTTTTAAACTGCTGATGCTGCACATGAATTTATCTTTTTTTGATATTTTTTTCTTCCTCTCTCACTCACTCAACTGCGTAAAAATCACAGGGAATTGAAGAATATTCTCTTTTTTCTGGTTAATTACTTATTGTTATTTCCTGCCTCTTCCTCATCCACCGATAATTTTCCATTAAGTACATACAGTCTAGTCTGTATGTTCAAAATTGAATTGTGTTTTATGCGTTTCAAGAATTTTTCCTTTTATGCTTTACTTTTTTTTCGACAAGACTAAGATTAAACCAAGCGTAATTCTTTTTTATTCACTCCATTCTCTCAATTCTTGAATGTCAGTGCGGCGTAAGAATTTTTTTTTGTAAATTTCTTGTAAACTTTTATTTAAATTCACTTTTTTTATTTAACACACACCGCACCAGTAGAAACAAAAATTAAAATTTTGTATTAGTACACACAACACAGCACATTGAGAGTATAAAAAAATTATATATTTTTTTAAATATTAACAAAAAGAGGTTTGCCGTACGTCAAGAGGGATAGACTGAATGCGATCAACTAAACGTGGAAAAATAAAAACAGTACCAAAACAACACAACACAGAATAATATTCAACTTCTACTCAGTTTCTCAGGCTTATTGTATATACGTATATGTATACATTGAAAAATACGTCTGTTGTGTCTAATGTAGAAGAGGGAATAAAGCATTCGACAGCGACTCTCAAAATTTTTTTTGTGTTGTTTCTCGCTCGCTTCTCTCACGAAAAATTTTCAACAGCTCTCAAAAAAAAATTGTATATTATTGTGAATAAAACAAAGTATTGAAGAAGAAAGAAATTATTCTCACAACATTAACACAGCATTGAAGGCAGCGAAAAGTGAAGTTTTTTTTATTATTTATTTGCGGTCACTTGGCGAACATGCTTTGTAAGAACACAGCAGAAGAGTGGAAAAAATTATTTTTTTGGCTATTGCCATGTATGTATTTTTGCTATAATAAATGATACAGACTTTCTTCTTATTTTGACGGTTACAGCTCTTTTACATACATTAAGTATATAAACACCACAAAAGGCCATTCTTTAAGAACGGAGGAGAATTAAAGTAAAGGAGAAAAGCTAAAGAAGAGTTTAACTTTTTTGCACTTAGCAATTATCGTAAGAGATATGTTGGATGTCCATCTAGTTGAAGACTGTTGGAAGTGAATTTGGTTGTGATCGTTGTAATCTAAAATTCAAAATTCTTTTGTTATTTTGAATCTTTAGACATTTTTAAAAATGATTTTCAAAACTTTAAATTTTGAACCCCCACCTCCATTTAGCTTGGAATTATTAAAGGTGTGTTCAGGTGTGTTCCAATCAAGTTTGTAAGGATTGGCAAATTCTTAATTATTATGAGTTTTAACCGGTAAAATCTCAAATTTTTCGATACAACAATCTGTTTTTTGGGTACACCCATACTCTAGATCAGGGGCGTAGTCAGGAAGGGGTCCAAGGTGGTCCGGACACCCTTTGAGATTGAAATTTGTATGGGAAATAATTTTGGAGCCCCCCCACTTCGAAAAATTTCTGGCTACACCCCTTCTCTAAGTATACCCTAGACAGTGGCGTAGCCAAAATTTCTCTTATCAAATTTAATAAAAATTTCTACAGGGGGGAAATTACTTTGTGGAAAAAATCATTTTCCGCCACACACTTTTGGAGCTATAACTCTAAATTTACATAAGCTAAGACAGTTTATCTCCTAATAGTAGACATGAGGTGGGTCTACGTCTCTGATCCTAGACAATACTTTAGAGCATTCGCTACCAAACCTAGAAACTGGATTCCAAATCCAATACCAACCGAGTTTCGTGACTAGAACGGTTTAATGAACATCAAGCTTTCAATTAAGTATGACATGTGATCGATCCCAGGACCCTTGCCATGTAAGGTCACTGATGCCATTTCACTGCCAATCAAGCACAAATCAATCAATAAGAACTAAGATCTTTCAAATTCATTAAAAAAATCCTATAGACACCCCAGATACAAATTGCGAATAAAGGAATGAGAAAAAAATCAAAATCAACAGTAAATGAATAGCACGCGAATAAAACCAAACTGAAAATAATACAGTATATAAAAGAATCCAAATGATAAGCACAACAGTAAATTGTAATTGGAGGCTTAAAAGCCAAGCAGGGTAATTAAAAAAATTTTAGCTCATTTTCACCAAACAAAATCTGCTTAATGGAGCATTTTCACTCGGTCATTTTCGCTTTTTATGAAGCTGCAAAATCTCAGTTTTGAGGCCATTTGGAAACTTTTTTTTTTTTCTTCATTTGATCTGTGTCATGTCAAGGGTGTCCATAAATTAACTATTTTTGTGTGTGCTGTTCTGCTTTGTTTTAATTATGATGACTTCATTGGATTGTTTAGTTGATGTTCAGAGTTGGAGTTTCTTTATCTTTTCGATATGATAAGAAGCCTTAATGGAAGTGATATCATCAGTTTATAAATCAGTACAAAGAACTTGTTTATTTTTTAAAACAATATGTGGATGTACATAAAAGACAATAAGCTGCTTATCCACACCAACACTTTTCTAACTTGCATTACATTCTTTTATTTATTTACGTTTAGAACTTTGTCGATTGAGTAACGGAAAAAGCATTAAAAAAGCGATTTAAAATTTATGATACAAAAAAAATTATTCACATAAAAATCACATGCTCAGTTTAAAAAAATGTTAATTGTGGTGCAATCGGTTGCTGCCATATAAACATAATTTAGCTCGGATGGAGAAGTGAAATAAATATAATTTCAGATGGTGGAAATGTTAGATAATTTTAAATTACATTAATTAGAATTAATTGAATTCCGTACAATTTGCTTATCGTTGATAATAAATTTTCTACATGCTTTATTATTTTTTAATTCATCTCACTTGTGACCATAAAATGCATACGCATTGATTGCACTTTATGTAATGATATTAAACATTTATATCATGATTATAGTCATAATGATTAAAATTTATTACTTTGCATCACCAAGTGCTCTTTTTGATAAACGAGCATCTAAGTAATAAATTAAACTACAATAAATTTTTTATAAACAGAATGGCTTTTGGACATTTCATGAGCATCATCGTGTGTCTGTACGATTTTCTAAATTTATTAAGTAAAGGGAGGCCATGTGGGGAAATTCAACTTTTTATGGCGGGATTGAAGCATAAAATTTTAAATAGATTTGCGGGTTTAATCATGTTCTGAATTAAATTGAATTATTGCTTTATGGCTTTGGATGTGTGTTGGGAATCGTAGATCTTAAATCTCAAGGTTACCAAATCAAACTAGAAGAACTAGCAGACTTTTCGTTATTTTCTTCTATTAAATTGGGGGTTCGAACCTTTGTCGTAAAATTCTTACTACCCCGGGTAGGTAGGGAATGTTCTAGGATACCCCAACAATCCAGCCTTCCACCAAAGGTACCCTAGGGCAAGATAAAGAGGATATCCTACCCTAGGGTAGGATAAGTATGGTACCTTAGAGTAGGATAGATGGGGTGCCCTAGGGTATACCCTATCTACCCGAGGTAAAGTAACCCTAGAAACCAGCCCTGATTTGTTGCTTCAGCAGCTTGACAGAAATGCAAATTAAGAAATTTTGTGACTGTTCTGAAACTTAACATTATCAAAGTTTTTCTTGAATTTAGAAACTGACTAAAGTTTGACACAATCTTCATTAAAATTGTGAGTTCACAAACTAGTCATCTCAAAAAGTGTCATCTCAAAAAATTATAACGTCTCAAAATTCATCAAATTTCTGACAATTCTATCATTTCCTAAGAATCAACCAATTTCCAGTAGATTCCAATTCCATTTCATCCAATCAACTTTAATAGCCTATTTAAAAATCATCAAATTACAAATCAACATCTGATACCACCTCCCCTACCTCCATAACAGCCACCTTATCTCCCAAATAAATTCCATTCCAAAGAATCACATATTTTCAGTTACAATTAAATTTACTGTTGAGCAAGCCAACTGCTAACAATAAACCACAACTTGATTATCTCAATCATTTGATCAGCAAGGTCGATTTACAAAATTCCCACCAGCATTTTCTCTCTTTTCTTGTTTTGTTGCGTCTGCAGACCTTAATAAAAGAAGAAAAAAATATTTTTTCGCCATCATTTATCGTCCTCGTTGTCATCGGAAGTTCCTAATAAATATTATAATAATAATCGAATTTATTAAATGCTGAATATGTCTGTACATGGAATGGAAGCATACTCTGATTTAAATGAGCACGTGGACAAAATATTGATGCGTAAATGTCTAAATGACAGACATGGCAGTTGTCGGTTCGTATATATGCTCATATGAAGAACAGAAATAAAAGAATTCATGAATGTCATAGATGGTAAAATCAAGGTTGATGTTGAACATCGATGTAATGAAGGGCAATGAAAAATTGATTGGCTTGAGACGGAAATTTCATCTTTTTTTTGGGGTGTTATGTACAGGAAGGAATGAAAAATTTCCAATTTTTGAAAGGAGATTAAATTTTTGCGATTAAATTTTAACGTAAATCAAGTCAGAGGGGTTATTTCCACTCAATCGACATCACAATTGATATTAACAGCAATTCGAAAAAAAAGCATTGATTCGAGAGAACGAGAGAAGCAGGTTCAAAAATTTTGAGTATGCGAAGCATAAAAACTCCAAACAGATGTTTATAATAAAAATACAAAAATGTGTATTCCTCGTACGTATAAAAGACAGGCATCGGTAATGGTTGTAAAAATTGTCGACAAGGCATTTAAATTTTTCCTTTTTGTCAATCGCAATGAGGGGTTGCTGCCGTCTCTCTTCACTTTCTCTTTCTCTCAATTTTTTTTTTTGGCTCTCGAGAATTTATGTTTATTTTTTTCTCACCCCTATGTTATTTATAAATGTGTGTAAAGCACTCGCATATAAATTTTGTGTTTATATGTTTTTGTTTTTCTTTTTTCCTCCTGCAATTTTTATTTTATTTTTTCTCAAGAATCGATTTGAAAAATAAGAAAAAAATTTCATCAACTTACGAAAAAGCAATTTTCAATCTTAAATAACGATACGTAACAATACATTGTAACGCATCTCAATTTTGGAAATCTATCGCTATAAATCACTCGCTAAATATTTTTAAACTGTTAAATTAGAGAAAATAATTTTTGTCGGTGCCAATATGTCTGTCAATATTGTTGAGGGATTAAATATGATATTTTATTCCAGCTTCTGTCAATTTTTTTCTGTGTGACTGTTTGAGGACTAAAGGTTTGTTTAGCAGCACAATAAAATTATTGTGGTACAATCTGAAGATAAGGAAGGAGTCTGGGTATCTGTACAGATTATATAGTAATGCCTACTTTAAGGGTCCACTTAGACCAGTGGTTCTCAAAATGTATGTCACGGTACACTAGTTTGCCTCAAAAATTTTACAAATTAGAAATTTTCTTCGATTTTTATGAAATTTCCTACAGTTCTCTAGTCTAAGAGTTTCTTTGAAAATTTTTAAGCTCAAGAATTTTACTAGACACACCAACTAAGCTACTTTACTAAATCAAGTAGAGTTCAATCACAACTTTCTGGAATTCAAGTATGCCGTCAAATCTTCAAAAGGGTGTTTAGTGTACAGTGAACCGAAAATGTTTAAGAAACACTGAGTTTTAGGTTGCATTTAGGTGTACACCCTAAATCCTTGGGTATAGCAATCAATCGACCCCCCTACTTAATAACATTTCTATGTTTCAAAAAACAACAAGTTACACTAATGAGATTCGAACCCAGAATTGCTATGTCGATACCTATTTTTCAAGGTACCAATCAACTATACCACTGTAGCACTGCACCATTTCAGCTAGCTATATCTATAGTTACAAATCATCCTTATTGTCAATATCTAATGATTGCTATAAAATCCGAAAAGTGAATAGTGACACGCCGCTGGGGAAATTTCGAGAAAATTTACAAACAAATTAAAAATGAGTCATTCACAATAAGTCGTTCTTGTTTCGAAATGTCCTTGAGCGCTTACAAGTAATGTCATCAAGTATTCTGATTTTTAATCAAAGTTGTCAACAAAAAAATATGACAAAAGAGTACAGACGATAAAGGCTGACCTAGTTTATTCTAGCTTTGTAATTTCTATTTTCTAGGCTCTGGAACATTTCCAACAACTGTAAATTTTTAAAATATTCGCTCAACCTATCCTCTGCCAGTGCCAATTTAACTTCTTTTGTTGAGCCCGCTAAATATTTTTGCTTCATTCAATGCTTTCACTCTTTTGTTTTCCTGCTGCTTATTATTTAACTTTTTCTTATATGTTTTTTTCTTCTTTTTTCTCTGCAAGCCATAGGCAGACGACACATTTAGTTTCGCACATTTCGTCTGCCCGGAAAGTAATAAAACTATTCCTATATACAACAATTGTTATGAAGGAGAAATCTATAGATTACTTTACAATATTTTAATCCAATTAAGCATGAAATAAAAAGTAGAATGTGAACGTACGTAAGTCAATGAAGAGATTTATCAAGCTTAAAATTGCTTCTATTTATATTATGTGAAGAAAATTACTTTAATTACATGACTGGAGTTGCTGGTTTTAATTCCAGACCATGTGCAATTATTATAGTCTACAGACTTTCCCTTCATATCAGACTATCCAAATTCATTCTCAACTCTCGCTTTGTTGTGGATGAATAAAAGGCAAGAGACGAGGGAAATTTTCTACTTAGAAAGTATTTTATTCAGCAACATTTTGTGGAAAAAGAAGAGGAGATAAAGTCGCAAAAAAACTACAAGAACAACACCAAAAATCATGAGATACGGCATAGTCTGAGGAACAGAGAGAGAGTGAGAAGAATGGAAATCATTTTTTATTATGTCGAGGGCTGCTTCCTAAACCAAAAAAAAATTTACTGCAATGAAGGGAGATTATGGTGCTTTACAATCTCTAATTTATGACATGAATCGGACATAAAACTACTCTCAGGACCTTGCACAATAGTTTATGCTCTTTTCTCACTTAGTCATGTTAAATTTTCTATGTAAATATGTGCTGTATATAATGGGGAAAGACACATAGCACACACATACTACAAATTATTTATTATTTTTAATAATCTACTCTCACTGCATTTATCTACATGCGAGTGTTGAAAACGAGAGTAAATGCAGTTTAATTTATTGGCTTATGCCACACACAACCGTCTCAATATCAATTTTTTTACTTTATATGTGTACAGTTGTAGAAACAATATTCATCATCTATTTTGCATTTATTAAATGCAGTAAATATTGCATCACATCACGAACTGATCAAATGCATGCCATTTACGTGCACTATGTATCTAGACTAATTGATAGGTAGACTATTCGCAAATGATGCATTTTTACGCAACGTAGAAAGAGATTATGAATATTATTTATGAGGTTGATCCAAGGTGGAATGACTTTATGGACGCTTTGTTGGGGAGATTTTGAGAATTTGAAAGAATTGAGAATTTGAAAGAATTGTCATTAAAAAGCTGATAATAAGGTAAGATATAGATTCTCATTTTGAGGCCTAGTTAGACTTTTGATGTATAAACTAAGATATTTTTTAAATACTATGAAAATCTCTATATATACCAGGAAAATAGGATATACTAGGCCAGTGATGCCCAACCTGTGTGCCGCGGCACATTATTGTGCACATCTCATGATTTTTGGTGTTGTTCTTGTAGTTTTTTTGCGACTTTATCTCCTCTTCTTTTTCCACAAAATGTTGCTGAAAAAAATTTAGTGTGCCGCGAAAAAATTCCAGAAACCTCATTAATACCTAGTTTTTTGAAAATTTAAACCTTTTACACTAGATAAGATGGACCCAAGCGCAGAAGCAAAAAAAACGTCGACACAAAAAACCATTGGGTGTGCCGCCAAAAATATTTGGTCTATAAGTGTGCCGCGGTTCAAAAAAGGTTGGACACCACTGTACTAGGCCCAGTTATTCTGGTACATCCTAGGACAAGCACGTGACCAACAGCGTTGAGTCTCCTTGATGGAATGTTTTTTTTTCATTTTGCTAGAGCTTTAAAAAATAATTCAAAAAATCCCCCTCAAAAAATTTTTGGCTCGGTCCCTGTCTTAGTTCTTACTGTAAATATCTAGAGATATACACCAGAAACCATGCTCTGTGGCCAGTTTTGAGTGTACTTAAACTATTGTCTTAGTATGGTAAGGGTATATCTGAGAAATCGACTCCTCATGTTAAATATAAATATCACCAGAGTTCCTTTCCCTTTCAAATTTTGATCTCAATATTCGAAAATTTCCTGCACGTAGTTAACCATCCCAGACCATGTTTTACAACTGATGAATTTCAATAAATTCATTTAAAACATTAATAAAAAAAACTTATATGTTAAAAGTGAAGGTGAATTAGAAAGGCAAGACTGCAAAGAATTGTAGAAGAAATAACAGTTACACCTTAATCCCCCATCTCATTTCAACTTCTTTTAAATATTCCTTTTACTTGATGGATTTATGTCTCATGTTAAGAATCACCAAAGGTGTCTTGAGAGATGGACATTCAAGATAAAAATTTGGATTATTGAAAATTTAAATTTTTGTATTAGGTCATTTAATTTGAATTTTTGTAAAATGAAGAATTGCCAGGAATAATTGATTGATTATGTCAAATTACATCAGGTTCATTTGGCAGCAAGAGAATATATTTTAATAATTTACCCAGCATGAGCTTCCAAACGATAAAAAAGAATCAAATGAAAAAAATTGGAAAATAACGGTCAGACAAAAATTTAAAATTCAACAACCAAGCATAACCAAGCCATCTTAATATAACTATCTAGGCATGTAGACTTTAATAAAGAATTAGTTATGGAGAATCTGGGAAAATCCTGGATTGTTTATGACGTTAAGTTAAAACCCACATTAAATTATGAAATAAATACCTGAATTGTCCTACAATCTTGATATAATATTTAATTCTAATAACAATCTTGTTAATGTTAATAAATTGAAAGATATTAATCCACAAATTAAGAATATTCAGCACAAACAAAACTTAAAACTTATTCCAAAGATTAAATTCACTAAACTAACTGAGATAAAATATTTAAAAAAAATTTCAGAATTTCAAAGCTAACTTAGATTTATGGGATTTTTATAATTGTTACATTGCAACTTTCATATTTATATCTATAATAAAAATTTTACTATTTAAAAACAGATATACATTTTGTAAAACATGGTCACGATAATATTTAATAGTGGATAGCAATGAAGTATTATAAAAATGCATGCATAAAAGTGGAAAATCAAACCACAAAAATAAATAATGAGGTATTCTGGAAAATGGGAATTTGGGTTGTGTAGCTAAGGGGATCCAGACTCTACCTAGAGATTAAAAATTATATAGAAAAAAATCGAATCCCTAAAAATTTAAAATGTGTTTAAGAGAAGACCCCGGACCCAGACTAGACCCCCTTGATCGGACCCAGGGTCGTCAAATCTAACAAATTGAAGAAAATTTCTATCATAGAAGGTGTTTTGACACCCAAAATACCCCCTGAATATGCTCCTGGTCGAACCAAATTACAGGCTATGCCACAGGAAACTCTAAATTTGCTTCAATATGTCATAATAAATGTAAAAAAACAAGTAATAAGTCTGAAGACATGCAGAAGCCACGTGATTTTATATATTCAAACTAGATTATTCGAATTGCTCCATAAAAAATCAAAAGCTTATCATTCCAAGCTACCTGCATAATAATTTTGCAATTTTCATACATCAACAGCCAGGGGCTTAGTGAGAAATTTTTCGATTGAGGAATTTTTAAAAATTGGGGGCTCCCTAATCCTCCCAAAACCACTAGCTACGTGCCTGTCTACAGCTATATTTCAGACTCTGTTCATTAAGCTTCAATCACACATTGTGTATTCCAATTCAAGCTTTAAAAAAATCCAAAAACCATTCCCCGTTAAATAAACAATTTTACAGTCATTATTGTCTTATAAACAAGCCACAATCGTTTTAATCCGTAATGATTTTTTAATTCCATATTACAATCAACTGCAATTCCCATGACTTTATTGACATTATGTTAATTATAGATCAACAGTACATTAATTAAAGAAATAAAATAAAATTTATAAAAAAAGATCACAAAAAAATATAAAGACTTACATCATCATCATGCATTCGTGACTTATTGAGGTGCATTTTACAAATGAAGTGGAAGGAAATGAAAATGTCACACAATGATACAAAGTTATAAATATCAGCTTGTATATGTACTGATAAAATGACATTGGACAAAACTGCACACTTTTGTTATCTTCTGCTCTATATTTCCTCGTGTCTCGCCCTTCTCTTTATGTTATTATGTCTTATCTATCAATAATACACGACATTCGTGAATACATTTGAACTTTTTTTACTTTCTTGCTTTTTTATTTATTTTGGGAAATCACAAAACTTATTTTTTCATCACATTGAGTTGCTTACACAAGAGAAAAACTGCGAGAAATGAACAAAAGAAAACAATTCAATTAAGGCAAAAAATGAGTCGTCGTTTCGTATCAAAGACATTTACAGAACTAAAAATTCAATAAGTTTGCTGTCTTCTTCTTTTTCACCTTCTCATAAATGACATTTACTATAGAATGGAAAATAAAAAAAAATATTACCGAGCTGTATATGGGTTAGGCTTTGAAATGGTTCATAAAAAATTTATATTAGGGATCGTTTGCAAATTACGTCACGCAAAAAAACGACTTTTCCAACCCCCCCCCCCTCCTCGCTTGTCACAAATTTTCCAAAGAAAAAAAATCTTTTGTATGGACTGTCACAAATTCTTTGACCCTCCTCCCCCCAAAAGCGTGACATAATTTGCGAATGACCCCTTATAGATTATAGATTGACAATTATTATTGAAAGTGCAATGTTGACACTTTCAACAGCTTCCTACCAAGAGTTCTTTTATTGGACATGTAATATTTTCCATCTACAAAGTCAGACTAAAATCTTTAATTATTGTAGCTTCGACGGACCTTCACATCATATAATATAAGCAGCCTTATGCTGCACATAGTCTAACACCACCATGTACCAACCCAAACCCAAAGATTTTAGGGGGAGGAGGAACCTTGTAGTTCCACTTCATATTTAAATTTTCCAATTTCCGATGAAATTTGTTACGTGAAGTGTGGGGGTGGTCCTTAGGTGCCCAGGCAGCCCCCCTCGAAATCAAAATTCCATCCAAAAATTTAATTTTTTTTTTAGTTTTAAACCAAAAAATTAAAGTTTTACTAAGAAATCCTGGCTACGCTACTGCAAACAAGGTTCTGAAATGTGTGGTTTGGTATACCTAAGAGTATACCCTAGCTACGCTTCTGGGTCAGTGTATACTTTAGTGCTTAATGAGCATTAATATTCCTTATTCTTAAACAGAACCCAAAAACTAATATTCCCACTTAATTTAAAAGCAATCATCAACAAAATTTCCAATAATGCACCAAAAGCGACAAGAAAAGCTGCCACTCGGGATTTATTATAAATGAATAGCAAAAAAAGAATGGAATGGAATTGAAATGAGGAAAATAATATTAGTCAATGGATATTTTTTATATTTTCCAATTTTTATCCATAAAAAAACAGAGAAGAAGGAGAAAATTTTTCCATAACTTACTAAAACTAATATTGAACATTGTTATTGATAGTTTTCTGTTCATTTCTATTATTCTTAGTCATGCTTATGAGATATTCTAAAGAACGAGAAGTGGACAATGGTTGGTCAATGTGCTAATTATAAGGTATGATATGGTTTATTAACGGAAGAATAATATCACGCGCTTGAAAAGACACACACGTAGCGTAAAAAATTATTTTAATTAATGGCCTTTAGAATTTTTTTTTCATGGATAATGGGCTTTTAACACATTTGAACAGATGAAAGGGATATTATGGTAGGTTTGTGGATAATTTGGATTTTTTTTGTCTTCCAAAAGCTTTTAAATGGATTTTTGACATGAAAAGGTATTGATGGATTTATTATGGAGTCATTGACTTATGATAATGGGGAAAAGGTATTTAATCCTGTTTTAGATGTAGCCAAATCCCTATGGGGTCATTTACAGATGACTTTGACCAAAAAGTAGAATTTTTAGGACCATTCCTTTCATCGATCTTAAAATTTAGAATCCAAAATTATTCTAAAAACTTTTATACAGCTTCTGACCCGAATATACCTTCTCTACCTCCTCTATTCTCCAAATTATAGACATCATTAGTGAACGATCCCTAAATCTTTCTAATTCCATCCTAATAACAACCAAAACATCCTCTTTTAGATCTTCATTAGCAACCTTTCAACATCCCGATCGTAAATCCAACCTTGCAGCATTTTTGGCATACAAAACGAGCCTCATTAATAACAACTGCTCAACAATCCCATATTAGACACAAAGATGAACCACTCGTTGAAGCTACACAAGCTATTTAACCATCAATTATCATTTAATTTTTAATTTACTTGAAAGAATAAAAATGTAAAATATTTGCAAAATATGCGAGAGAAAAACATGCTACTTAAAATGCCGTGTACATCTCTTCGGGTATGATTTATCGTGCTTCTTACATGTCGTTATTATTAATTGTTCACTTCTACTTTCTTGTTTCCTTCTGTCAAGTGATGCATGGTTGACGTAATATTGATTGTTTCTTGTCGTCTTTACACACTTGTTTGATGTGATTCAAACTGGAAAAGTTTGTCAAGTTTTGACTTGCACTTGGCGGATTTAAAGAGGTAGAAGATGGATGTAAAAATGCCGAGGTAGTTAAGATAATATTATTAATAAAATTTATTTCAACAAATTGCAAAATGATTATATGGTTATTTTAATATAATAAATGAAAACACTGCTGCTGCTAATTTTTTTTGTTCATACTAAAGTCAACGGAAATCAATTTATTTTGGAGAGAATGAAACTTTAAATTATAAAAAATTGTAAGCAGGGATCGGTTTCTAGGGCTATTTGAGGTATCGTAGTGAAAGGAAGGGGAAGGGTAGGTAGGGTATCCTAGGGTGTACAGGGGCAAGGAATGATACTCGGATAGCCCTAGAAATCAGCTCCAGATCAATGGTACACAGTTTTCATTCATAAGGGGTCGTTTGCTAGCCCATTTACCTAGGGAATGTTCATATGTCCCTTTTAAGGCCTGACTAGCAATATAATTTGTATATTGTTAAAATAGTCACTGTCTATTAGATGCATAAGCAAAAAAACTTCGAATGGGGTGTCTGGCCTCCAAAACTGAAGGTCCACAATTTTTTTTTTGATAGAAATTTTAATCTCGAAGTGGGTCTCCCTACAAATTTCAATCTCCTTCCTGACTACGCCCCTGTTGTCCTTGTTTTGACAGAGTCAGATCAAAGACAGAACAAACACATTTGAGGTTACTAAGGACACCTTTAAAGCAATTGCACAGTAAATCAACAAATCAAAGGTGATTGCAGTCTCAAATTTAATTTTATTGCCTTCGATAAGCCACTCCACTTAACTACCAACTCAAAAAGCTTATAAAAGTAGAAATTAATCACACTTTTTGCAGTTTTTTTTTGTAAACATCCTTTAATCAGCCAATATTTACAATCAATATCAATATCATAAGTTTATGTCCATTACAGAAACCGTTGATCAGCTGAATTCATAAAAATCTCTTACAATATTCCCACCCCATGAATTTTTATATCACCTTAAGCAAATTCTCGTGAATTGATTTCCATTGAATTTCTTTAAGTATTTTTATTTCCATTTCCTTCCAAGAAAAGATAATAATAATAATATTATTAACACACAAAAATATATCGATGAAGTCATAAACATTGATAAAAAGTACATAAAATAAAATAAGCTTGAGGCGAGCATATATGGATGAAAATTAGCACAGAAGAGATTGCCAAATAACACGACTGAATTTATTCAATCAATGCAGTCATTAAAATAAATTTCACTGCCCAACCCTTGATATCAATGAAACGAAAATAACTAAGTATTGGCATGACATAAAGAAATCAACTAATCTAATGGTCAAATCATCATTTAATGCTGTAATTCTATTTTCAGCTTGAAATTGATATAGACATAAGATATAGGCACGGACGACATGTGTGAGAGTGATTTTTTTTGTTCTGAAGGCTAAAGGGTCATTCACATATGACGTCTGACTTTTTGGAATGGGGTGTAGGCAGGTTATAGAGCAGGAATATTTTATTCTTTTATTTTAGTTTTTGGAATATTTGAATTAATTGAAATTTCGTATAAGGGGTGGGGTGGGGGGTCTTGGTATTGAAAATAATTGCAAACTAAAAATTCAAGAAAATTTTTCGTAAAGAGAGAAATTTGACCTCCAAACACCCCATTGAATACACTCTACATGTTAAAAGCCATGAAATTTTATTGACGTCATTTATGAACGACCCCATTTTATGAAAACTCAAACATTTTTTGACAGAAAATGTCCCTTCGCATTTATCTCATATATAGGCTGACCATCTGCTTGGTTTTTCAGAAGACAGTCCTCTATTTTTTTCATTTTTCAAAAATAAAAAAAGATTTGTAATGTTCTAATTCGTCCAGAAAATGAATAAAACTAGTCGACATGAGGGATGTGCTCTATTTTTCTTGAAAATGTCTGGTGAGCCTACTCATATATGACCCTTGAAAAACATTAAATATTCTTTAATTCCCTTTTATTTCATTCATTTATTGCTAGACATACAATGAGAGAGTTTTAAGCAGTGCTACTCAAAATATGCTCTGCGACACAATATTGCAGTGTCCTTAATTTTTTTTGGTCCAAAACACACCAAATTTTCCAAGTTTACGAAAAATTGCTGAAAAATTGAATTTTCAGACCTATTTGTAGAGCAAGTCTGAAAAAATTGATTATTTTTGGTCACTATTGTGCACTATTGTATGGTTCAGTGTGTCGCGCTCGAAAAAGGTCGAGAACCACTGGTCCAAGTTATAATGCAAATATAAATCACATTTTTATTACTGACATTACATAGAATTTTCTGTTATCGATTTATTGATTTTTTTGCCGTTCTTTTCAACTTCTTTAAAAATACAACAAATATGTAATTTGAGATTTGTGAAATGGATTGGAGAATGAACATTTGTGATACTGCAGATACCGCAAAAAGTAATCAGATTAGTCGCATTCTTGACATAAAGTAAGCGGACGTCTTTACATTTGTTCGAGGGAATTTTTCAATGGTAAAAACTCATTTCCTTAGTAGCTGCCATACACCCGAGCGACACAAATGAAAAAGTCGCTGTCAAGGTTCCATCAGGGCTTCCATACGGAGGCGGAGGCTAAGAGGAATCCATAGGGTATTAATAAATGTATCCCTGATGGAACGTTGACGGCGACTTTTTCATTTGTGTCGCTCGGGACAGCAGGCATGAAAAATTCAACAATTTCGAAAACCAGCTGATCAAGGCCAGCAAAAAACAACGCAATAATTCAACAGTAGCGTTTTAAGCCAAATTCAATTTCAGATTTTCAAACCAAGTGTCTATTTTAAAGAAAATTATATAAATTGCCAATTTTCTACACGCACGGCACATAAAAATATTGTTTTATGAAAGCTGAAACTCAACTACGTAGTTTGATGTCTATTTTCTAAGATGATTATTATCTTTGTGTAATAAATGTATAAAACTTTTTTGATCATTAATTTAAACACCATTCTAAAAGAATCCATATTCAATCATGAAAGTTTTCAATCCGATAAGCTGTTTTGACTATAAACACAAAAGTCGTATTAATCAGTCTGGAAACTTTAGCTTTCTAGCCAGTTGATGCTTGGTCGACGAAAAAATATCTCCGTCAAAGGTTTAAAAATGTTTTTTTCATTCCTCCGCAGTGCCACTCATAAATACATAATCTTATTCATACAACGAGATTCTAAAGCGAATCGGATTTCCGTAATGGAGCCAAATTAGTCAGAGTAATTTAAAGTAGAACTTGAAGAAAAGTTGTTTACTAACTCACTTAATTAAAACGTTGCTGCTACGAAAAGATCAAATTTCTCGTTGCCTTAATATGCGTTGACGTTGTCGTCTCCTCCGTTCTTTTGGCTTTATTGTGTATGTATAGACTCATTGTGAATGACTTTAGGTAGAAAGAAAGAGAAACTCGCTTATACAAAGATTTATTCATGAATATGAATAGAATAAAAAGAATGATTTTTTTGCTGTGATCTCGTTAAGCTCACATGAGTTAAATGTCTTTCGTTTGAAATTCTAAAGAGAAATCTGAGATGAAAACCGCAAAAAATACTTGGGGTTCTTGAGTACCGTAGAAGATTTCGGAGTTTGTTTCTGTAATTTTTGAATAAATTATTTTTAACGGCCAATAAAAATTCAAATTCTGTCATTTTTGGAAGAATTCAAATTTTAAAAAGCCGTTAAATTTTAACAAAACTTTTTTTAAGGGAATTCTGTAAGAAAACCTGTTTTAAAGTAAAAAGTAGGATCCACAGCTTTTCATACTCCAAATTCCGAAACACTGCTTCATTTCTACCCAAAATTCATAATTTGACACAATGTTCTGTATGTTTTTGATACTAATATATACTTAGTCCCTAAAAATCAATTCAGACTATTCCCAACAAAAAACTAGAATCCCTAATCGAAAATAAATTCCAAAAAAATACAAAGTACCGTATAATAATAAGAACTCATACATTCCAGTCCATTTTACTTCATATAACATTATATATATTTTATGATTCCAATGTTTTGAAATGTCCCCGTAAAAGAAGACATCATTCATCATACCATTTAGTAAACAATTTCAAGCCTCGCAGCAATCAACTTCTAAATAATTTGTTTAGCAACTTTATACAGCCGGGCATACATATGTGCAAAAAAAAGCAGAATGTATGAAGAGTTGCCATTTTAATACGTAGTGAAACGTAAAGTAAAGGTGAAACCTTATCAATTGCACAAACAAACGAAAAACTTTATGCCTGTGTCTCTTTACACTTTTTCCGTGTGTTGTTGACAAGATAATTTCAGTAAATAAGCATGGTAAGCTCAAATTACGTTGAATTGTAAAAGCAAATAAATGATAGAAAGTATGAAATTGCGAGAAGTGATGAAAATTGGTGATTGTTTCAATGCTGTTTGATTGGGAATGGCGGACTTGATTGCATAACTGAGTCTGGGGTGTGCTGAAATTTTTTGATTTTTTTTCTTCCTTAATTAGTGAAGATCAGAGTTGTGAGATAAATCCATAGCTGTATCATGCAAATTGTTGCCTTTGAATACGCATTACCTCTACCCACCTATACCTAGACATGCCTAATTAAAGGGATAAAAAATATGTACCTTACTTTTGCCTACCAAGATACCACCGATGTTAAGGTACCCTGTTTTTACGTTATAAGCCACTACCATTTACTAAGCCAGTAGCTTAGTAAAAAAATTTATTTAAAAAAAATTTTTGTTTTCGTTACTAAGCCACTATCAAAAATTCATTAATTAAACTACATAGAATAATTTAATTGATGTTTAATGATATGATTTGACAGCAAACGTAGTTTATAGATTAATGAGAAAAAAATCAAGATTTCTTTGAGAATTAAGAATTTTTCTTGCTTGTTTACATTTTTTTTTCAAGCCACTACTCGTTATTGAGCCTTTTTTGTGAAATTTCAATTTTTTTCTCAAGCTAGCCACTGGCTTTTTAACCTAAAAACAGGGTATACCTAGTGATAGTTTCTGTAAGTTTTTTAAATATTAACAAAAAATTGATTTTTTCTATAAATCTAGAAAAATACGGATGTAGTCATGAGTGACTGATTAAAATACATTTTCTACACATAGAACCTGAGCAAAACATAAAGTCCAAAAAATTTTAAATTAACGGTTAAAATATATTTGAAAAATAACGATCGAAAAATATTTGAAAATAACTATCAAAAAGTATTTGTAAAATAAATGTTTAAAAAAATCCCCCAACTGACCCCCCTCCCTTTCTATAAGCCCCTGTTTCAAATCTTCGTCATTTGTGAATGACCCCTTACCCTTCCTTAAACAGGATAGCTCCATAAATTATCCTTAAGGTCAATGCTATAAATTAAGAATGACTTGTCGTGTTAGACACCCACATGCATTTAGCAACAACTACTATTCAACAACAAAACATTGTTTTAGAAAGAAATGCAGCACAAAATTTAAACAACAACGTCAATAACATAAAAGTTTTGAGAACCACTGGAAATAATAAATAATAAAGTCACTCTCAATTAAAGAGAGATTCATAATATGCGAAATGTAAATTGATGCCAGGAGGCATCATGTGTCTAAACAAATTGTTTTTACAGCTAATCTATGTAATTAAGATGACTATTTGTGGCTCAAAATAATTTACATGAGGTTAATACATTGAAGTTCATTAAACAATTGAAATGAAGGAACTTACAACTTGTTAGTGTAAATTTTTAAATGGAAATCCTTCAAGCTCAATGAGATCACGCGTGAAATTTAAATAAAACTCGGTGAGTTGAACGGTTGACTTGGATTTGTTTGGACTTGAATTTTATATTGTATAATAAAATATCAATTTTTTATTATTATTTTAATGCGCATAGAGTCAGAGATCTTGCTGATGTGGAAATCGAATGCATCCAGAATTTTAATGTTGAATTGAATAATCAAACATTTGATACCACAGATGATATTGTTTGACTCTCAATATCGATTGAATGGATCTTGAATAAATCATTCGTTATTGCAAGCTCATTTCTTGGCATATTACTTTCATGTTTGACACATGCCCGAGCAGCTTTGTACAGTCAACAAGTCTTTTGAGGAACTCGAACATTTTGGGGGTCCGAGCACTCAAAAGTTCCTCTTCCTGTCTAAAATGAACCTACGTGTTGGTCTAGAGCAGTGTTGTTCAACCTTTTTTGAGCCACGGCACACCTTGATGGAAAACCATGACCAAAACCGCACACAGCATGCGGTTCGTGGTATTTTAAAAAAAAATTCTACGGCACACCAGTTTGCCGCGGCACACAGGTTGGACATCACTGGTCTAGAGTGACCATCAGTATCCTGTTACCAGTTGTCAATGTGGCTAATACAGAAAAATCTTAAAGCACAAGAAAAAAATCCAGTACCGAGATGGTGTTAGGTCCGGTCTCTTTATGAATCTGTCATCCTGTCATCTATCCAGCATCATGGTCTTCTAAACTCAATGTACCGTGTAATTTTGTCAAGATTCAGACAAAACATTAACATAACTTTTAAACATTTTGACATATTCTCCTGAAAATACACAGAATTTTGTGCTCCTCGGATATATTACAAATCCCAAAACACATGATGATGTTACAGTTAAGGCGGATGATATTAAATTCCCATCTCAATGTTTTTAAATTAATTTTGATGTTTTTGATCAGCAGATTGATAAATATAGCAACTGGGCAGCTATCTTTAACAGACATGTATGCAATGTTTGCATCCGTAAATGCTGTTTGTGTAATCTGAAACTTAATAAAGGTCAGCTTCTTTAAGGATGGGCTTGGCTCATGATTGGTTTATAAAGTTGGACTTCTCTTCGATGTTTATTGTGTTATTCGTAAATTATGTAAGGGGTCGTTCGCAAATTACGTCACGCAAAAACACGACTTTTTCACGAATTTTCCAAAGAAAGAAAAATTTTGAAAAATTTGTAGACTGTCACAAATTCACCTACTTCCTAAAGCGTGACATAATTTGCGAACAACCCTCTGTCCTGAATTTAATGTCTGAGTTCTCAATTTGAATCAATCTCTGGTCAGAGCAGCACAACGTAGCCGACAATGTACTGCCATGTTATAGGTAAAACGTTTCAGAGACGTAAGGGTATCCTGACTGCGACGTGAAGGTTGTCTGATGGCAAAACAATTAGATTTGAGTGGTTTCTA
Source organism: Chironomus tentans (assembly GCA_963573255.1). Lineage (NCBI taxonomy): Eukaryota > Metazoa > Arthropoda > Insecta > Diptera > Chironomidae > Chironomus > Chironomus tentans. The sequence continues at coordinate 9,094,020 of OY754303.1, forward strand.
GTGGCTATGGTGACCACTTTCTTAGGTATACCTGGATATGGACGTAGGTAAAAACATTTTAGAATAAAATTTCTTTTTTCTAGATTAATGGTAAATTTCAAGGTATGGTTTGGTTTTTCGTCGACGGTTAATCCCCTGACCATACCCCCCAGTAACCAAAATCGTTAAAAGTTAGTTAAAAGCTATCCGAAAGTTAGTCAAATCTAGTTTTTAACTAACTTTTTAACGGTTTTTGTTACTAGGGACCTCTATACCTGAGGTATACCCTGCGATCTGATCCTTCAAGCAACAAACACTGATCACAACAGTCACAAACAAAACCCACACCAGCAGCTTCATGTTCCATGGTTTTCCCCACATCACAACTATCATTGAATTATTGCTTCAATGAAAATCAAATCAGCATAAAGCAATGATAAGTACATGATTTATTAAGATTGAATTAAATTTATTAACCTGTCTCATTAGTCATAAATCATTCCTTTCACTTTAAGCCGCTTTCCGTTTATCATCAAGTACATAAATAATGCAATGATATTCATAGAAAAACAGAAACGGAAATAAAAGCTTTAACAACAGAATAAAAAAGGATCGACACACAGTTGTCTCATAATTCACACAATATTGACTGTGTTAAATATTTACTCGGATAGCAAATGTAAGTTTATATTTTCATCTCCTCACATTTCTTCACTTCAGCATTGTAATAACGCAAATATTTATTCCTACAAATTGAGAAATTAAATAAAGAAAAAGCTTTACAGGCAGATCTTTAAAATGTCACGTCTGTATGTTATTGCAACTTTTTTTTTGTTTCTGTTAAATGCAAAACTACACATCAGCCCACACAAAAAAATAAATTGGCTTCAAACCCGTTTCGCGGGGAATCTTGTGAATGAAGATGATGCACAATATGAGCTGATCACATACGATATGATTTCAGAATCTTTTTTTCTTCTTGATTCATATTTTTGTCTTATGAACTTTGGGGGTTGTTCATAAATGGTGTCTATCAAAAAATTTAATGGGATTATTAGATCCTTTGAAACATGGACCGTTAGAAAGATAGCATCAAGGACGCTATCTTAAGGATCCAATATTAATTAATAATTAAGGATCCATCCCTTTACTGGGACATTGTCGATTGCTAACGAGAATTTAAAAAGAGTTGAGCTATTAGACCTTAGCACTCAAACCAAAACCTACAATTTATAATAAAATGCAAACAATTCCTTGGACATAACTTTGGGCGTAGCCAGAGGGTGCGGAACCTCCCCCCCTCTTGAAATCAAAATTCAATACAATTTTTTAAATTGCTTTGATTTTTAAAATCGAAAAATTAATTTTTTTATAAAAATAGTTGAAGACTACACGTAAAATCAATTCAAGGTCTAAAAATGGATAAAAATTTAATACAAAAGTCATATTACAGTGATTTTTTTAAAAATAAAAAACTGGGCACCTCTTTCAAAAATCCTGGCTACGCCCCTGGACATTACTGTATATTAGATTCAAACAGAAGCTGTAAGCTTTTTTACTTGTGCACTTAATCCTCTGCAGGGTCTCCGACCCATTTATCCCTATTTCAGTATTTTAGAAGAACTAACTTCACTATCTAGTCACCTCAGCTCCATTTGTGTGAGATCAAAGCTATCAATTTAGTTTTTACAGACGATATTCTCAAATGACCCCATCATTCGGCAAGTGATGTTGTGCATTGAATTCACAATTTTGTAGTTTTATGTCTCCTACATCATGTTCTTCAAAAGCACCGCCAATATATGACTCGCAAAGGTAAACATAGATGTCGGTACTTCTAAAACGATTATACTAAAAAATAGAAAATAGAACGAGGTTCACACTCCATTGATATCGAGCTATTCTCTCTGCTATTAATGTGAAATGTGACATTATGGAATTTTCTCGCACACATTTATTGCATTTTAATTGCATTGGTTCTGAATCGATGATTTCAAAATTGAAGGAATTGCGTTACTGTTTATTTATTTAAATTGTATGTGTTTTTTTGAAGTCAGCTTTTATGAGACGTCTGGATTGCATCATCACATCGATTGGGTATCATAATTCTAAATTTAAATCAGTATGTCATGAAATTTTATTAATTTCCTTTTGTTTACAAAATTTTAAGTATTTTTTTAAAATGAAAAAATGATGTCACACGTTTCAAAATTCTTTCGTGCACGTCCACTGCTCAAAGGAATGGCCGTCTACAGCATCATATGGCCAGCAAGCTCAATAACACAACAGTTATTAGTTAAAGAACAGATTGATCTAAAACGAGCATGTAGATTCTTTCTCTTTGGCACTTTCTTTGTGGCACCGACACTGTATGGATGGATTCGCTTATCAAGTCAGATGTGGCCTCAAACGACACTTAGAACTGGAATTGCAAAATCACTTACAGAGCAATTAAGCTACGGCCCAGCAACTGCTGTTTCATTCTTTGTAATTATGAGCTTAATGGAAGGAAAGTCATTTAAAGAAGCTCGAATGGAAGTTGTTGATAAGTTTCCGCCAACATTTAAGGTTGCTATCTGCTTCTGGCCGTTCTTTCAAATCGTCAATTTCTCATTTATTAAGGAGAGGAATCGAGTTCCTTTTGTTGCAATAGCATCATTTTGTTGGACAATATTTTTGGCTTATATGAAGAAAGGTGATGAGGAAAAGTCGGTGAAAAGTCAAGTTGTACAAGAAGATGAGACAGCAAATGAAAGCAGCGATGATTTGAGGATTGATGATGTAATAGTTAGTGATAAAATGATAGGTAAGGAAGGTTTATAATCTTAGTGGTACAATGTTAGAGATTTTTTTGATCTTGTAGGTGCTTTTATGACTATTTAGAGCAGTGGTTCTCAAACGGTGTGCCGCAATGCACTAGTTTTGAAATTAGGAATTTTCCCCAATTTTAACGAGTTTTCCAATTTTAACGAGAAAATTCTAATTGACACAACCAAACCGTTCACTCGGATATACCCCCCTTGACATACCCCCCCCCCCCCCCCCCTACCACTGATGCCATTTCACCGCTTTGACTTACTCATAGACCTTCTCGATTAGTGGTACTCAAATCATGCTCCGTTTGAGAAACACTGTTCTTGTAATGTCATTAAGATTAAATAATTTAACAAAATCAATTTCATTTAGATCAAGTAATTTGCTAACGGAATCTTAACAATCCTAGCCTTCTTAAATTACCTCATTTGGCGTATCTAATATGAAATCAAGGAAGTAAAAAGGAACAGCAATCAAGATAAGAAGCTTACTTTTGATGAGAAATTCAAGCAACTCATCATTTTGCAAACCTTAGTTTCATCACTATTGTGAATCATTTATCATGCTGACCCACCTAAGCCTGTCATCCTAAATCGCATAATAAAGAAAATCCACTCCTTCAAGTCAACAATCCCACCCTCAAACTTATTTTTTTCTATTTCTAACTTTTTTAAAATTAAATGCCATTTTGAGTTGCTGTTCCTCGTAAAGATGAAGCTGTCTATTTAAAATAACATAAATAAGAAGCACTCTGACCTCTAACAAAGACCAAAATATAGTAGTGATAGAAAAGAAGAAAGCTATTAAAATTGAATAAATTTTAAGTCTAAAAATACACACGACTCAACTGTCATCGCAGCATATTGCGTCAATTTGTTTCATTTCAGTTTCAAAAAAGTTTAAAAAAATTTTTACTTCATCGCATCCATTGACAAAAGCATGAAAATTTGAGAATTTTTGTAAAGAAGATAAATGAGTAAATGAAAGAATGAAGACCTAAAGGTAATTATACCTTACGATCACCGACGTAGATTTACACCAAAAAAATTTAAATGAATGGATGGAAATTTAAGAGTTTTATGTATGATGTTAAAGAACCGTTACATGTTGCATGTATAACACCGACATATAAATCGAAACTACCGAATCATATATTGAATGGAAGTTGAAATGGTATGAGAGATCAGTGATTGGCAAGATAAATAACATTGAAGCGCGTTAATTATGGGAAGAAGCATTAAAAGTGCATAAATATTGCATTTTTGAGGTTAAATTTCTTTTGTTGGTTTTTAACGGTCATTTTGAATTTGAATTTAGTATTATTTTTGAAAGCAGGGGAAAATCAACTGATTTGAATTTTTTTACAACGTCTTTTCCGCACATTTTGCTAAGTTATGCCTAAAGATGCTCTTACTTACTTTATCCATCAGAATTCATGATTTTCGAGAATCATACAACTCCAGATCCCCCAAAAATTTGACGTCATAAGTAAACTACACCTAAATACCTCAAATTTACAGCTTTGTTGGTTCCAAAATCCATATTCTACTCATCACCTCATCCAGTCAGTCACCCCAAACCCCCACAGCAAAAACATCCAACAAATTCTCAAAAGAAATCCGTCAAAAAGCTTGAACATGAGCAACAATATCGATCGTGTCAATCCCTTTTTAAATAATCATATCTGACATTCCCATGTGACATTGTTTGGTTGCATCATGTAGAAAAATGCGAGTGATGTTTGCGAGTCAAAGACAAATAGCTTAATGAATCATGTGTGTATGTTCAACATGACCATAAATGAGAATGAAGAAGAAAGACAGAAGAGGAAAAAAATGTCATTAATTCTATTTCTGTAGTGCGCGCTGTTAAACAATTTTATTTTTGGTTCCGGTGTCACTATAAATGAAAACGTATGGAACTTTATAGTACAATATTGGCCGGTGTCTTGTGTGAATTATGTGTGGGTGGCCCAGTATGCAAGAAGCTAAATAGCTTTAATGTTTTATCACCAAAAAAAAACGTTGACATTTGTCAAAAAGTAAAGCAAGGCGCGTACGAATGTGATATGAAATAAAAATCATATTTTATAACCGTATTATAATTATGAAAATTAAATGTGAAATTCACTTCAAAAGTCTAAACAACACCAAACATTTGCCGCCCTATTGAATGTGATGTTGGCTGTTTTATCATAACAGTGTGGTTGAAGATTGCATTTTGGTTCTATTAGTAACTATTTTAAGCATGAAATGGACAGTAATTTCAACAAAAAAATTAAAATTTAACGGTTTTAAAGAATTTAAATCTATAACGGTTTTTCAAAATTTGAAATAGCTTTCGTGATGAAGCTAATTTCAAGTGATTGAAAAGCAAAAATTCAAATTTTTTTGAGCCGTTAGATTTCAAATATGATCGTTTCCTGAATTGTCATGTTTTTAAGACATAAAAAGCTAAATACTTGAAATCCAACTAAGTCGTCTAAATATTGCAAAATAAACTTCCAAACTCCTCGAAAACCTTTTAATTCAGTACTTTTCACAGTGAAAAATGCGCCTAAAATCTAAGCAACATAAGAAAATTGATATCCCAATGATTACTAAGATCATAAAATGTAAACTTTACGAGCAAAATTTTCATATTTTATTTTATACCTTTTCATATTTAGGACAATCAATAGTGGATTTTAATTAATAAACACATTAGACAAGCCACTTATGGTAAACTAATACAAATTTGAACTTTTATTGTTCGTTAATTTAGATAGAAAATTGGATATTTAATTTAAAATAAAAATTTTCATATTCATATTCCCGGCACGATCAATTAATAAACCCATGTCAAGTCACAAAGTGTCAGTCATCCACATAAACATTTTAGTTTATAAACATTTAACTCAAATCCAATGTTCATAACAATAATATTATGTTAAAGTTAATAATAATCAAAATGCAGCTCGACACTTCTCCCTTCTCTTTTATCTTCTCTTCTGTTTAATTTTTATTTTTGGATACAATTTTGTGTCATCACTTTAATTTATTCTGTACAGCATGTATGCGTTGCTTTCAATGAAAATAATTAGGAAGTTGAAAAAGATTGAATTTTACGATTATTTAATTGGAAGAAACGCATTTCTCTTCCGCATTAAGAATTAAATAATTACGTAAAGGGCTTCGTGGTGTTGATTACACTGATTGTATACGTAAGTGATAAAGTTCAATAATGTTGGTACAAAAATTTTGTACAAATTGTTATCAGTAAAGTAAATTTACACGTTTTTTATCGAAGCTATTTGGCCCTGTAAATTTATAAACTAATTTACACGATATACAGAAATATTCAATGTGTGTTTTTGGTTATTTAAATTTTTCCTCCACTTGGAGTTTTTGTTGCTAAAATTCTCTCTCAATAGCTACTTATTTGCTGCTAAGTAGATGCTATTCGATAGAAAATGAGTGAGCAAAGACGAATTTATCAAAATATTACTGTAATTACCTTTAAATCTCCTATTTTTTGCATTTTAAAGTTGAAATTTTCCCATAAACAAAAAAGGCGGGAAAATTTAATTTCAACTTGTTTACAAAACATTTCTTTAAATTGCAAATCATTCAAACACAGATTTATTTCGAATTGATCTCTAATCTCAGCCAAATCCATTCAAATCTAGACAGATTGACAAATAATTGCTTCTTAAACACGATCACTGTATTTAAAAACAAATCGAAAAACTTCCTCTTAACAGCAGATACAGATGGAAGTGTTGATGAAAATTTTCATTCGTCATTATCATCATTTAATGGTAGAGAAAAGAGATCTAGAACGTTTAAAAAGCGGGAGTAAATGAAATGACTTCTTAACCTTAACATTCACTCTTCAGCATTTAAAAAGAAATGAAGGAACGATCGACTTTCTTTTTATAGACGTTCTTTTCTCTCTGTTGCTGTTTTTTTGAATGTAGAAATTAATTTAATTCGTGAGGGGGGAACAAGAGTAATGGCAACGCATGGAGTTCTTCTTATTTATGTTTTTTCATGGGTTCGGCTGTTTATGCTTAGAATGTCAAAAGTTCAATGATTTTTCATGTTTTTGGAGTCTAGGTTGAAAATAAAAATTTACCGGTCTTTTCAAATTTGAATTTTTTGTATGAGAAATTGTTTACAAAAATTTAAAAAGAAAATTGATTGAAAAATGACTTTTAAAGCTTCAAAATTCAATCTGATCAGATGGAGCATTCAGATTAGAATATGATCTTTGCGTTAAACTGCTTCAGTCATAAGGAATATCTGTAGTAAATCAATGAAAACGATTTTGAAAATTTCTATGTTCTAAAAGTGTACTAAAAATTTAAATTGAAAAAATCCGTTAAAAATTTAAATTGTAAAAAGTCGTTAAAATTGAGATCCGTTTATTTCTGTCCAACTCTCTTGTTTATGTTATAACCACAACAGAATGCAGCCGCCGCTATATTTTTATTACAATTATGCTGGATTATTGAATGAATATTTGCAGAAAATTATTAGCTGTGCATTCTAATCGCTTAATAGAAATCACGTTATGAACTTTCGTTAACCTTTCTTGGCATTTCCATTATCAACAATTTTATGACTCTACGTTCATGGAAACGATTTCAAATCATTGTGAAACATCTAATACTCGTAAAAATACGCAAAATAAACATGAAATTGTTATCTCCAATATGATAATAGTCTCAATAAATTCTGCCGCATTAAGAACTAGACTATAATGTGACAATTCAGACTTACTTGAATATTCATGATTCCGACAAAAAAAAATTATCTCCAAATTCACAAAAACAAATTTCTTTCAATGTATATAATAAGTCAATTTATTTCCTTTTATCCTTTTTCACTTCCACTCACACTTCAAGCGGAACCGAACAATTCACTTTGTGGGATAATTTTATGTTAAAATTCTTATTGGATTTTTACTTTTATTATTAAAGTTTATATTTTTTTATTGAAAACTAAGTCAAAACGATCGTATTCACATCACAAGAGAGACAATAATGATCCCAGACTTCCCAGCTATACACACGACGATCAATGTATTTGTGTATAAATGAACACATATTTTTCTCTTATTTTGGTATTAATTCTCATGTTGATACACATTACTATTTAAGTATTTATATGATCATATGTGTTATGCTGTTTTTACGTCTTTTGTTGATGTTTCATTTCGGGTATGTGAATGTAGTTGAAAATAAAAATTATTCTACCGGTTTTTTACGTCCAAAAAAAGCGCAGTCGAGAAGATTTAAAGAGAAAAGGCAGTTTAGGAAAAATATACAAAAAATATTTATGTATCAACATAAAAATTAATCACATTAAACAAGATTATCATTTACATAATGAATCAGACATTAACAGGAGTTGTGAGGACACGGAAAAATTAGGAATGTAATGTAGATTGAGATTAGATAACGACGAAGAGCAGACTGTGTTTTCGAGGTTTATGCGCTTTATAATGCTCTTTTTAGATATCTAGTTTGGTTTAAGTTTTTTAAAAAAATTTAACGTATTTTTTAAATTTAAAATTTTGAATCCATGACACAATTCTTTAACGGATAAATTTGAAATTTCTCGCATTAGCCATGACTCAATTTAACGGTTGAATTTCAAAATTAAGTCAAGACACGTACGATTTTGAAAATTCAAAATTTTGAAAACCGTTAAAAATCCAAAATTTGTCAAAAATAACTTAAAACTCAAATTTTTACTCTCAAATCACGCTTCATGGCATAGAAGTCTTTATATTTTCGAAATTTTATGTCGCGTTATGTTCAACATTGAATAATAAATCAATCGGCAGCCAAGATTTTAATGATAAAAGAAGAAATATTAGATAGTCATAAGGTACATAATAGAAAATATCTTATTTTAAAGAAGATTATTTTAATTACATTAACATGACAGATAAAATCGTAAAGCTTATGAGTTAATCAGTTCATAAACATGCTCAACAGAAGCAGCAAGCCACAAATCAGTCAGATTTAATTATGTAAAGTTGATGGTGCAAAAAGAAACATGTGAAACTCTACAAGTTCATACAACTCTTTAATTATGTCATATTTCATGTTTTAACTGGCGATTTTTTTTTGTGAAAAATGCAAATTACGAAAAGAGAAGTCGTCGGCTTTTGTCTTTTAAAAGTTTATTGATTTAGCAAATATTTTATCTGCTCATTAATTTAATCAGCTTTTCGCTAGTTTTTCGTATAAAAGCCGTTAAATTCAAAATTTGAATCTTTCGTTAAAAATTCAAATTCCAAAAAGCTTTAAATTTGAATTTTTGAAAACCGTTAAATTTTTAAATTTTTGAAAACCGTTAAATGTTTAAATTTTTGAAAACCGTTAAATTTTTAAATTTTTGAAAACCGTTAAATATTTAAAATATTTAATTTCAAAACTGCTTAATACTTCAAAGGCACATTTCAGCTTCTAATTTACAAAAATCTTAGTTTAATGCACGATATTTTGTTTATCTTAATAAATCCAATCCAAAATGACACTCACCTCCCATTCCATGTTTTTCTCTCATTCTTAAATTAACAAATTTCTTACTAATCTTCATGTAAGCGCTAAATCTACAAATTGCCACAAATGAGAATTGATAATAGACACAAATAATTTGCAACTCATTTAGCACGTAAGCGATGGTGCTAAAAACTACTGATTCATCATCTACGACATGCTTGATTGATAAAATTATCTCATTTTAATTAAATTTCGTTTCTTTTTATTTGTCGATCAATTTTTTTAACATCCAAAAAAAATCTTACAGAAAATAATAAATTTTTTTAACACCTTTAACCTTACTAAATATAATATGAAAATTTTTAATTTCTGATTGCAGCATTTATTAAACTAATTATCTAAAAAATTCTCTTTAATTAAATTTACTTGAAAAATTGATGTAGAGAGAACTGTTATTGCTTTAAGTAAATTTTAGTCATCATTAATCATCCTAAAGTTAATCATGTTTGCATGATTTTTCATTGAAAAATGTTTTGCAACAGATTTGTTAACATTCATCTGTTGAAACTGCGATTAAATGCAATTATTGATGCAGAAGTGTGACATACAAAAAATTTAACTAAATAACGGATTTAGAAATTTTGAATTTTTAACGGAAAAATAATTTTTGAATATTTCGTTAAATTTTGAATTTTTAAAAATCGTTGAATTTTGAATTTTTGAGAACCGTTAATTTTGAATTTCTGAAAACCGTTAAATTTCAAATTACAAAAGTTTGTTAATTTTTAAACATGAAAATATCGTTAATTTATAAATCAAGTAGTAAACTTTGTAAGGTCACATCAGCATATCATGGTTTCTTGTAAACTTCCCTATTTTCTACTAAATTGTACCTGATTGAGAAAACCATTTTAAGGCAGTTTAAAAGAAAATAAATTCTTTAAATTTAAACAAACTAAAGAGAAAATTTTCCTTAAAGTTCGTCCTGAATTTGATCTTCTTGCTTGACTTCTTGCTCTTCCTTAACAACTGTCGGCTCTGGCTTTTTCTTGGCAACTTCAGTGCGTTCATAAATGATTACGTTCCGACCATTTCGTTGAGATACTAAATGATCAGCATGGAAGAAGACTTCGAGTGGCTTATAAATGGACAGGAAGTCACTAATTTTCGGTGCTAATGTATCAAATACTATAACATGAGTTGGTAGTGCGTCGAGTGGATGAACAGGTAAATGTCGTCTAATCCATACCATTGGTGCCTCATAAAACTTGTCAGCTTCGTCCAAATAATTTTCCTGCTTCTTAAAATTCGGCTCGCATGTCAAAAATCTCATCGTGACATTTTGATGGATATGCGAATAGTAAGGAGTTGAATGACAAGGCATCAAAAATAAGAATTTTGCTGATTGTCCATTTTCGGTCTTATAATCACTAGCAATTGATGCTAGCTTGTCCATAGCATTAAGTGTTCCTTGTTGATGTACAAATCCAAGATATCCGGCAGGAATAACGTTACTGACAAGAATAACGATAGCAACTAACCAAATTACAATCGTTGACTTTGTTCGGCTCCATTCTGATAAGAATTGTGTTATGCAGTATAGACATAATGGTAAAATTTGCAATAAGAATCTAAATTCTTTATGTGGTAAAATTGAGTAACCAAAAATGGTCAGAATAATTGAGAATAAAATATATTGACGACTTCTTGACTCATCCCATGATTGAATAGCGACAAAAATTGACAGTAAGAATGGTACGATTCCAATACCCAAAATTGCAGGTAATCCAGTGCTAAAATACCAATACCATGGATGTGTTCCATAAAAACTGCCGATTCCTTCAAGAACATTGACTTTAAAGAACTCATAAGGCGTGATGATGAAGCTTCCATGAATATATGAGTCAAGAGCAGCCAAAAGTGCTCCAGTTAACAGTCCAATAAAGAGATATCTTTTAATGAGCAATTCCCAAACTGGATATTTTGACTTTTTAACATGATAGAAGCATAGAGGAATCCAAGTAAGTGCTGAAGTTGGTCTAATGTAAGTCAAAAGTGCTGTAATCCATAAGAATCCCGTATTTTCTAAAATTATTAAGAATAATGTCATGAAATAAGGAGGAATTGCATACTTTAAGGCTCAATTCAAAAAAGATCCAGAAAAAGGTTACTGGATCTTAAATAAATTTTACTTACCACTATTGTCATTCCATGGAAAGAAGCTTAACGCGATTGTTGTCAGTGCCGCTTCAAATGAATTAATGAACGTTCTACTTCCAGTATAGAACCAAAACCAACTAGTAGCAATAATAAACAGTGACCATTTTTTGCGATTACACCAGACATAAAAACGATAATCTGCGTATGAAGCAATAAGTGCTTGAAAGATTCTCGGTAGGAGAATTAAAAAGATGCGTGAGTCTATTTTTAAAAGATCCAGAACTCTATAAATGGCAGCAAAGAGCGTCGGATAAAAATAACTGCGAATTCCTTTCATCCATTCCCATGTCAAATGTCCATAACTACAAGAGATAATTAAGAATGTTAATCACGTGCCATAGCATTAAATAATGAAGTTATTTTGTCCTTTTAAGGAAACGTAAACAAACATTTTTCAGGCAAATTTGCGCGTACAAAAATTAAAAAGTTAATTTTCTTACCCAAATGTTATACGATGTGCTACTTCCAATGATTGCCAGTACTCGTCAGGTGAAAAGAAGGTCTTTACAAGAAAAACCGATGCGATTCTTACACATAATAACAGAAAAATGACTGTTAACTTAGACATGCTTAAAGACTTATATTCTACTGTTCTCGTACTGTACTTCACTCACTACGCTTATATATTCAAATTTTTCACAGCCGTTATTATCCACTAATATCTATTTTAGAATATAAATTGCTTTATCGACAAATATTATAGCACGTTTGACAGCTTGATCGTTATTTTTCAAATGCCTACTTTCTTGGTCGTTATTTTTCAAAATTTTTGTGTCTGTTAATTTTCAAATATATTTTGACCGTTATTTTTCAAATATATTTTGAACGTTATTTTTCAAATGTCAACTAATTAAAAAGAAAGGCACAAGATACTGGATTATAAAATATGATTTATTTGAAAATTCTCTGTATTTAATTCATGTGATAACATTTTTTCATTCCCAATTATCGCTCTCTTTAAAAGCTTTTTTTGAAGCTTCCTTTCTTCCCACATCCTTATCATTTTTTGAAGATTTAATTTTTTTATTAGGTCCATCAGATGTCTTTGGACCTTCATCTTTACAATCTGATTTGCTCTTATTATTATTGTCGGATATTTCCAATTTATTATTCATATCAATATCAAAGGAATCAGTATCAGCTTTTGTAACATCCTGCTTAAAGCAAAACTCGTGGACATATTTTCCATTTGTATTGCAGTCATTTGCACACGTATATATGGCAATAATTCCCCAATCTAAATCATAATTTTGTAAGTCATTAAGCATTTGTGGCATTATTTGAAATTCAAAGGATCTTTTGCCATTACAATTTGAGCAAATTGGAATATTTTTGATGTTATATTTCCCCATGCTTGATATCCAGAGAGGTTCAGCACCATGACGATTGTATCTGATGACTTGCGTTGGATATTTTTCAATAGCTTTTTTAAATCTTCCAAAACCTTTATCTTCCTTTGACTCATCAAACTCCTTTAAGTCATTCTCAGTGATGTCACTGTTGTGCACAATTTTGCCTTCCTTAACTATGTCTTCATATTCACGGAATCGTCTAGTCTCAGCCTCCTTATCCGATTCCTGCTTTGTCTTTGCGTTTTTGTCACCTTCCTCGCTTTCAATGACGATTTCGTACTCAGGAAAATGATGTGATGATTCGTTTTGACAACTTTTTGATGTTCCTTCCTGACTACAACTCTTTTTGTGTAACTTCCAGTCAACCTTTTGATGTAATTGTCCACAGTAATTAACTTTTTTACACTTCCCACAAACCATCGACGATTTGCAGCCACAAACATTGCAAGTTTTGCAAAACGGTTCAATTCCATCGATCTCAATCGATTCATCTGCAGGCGTATCTGGATAAAATTTATTCTTTAATGACAACTGACTTCTTAGGACTTTGATGTTTCCTGATTGATTGATGTTACAGCATTGTCCATTTCGGCAAATAAACACGAATATGGTCCGATGAAAAGCATGAAATATCTTCTCTTGACCGGCAGCATAGAGTTGACAAAGAAAGGTACACGGCTCATTGCAATAGTCACAACTAAGATCCTTTGCTTCAGGAATATTTTCCAGTTCTTAAAATAATTTACAAATTTATGGAATGTTTAGTAAAAATAACTTTAGTTAATTACCAAGCCATGCTGCTTTGCCTCCAATTTTCGATGGGAAGAAGCGATTGGTTAACAGCCACGAGTCTTGTTCTTCGGAAAATCCCAGATCAATGCACTTTAATTCCATTATTTTTTAATTAATCAGCAAAATGTGCTGTTTTTGCTACTTTTTGGAACCTTACAAATGTTCCGTCCATAGAAAACCCTACTTTTTTAGAACCATACGAATGTTTTTGGTTTGCGACCAGGATTAAAAATACTTTTATAAACTTAAAGAATTGAGAATTAATCAGAGTACCTGTTTACTGACATAACTAAATAGCCACTAAATACAACTGGCATAACCAGCAACTTCCTACTATGTTTTACGGTAACGGTCAAAATAAATTTGAATGAAAATGCGTTAATAGTGGCAGACAGACAAACAGAGGCGTAGCTCGTAAAGTTTCATCATAAAATTTTAAATTATAATTTTTAATCTTTTTGACTATTAAAAGTGACTTTAATTAACTAATTTTTCTGCCAGTCGTCAATATCATAATGAAATCCATTAATTGAATTCAAAATTTTATTTGAATATTGATTATTTTGGCAGAAAAGTATCAAAAGACAGCAACTTAGAAAAAAAGAATAAGAATTTTGCAGACATAAAAAATGGAAGCGGCAATGGATCAAATTGAGTTATGTCCTTATAAAAAGAGGAAACTCAATGAGGACGAAGAGATATTCTGCGATGATCAAGCTGATTCCATTGCTGAAAATTTTGAAACTGAATCAATTGAAATGATACAGAATGGCGATGAGAATAAGAGTGATACATTGCATGATAATCAGGTTGTGGAAAATGACGACAATAAAGATAAAGAAAATGAGTCAGATGGTAAAGATAAGATCCAGTAAAGTAAATAATCAGTCTTATTGAGAAATACTTTATTCATATTTTTAGCTGGAAGTGAATATTCGGAATGTTCAGACGACGTTAATTACGAAGAGATCGAATCTATGCTGGATGAGAGGCTACCCGAAGAGTTGAAAAACAAAAAGAAGGAGTATGAGGAGAGATTTAAAACAATTATGGAAGGTAAATGGATTAATGGATATAAATGTCAATCATCATTAACGCTAATTACATTTACATTAATTATCAATCAAACAGAAAAGGGCAGAAATCATTTTGAGATGCTACCAGAACACTGGGTTCAAGTAACTCACGACTCGGGAATGCCATTATATCTTCATCGTCAAAGTCGTGTCTGTTCATTATCTCGTCCTTATTTCCTTGGACCAGGCAGTGTACGCAAACATGAAATTCCAATAAGTTCCATTCCGTGTCTTAGTTATCGAAAAGCGGTAGAGAAGGAGAAGGAGCTAATTGAACAACAAAGACAACTAAAAGAGCTACAAGATAAAGAGGCTGCTGCAGCTGCATTAAATGCTATTGACGAGCAAAATGAAGAAGATTCAAAATTACCAAATGGTTTAAGTGCTTTATTAAATCTCAATAAGAATGACACACAATCAATAGCTAAACCAATAATGCCCATACCATCTTGCATTGCAAAAGTCGAAACTGTTTCTGAAAATCTCAAAGCTCATTCGTTGACCCCACCTCAATTCACAGAATATTGCAAGAAGCTTTTCAATTTTAAGACAATCCGTGTGATGAGATTCAAGTCATGGTCGGCACGTAGAAAATTCACAAAGAATCGCAAGCACATTAAACATTTGCAGAGGCCTACACTCCCCGACGGAACAAAATTGGTAAGTAAAGTTGAGGAATTAAACACTTCCAATTCTAACGGTTTTTGAAAAATTCAAATTTTAAGTTTCTGATTAATTTTTTAATCCGAGGATTTAATCATGAGATTTATTTTAATCTTAAGATTTATTTTAATCCCAGCTAGGATTAAAATTTGATCTAATGCTTCTTTAGAACAATAACTCATAGAAAGCAACAAACAAACATTTTTGATAGAAATATACCTGGCTGGATGATATGATTTCAATTCCCAAATCTAAACGGACGTTTGCTGTTTTAATTCATATTCTGTATGCAATCTATGTCTTGTTCTCTCGTTTCTCGTACAGATAACATTTCCCGTGTTGAACACTGATATACAAACAGACCCAGTAAATGGACAGACAACTGCAACATCGCAACAGCGACCGAAAAAAGAATGGGTAATGAATCCAAATGGAAAGTCATATGTATGCATTTTGCATGAATATGTACAGCATGCATTAAAGAAGCAGCCGACGTATGAATTTAAAGAATTGGAAAATTCTGCAACGCCATACTCTGCAACAGTCTCAATTAATAATCTCAAATATGGCACAGGCTATGGTACAAGTAAGAAGCAAGCTAAAAGTGAGGCTGCACGTGAAACACTAGAAGTATTAATTCCTGAAATGCGTGAGAAAATTACCGGATTAGATAAGAACAATCAATCCACATCTGTCAACAATAAGCCGGTGTCAGCTGTTCAGCCACAAGATTTGTCCGTTTTTGATGAGATTCGCATTGAGGACCCTCGAGTGCCTGAATTCTGTCAGAAAACAACGGAACCATCACCACATTCAATCCTATTGACGTGCTTACAAAGAAATTATGGATTGGGAAATATCCAAGTGAAGTATGAGGTAAATACAGCCAAGCACAAGAAGAACGAATACACAATGACTGTTGGTCAGCATGTTGCGAAAGTTTATTGTAAAAATAAACGTGATGGGAAGCAACGTGCATCACAATCAATTCTTCAAATGCTCCATCCACATATTAAGACATGGGGCTCATTGCTGCGTCTCTATGGTAATCGTTCTGTCAAGAGTTTTAAGGAAAAGAAGCAGGAAGAACAGGAGATTACTGTATTGCAAACTCGGGCTGCCGTTAATCAACCGAATTATGCTATACTCGATAAGCTGAAACTGGAAATGTTAAAATTGAAAGAAATGAAAAATTTCATTCTGCCAATTTCATCGTCCGTTCTGGCTGCTGCTCCATCGAGAGGTATTACGACTATAACTGCAAACTTATAAAAATACAATATTTAAATTTTTCTTTAAGTAGTTCTTTATTTAGGTAGCTTAACAAAAAACAAAGTCATTTTGTGCTACAAATTTCTCTTATGTTTTATTGATTGACATAAAATATAATTAATTCCCTTCACTTATCCTTAATAATTAAATCAAATTGATTTAGTGATTATCAAAAACAATAGTCAGAAATAATTATAATAATTTTTTTGTGTCACAAATAAAAAAAGTATCGAGTTTATGAAAAAAAAACAATTCATCGACATTTACCTTAAAAATTTATCGCTTTGTTATATTTATTAGCATAATTTTTCATTTTTCAGCGCATTTCTCCTTTGGGGATGAAAAAGTGCGGCTTATAAATTACCTTTATTAGATTAATAAATACTGTGCAATTAATCATATTGGATATATTTTTGACCTCATGTAGTAAAATATTAATTGAAATATAAAATATCATAATTTTATGGACTTTTAATTTATTTGCTTTTCGAGCAAGTTTAAGGGTTTAATTTTGGTCAGGATAGCGGATATAAATTTTATTTGCTCGACTTTATTAAATTCGTTAATGATTTTGCCTTTTTGCTGTTGTAGGGTTTTTGTTTGTTTGTTAAAACTTTTGTAAGTTTTGACATTTTTTTGACTGTTTTGAAAACTGTTGTAGGGTTTTACACCAATTTTGAAAACTGTTGTAGGGTTTTGCATCACTTTTGAATCTTCCGCATCATTATTGCTTTAAAATTCAAATTATTTTTAACCGTTAAATTAGAAATTCTATCAAGAAGATTAAAAAGTGCCTGAAATTGTCTTAATCTAATAATTTGTTGCTTTTATCATAAATTTCATATCTAAAAATTTCAGTAATTGGCCGAAACCTAGCTAAAAGAAACATTTACAAGGAAAATGATATGAAAAGTTTATTTTAGATTGAATTTTTTTGGCAAATTATTAAAAAGTTCTTAAACATTCCACATCAATGTTAAGAAAAGCATCAACAATACGTGATTGAAATGTCATAGTCGTATATAAAGTATGAATAAAAGATGTATCCTGTACTGTGAGCAAGAAATACAATAAAGAAAGGAAATAAGAAGCTCTAGAAGCTCGGGAAAGATGAATAGAAACTTTTCCGTACCAAATCAAATTATCTCAATTGAATTTTTCATCGTTTTCTGTTTAAATTCTATACAATATCAACATTAAACATAATTTACTGCTCTCAAGTGCCAAAGTAGCAGTAATACATGGAGTATAAAGCAGTTTCATGCTGGCTCCTAAAATGCCATCAATTTTCTACAATTTTTTTTCTTCTTCATATTTTTTCACATAATTTTTATAACAAATATAAAAAGTTCTAATCTTATGTATTTTTCATAGTCATTACTACCAAACTTTTCACATTTCTTACGGCATTTTGTAAAGCAGAATTGCACATTACAAAGCTTTATTATGTTAAATATTTGTTTTTTTGCTTTGACCATTTACTGTCAAATTTGACTCCTTTTTGCAGGGTTGGTAAGTTTATTTGTTGTACGGTTTTCAAACATTTTTAACAATTGTGAGGTTTTGAATCACTCGAGAAGACATTTGTATGGTTCTGAGTCGCTAAAAAACATTTGTATTGTTTTGCATCTTTTGTAAAACATTTGAAAGGTTTTGCATCTTTTGTAAAACATTTGAAAGGTTTTGCATCTTTTCTTATAAAAAATTCAAATCCCATTTTTCCGTTAAAAATCAAAAAGTACAAATTTGACATTTTTCACTATCACCAGTTATTTTCCAACTCTACATTTTATATACATCATTTCCATTGCTATTAGCTATTAGAAATTTTATGTTGAAGCATTTCCATCCGAATTTTTTTTCATGTAGAAATTTTTTAGTATTTAATTTATTTTGTGTCATCATAAAAATCCATATTTTGCCCTTTTTTTCGTCTATATGCTTAATCCTTAAAGAGAAATTGCTTAGCTTAGACAGAATAAATTCATTTGACCTTAAATTCTTAAAGCATCTTTTTTGTGCCATAAATTCCAATAAAAAAATCGAAATGAATTTTCACGAGTAAAATCTATTAATATTGTCATTTGAGTGACAGATTTTTTGAGTGAGACAGAATCTTGGGGATAATTAAGCTATTTGCTGGTATAGAATGACCTTATTTATTGCTAAATGATTAATAATAGAAAGGAATTGGGTTCAATTAATTCAGAGAGACATGTGACAAACTTGGTTATTTTGGTGCAAATGGATTTTGCAGCTTTATGTGGAAATCAATGTGAATTACGTAAAGTGCACGTGGATTTGCAGCAATAAAAAAAATCTACCGTTAAAAACTTTTTTGAATTTTTCCCGCACTTTTTTTTCCAAAAAATTCAAATTTCAAAAATAACGGTTTTTGTTCAAAATGTTCATTCTTTGTCCTCATCAGACTTTCTGACATTTTATGACACTTGCAAATTCTCCATCATCAAAAAACTCGCCAATGGAACCTCCAACATAAATTTTCTCTTATTAAACCGTACATAATTTAATTAATGGTGTTTTAATTAAATGCTTAAATTGTTGTAATTGAATTTGTTTCACTTTTATATATTTTTTTTGTTTCAATACAGCAGGCACTTTTTTAGAACTTCATATCTTCTTTTTCTTCTACTTTTGTTCGTCTATAATCATCATTTTTCCTCAAAATTGTTTACGATTCTTATTTTTCTATAATTTTTCAGCACGCTACATTTATTTCCACAAATTTTGGATTTACAAAAATTCCGTGTATGCTTTTAAGCCTTATTATCGTGTGTCATGTTGTGCTGTGTATTTTTTTGTTTATTTATTTTTTGTGTGAAGAAACAGAAAGGAGGGCTTAGTGTGATGTGTGGTGACGAAAAATAATTATAGCATAAAGTAGGGTGTGATATGCGTGGAACGAAGGGACAGAAAATTTCAAATTACTTTATGGCATTTTTATGCGTGGGAGCTGAGATTAATTTATGAATTTCGCCAGCAGCTACTAGGATTTAATAATAGAAAATGCTTCAAGAAGCTTTATGCTCGTTTATTTTTCTTTAAATTGATATGAAAAACTAAAAAAAAACTAACGTTTAATTAATTTTTGAATTGGGTACCAAAAGTTAAAATTTTTGAAAACCGTTATAAATTCAAATTTTTGAAAACCGTTAAAAATTCAAATTTTTGGAAACCGTTAGATTCAAATTTTTGAAAACCGTTAAATATTCAAATTTTTGAAACCCGTTAAAAAGAGAACTTTTTAATCCTAAACAAAATTGAAAGTTCCGCTAACTCAAATCACTGTACATTTCAATTAAAGATCATAGTATTAAAAGATTTTAAATGACCATAATCATAATAATGTAAGCACTTTTGATAACGATTCTGTACATACTTTAAGAAGATCATGAGTTCATTCATTTGCTGGGAGAATTATGATTTACGATTTCATGGCTCATGGGGATGGTTGGAAAAAATTTGCTAAAATTTAATGAACAAATATATATAAAAGCTTATCTTCTGTTATCAGACTCATAAAGCTTTATGGACTAACTCAAATTATGATGTCAAATTTGTAGCAAATCGTACAAGTAATGTGATGATGTTATGCTCCATTAAATTTATTTTGAAAGCATTTGAAGTAAAAATTGGATGGCTTTTTGGGTAAGTCAATGTTTATGTAAATTTTTCCCTAGGATATCATGCATGTAAAGCTTATTTTGCTCATAAATGTATATTATTTGCCAAATAATATTTAATGAATAATAAAATTCAACGGTTTTGTGAAATTTGAATTTTTAACGAAACTAAAGAAAAATTCAAATTTCTAAAATACGTTAAAATTTTAAGCTAATTTTTGTACAAAATATAAGAAATTTCAAATGTGAAATTGCTTTAAAGTACACACATTAATCCTCAAAATGATGCATCCTCTCATGTACTTTAGTTTTAGTTCACATGTGCTGAAGAATATCTCGATTTATCCCATTAAGGACTATTATCTCCCACGCTAAAAGCTCTCTCTTCAAAATAAAACGAAACATCCACACATAAATAGGAACACTCAAAGTGATAATCATCAAGTAGCTCCTCACAGATGTAATTTGTAAGAAATTTCTTCCATTACATTGCTCTACTAATCTTTCATTATGCTACATCACAACCAATTTCTCAGAATAAGCTTAAAGCACATAATCT
Source organism: Chironomus tentans (assembly GCA_963573255.1). NCBI lineage: Eukaryota > Metazoa > Arthropoda > Insecta > Diptera > Chironomidae > Chironomus > Chironomus tentans. Next base: position 9,114,887 of record OY754303.1, read on the forward strand.
ATGTGCCACACCACAATCATGTCATGAGAGAAAAATATTTCAGCGTGTATTCGAAAATTCTTACTAAGCCTTTCGTCGTCGTGTATGACATTAATTAATCATATGTACATTAATTATATTTTTTGCAGAACATTTTAAAAAAAAATTCAATACACAGGCAGTAATTATGTTCGAAAGTTCCCATAGGAATTTTATGTAATGCAAATAAATTGCTGGTGGCTTGCTTTTCGTGGGTTACGAGTGCATTTAAGTTCACTTTTGCTATGCTAATTGTTAACGAAATTTAACGGAAAGAAATTTGAAAATTTGCTGTGAAAAAAACAACAAAAATCCGTTAAATTTGAAAATCCGTTGTAATGAATCAGAAATTTTGAAAATCAAAAGACCGTTAAAATTTGAAAATAAAATGACCGTTTATTTTTTCTTAATGCAATTTTTATAATTGATCAAAAATCAACTTTAATTTCAAAATTGCGCTATAATATCATAAATCAAACCAAAGTATCCTCTCAACATCACATTTGTTCTTATTTTTACACGCGTATTTATTTAATGGTTCCCATTGTATATTTGTATGTTGTATTAAATTATTTTCCATCTCTCAAGCGTAATGTAATGTGAATTTATATTAATTAGCAGAAATTTCTCCTTAGCGTTTAGTCTATGCTGCACGCTATCTCATCTCTCATCACATATTTGTATTGTATTGTACGATGTTTGTCTACTTTCATGCTTTTTTACATGTTTTCGAAATGATAGGATAATGATGACATAAATAATAGAAGAAATAGTCTGTGTGTGTCTGTATGATGATAACGATGCATACTTTTCTATTTAAACATGACATTAATGGTATTTAAAACCACGTGAATAGTGTATGACGGTAGCTTCCTCTTTTCTTTGTATGAAATATTTTTATAATTTCCTTAAACACTAATTACATCCTTCCTTAGAATTTATTTTATATAGAACTAATTGTGTTTTGTCTGATTTTAGCATAGTTTTGTTCATTATACAGGAATTAATTGGATTTTTATAGGATATTCAATGTAAATTTGTGATTTTATTGGTTAAAAAGTTCATTTGCAAAATTGGTCAATTTAACGGATTTTGAGATTTTGAATTTGAATAATTTAACGGAAAGTTTTTGAAATTGAAGGAGGAGAAGCTAAAAATTTCAATTTTTCTTTTAAATAACTTGTTCTGAATTTAAATAAGAAGCAGCATCAAGTGACTAAAAGTAATCCATCTTGAATTACCCAATTAATTAATTTTAATCAAAACAATCAAAATTTTCTTAGTTTTTTCCCCCTCATAAAAATAAATTTCAAATAATAAAAGACCGTTAATGGATCATAAAAAATATTTTCTCGCAATAAACAAAAGGAAATCAATTAAGCAAATTTCGTCAGTTAATTTTTGAAAGAAAAGCTTTTCTCATTAACAACAAAAGAACGAATACGAAAAGATCGTTATCATAATGGAATTGAGAATATTTTAGTCGAAATTATCCTTATCTGATTCACGTATTTTCTATGATTATGTAAAAAGAGGACAAAAAAAATATTGTGAGAGGGTCGATCACTTATGACGTCTAGTTGGTGGGTAGGTATGGAACGAGGGGGTCAAGAAGGGTCCAAGAGTTTAATTTGATTTGTTTCAAATTTAATTTGAATAAAATAAATGTGTTCTAGCTACTCCTTTGGCAGCAGCATAGCTGAGGGGGTCCGGACCCCTCCTCGAGATTGAAAATTGTAATTTTTTGACACATTACAAAAAATTAAAAATTTTTTGAGAAAAAAAATCTGAACCCATCATGTCCCTGCTCCATAAGAGAGGTTGTTTCCCGCTTATCTTACCCACGAGCTTCAATCCTTGTCCTTCATTTAGAACGAGAATTTGTGACAGAAAGAAGCAAAAAACCCTCCATTTCCTGATAGACGTCATTAGTGGTATGTCCCCGCCCCTAAGTAGAATGAAGAATATTGTATTTTTCTCTCTAGAAGTTCCAAGATCATTATCGTCATCTTCATAGTAATTTATTTTTATAGAGCTCAATAATACAGTCAGGCAAGCTGCTAATGGATCCCATTTTCATATAGAATTTTATTACATTAGTTATTACATTTATACATAATAATTATCATAACTTGTATCCTCTGTACAAAAGTGAATAATTAATTTTAATTCCTAATAACCTTTATTTCTTATTAATTACGTTCGATTCTTATCAATAAAAATTTGTTATCATATATATCTTTTTATTATATTTTAGTTAAAAAATTTATTATTATATCTCAATATTACTTTCTTCATATACATATCATCATGATGAGCCTTCCATAAAATGTAAAAATTCGTAAATTTTTCATTTATTTGGAAATTAAAAATTGCACAACATAAAATTTTATTAAATTAACTAAAGCTTTATTTTTTCATATATAAATTTTTTTATTTTTAATTACCATTTTCTGTCAACCGCGTAAAGCTTTTTTTAATGTTAGCTGCGGTTGAAGAGGGCCATTGAAATGTAAGTAATTAGCAGTAAAAAAGCTACGCAAAGCGAATTAATTCTCATTGTTATCCCTGATCTGTTGCAGCCATCAATGTCGCATGACTGAAGGCATCCATGAACATATCTGTTGAATGAAAAAGAACAGAAAAAAATTTTTAATTTAATTAAAATTGAAAAAGTTTTATTTTTTTGTAGAATGAGGACTTCTTGTTGCTATGGAGAGGAACTAATGGTGATAATAAAATTGCTTCGACTTAGTAATTTGATTATTGTGAAGTTTGTCTTGGTAGTGCTGATGAAAGTTCACAGGACATGACTGAATATATGCATATATGTACAATAAATACACGAATGTGGGATAAAATGCTTTAAAATAGTTTCATAAATATATTCTCACTCAAAAGCCAAAAGGAAGTAATTTTAAACTATTTTAAATAGCCAGAAGCATGTCCTTTTCATAAATTGAATGAAAATTTGGTTTTGTGGATGATAAAATAATCAGTTCAGGGGCTGGTTGCTAGGATATACCCTAGGGTGTATACTACCCCAGGGGTTACCCTACCCTGGTATACCCAGGTAATACTCAGCTAATACTCATATTTTTAAACATAAATATTTTTTTGTTAATTTTGAAGGTACGTTAATGATTAAAGTCTAAATTAGAGTTTCGGAAAAAATTACAAGAAAAATAATTTTTCAAGGAAGGTACGGACCCATTTTGACCCCCTTGGGTACACGTGGCTATGCAGAGAGTTTGTTTAAATCAAGGTTAATCAGAGTATGCTCTCCTTGTTTCTGCTTCTATTCACTACCATCCCGATTGGTTCACTTTATTTGTGGCAACCGAATGACATCCGCTTAAGGCTGCTACTTAGCCCCCAAGATTCTTGCAAAATGAACAAGACTCTTGTGGAGAATATTTTTCTGATTAAACCACAGATCCACTCCCTTAAAAGTGAAGCTTCACATTAAACTATATAAACACAAGAATTCTATTAGTTCAGCTACAATTTTTCAGTTTTTCTGCTTCAAGGAAGGTAGCAAGCATGAGGAGAGTAAAGATAAACTTGAAACAATATTCCAAACGAAATTTAATAAGAAAAGTTTTCAATTCTATTAATTTAAATTCAGCATACTGTACAAAAAGAGAAGAATAAAGTTTTATCTTCCTTTATTTGAACTCACAGAAGTACAGAAAAATTCTCAAATTCACACCTTTGTTGTGCATTTTTTATGGAAATTGATGTTACTTAATAAAAAGATTTGCATTCCATTTCAGTAATTGAATTCGTCGATGCAGTCGAATATAATGAATTGAATCTGCAATAGGGGTTTTCATAAATGACGTCCAACATACAAGTGGGTATGCAGCTATGCACCTGAGCGACATAAAGTAGGCAAAGACAGTCATATGGAATTTAAACGATAAAAATCCAATAAAAGCACAAAAATTCTTTGTTAGAAGGGTGCAGATGGTCAGACGTCATTTACAACCGACCCCAAAAGCTGGTGACTGTGTTTATAAAGGCATAACGATTATTTCTTCTGCATATCCAATACAGAAGATTTTTCTACACGAAATAAGGTGAAACGCAAACAGAGGAATAAATAAAGTGACTTAAATTACTCTGTTGGGAAAGGTTAAAGGAATTGATTGTGCTGCAAAGTAAAATTGATTGCTTTCCATTCATTATTGTTGTTCTTAATTTTTTTTTTTGGGTCGAGGTGAAACCTTTTCATTCGAGACGAGTTTTATGGATTATTGAATTTCAAGAACAGGATTGAAAGGCTTTAATGTATCTTAGGATGGGGAATTTAAGAGGTTTGAGCTGTTTTGGTCTATGGAATGATTTGAATTTGGGCTATCAATGTCAAGCTACATTAATATATCTCTTAGAACTGGATTTTGATACTTAAGGAACTTTGATTTGAATATTTTGAGGAAAAGGGTAAAATTCCAGTATAATTGATCCCAAATGGGACTCGAACTCACGTTCTACCATTTTCAGATGGATGCTTCTATCACTGATCTATCGGGGGTTAATAAAAAGCATTGCAAGATGCCAAATTAAGCAATTGTCAGCTTTAAACAGTATCTTTAGTGCTATCGTTAATTCCATTTTACTTGGAAACCTCTAACACCACTAAACCCCACACCCATCCTCCTGAACACCTCCTTATCAATAAGACCAAGTCACTCAAGTTTCAAACGATAATTGAAAATTGAACTTTAAGTAGTTTTAAAGTTTATTTTACTCCTGAAGATCTTTGAACTCGCAAAACCAATCAAAACAACTTTTAATCCAACAAAGTTATTATTTTTTCACTATAAAATGCTTGTGGCAGATACAAAAATAACAAATATCCATCAACATCCACGAGAATAAATTTTGTAAAATTCCTAATCCAATTCTACTGCAATCAAATTGATTAAATTCCTGTAAATAATGCACAGTGTGTTTAACAATTCTGTTTTCGTATCAAATATCAAGCAGCATATCAACAGTTGTTTATGAATCACATACTCAATGCCAATCTCATTTCTTTCATCTTGTTTGCCATTCCGCATTATTTTATAAAAAAATTTAAAAGAAAAATTGAAAAATCTCTGAATGAAATTGAATAGAAAATCATGTAGTCACATGAAAAGAATAGAAAAATTTTCCATATCATCATGTACGAAATAACAAAGAACATAGAAAGGAATTGAGCAACAATCATCAGCATTTTCTCGTACGGAATTTTAAATTATATTGCTGTGGATAATACAAACCACAGAATCTTTATTATGGTAATATAAAGCCATCATAATCAAGGCAAGGGATGTACTTGGGAGTGGGGTTTTGGGGTGGTGAACAGGGATGTAGCTAGGGTGGGGTCCTAGGGGGTGTGAACCTTCTCCACGAGATTGAAATTGGTATGTGAATTTTTTTTGACCCCTCCTAAAAATTAAAGACCTTCCCTCTTGGGCTACCAACTACCCTACCCATTGGGTACTTCAACTACCCTGCTGATCCCTGCGCATCCAGAAATTTTTTGAGAGAGGGGTATAAACGTAAAAATTTGGGGGTTTTGGCATTATTTTCTTTAAAAACCCTAGCAAATTGAAAAAAAAAATCCCAAAAAGGGCGGAAGTTGATCCTCAAAACCTCTTCCTGAACGACTCTGGTCATGGGTGTCACATCTCGTACCTCCACCTCTGTTCAACGTAAATTCTTTCAATCCCAACCATCTCGTCAAAATTATTTTATTTATATAAAACTATTTGATCCATAGCCTATTAGGCTGATATCCCTGAGATCAGGGGGTAGTTCAAATTCTTGAATTAAGGGAGGGAAACCTTAGCTTCTATTTGCCTCTACAAAATTTTCCAGTGAGGAGTAAAATTTTTGGTCCCACAATCCCCCTTTTTACTACACCCCTACCTAAGACTAAGCACTGATACTGTGTCTCCTGACAATAGACTTAATTAATATTTAAGATTATGTGTGGGTAAAATTATATCAAAATAGCTCTTTATTAATGATAACACATGGATATACAATTTACATCCAACAACCATCTTTTCACACATGTAAAGTGCTTGTAAATTAATTATGCATAGACTCACCTTTCGTCATAATAAAATTTACCGCAATGCGACATCCTGATGATTTCCGTGTCTGTTGTTAAAGTGCCAGAATCGAGTGCACACCCTCGAACTGTAATCGTATGTTTATTATCATCTGCAAGGATGCGAGAAGCACAATAAAAAGATGGGAAAATAATGGTTCGTTAAGCGGGTGAATTAAATTTCAATCTCGGCATTTGAATGGGAGAAAAATGAATTCTTACCAAAATATCCTGCAATCTTTATGCCTGGTTTGCGTCAACGGTTTGGATTTTACATAATATAATGGAAATGAGTGAGAGAGAAAAGAACGGAGAGGTAAGAAAGGTACACAAAGGTACAGAGAATATAAAAAAGTTTTAATCATTGTAATCAAAAAGGACGAAAAAAAGACAAAAGCAATAGCAACGTTGGGCGATTCTCTGGACAAGTGCTTTGGTCATGAACTTGAAATTCTTATATGATTGGATTCGATGAACGCACTTTGTGGGCTATGTAAACTTTTAAATGAGAGTAGAACGATTTTATCGAGTATATGTATACTCTAGACTAAGTAACTAGAAACGCACACCATTTTAGCTTGTTGTTGTTAAAAATCAAAATATCCTTGCTTCAATTCTACGTAAGGGATTCAGATCTGCCCAATTTTGGATGTTGTCTACCTGATACTAAAACTCTAGTGTCGACTACTTCAAAAAAGTACCCAAGCGGTACAACGTAGTCATCGTGTTAACGGCAAATTGCTACAGAGACGTGGAAGTGTCCTAAGAGCACCATGACGGATGTCTGATGGAGAAAAATTGAGATTTGCCGCTGTGTACTGCTCGAGCGTCGTGTTCTCGTTATATTGTTCACTCAGCCTTTTTGTTTTGAATGTGGACAACCAAAAATGTCTACGCTAACCTAAAAATTTAACATCCAACACAATCCACAGAATCACCCATAGCTGTAGTTTCGCTTTCACCGCTCAGGACAAAAAAAATGGAAACACAAAAAAGAAGAAGGATACTCACATGATGTTGCAGGAAAAACGCCATCTCGTCCTTTCCGTCCACCCATGCCTTAAAGGTAAATTGCGCGCAATAACAATTGAGGATGGAGAAAAATGACAATGGCAGTAACAATAATGACATGAGATAAAAAAGATTGAAAAAATTTATTTAATTGCGGTTGACGACTAAAGAGTGTTAGCAACAGCCAGTAATGGCAATAAAGATTTTTTTTTCAGGAAAACATGCACGTATTATACTCACAGGGACTCTCAAAAAGAGCAGACGAAAAATTGTTATGGAAAGGATCGTCACATTCCGGATTTGCACCATTCATTGATACACATTTGAAGCAATCAATCGAGAGAGCTTTGTGAAAAAAATAAGGTATGAGACAAAGAGGTTTGAAATTAATGCGGACAGATGTGATGTTGATTATAAATTACAGTTTTCATTCATCCCATCTCTACGGATCTAAAAAAATGTTATTTTTATTTTTATAGCTTCAACTTACCTTTCTCCACATTAAAGATTAAAAAGACCAAAAAGGCGTAGATTTGGATACTACTTGATATCATCTTTTATCCTAAATCTCTTATTTTTTTATTCTACTCGTCTCGCTCTCTCACGTCCTTTCCTCGGCAATCGTTTGCTTTTTTAAGGTCAATTTAGGATTGAGGATCTAAAAAAATATAATTTTCTTCTCCTTCTCTCTCGGATACGTCTTTTGTTTATACCTTGACAGCTTGAAGACAATCTTGACGCTCATTAATGTACGAACAAATCACGTCATTTCATTTCTCTCTCATATTATTGACAATTCTGGAATGGATAATTGAAATCAATTTCATTAATTATTTGTGCATGAATGGGAATAGGAATCTGTTTTATTATTCATTTGACATTGAGGAAGATTTATTACTTTTTTAGTGGATTTTGATAGTTGTTTTGACTTTAAATTATGAGAATTGTATTTAAGGGAAAATTTTCAATCATATTTGAATTGTTTTTAAGGCAAAAAGATTGAATTTCATCGTAAAAATTGAAATTTTCATCAATTAGCTCAAATTTCTTCCAGAAAGCTTAATTTCTTTCAAAAAGATCAAAGTTTGTTCCAAAAAGTTCAAAAATTGTTCAAAAGCTCAAGTTTTCTTCCAGGAAGTTCAGTTTCTTCCAGAAAATTCAAAAGCTTTTGGTAAAAATCCAATTTACTTCCAAAAAGTTCAAAAGCTTTCCAAAAAAAGTTCCAATTTAGTTCCAGAAAGCTCAATTTATTCCAGAAACTTCGAAAAGCTTCCAGTTTTCTATCAAAAACTTTAAAATGCTTCCCAAAAAGTTCAATTTATTCCAGAAAGCTCAATTTATTCAAGAAAATTCAAAAAGCTTTCCAAAAAGTTCCAGTTTTCTGTCAATAAGTTTAAAATACTTTCCAAAAAGTTCAAATTTTCTTCCAAAGAATTCACAGCAGTTTCAAAATCCTTTAAAAGTCTTTCCATTATTTTCCGTCACTAGAATATCAAATTAAATACTTTTTCATCTACTCAATTTTCACATCTTCTTCAGAACATTTCATAGAAAATTATATGCTTATCATTCATCTTCATGTTTTACAAGCTCGTCATTATTTTTCATCATAATTTACAGACTGTGGCAATCTCGAAATTGTCAGTTAGACAAAATTTTTAAATTGGTTCAAATATTTTTTATACGTTACAAAATATAAAAATTTGTTGATTTCACTAAACTTAGACAGTTTAGCAAATAATAAACGGTTTTCTTTGTCTAATGAATGCACAAACAGCATAAATTAACAAAGATTTTACACAGAAATTAAATTAGTTATCTTAAGAAAATTTTGTTTTTGTTTACATGTTGTATGTTTACAAAAAAGGAGAATTTATAAAATTTCACAAAATTTTCCAACTTTAACACTCAAAACTGCATGATTGAGTGTTACAATAGTTGAAAAACATATTGTTCAAGCTATTAGAATGTAGAACATTGTATTATGACTTGTAATTAAGTTATAATTAGACAAAATATTTTTTTCATCAAAGTTAATTTCGAAGATTTTCGAATTCTTCAAACATGTTCGAATTTTTCGACAATCTATTGTCGAAAAATTCGAATTTGAGGTTTCCACACTCTGATAATTTAATTCATCAGTGTGTTCCAATATAATTTAATAAAATTTTTACAAGCACAAACTTTCCTGTGAAATTAAAAAAGTTGATGAATTAATCTAATTTTACAACTCATGTTCAATTGAGTAATGAAAACACTGTGTGATGTGCATTTGATTGAAATTGATGAAAAGTTCCTTTTTCTATTTCCCTCGACTCCATGTTCAATGTCTATGTTTCTTTACAATTGAGACAGATGAATGTGAATCAAGAGCGAGCAATTTGTACTGAATAAATACGAAATGATTTAGTTAGTTATTTAATTTTACATGAATTGAATGCTCATCGATTCCTCAAATATGAAAATTTTCATTTAATATTTTCACCCACACCCACATCACTTCCTTCCCACACAATTGATATTCATTTATTATCGTCGTCATCATCATCATTTGTAGCTTTCAGCTTATATCCTCAGCTACATTTATTTATGAATTGTAAATTCCTTCTTTCTCTTTCGAATCAATCATAATCATGCATGAATAAAAGCAGATCGTCATTTTTATCGTTAAATGCTTAAAGCAAATATGAAGATGGAATGGAAAAAATAATCGGAAGAAAAAGAAAAGTCAGCTGATTGTGTCATTAACAACACAACAGCGGATTCAGACTAGGGGAAAAAAAGCTCGATAGGAAAATGAATTTCACGTAAGGAAGAATGTCATGCAAGGTTTTAGAACAGTGTTTCTCAAACTATGATCAGCGACATATTAGTATACTGTAGCAAGGCTTATTTTTTTACTATAAGACAACTCCATGCCGTCAGGATACCCCCATGTCTCTGTAAATTTTCGCCATTAACATGACTATGAAGCGGTGTCTTGACGACGTTTAATTTGCGTTTAACCGCTGGTACATGGTACATGGTTATCTATATCAATATCCATGTCAGCAAATCGACAAACTAATTCGTAATTTTAGAACTGGGCCGGTTTCGAGGGCTACATGGGGTACCCTATCCTATGGGTAGGTGGAGTACCCTAGGGTAGGTAAGGGTATCCCTAGGGTAGGGTAGCCCTAGAAACAGGCCCCTGAATCCTATCCTCATAGATGTAGTTCCTCTTTCTTAATTTCCCCCTTGATTTCTTGTATCACATTGAGGTTAAATGTTGAAATCTCATCATCATTTCATCCTCTTTCTGCAGTCAATTATGATGATGTGCTCTCTTAATCATAAAAATATTGACAAAAAAGAACGACGACGAGATATGGAAAAAAAGTTTAATATCATCCTTGTCGCAGTTATAAATGAGCGAATAGGATAAAAAAAAACTAAGAAGAATAAGAAGAAGTTGGAGTAAGACGTATTAACATTGCTCTTTATCCTTTTTTTGATCCCCATTCATACTAAATTTTATATCATAAGAAAGAGAACGAGCATGAGTGAGTGAGATAGAGACTGGATGTGACATGATAAGGATATAAAAATGTGCATACAACTCTTTAATACATTTTCTCTCTTGTGATAAAGTGTTTATATCACTCGATGTCTTATTCACGATGCTAAACAACAACATTTATGTCACTGGGTGCTTTCATTCAGTTTTTAAGCTCCCCCTTTTATGAATTGTGAAAGCTTTATGTTTCATTTTGGCTCCAAGGCTTATGAATATATGAATATTCATGGCATTATGAAAGGAATTGTGGCCGAGATAGAAGAAAAATTTCCATTTTGTTATTAGAAAAGTTTATTTACATTAATTGCCCAATAAATGATACATCAAATTCAAATCATGAGATTTATGGACAAAAAATGCGCATAAATTTATGATGCATGACACAAAAAATTCCAGAAACTCGGTGATACTGCTGTTTTTGTCATAAAGAACATTTTCTTCTTTTGCATGAAACAAGATTATAGTCATATAACAAGAATTTGGAGCTTTCTCTCTTCAGCTTGTACATATCTTTTTGCTTAAAATGGGCGAAGCTTCAAGAAAAAAAGTGGATTGAATTCATAAGAGATACCAAGTGCAAATTGAAATCTGTGGTTATGCAGTCATATATTAACGAGATTGTCTCATGAAAGGACAACTGAGTGGGTAAGAAAATTTATTAATTTTTATGAACAAAGGATTGATGAACTCAAGGAATACGTGCTTTTATGTACGTGCTTTTATGTCAGACAACCGTCATGGCACCTTCATGTCTGATGTGTGAAATTTTGCAGTTAAAACGGTTACGAGACAGTGTCCTGACGACTATGCTGTACTTCAGGGGCGTATCAAGGACCTTTTTGTTTTTAACTAGCATTTGTTTTTCAAAAAAGAGTATGGTTGACCCCGAACACCACCCCCCCCCCCCCTTGAATACGACCCTATCGATCGTTCACCTCAAGCATGAAGGCATATAAAGCACCTAGTGACCTCCATATGTATGTCATGGCAGTAAGGTAATGGTTACTTTTCAGCTACTGACCACAAATGGCCATTTTAAAATCAGTTATTCAAAACAAGATTTTGAGGACCTCTTCGTTTCCTAATACTCATTGACAAGACTTGGACAAGACTGTAATATATAAGTTCAATTTGTCATATGATTAATGTAATGCATCTAATAAGTTTAGTGATATATGAACTGTGTTATTAAGTATGATTTGTTGGAACCAATCCACAAATGGAACCAAATTCGTATTTTATTTGCAATATTCACAAATAACGTTCATCATGAAATGGTATTTTTCAGAGCTCGAAGTTGACTTGAATTTTGTATGGAAAAGTCTTCTCGTACAAAAATCGATGTCTGGTTCTAACTGTAAGCATGTAAAGATAAGAATTTTATAGAAAATACCACAGAACTGTGGAGTAGCCAGAATAATATTCTAGGAGTAATATTCTGTGGCAGGCGCGTAGCCAGGAGGGTCTTGTCCCCCCAAAATTTGAACCGCAGCGAGAGCACGGCTCAAAAAAATTTGGAGGGGGACAAGACCCTCCTGGCTACGCGCCTGCCACAGAATATTATTGTGTATCCAAAAATAAGACTCAGAACTCTACTCAATTTATGAAAATTGAATAAATTCTCAATATTTGTTTTTGAATGAAGAATATTATCGTAAAATTGATCTGATTTGAGATCTCAATAAATAAATATATCATACCCAAAATAAAAATGATGATACCACAATGAAAATCAGATACAAGCCTAAATATATTGCATGAATAAAAGATATTACATTTCGTATTCGTAGATTCGCCCACACAAGACTTATGATATGATATGAAATCGAGAAAGCTTAGACTATAACAAAATATACATGTCACAAGATTGACAAATTGTGCACAGAGAGAGAGAGAATTGGAAAAAAGGAAGGAAGCAAATATGTGCATTTATGTTTTAGGATAAATATTAAATGTAAAAGAAACATGAGACTTGAAACCATAATATGTATAAGCCGAACGGAAAGATGAGACACAGATAGAACAGAAATGTCTTGAAGGTATGGCAGAGAAGATGAAAGAAGAAGGAATCAGAATGGAAAATAAGAAAAACAAATCTTCACGATGATTCATCACAAAATCCACTCAAGGTAAATTCAATGTTAAGCACTTGATGCAAAACGAACGAAGCTATTGAAAAATGGAATTCTTGTGTAAAATTTTTCCTTTTTCTTCTTTTGACTTCATCCCGTGATTTATATTTTCATTGTGCTCGTCTCGAGACCTCATACCAGCGGTGTAGCTAGTGAGGTTGGGTGATTGATTGGAAGATACTTCATCCCTTCCTGCCAGAAGTTTTGTAATATAAAATTTTGACTACTGAGAACAAAATATCCTGGATACCAATACAAGATAATCAGAGAATTTGCCGTTATTTTTTCAGAAATTTGAAATTTTCCGCACTTTTTATTATGTTTACAAATAATTTTTGTATTCGAAAATTGACAATTTTAAAATATTGTGATTTTCTAACTATTTAGTGCGATTTGTTGTTGCTAAATGATACAAATAGCTTTGATTAAACTCATTTATTGCTTTGTAATCTAATATCCAGTTGATAAGTATGAAATTAAGCTAAAATTTAGGATTTTAAAATTGTAAACAAATGATTTTCGAATATAAACTTTTTCGAATTCGAAAATAAAATTCCAAAATTTCGAAATATTCTGTATTGGCCTGGATACAACACTTTAGAATAAAAGGCAGTAAGAAAGTCTTTCGCGAAATGAGAAATCTTTGAATTTCAATTTTTTGTCAGGTTGGAAATTGAATTTTTTTCTCTTTTCATCTCAACTGGATATGCTTTGAAGTTTACGATGACTTTTTATTACCATGTTTTCATCCACGATTGGATAAGAAAAAATCTCTTTGATGTTTAAAATTAGATTTTCGTACAAAATATTTACCATGTCATTTCAGAACCCAAATAACAAACCATTGACATCGAAAATGAAATTATTGTTTAACATTAAGTACTTAGTCCTTCAATTAAGCTAAGTGTGTCACTATCATTATCGTTAAACATTAGAGAGAAGAAGAATAAAAGTTAGCGAATAATGAATATTTCATTTCCAATATTTGTTCGATGTTTTGATAATCTTGAGATGTTTTGATGTGACATGAACTGACAAACAAGCAAATGGGAAATTGTGAAAATGAGATGAAAAATATTTTCAGCAAAAAACATTTAAAATACTGGGGAAAAAGTTCAAAAGTGTCATAAAAAATGTGTCAAAACAAGAGATTGAGATTCAGTACTTAGTAAAATGAGCTCTTTCTGAAGGTTTGATATTTACAAAATTATGAGATTGAGAAAAGACTTTAAGGTTGAAGATCAATTTCTAATATTTAAACAGACTGACAAGTCCCTAAAAGCTTCAACCATTTGCTAGGTCAGAGCGTAGTCAGAGTGTACGAGTGGTTACACAACATACAGGATATCTGTGGCTGCAAACAGTTCTTATTATTCGAAAATGGTTCTTATTTTTCGAAGACAAAATTTTGAAAATTCGGTTTTTTTAAATTGAAAATGACCGTTGTAAATCAAAATAAAATTTTTTTGCTTGTTTTAATTAAATACGGGTAGAGCTTGCAAAATTGCTAACTGTAACTAAAAGAAATTACTAAATCATGCTTTTGAAGTGCCGAAACATTCTATAAATAAGAATAAGTCAAATTTTTTAACGGTATTTTCAAATTCAAAAAAATTTCAGTCAGAAAATCTTTTGAATTTAAAAAACAATAACGGTTAATGGTGCTTTTTGCAGCCAATGGCTGTAACTCTCTATTTGAGAGGACGTTAGTTTGATTCCCACCAGAGGTCGATCTATCAAAAATTACATAAAGTATTATCGATATAAAAAGGATTTGCACAATACGAAGGTCATTTGAGAACGACTTCTATTGACGAAATTATTTAACATCAACAAAATCAGGAATGTCATGAAACAAGTCAACTGATGAACCATAAATTATTTTTATAAAATAATAAAACTTAGTTTAGTGACTGTAGCTCCTCAAGAAGACTTCCCAAGCTATAACGTTCAAATTACGTCTGTACTCCATCCCAAAATACAAAACTCAGTGAGCTACAAAAAATTACACCTTATTAAAACTTTTTTATTTCCCCAACAAAAACTTCCACTTCAGTGCCAAAAATGCCTCATTAAAAATTAATAAAACTGAAAAATTTAATGACTTAGTTTGATAAATTTCCTATCCTTCCCGAGCAGCACCAAAAAAATTTTAAGGAGAGGTCACGGCACCATCATGTCTTCGAGAATGAGGTAAAGCAAAAATTTACCGTCATGGTGCCGTGCCACTCTGGAACTCTGGTTCTACGCTTGATTAAGGCCTGGATTAAGGCTACAGCCTGTGTATTAAAATCATTACAAAAATCAAATCCCACAATAAGGACATGAAACTTTGTTTATAATAATCTTTTGAACCATGACGACAAAGTATGAATTTCTAATCCTTGTGTCTAATTTCTTAAAGTCTTAAAAGGGGTCATTCACTTATGATGTCCATCAAAAAATAGGATTTTTAGACCCCCCTCCCCCCTCGTCACAAAATTTAAATTCAAAAAAATTCCTTTAATTTAAAGTGTCACAAAATCTCAGACCCCCCCTCCCCCCTAAATCATGGACGTTATAAGTAAATGACCCCAAATTATTTCAAGCAAAATTAAATTCTGAAAACATCTCAAAGAATGTTTTTTTTGTTTACCATCCCCGACCACAAAGTCGAACGAGGAAAAGCAGAAAAACAAGGAAATGAAAATGAGAAATATAAGTCATGAAAAGATTCAAGTCATTTTCCTCATTTTGTCTTATGCAAAAATCATTTATAAGTAGATATAAAGCACTTCTTATTTACATTCCAAACTGACACCATTGAATTGTAAACACTGCCGAGAAATGAGACGGCATTTTCATCATTTTTACTAGAATTCATATTTTTCCATTTTCTCACTGTCTTGTGTTGTCTGTGAAAATAAACAACCGGCATTTATTGATTCAATCATTTTAATGGAAGAAGAAGAAGGAAAAAAATTCAATAAAGTAAGAAGAAAAAGTTTATTTGACCCACAAACAAGAAATTGGAAAAACGACATCAAATGAATGAAAATTACTCGCGCCTTGTGAAAATTTTGTTATGATGATGATTGCTGTCATTATTATTATTATTTTTTGGTGTTTGAGAAACAATCACCGCTTATGAATATTTCAAAATGTTCAGATTATAGAGGAAAAAAAAATCTATAATTTTTATGTACATTCATGCGAACCAACTGCTACATTGTAGCTTTTTGAGTCTTGAACAGAATTTATTTATTCAAGCATAACGTGCAAATTTTAGGATGTTGAGTAGAATTACGTAAATATTGATTTTGATTTAGAAAAATAAATTGAAGATAACAACAAATTTTGTCGATATCTCCTCGAATTCCGTTGCTTCTTATGCAGAATTTTGGTATTGATGAAAAAATTGGATGGAGATGATTTTTGTTATTTATGAAATTTCATGTAGCGTGAATCACCCACGCGTAAAAATTCTTAAAATCAAGTTTTTTCATGGAAAATTCAGAAATTTGAAAATTTTGTCAATAAAATTTTTTTGTATGAGCTTTGGAATTTCTGATGGGAATACAGGCCCCTAAGAGCCCCCCTCTGGCTACACCCATGCGACTGGAGGCGGTCATGGATCCCAATTGATCTGTACATGGACGACTATCGAAGTAAGCTCACCAAGCTTCAAGCTCCAACAAGTCGTCAAAAATGAGCCTGGCTCAGGGGCGTATTCAGGGGGCGGGGTTGACCCCCCCCCCCTTTTTGAGAATTTTTTTCAATTTGCTAGGGTTTTTCTAGAAAAAAATGCCAAAACCCACCCTAAATTTTCCCGTCCATACAAAAAATTTTTAAAACCCCTCCCTCAAAAAATTTCTGGATACGCCCCTGGCCTGGCTTGTTCAGAAACACCAGCTATTCAAAAATAGAGCTGCGTTCGACTAAAGTTATCCCCTAGTAACAAAAACCGTTAAAAAGTTAGTTAAAAACTAGCTGTGATAAATTTTTGATAGCTTTTTAACTAACTATTAAGGGTTTTGGTTACTGGGGATTGAAGACGCAGAACACTCACTCAATAACCTCAATGCTTCTTACACACTTACTATCGAATTTCTCAAAGAAATTTCAATCTATGCTGTGTAATTTTACTCCTGAAATACTTCAAAGTGGTTCAAAGCTTCCAATTCAGATATATTTGTGAATAAGTCGGAAGAAAAAGAGTCAATATTGAAATTTCAAGAGTATAGAATGAACATCCTTTAGCAAATCAAACCCAAGCATCATGAACACCTCCTACAACTATCAGAAAACATAATAAGCACACCAAACTCCTTATGGCAATTATCAACTTAAAGTTCTGATTCATTAAACTAAGCACAACAGCTACAATATGAAAAATCATCACAGAAACCACACTTCAATAATCAAACATTCAGATCCCCAACACGAACATCACGAAGAAATGTAGCAATATTTTACGCATCACTTCCTCTAATTCTGATACTAAATAAATTATTTAGATATCGTGCAAGTTTAATGATTCTCTCACATGTAACAGAAAATTTCCTTTTTTCCTTTTCATGGCGTTAATTCACAGTTGGAGGTTCTGAAAACGTCTTATTTGATACACACAAGTAGACATGCATAAAAGAACCGAAATGTGATGAAATTTTCTTTTTCTTTCCACACAATAGGAATGGAACCCACCAGTGAGTCCGATATCCTTTATACGAATATATCGTTAAGAGTAAATTCAACAGCAGCCAGTAGCATAGCATCGAACATTAGCAATACACAACTGAACACAACTTTCTAGTATAGATTTAATTATTTGTGGGTTATGGTAGCGCATTTTTGATTGGTTTCAGTTCTTGGATAGTTGTTACAGATGGAAATTAAACAAACGGACTGATGGACATGGAGACAGAGCAGTAGAAAGACAGACAGACATACAAACATCTTAGTGTCAAAAGATTTAAAAGATTTGAAAAGAAAAATTAACGGTTTTTTGAATTTCGAACAGTTTATTCTGTTTGAAATTTAAAAAAACCGTTAAATTTTTTTTAGTACGGCTGTTTCGACATGTCCGTAGCATGTGACGAATAAACAAACTAAGGACAATAGTGCCTTTAACCATTTGGAAAAATGTTAGAGAATGAGATGAGGATAGACTAAGAGAATGAAACTCATCTGTTACTCTATTTTTATAGCAATATGAGTGAGTGAGAACATTTCCCTCCTGCTGTACAATAAGAAATGTGTGGACGGCACAAGATTGCTGGGAGATAGAAAGATAGGAGAGAAAAAAGCATTAATAGGATAGAATCATCCGAAATTAGACATGATTATTTCATGAGAGAGAAAAATGCTACATTTACCGCACATTCTGTCCATTCCAGTTTGCTGGATGGATTAATGAATTAATGAATGGAACTTTCATCACATCGTAGCCATGGCTTTTATATAAAGCTATTTTCCCAATACATGAATATTATGATGATCAAGAAAAAAATTTGTAATTTAAATTTGCTAATGAAAATCGCTACATTTGTTCTACATCTGAGGACTTCCATTATTTCTTTAATTCATTTACTATGAGCTTCAAGCACTCTATACAGTCACTTACTTTATTTAATTTTCATAACACAAAAAACTTTTTC
The DNA here is from genome assembly GCA_963573255.1 of Chironomus tentans. NCBI lineage: Eukaryota > Metazoa > Arthropoda > Insecta > Diptera > Chironomidae > Chironomus > Chironomus tentans. The sequence continues at coordinate 9,133,349 of OY754303.1, forward strand.
GCTTTCGGTAATTTTAATGTTCAAAAAAAATATTTTTTTTATGTTCCGAAAAGTTCAAGTTTAGGTTAATGGAGAATTGAAGGGCAATAAATTGGTAATGACTTTTCAATACAATTTCATTGGAGCTTTTCGAATGGTTTGTCTGTGTGGGAGTTTTCATTGATGAACATTTTGTTGATGATTGCTGTGGAAATTAAGATTTTGTCTTTCATAAGGTTTGGACGGCTTTGGAACAGCTTTACAGATTACAAAAAAACAGATTTTTTTATACTGACTCCAAAGACCAGTTTTTCCTGGGTTACCTGGGGTACCCTACCATACCCTCTCGTAAGGTACCCCACCTACCCTACCATAGGACACCCTAGGGTATATCCCCTACCTACCCCGGATATCATCCATGCAGTATTCATGTTCATTCATATTATAACAGCCTGCTTGAATCTAAGTATGCAGTATGCTTGACTGCTATATGGTCAACATGTGACGATAGGAGATAACAAATCATTTTCCTCAACTCCTGCATACTCCCTTCCGTTCCCTTGTGCTCTTATAACAAGAATTTATAACCAAATACCTAAAATTGTACTTAAGCTTTAAGATTTCAACCAAATACTGTCCAAAATCCACCCCTTGACACTTTTTGGATACAATTTTATACAAATTATGAATGAAAATGTAAATTTTTGAAGAATAACTCTTTAAAAAGCTTTTTTATCCACAAAATCATCACTCCGATGAGCAATAATTCATAATTGTATAGACCTTTCTGGCACGCCATGTAATCCATTAAAATAATTATTATTCTTCCACTCCAAACATTCTATTTTAACTTCTCTCTGTGGTATTGTGACTACGTAAGTAGTAATACGAAAGTATGATGAATATTTATCCTGTTTAAAAAGAGGAAGCGACGAAAAGGGGAAACAGAAAGTTTTCAGATTATTTTTTATGGGGCTTAATGATATTCCGAAGAAAAATTTGAATAGGCTTTGTTAAGTTAATTAAAATGTATTTAAAGCTTTACAGAGATTTTTTGGTATTTAATATAAAAATTTTCAAGAACCGAAGTGGTTTTGTTGGATTTAGGGGTGTTAGAACTTTGTGGAATGAATCTTTTAGAACTTTTTGTAAATTATAGCCTGACGTTAGGGGTCAATCACAAATGATGTCTGCTTCTATTGACCTTCCCAGGTGACACAAAGCATGCAGAAGCAGCCATAAGGAATATACTCAAATTTTACATGAAGACAACGCTCTATAAAATTATTGAGAGATTGGATTCTGGTGGGAATCGAACCCACGTACTCACAAAAATATTGATACAGATTTCTAGTCTGTTGCCTAACCACTCGGTCACAGAGTAGCCTTACTCTTGCACTGACAGATTCGCCTATATATGGTTCGATACCCAAGATTCCACTCTGCTCAGATACCGTAATGATAAGATTCAAAACTTATTGCCAAGATTTTCAAAAAAAAAATCATCCAACCGCAATTTATTAAGGCTCAAGTTATTTAGGACATAAATATTTACTTTTTATGAATATTCACAACTCAAAAAAATATTTACATCACATAGGTATTAGTCATGATAATAAAAGAATCCTTACCGCAAACGACATTTGAAAATTTCTTTTATTGAAATTTTCTTGTTCCTTTTTCCCCAAAAAAAAAAAAGATTTTTCATCATCCTTCTTTGGGTGACCACAATAAACCCTGCTCAAATGCCCACCATTTACCATCAACAATGATTTTTTTTATTGAAATCACAGTCACAAAAAATAGGATACGTCCATTGTCATGGAATGGTTTTGATGTTGAACACAAAAAAAATTTCTGGCGAAATGAAAAATTATTATTGAAAAATGTTTGTGCTTTGCAGAAGCATCAACGTTTAACGATTGCGGCGCCAAAGAATAAAACCTTTTTTTCTGTGTGTGTGCAAAAAACATCCCCAATATTCTTATTATACTTCATCCGTAACAAAAAACGGAAATGAAATGAGAAGTGAAGGCAAAGAAGAAAATTTTCTCGTTTGATTGTGTAAAGGAGTGGAAATTTATAAGAATAAAAAAGCATTTTACTTCTGGTATGAGGAAAGATTGTAAAGAAAAAGTTCAGGAAGATCCATGTCATGAGATGTGAAATAAATTTTCGTCTTTTATCTTCATTCAAAAAAAGCAATTCTTATGCAAATATATGTGGAGAATGTTTTAAAGTGGAAGATTGGAATAAAAAGATGTTTCCGATGAGACTGATTTTTACATGAAAATCTTAATGAACTGACTTTATCGTTTCGAACAAATATTAAGTGAGGAATGAATAGAGGAAGAAGAGATAAGGGTAGAGGTTCTGAAGTTCTTCAATTTCTTAAGCAATTCATGACGATGAAGTAAGGGTTGCGTTGAATTACATAATTATTTAGTAATTTATCAAATATGCTGCTAATGTCATTTTAATTCTTCTTCTAAAGGAAAATTGTAGAAAAGCTTCAAGATCTTCTTAGATTTAAAACTCATTCCCAAGCGGCACAACATAGTCTCCAAGACACTACTACATTACCAAGTAAACAACATGAGGACATAAGGATGACCTGACGACACCATCGTGTCTGTTTTCAAACTGTTTAACGGCAAAAATTAGATTTTTGTAGCTTACTGATTGGTATTTATGCTTAAAATTTGGTGGAATCTGGAATCTCAGATATAGTGACTTAATAGTCTAGAATTTTAGAAACTGCAATGATGCTCATCAGAAAAAATGGATTTCCCTCTTTTGAATGATATTAATATTAAGCTATATATGATTTAAGTGTTTTGAGGAACAATTTGTAGCTAGACAATTTTAAATATGAAGTTTGAAATGGGTTCAAATCTCAATAATTTAAAAAATTATTTTATTATGAGTTTGGTTCAGTCTTTTTTTAATTTCAACATTAAAATCTTTTAACATTCTTGACCATTTTTTTTAAATTTAGACAAATTAATCTTTTTTCTCTCTCAGGTATCTAGGGTCGTTTGCAAATTACGTAACGTTGAGAGGGGGTCAAATTTTTGTCATACTTCATATTAAATTTTTCCGATTTTCTCACAAAATTTGTTACGTGTAGGTGGGGGGGTCAGAAATGGTTATTTCAGGTAAAAATTTTACGCCAAGTTATCTTCCCCTAGGTAATTTTTAGCGTTCCATAATATCCAGCTCCTGTTCAAGAATTTTGGCAAATCTATTATATTTTGTTTTGGGGTCATTCACCTATTACGTTTGCTTTTTAGGGGGGAGTGAGGTCTGAGATTTTGTAACAGATTTAGCAAAAAAAATTTTTTTCTTAGAAAATTTGTAACAAAAGAGGTAGGGGGTCTGGAAATTCGTTTTTTTGCGTAACTTAATAAATGAACGACCCCTTTCTAATTAAACTGAAAAAAGTTCATTTTAATTATTTTTTAGTATCTAATTTTAAAAACTAAATTTCAAAATTAAAATTCAGATAAATATGCACAAAAGTATTAATCAACACCTTAATTTATGATTCATCGATCCACAAATAAGTCAAACTTAGAATCTGCACCAAGTTCCCATAATCAGCTTTAAAGCTGCAATTTTATTACACCACAAAAGAATAACCACTATCTCAAAACCATTCATCAACATAAACACGCATTCTTAAATGCTATTTTTACATGCTTACTTTATTACTCTCTTATGTACGCCACAATATGAAAACTGGAGCATAGCAGGCGTTTGCTTAAATATTAATTCCTCGCTTTACGCCTTTTTTTGTTTCTTTCATAACATATTTTGGCATTATTCACTACACATACTTAATATACACAAATACTTATTTTTCGTGTTACTCCTTCTTATTCACTATCTCCTCATTCACTTACTTACATATAGATAGGTATCACATGTGTATGCTTTATGTTAATATGTATATGTATAAATAAATGAGCATAAATGAAAATGTTGAAAGCCACAAATGGGATATAAATAATCCAATATTATCCACACATTTTTCCTCATTTTTTTCCATCCTCATCTTTATTTTATTTGGTAATAAATAAAAGAGAAGAAGTGAACAAACTTACTGGAGCAAAATCTAATCAGAATTTTAAGCTCTTGTTGGTGTATAAAATTAATGTTGAAAAGTAATGGAAATTTTAATATTTAAAATGTGGAGCAAATAAAGTGCATTATGTGAGGATACTACGCTGGATGCGACTATCAACGGAGAATTTAAGAGGATGGAGAGCTTAAAAGTTTTTCTCTTTTTAAAGGATTGAAATGTTTGTGGCAAGGACAAAGTCAAGGAAAGGGGTCCAAGGGGGTTCATACAAAATGTTCATTATTTTTAAAAATTCAAATTTCAAAAGCTTGAAATAAAAACTTAATGATTTTCAAATATATTTTGACCGCTATTTTTCAAACATTTTTTGATTGTTAATTTTCAAAAATTTCCATCACATCTGTTACTTATCAAAACTATCACCAACCCTGTAATCCCAAGAACATCTACAATAAACTACTTCAAAAAACTTTTCCTTCTACTTTCTCTATAAAAAAAATCACATCTCAATAGACATCTAAAAGTGAACCTTAACAGCCAATTAAAACTTTTTCTCTACATTATGTCATGTGCTCAGCATCATGATCAACACACCCCATAATCTCCTTATATCATGATCAAAAGGATAGAATGTCAAATCTTCATCATCAAATAAGCCTTTTAGATATCCAACTCAATACATTTTTTATATACACGTATTATCCTAAGCTCATATTAAAAATCAATAAATGGAACAAGAAAGCTAAGAGCATCGAAGCAGACAGTGGCTGTTTTGAAGTATGGCCTCCATAATATACAGCATAGGCAACAGTCAAAAAGTCAACCGACTCCCAAGCGTAAATTATTTCTTGAATCCTTTCAATTTCATGCTTATTGCTGGGGTTTTATTCCTATTCACAGGACGAAATATAAAAATGTTGAACAGTAGTCTACAGCAGATTTTTTTTCTTATCTCTTCATCCTCCCCTTTTTCCATGTTATTTATCATACATTCTGTTGTACAAGCATGCGACAACACATGTGTAATAGATGTTCAGATCTGCATGCGAAATGTATTTATTTATGATGAATAAAAGCAGATCACATTTATGACGTTTTTGGAAAGGAGAAAATAGGGGATTGGAAGACTCGTGATGTGTCAATTTAATGGATTTCAGGATTCAATTGAGGATGTTCTTGTTATTTTTGGATGTGAGCTATTGAGACTGAATTTTTTTGACAGTTTTGTGAATGGTTGCTCCACCTATGTAGGCTATACCCCTAGAGTGGTGCATACCTGAGTATATCGAGCAGCAAATCCCTGAAAAAAATTGATTGACTTAGTCAAGAAGTTGAGGCTTCCATGGCCACAACCCTGAATCAGACTAATGCAGTAATTGACAGGCAGCTTAACTTTCCCAACAATTGACTAAATCCCATTGAAACTTTGAAGACCGATTCTTCAAAAAGATCAACATGCATTAAGCTCTCACAGCAGGAATCTCCAAAATTCAAGTTGAATTTATTTATTTCCATTTCATTTTTTTTGCGGTTGTAAAATCGTGTACCGAAAGAATGGCTACACGAATAAATAAATAAAATTTTATTTTTTAACAAAATTTTTCCTTTCTTATTTCGAATTTCGAGAGAGCAATAAAGACTTCTTTTATGTCACATTTATTGGCACATGATTCCTTCATCTAGAAGTTTTATTTATCACTATGTGGAATGTCACTTATCGTACCTCACGATTCTATTTGCCTTCATTGTATTGTTACAATTTTAATGTCACATAAAAAACGTTTCTATGCGACAAAGGTGGTAAAATAGAATGAAGGTAGATAAAGTAGTAAGGAATAAGAAATGAGAATTGATTCAATTTTTATTCACTTCATCTTTATCGTTAACTAAGGACAGCGAGCAAAAGATGCCAACAACATATCTATCTCATTACTTATACATTCCATTTGGAATAATGGATACAAGTAACTCCCAAAACAGCATTAATATGACATTTTGAGGTAATTGAAAGGACTCTCCATGTTTTTCCAACATCACATATGTACATGCTATATGAGATGCTTTTTACGAGTATGGAAATGTCACATGTTTATAGATTGTAAGGGATCTGACACTTTCAAACACGAAGAAGACATTTCATTAGCAATAAATATTTTTTTTTTCCCTGTCCCGAACTTGATAAATGAACATATAACGTAAAATAATTGCAATACATTAAGATAATGAGCAACAATAAAAATGCTATTTTCATTTAAAAAGTGGAACAAGAAGGTTGGAACTTTTCTCAGCTTTGAAAGCTATTGTTTTTGTCTCCAGTGGAAAGGAATGGATCGATGAATAGCAGTACATTTATGAAAAAGTAAAAATTTAGTCAGCTGAATTCAGCAAGTTTAGATCAGCTGAATTCAGCAAGTTTGAAAAAGCTGAATTCAGCAAGTTCAGCTTGTACAGCAAAATTAGCTGAATTCAGCAAGTTCAAATCAACCTGAATTCAGCAAGTTTAAAAAGCTAAATTCAGCAAGTTCAGCTTGTACAGCAAAATTAGCTGAATTCAGCAAGTTCAAATGAACTCAATAAGATCAAATCAGCTGAATTCAGCAAGTTCAAATCAGCTTGAATTCAGCAAGTTTAGAAAGCTGAATTCAGCAAGTTCAAATCAACTTGAATTCAGCTAATCAGTAAATTTAAATCAGACAAATTCAGCCACAAAAAAGACATGGGTTATACTTCTCGCAAACATCCAATTACGAAACTTTCGAGTAACTTAACATAATGAAAGAATCTCCATGGAAAAATTTTTAATTAGAAAATTTGCAATTCAAAAAAAATTAACAAAAGGAGAAAAAGTTTTTCCTTTTTTGTGTCACACAAGTGTCACAACCCTACCCTTCTCTATCTCCTTAGCATTTTTTTACATTATGTTGTTCCAACGACGACAACACATTTTTCATATTCTCACGTATTTTTTTAAGGAGAATAGAAAATGGTGAAAATGAAAGATGGAATGATAAAATGTAATTTCGAAAATTGGACATAAAAATTAGGTCATAGAGTTGTTTATTTATATTTTGATAGGTAGGCAGGAGTAGGAAAAAATATTTTTGTGGCCAATTGTACTGCTTTTGGCACATGCTTGAGCACAAAAACAAAACAAAAATGTGAAATAGGAAGACAGATCCAATTCATGATTCAAATATAAAGCAACATTTTATGACTTTTGTATTGTGAAATGTTCATCATCTGCTTGTTGAATTTTACCCCCTCCTCACAGTCACCGTACCTTTACCTTTTTATATCTTCCAAAACAACATCAAATAAAGTAAAATGTTTTCCCTTCAGTAAGAGAGACATAAGAACAATAAAAAAAGGAAACATTTACTTGTTGACTTAATTACAGTTCAAAAACATTCACCTCAAACTGTCAAATTTGTACAATATACTATCTACCTTCTGCTTTATATAGATATATTTTATTACAAACACTGACAAGACAATTTTTAGTTGCCATCATGAATTTTTTTCAGGATGGTGTGGGTTGGCTTTATTCACTGAATTATATTTGTGCTAAAAAAAATTTTGATATCAACAAGAAAAGCTTTTTTTATATCAAAAGAATCTTTGAATTGAATAAGTGAATGAAATTTTTTCAATGGGACAATAAGTTGTCAAAGAACTTTCAAGTCTTCGAGGTACGAAACACGTCACGTTGAGTGAAAATTGAAATTTTACAGAATGTGGGGGTGATTTCACATTTTTTTAAACGTGATGTTTTCTTAGTAAAGTAGCTTTTGTAGCTGAATGTACTCGTGTGAAGTTGGCCGGAAAATCCTAGCCGGAATTTCGGCCGACCATTTCGGCCGAAATTTTAATTTTTACATATTCCGATTAACCGGCTTACGTATTTCGGCCGACCACTTTTTCGGCCGACCAGTGTTTTCGGCCGACCACTTTTTTAACAATGAGATTTGAACTCGGGTCCTTTGAAAACAAAAAAAAATTGCACGTCTTCTTCCCATTTGAGACACGGCTGCAATATTTAATTATTGTGATATATGACCAAATGTTGTATTTGAATAATGGAAGAAATTATTTGTCACGAAAATAAATAGTTTTTAAAAATAGTTTTGGATACAAATTATATACTTCACAAGACAAGTTTTTGTTAAATTTCGGCCGACCAAATTTTTTTCTAAGATTTGATCAATTCAATCTTTGAAAGCAAAAAATAAACTTTACTACTTAACCCTCTGTTGGTAAATTTAATACTAACATAATTTGTCAAAATACTATACTTTAACTGATACGTTTAATATTGAATTTATTTTTGCAGGTAAAGTTAAATTTTAAATTTTTCTCGCTGTGTTTTTAATACCACAGAAACTATTTTTAATAATATATTGCTATGAAATGCTAATTCTGTGACTAAAGCTTTTTAAAATATTTTTTGATAAAGTTAGTTGATAATTTAAATTTTTATCATTATATTATAAAATATACACTATTTTCAAGCTTGTTCTATCCCTTTTTTTTTAAAAAAAAACCAAAATCTTCACTTGAACCATAAGTTTTTGTGTCTATTTTTAAAATAAAGTGGTGGTGGGGTTCGATCCCAGGGAATGTCTAGTCGGATTTGGGTGCTTTTTCACTGTTCTAGCCACATTACTCGGTTTGTGTGTTGTCTGCACACAAATTGTGGTTAGGTACATTGTATTGATATACCCTGGTTCATGCAATGTGCAGAGTTACGAAACAATTTGCTAAAGTAGGTTGTTTCAAAAAGCAAAACAAATTCTATTCTTTACGAATAAAAAAAAGGCGACAAGAAAAATTTTTGACCGGAAAAAATGAAAAAAAGCACTTTTCGTAAATGTAAATGAAAGTTTCTATTTATCGTCACAATTTATTATTAAAGATTATACACTATTAGAAAGGTAATTGAATTAGCTTTAAAATGGGGTTAGTTAGTTATTGAAGAAGTTTCTAATTGGTAGTCCACTAACTTTATCAAAAAATATTTTAAAAAGCTTTAGTCACAGAATTAGCATTTCATAGCAATATATTATTAAAAATAGTTTCTATGGTATTAAAAACACAGCGAGAAAAATTTAAAATTTAACTTTACCTGCAAAAATAAATTCAATATTAAACGTATCAGTTAAAGTATAGTATTTTGACAAATTATGTTAGTATTAAATTTACCAACAGAGGGTTAAGCAGTAAAGTTTATTTTTTGCTTTCAAAGATTGAATTGATCAAATCTTAGAAAAAAATTTGGTCGGCCGAAATTTAACAAAAACTTGTCTTGTGAAGTATATAATTTGTATCCAAAACTATTTTTAAAAACTATTTATTTTCGTGACAAATAATTTCTTCCATTATTCAAATACAACATTTGATCATATATCACAATAATTAAATATTGCAGCCGTGTCTCAAATGGGAAGAAGACGTGCAATTTTTTTTTGTTTTCAAAGGACCCGAGTTCAAATCTCATTGTTAAAAAAGTGGTCGGCCGAAAAAACTGGTCGGCCGAAAAAGTGGTCGGCCGAAAAATTTGGTCGGCCGAAATACGTAAGCCGGTTAATCGGAATATGTAAAAATTAAAATTTCGGCCGAAATTCCGGCTAGGATTTTCCGGCCAACTTCACACGAGTGCTGAATGTCAGATTTTAAACAGAACTTAGCATTCTGTGAAGCCATAATTTATTTTAATTCGAATTGCAATTTTGGTCATACTGCATAGTTGCATAGCAATGCAAACAATCATGAACAGAGCACCAAGTGCTTTGTGAAAAATGCACAAAAATTATGACATTGAAATTGATTCTGCAAATCTTCAACATTTTTTATGTAAAATAATTTTTTATTTAAAATTTGTATTGAACTTTGATCTCAAAGGGGGTGCTCAGAGACCACCTCTTGGCTACGCCCCTTAATCACTTTTGAGCAAGGTTATGAATCGTAAATGAATGGTCAGCAAGATAAGTAAATACGTTTCTCCTCATAAAATCCATTATCCGGTTTTGAAGTTATACCATCTGCAACTCGTCTAACCCCTAGGAAGGGGCGTAGCCAGGGGTGGTACTTAGGTGCCCAGGCACCCCTCTCGAGATCAAAGTTTAATACAATTTTTACATTATCGTAAAATCAATTTTAATGTCTAAAAATGTATAAAAATTTAATTCAAAAGTTATATTATAGTGATTTTTTTTTCAAAAGTAAAAAATTGGACACCTCTCCTTTAAATACTGCCTATGCCCTGCCCCTAGGATTACCTAGGAAGAAATGAATCACACTAGGATTTCTAGAGTCTTAATAATATGGATCCCTATGAATAATGACCATACTACGGCATACCACATTATAATAGCAGCATTGGTTAGAAAATTTGATTAATTTACAAACTGAAGCTTTCATCCTTAATTAAAGCAACCACAAGCTTATAGAAGCCTCAACCATCAAAAGCTACCAACGCAACCCAAAATCGTGAAGAATTTATTAACTTTATTGCCAGTAAATAAAATTTCCTCTCAAGTGTGCATGAGTTAATGAAACAATGTTTTAATGAAGTTCAAACTTTTTTTATTATTCATCTTTTCATGTTTGTTCTTATTGTTGCCGCCACCAACCACCGCCACCCAATTAAATTTCTACTTCTTACTTTTTATTATATTCATTTGCTCTCTCTACCTTACCACACTTCTTCTTCCTCTTAACATTGCTATCTCATTTACCCCATCACTTCCACTTCTCATTTCTTCATCATAAATATATTTTTTTCTACTCACTTCATCCTTCTTGTGTACATCAAACAAAGCAATAGCTATGAGAATGGCATAATGAGAGCAAAACGATACTTTAAGTCAAAATGAATTTCATTTCTCTATACAAACATTTCAGTTGAATTCTGTGGAAAGCGGATAAAATAGAATTGACGAATGAAACAAGACAATTTGATGACATACTTTATATCTTTTGTCATTATAAAAAAAGCGGAGAAAAAGAAGAGAGGAAAGTGAAAAACAATTATTCAACAAGTATTCTTCTAGCCTTTGTTGTATCATCAAGTCTCTCTATATATTTTTTTATTGTCTCAAATTATGTCTTTTTATAGTTTTTGAACTTTTCTGAATGCAAAGCTAAAAGAGTCATGGTGAGTGGAGAAGAGTTGTGAACTTCTAGGATGGGGATTTTTTTAGAAGACTTTGAGGTGGAAAAAGATTGATCTGGGCTAGGTTTCTCGGTTTACCCCTACCCCTGGCCTTACACCAGATGTATACTCCAAGGGTAGACCGAGAAACCCAGCCCTGGAATCTAGATTCAAACTTAATCTAAAGTTAATCTAAAGAAAGACTAGCTAGGTCCTTGCAACTAGGCATTTGTCATAGATCTAGTGTAAATATAGTAGATGCAGTGACTCATTAGAACAGTTGAGAGTAGAGTATCTAGATTATAGCAGTTGTTTAGTGCTAGGGTACCAAAAAATTACTACTGATCCAGATATACTGGGTTCGAGACTCAACATAAAAATTTTTCATCTTTTCCAATCAAATGTACAGGAAATCAAACTTCACCACCTCCTATTTGTGGTGATGTAGCCCTGGATGTAGCAGAATGGAATCTTGGAAACCGGGTTAGGTGTAGGCGGATCTGCCAGTACAATAGCTAATGTATATGTGGCCGAACGATTTGATAAAAGACAGAAAACCAGTAGCCTTCTCTTTTCAAGGACATGGATTCAATTCCCACCAGAGGTTCGGTATTTCAAGGTGCAAAATGCTTATAACATTACCCCATTTTAGTATTTATAGGCATAAATATCATAAAATAGATTGATTTGGATCCCATTATAAGCTGTATGTCCCTGATGCAGGGGGAAGATAACAGGGCGTAAAAAATTTTTGGCGTAAAAAAAGCGTAAAAGAAAAGGCGTAAAAAGCGTAAAAAGTGTAAAAAAAAGCGTAAAAAGCGTAAAAAGTGTAAAAAAAAGTGTAAAAAGCGTAAAAAGTGTAAAAAAAAGTCGGAAAAAGCGTAAAAAACGTAGAAATAATATTTTGTATTAAAAAAGCTAATTATCAAAACATAACGTTCTTTTGAGTATTTTAACTATATTTTATGTTTTGATTAATTTTATTTTAATCAGTTAAAGTAATTCTCGTTCAACCGCGCTAGGAAAAATTAGTTTTTCAATCTTTAATACAAAACTTTACATAATATTTTATTTGTAATTAATTTGTAAGACAAATATACTTAATTAAGGAGGATTCTTTGGATGAGTTTTTGAAATTTTTGATCAAAAAATCGAAATTTTACTAAATTTCCCCATTAAAGATTCTCATTTTATAATTTAAATCAATGTATTAATCCCCAAGGATTATGGATCAACTGGTCTTCCGTTAAACCAAAAAATATTTAAATTTTCCCGCAACTTTTTTCGAATTTGCTTTCGAAGTTTTCGAAAACTGAATTTTTTGTAAATATCAAAAATTAACACTTTTGAGACAAATTTGTTAATAATTAACGGCCGATTTCACTAAAGTGGATAATCCTCATTTTCGGATTATCTATTTCTTCGATGTGAGGAAAATCCAAATAATTTATATCTGACGTAGAATTACGTGATTAGAGATAATCCGATGAGATTGAGAAAAAATTTTTATCTTGTATAGTGAATATAGCGAAAAAATAGTTTTAGCAAGGAGATTATCCGAAGATAATCCTGGGATTATCCTGTAGATAATCCATAATTTCAATCTTGGTACCTCTCAGTTTTAACATTTCGGATAAAAATGCAGGATAATCTTCGGATAATCTCTTTGCTAAAACTATTTTTTCGCTATATTCACCATACAAGATAAAATTTTTTTCTCAAACTCGTCGGATTATCTCTAATCACGTAATTCTACGTCAGATATAAATTATTTGGATTTTCCTCACATCGAAGAAATAGATAATCCGAAAATGAGGATTATCCACTTTAGTGAAATCGGCCGTAAGTGCTTAGTTAACATTACTAAACTATAAAGAATGTTTTACAATTAATTAGACTTAACTTATTCCTCAAATAATCGATAAATTTGCAAACAAAATTTTTTCCCAAAAAATGTAAACAAGTTTGTTTTGTTTACAGTCAAAAATTTTGTGAAACAAAATCTTTTGATTTAATCTTTTTATGGACAAAACGTAGACTTATCTACGTAAATTAACTTCAAACATAATGAATTTGAAGTATTAAAATGAGCTGAAAGCTGTAAATACAAGAAATTATAAAATTTTGTAACGTTCAAAAAAAAATTCGACATTTTTTCCCGCACTAACTCATTCAAAAAAAAGTGATTGAAAATTCGAACTCGAATTTTCAATCACCATCCATAATCCTTGGATTAATCCAAAAGCTATAATATTTACCTATTTTCGGACATTGAAATTCTGTATTATTTAAGTTATTTTCATTTTTCGGTCAATAACTTGATGACAAAATCGGAATTTTTTGTTTGTTGCATCCGAAGAATCGAAAAATAGAAAAAATGAAGATATTTCATTCAAATAACTGCTACTAGAAGATCAATGAGACAAAAAGCTACCATTTTGTAGTGATGCTGTTTATAGTTATTCATTATATAAAGAGATATTTCGATTCTTTAAAAAATTTGTTGTGTCATCAAGTTATAAATAAGCTTTTTTCTTTCTAATCCAGGATAAAACACAGAATTTTTAAAAAAGAAATTTTCAATTAGCATTTTATAATTTTCAACTGTTTTTAATTATTAAAACTCTTTAACTAATACAAATTTAAAAAATAAGTTATTTAAAGATAGTCATCATTGATAGAATTCAACTCATCCAAAGAATTCACCTTAAATGAAAAAATGTAAAAAATTCAATTTTTCGGATACTTAAATTACATTTTAATGTCATTCGTATATGATTTTTTCCACATAATTTTGAGACTCAGAAAGTTTTTGATTTTGAGTTAATAAACCATGAAAGTTTCAAAATTATCAGACATTATATATTTTTGAAAACTCATAATCTAAACTAAATGCAAGGAAGAATTTAGTAAGGAAAATCAGTTATATTATCAAGGTTTGTAATCTTGAAGTTTGATTGCTAATGTAGTTTAAAACAATTAAGTGATTAAAAATCCAATATTACCAATATTTGATAACTCATAAAAAATCGCTCTGTATTGAGTTAAAATGTTGTTTGCTGAATGTAATTAGCTAAGTTGTAGCCAAATTATTTACTTTAAAGCACAGGAAACAGTGTGTTTCACAAAAATGCATATTTATTTCAAAAATATATAATATGGTGATAAAATGTGATAGTTTTGACATAAATTCATAGCTTTATTAACTAAAAACCAAAAAATTTCCGAAATTTAAAATTATGTGGACATATTACGCTTACATATAACGCTTAACGTAAAATTCCGATCTACTTAAAAACTTAGAAATTTGAGTCACAAATTTTATCAATTTATACAATATAATGAAATGTTTCTTAAATTAAAACTATAATATTACTGCTATTTGAACTGCTATTTGAAAAATTGGTTTTAGCAACAGAAACTTATCAACTTTAGATAGATTTTGTCAGAAGTTTATCCCAGAAATATTTTTACTAACAAAAGTTTTTTGTTGACAGTTTATAAATTTCATAAATATCAACTTTTTAGCTTAAAAGAGTCAATAATAAATAGTTTTTAAATTCAAAATTAGAAAATTCAAAAATTGTTTTATTTTCTATTAGTGAAATAATTTCTTTGAAATTGTCATTAAAAAAGTTCCTGAAGTAATCTTAAAAAAATTGATGGAAAATTCTTAAATTTTTGTTAAAATTTCAACTTTTTCCAAGCAAGTAGTTTTCTAACAAAATTTAATTCAATTTCTATCAGTTCTGATGAAAATTCATAATTTCAGGCTTCTTCTACGTTAAAATTTTTTTTTTGGCAATTTTGCTTTAATTATCAGACAATGAGAAGAAAAAATTTCTAAATCTGAGCAAAAATAATATAATCATATATGAATATAGTTCAAATATATAAAAAAGTAGCCAAAAGTATTAAAATGACGAAAAATTCTTCAAAATACCTTAATAGCATATAAAAGGGTAAAAAGCGTAAAAAAAGCGTAAAAAGCGTAAAAAAAAGCGTAAAAATCGTAAAAAAAGCGTAAAAAGCGTAAAAAGTGTAAAATTTTCCACCCTAAATTTTTGGGCGTAAAAATTTTACGCCCTGTTATCTTCCCCCTGCCCTGATGCTGTTATTTATGATCATTACAAATTCCAACAACCAAACCTGCTATGTAAATAAGTGTAAAACTTTAGAATCTAACGCCTTATACTCCTTAGAGAGGTTAGATGTCTATTCTATCCGCCTCATCTTAGTAAAAGTCTTTAACCGGCCAATTATTCAATCCTAAAGCTTGGCCATGGCGTAGACAGATTTTCTCCTCTGTATTTAGTTTACGACCCACTTGATTGACTTAAATCCTCAATAAAGATGTCTAAAAAAAAGTTTTTAAATTTCTCACCACACAAAAACAATTCCCAATCACCCATACCAAGAGTGTGGAGGCTCATTCAAAAAAGTACGAGAATGAAAAACTTTCACTTCAGGTCTTCTTTTGCTCATAAAAAAAACTTGAAGAGGAAAATTTTCAAATAAAGAAGAATAGAAAAATTAAATAAAGAAGATTATTTGAATTTTTAATTCTTCTTTAACTTTTTATTGACTCAACATAGCTTAGGGAAATTTTTGTGAGACATAAAGCATTTGTTTACAGCTTCTTGCATGCAAAATTATTACGAGTTTTACAAAATATTTACTCATGAATATTTAAAGCTTTATAATCAAAAATGAAGTGAGTTTGTACAATAAAATAGACGAATAAATTATGTTAGTGAAGTTTTTATTGTACTTTTAATGTTCATACTTTGTATTTTAACAAAATTTGTATATGGTTTCAAAGAACATCTTGAGATAATGGAAATGTTGGATCATAAAAGATTATTTGCATAGTTTTCACGATACGAGATGCAGTTTCTTCATATTTTCATATTATGTTCCCATTATAGCTGTTTGCTTGTATGTAGTATTAAAAATTATCAGCAGTTCCTCTGGCAGTGCATTAAGGGGTGTTTGTGAATGACGTGATGCCATGAAATTGGAGTTATGTGTTGCTTTTATTAATTTGAACATTAATAAAGAATTGCTCGTAATTTGGATGGATTTAGAGGAGTCTTATGCTGTATAACGTTACTTAACACCAAAACGACACTTAAATAGTTCAAAATCCTCAATGTCAAGCAATATAGAACTTCTGCTACGTCATTTATTTGCTAAACTGATAACATCAAAAACTAAAGTTGCAAAACAAAGTTTTCGCAATATTTACAGGACATCAACCTTCCCCATCATTAATAAAATTGTCTGTCGACTGTAAAAACGCTTTTCAAAGGAAAAGTCAGAAGCAATTTTTCTTTCAGTCCTGAGTAATAAATTTAAAAATCTTTCTTTATGATTCTGGTTACTCGTCGTCTATTACGAGCTTTATGAAAAGAAGTTTTTTTTTTCTAGGAGAAACCTTTTTGAGAGCTCAAAGTTCCTGCAAAATCAACACGCGTAAAAAAGAATTTTTTTCATCTTCAATAATTAAAAAAGAAATTCATCTCAATTAAATATTTACGTCAAGCAGGCAAACATTTTCTTAAAGCGAATTTAAATTTAATTAGCATTCTTTTGAGATACATCAAAAAAAATTTCCAATGAACGCTTTTGAGATTTTAATTTAATTAAATGTGAAGCAAGTATTGATTAAAATTAAAATTTATGTTTAAATTAAGTGATTGTAATCAGTTTAAAACTTTGTAAAATTTAAAAAGAAGAGCCTGCTTTTATGATTCAGTGAATAATTTAGAAACACCTATTTTGTGCCTCTTGAATAAATCGATTTAGCGGTAACGTAAAGGCTTAGGAGCTTGACAATTTTCGAACCAGATGAAACTGCCGTTTAAATCCACTTTAAAATTTACAATTCTTCTATTTCTTAGGCTACACTTATAAAAAAAATTAATAAACCGTTTTTAAAAGTCACTTTAAAAAATATTTTTAAAACTTAAAAGCTGTTTTTTAAATTTTTTCAATATATTGACAAATTGTCATATACATTTGCATGTTTCGGTGGCTTAGTGGTTAGAATACTGGACTACCAACCAAGAGGTCACTGGTTCGTTTCTCACTCTGAACAATTTTTTCAAAATATTATTATTTTTAACGGCTCAAAATAATTTGAAAATTTAAAAAATATTTTTAAAAATTTAAAAAAGTTTTTAAGAATCCAGTTTAAAAAATGTTTTTAAATCTTTTCTATGAGTATAAATTTATTTTTTGTTTTGAACTAGCTAAGGTCAGACTCAAACAACAATCCTAAACCATACCCCGAACGACAATTTGGTCAAAGTTGACGTGGTGACAGCATTTTATCAGTCTGTTGCTGATGAACATGGGGAGCGCCACCATGCAATAAGATAATCAATGTCACTCGGGTACATCCAAGATCATAAATAAGAGAAAATTCCCAAACAAATTCCAGCTCCAATTCCTTGAAAAAAAATCCACTTTAAAAAAGCAATTCGCTCTCACACTTATTGTACACAAGCATCTCTCTCGCGAATAAACAACGTGACTGATTATTTTTCATTTCCTTTGCTTCCTCGTGATCTATTCTCTACGCTAGCTGCTATATTTTTCATTAAATACGGATATCCCCACTTGAGATATTAAATTTTAATAAATATTCTCAACGTTTATAAAAAGTATGATTAAGGATTAAGCAGAGAGTGAATTAATATTTAATTCAGATAGGAATTGATATAAATCATAATTCTCATTCATCTCTGCTTAGCAGCAGGAACTTCTGAATAAATTAAAAAATATTTAATCTCAGTTTTTATTATTTCAAAATAAACATTGATGCTTACGATTGATTTAAAGTATGAAGAGGAAAGAATTTAAATGAATTGTTTGTTTATATCCGTTCGTGATTTAGGCAATATTTAATTGAATTTTCTCTAATCTCATTACATTCCAGTCTTTTAGCTTATATCTCTTTATAGCACTTTTTGGAGGCTTTGTTTCAAAAGTTTAAATGTCTGTGTGACTATTGACTTTCTGGCATAAATACTATGCAACCGAGCTAGGTACACTAAGTTCGAACTTAAACTTATACTTTAATTTACCAGGTTCTGTCATTATACATATTTATGCACCATTTCCGACAAGCCCGTTAGCTTGAGTTTACACAACTCAGAATATATCCATTTACAGACTCACTCACACTGACTTCTAAACATGATAAAATATTCCAAAATTTACATGATAAACTGTGTCAAACTCATCTATCTACAATATATACAATGCACATACAATTTTTGTACTTGTTATTATGAAAATCAATAAGCATAATGCATGATAAACTAGAATTTTTGCATATTATGATTGAATGTTCCAGTTTACAGCAAGTAATCAATACAGACCCATTTAATAAATCAATTAAAAGCCTTTCAAGATAGCAAAATCTAACTCATTAGGTCAATCACTTGATGTGTTTAAAATTTAGGTAGGAAGTAAAGATTTAAAGCTGGATCAGGGACGTAGACAGAAATTTTTGGAGGGGAAGTAGGTTTTTTCTCAAAAAACTCTAACAAATTGAAGAAAATTTCCATCTAGGATGGAGTTTGACCACAAAAAAACCCCAGGCTTCTCTGAGCTATAGGAGTGATATCTATGATATAATTGCAATAAGACATATTCTGTTCTCTTGAGTTTAGACAGCAGCTATGACAATTTGGAGATTTTGAGCCAGATTTTACTATGTCACTCACGAGATAGTATGCCATTTTCCATGTTCTGGAAGTGGTATAGCAGGGATATTTGTGGGATTTTGAATTTAAAAAAAGGTACCCAAGTCGTCCCTACGGTAACGCTACTGATAGATTCGTCACAGATACCCAATTACAGAAACCTGATTAACTACACTGGCTGTATGACATTCCATAAAAAATAACGGTTTTTTAAAATGTGAGCTACAAATTCCTATTTTTTGATGGACGTCATTTCTGAATAACCAATAAATTATAAATTTTTCATACATTTTATGACACTTTTTTCCATTAAATTCCCAATCCTAGACGAACATCCATTATAAACTTCAGAACTAGATAAGCATAATAAATCTTTATAAAACATGAAATGATTATGCATAAAACGGAAGCTCCAGGGACGTTTTATTGAATCACTGAAATTGTTATGAAATACCAAAGAGCAAAAAAAAGAAAATATTTAAACAAAGTGAGACTTTATTTTTAGAACTTTCTTTTTATATAATTGAGTTTCATTTGTTTATGTTTTAAACACACAAAAAAAAGATTTTACATTCTGCTTGAATGATATTGGAAAAGTGGCTTCACAATATTTTTCTTTCGTATTTCTTCGATACGATACGATACGGTGTATATATCGATGCGTATTAAAATTGTCTATAAAAAAGCAATAAAAAAAATTTAAACATTATGAGAAGAGTGAAATGAAGAAGGAACATTTTTAAGTACCTCGACATGGGAGGTGAATCGAATACTGATTTAAATGGAGTCTCATCAATCGGAAAAGAAAGAAAAACATTAAGTATCGGCATATACTTTTATGCTTTATGCTTCAATATTCAATTTACTGCATAATTTTGTAAAACAGCATATTTTACTCTCTTTTTTAAATAATCATGATTTATGGAATACAAAATGCTGTATTATAGAAAGTATTGAACTCATATCACTGATGTAAAGTTCAGAAAGGAAATAGAAACATTGTTAAAAGTAAAATATAAGAAAAACCATAAATTCATCGGTTTTTGTTTGAAAAAGGTTGATACATGGAAAAGTTTTACACAAGAAGAGTTGTTCATAAATGATGTATATCAAAATTCTTACATAATTCTCCAACTCAACATCAAATTCTCATAGAAAATAATTCTATGCAGCACCCATCAAATATTTGACATCATAACAGGACGACCCCGTTAGAGAAAATTCAATTTTCTGCTTGTTTTTCATTTTACGGTTCGAATCATATGAGCAAACAAGATTTTCGTCGAATAATATTTGATGAAACTTTATCTTATGTGTATTTTCCGCGAGGTCTACAAATTGAAACAAACTTCTGAAATGTTGAATGTGAAATAAACTTTTCAAATTAACAAGTTCGTAAAAAGGGGATGAACATTGAAAAATTGCTTGAGGGGTGTTGAATGGAGTGTGCAAGGTTGTATAGAAAGGGTGTTGAATGATGTCAAATAGTTACAGAAAGGAGTCAATTTCCACCTAAGGGTGTCTAAATATACTAAATTTGCTGAAAGGGTGTCAAACTAAGATAATTTTAATTTTTTAATTTAAATATATGAATATGAATTCGGGGTAAGCTATCCTACCCTAAAAAAAATATATATATTTTGTCGACGATTAACGTTCGGAATAATTCATACTTGTACATTTTTAATTCGTAATACATTTCATATTAACTTTTTGATTATGTAGGATCAAGAATACAATTTTCAAATCTAGGTTCTGTATAAATTTAGGCTCTCGTTTCAAGTTTCCATAGGCACAACGTGATACTTTCAGGTCCGTTCTATCAATCTTCCATTCATAAGGTAATCATTGTAGCTCTCGTTCCGATTTTTCTCGGTATACTTCAAGTTCCTGACCCGTTCCTCAATCCAACGTTGCCCAGAGCTCCAATTTTAGCTTGATCTCGTACATTAAGCAGTCGAAGTATCTAAACTTCCGAAAAAGAACAAATTTGGAAATGGCTGTATTCGAACCGACGATCTTCGAGACCACACCACAGAGACACTTAACTGCTACTAAGGGTAGGAAGGGAATACCCTATGGTACCTTAGGTGGAAGGTGGGGATAGGGTACGCTACCCTCTCCTACTAGGATGCCCTGGGTGAAGGGTGAAGTAAGATAGATTGGTTACCATAGAGTAGAGTATACCCTGGATCTGTCTTAATTCTTAATCCTGAATTTTACCATCCTTGTCACAAAATCTCAAACAAATAATCAACCCTTGAATATTCATCACAACTTTTCCAATAAAAGCCTCAATCCACACATCAACCTTTATGCAAACTTCCTTCAACACAAACTGCAGTACATTGACTATTGTGTCAAGCTCACGTGTCCGCAATGTCGAAAACATGCTGGAAGCATTCATAACAAAAGATAAAGTTTCATCAATAAACCAATATGTCACTCATCGCTCACAAAAAATTTTCACCATTCACTATGGGAAAAAATTGAAAAAAAGCGGCCATCCACTTTTTTTTAGCAATGTTTCAAATATCCATTTCAAAGAGATTTTTTCTTGTAGAGGACATAAAAGTAGACTTGTACGCCAAATTTTAGGTCATTTGGTGCTAGTTCCGTGATTCTAGGGTGGTTTGAAGTTGAAAAGGGATGAAAAATCTGATTTTTTCATCCCATCTTTGAACTGGGAATTCTCTACAACGGTTAAAGATATCAAAAAATGGGTTTCAGTTCCAAATAGTGCTATATTAGAGCTTTATTTTGATGCCCTACAAAGTTTATAACTTTGTAGTTTTGGTACCGGTGTGCTAGGAAATGCCTGAAAATCATAGGAAAAATATCTTCAAACATGCCGCAACTATCTTAGATGGCCGAATTCCCAGTAGTATTTTTTTACCCTAGTATAGTCCTTAACTTCTAGTTTTCAAAACTATATGCACATTTGCTCAACTCGTCGTACTTTTTAAGTTATGGCGATTTTAGTGAGTCGATCTATATATGGCTAAAAACTAACTTTTCTTAGAAAAAAATGAGAAATATGAAAATAAATATGTTTTTTGATGTTTTTAATTAATTTATGCTGTTTTAAGACGAACTGTGAAGAAATTTCTTCAAAAAGTTCAAAATTTACCGAGATATGGGGTACATTTGCTCTCTGACGACTTGACCCTTTTTCACCTCACTCAAACTGCTGTAACTTTTACAAGATGTCATATTTTTTAATTTTGTTTTCTGATTTTTGTAGCTCAGATCAGTACCTTTCTAATGATAACTAATACTTGATAGTTTAGCATAGTCTTGTTCGTGAATTCGGACCTTGTTTGTGACCGACCCCAAACTAGTGAAAATCTCAAAAACATCATTTCTTGATATACTATTTAAAAGCATATTCAGACGTTGTATTTGGGTTTTTTATATTTAATTATCATAACTATGACTCCTAAAACTCAAATTTTGGGTTTTTGAAATTTTCTGCTACCTGTGGATAGTCTCTTGATAGCCTCCAAAGATGTACCCTAGTAGCCTCTATTTGGATCAACAAATCTTGTAACTGAATTTATTTTACTGACTTTTATCGATTATTTTATGATATTTATGCATATTAAAGGCAAAATACATATGCTTTTGGTAGAATTAATTGAAAATTTGAGATTTTTGGCAATTTGGTTCGAGATTGGCATGCGTCGGTCACATTCAATACACTCCCATGGCAACAATAAGTAAGTTATATACAAGTATTATATATTTTTGTAAAACTATTGATATTAGCTAGCAATTTAAGAAAACAGAAATAAAAGAAATTGCTTCTGTAAAAAGTTATGGTGGTTTAAGTAGTCTCAAAAAGCACCAAGATGGTAACCATCATAGTCAAAAATACAAAATTTTGAATTTAAATGAAATTTCATAAGAATAAAGGATAGAAAGTATTTATAAGTCATTATAGGAACTTAAAAAATGTATAAAAAATCAAAATATGCATAAAATCTTTAAAAAACCCTTTTTTATGTATGATGGTTACCAACTTGGTGCTTTTTGAGACTACTTAAACCACCATAACTTTTTACAGAAGCAATTTCTTTTATTTCTGTTTTCTTAAATTGCTAGCTAATATCAATAGGTTTACAAAAATATATAATACTTGTATATAACTTACTTATTGTTGCCATGGGAGTGTATTGAATGTGACCGACGCATGCCAATCTCGAACCAAATTGCCAAAAATCTCAAATTTTCAATTAATTCTACCAAAAGCATATGTATTTTGCCTTTAATATGCATAAATATCATAAAATAATCGATAAAAGTCAGTAAAATAAATTCAGTTACAAGATTTGTTGATCCAAATAGAGGCTACTAGGGTACATCTTTGGAGGCTATCAAGAGACTATCCACAGGTAGCAGAAAATTTCAAAAACCCAAAATTTGAGTTTTAGGAGTCATAGTTATGATAATTAAATATAAAAAACCCAAATACAACGTCTGAATATGCTTTTAAATAGTATATCAAGAAATGATGTTTTTGAGATTTTCACTAGTTTGGGGTCGGTCACAAACAAGGTCCGAATTCACGAACAAGACTATGCTAAACTATCAAGTATTAGTTATCATTAGAAAGGTACTGATCTGAGCTACAAAAATCAGAAAACAAAATTAAAAAATATGACATCTTGTAAAAGTTACAGCAGTTTGAGTGAGGTGAAAAAGGGTCAAGTCGTCAGAGAGCAAATGTACCCCATATCTCGGTAAATTTTGAACTTTTTGAAGAAATTTCTTCACAGTTCGTCTTAAAACAGCATAAATTAATTAAAAACATCAAAAAACATATTTATTTTCATATTTCTCATTTTTTTCTAAGAAAAGTTAGTTTTTAGCCATATATAGATCGACTCACTAAAATCGCCATAACTTAAAAAGTACGACGAGTTGAGCAAATGTGCATATAGTTTTGAAAACTAGAAGTTAAGGACTATACTAGGGTAAAAAAATACTACTGGGAATTCGGCCATCTAAGATAGTTGCGGCATGTTTGAAGATATTTTTCCTATGATTTTCAGGCATTTCCTAGCACACCGGTACCAAAACTACAAAGTTATAAACTTTGTAGGGCATCAAAATAAAGCTCTAATATAGCACTATTTGGAACTGAAACCCATTTTTTGATATCTTTAACCGTTGTAGAGAATTCCCAGTTCAAAGATGGGATGAAAAAATCAGATTTTTCATCCCCTTTCAACTTCAAACCACCCTAGAATCACGGAACTAGCACCAAATGACCTAAAATTTGGCGTACAAGTCTACTTTTATGTCCTCTACAAGAAAAAATCTCTTTGAAATGGATATTTGAAACATTGCTAAAAAAAAGTGAATGGCCGCTTTTTTTCAATTTTTTCCCATAGTGCCATTGGTGTCCTAGATATTGAAATCATTGTAGCGTAGACGGTTGGCTGAAAAGTGCTCGTCTCAATATATATATATTTTTATCCGAACAACAATGAAGGCAGGCAGGATCTTCGAATTTTTATTGAATATTAGAAGAAAATTGAATATGAAAATTTTGTCCTAAAATTTTATTCAATTTTCAATATGTTGTATTTATGGATTTACGTACGTGATGAATTTCAATATTTTTTCTCCCTCAAATAATGTAGAATAGCTTATTATAGTTGAGATAATCCCTCATGCTACAATCTTTGTGTGAATGTGGTTGAATTTAATCAAAATATTTTTCCTCATTCCGTAATATCATTATCTATATTCTCTTTTCGTTGTGTATGTATTTTATATTGATATCTAATACAATCATGGATATAAAAAGTATATTTTCAAGTCATAACGTTATAAGCATGTGACAATTTCATTGTGATAGCAGTGAGGCTTAAATGTCTTCATTTTTAGATCATTATGTGCAAATGTTGGACTGAATTTTTGCAATAGCTTCAAATTGTGTTGTTTATACACACATGCTGTATATAATGGAGATGGGGATTTTTAGGACGAGTCAAGCCTCAGATAACTTATTGTTGATTTGCTAATAATTTAAGATGCAAGAATGAAATTCTTTTCATAATTCTGGACACCCTCCTTGGAAATGTTTATTCAGTGGCGTAATAAGGGAAGCGACCACTTTCTGATTTAGCTCCGGGTGATGAAAATCCTTGTTACGCCACTGTGTATATCCTAACGGATCCTATCACAGTGTATTTCAATCCAGAGGTTTCTAGAGCTACCTGTTATACTCTACCGGGTAGGGTACAAGGGGGGGCCTACATACCCTAAGGTACCCAGCATACTACTGTACTGAGTTCAAAAAAATTTGAGAACGACTGCCCTAGCAGCCAAAGAACAACAATATATGCTTTAATGTATTACTTCATCGATATATTGACGTGCCAAGCAGCCAAAAAGCGTATCATAGTACCATAATGAATATAGACACTAAGCATATCAACAATCATGCTTATCCCATTACTTCTGAAGATGCATTAAATTTAAAAAAGCAGAAAAGACTCAAATTGTGTTAAAATATTCTACTGATGATCTTTTCTGAGCCTAAATAGGCTTAGATTCTCAGAAGTCACTTTCATCATTCAGAAGCGGATGATACCAAGTCAAACATTAAATTGTCAAGGCCTCACGTTTAAAAAAATGTTTATAGCACAAAAAAATTGAATTTTCCCATAAAAATATTAGAAAAAGTCGAGGAAATTTCACAAGAATATCCGAGGTGTGTATATCTAAGCATCAAACTCATCCAATCTCATTTTGTTTCGTTACTGTATTATGTGTATATGTCACATACATAATACACGAGATAAAATAATGACTTGATTCAATAATCGTAATCTTGTTATACATTTTCCTTACTTTCTTATTCTCGTTGTAAGAAACTTAAGATATATCAACATAGAATCATTTATTAGATTTCTTTCAAGGCTCTCTCCTTCGCATTCACTATGTGCCTCTTCTTATTTTAGCAATAAATTGCACACATAATTTTATGAAAGATTGATTCAATTACAAATTAACTATGCTGTTTTGTTTGGGGACTCGTCTATTTTGTCATCTCCACCAGCAGAAGGTTTTTGAATGACAAGCCAAATGGATGTTATGGTAAGTAAATTCTTTCTTAGGCATGATAAATATGTAGGCGCGAGAATGTTGAATCAATGTAAGTTGCAAACACGTTTTCATAATAATTCTACAATATCATAAAAGCGCCGAGCATGGAAACAGAGGAATGAGGAAAAAGTCGTAGAAATAAAGAAAATTACGTGCTTACAAATGGGAGAAAATGAGTGTCACTGTGTGTAACGGTAGTGAATGCCAACAACAAAACAGGGAGAAATTTGTTCGTGAAAAACACTAAAATTGATGAAATTTTTTTGGCTACATGGTTGGAATTTTTCGCATGGAAATTATGGTGTAGCTTAAAAAATAGTATATCTCTAGATGGGTTATTGTAACTTTACTTAAATATGCATGACGATGCAGATTTTCCAGTTTTTCTCGTAAAATTTACAATTTTAGCTGATTAAGTTTAAATTAATGACAAGTTAAGACTAGGTATACTAGATATATGCTCAATTCAACGATTTACAAGCTGAATAAATATCACGAAATTCCACTAAACAAAAAAATTTCCGTTAGAAATTTCATTTAAAAAATTCAAATTTTGTCCGTTACAACTTTTTGAAAATTCAAATTTTTTCCGTTTCAAATTTCATTTAAAAATTTTCAAATTTTTTAACCGTTACAAACTATTATTGTAATTATTTCCACGCCTTCACTCTCCCCCTTTATAATAACATTAATGACACCGATAGCTAGAATGTCTCACTGAGAGAGGAAGTTTAATGAAGCTCAAGGAATCTGTTTCTTCATGTGATATAATGATTATGATACTGCTGTGTAATATCGAAACACCTTCATCGTTCGATCATGTTACATGTCATCAGTTTCTAATGTATTACTCGTCTTCTTCGTCTCTGTCAATATTTCCGTTTTCTTCGTTGTCGTTTGAGTGAAAAAAAAGACAAACTTTATTTTTGCCAAGAACATTTTAAGGAAAATTTCTCAAAAAGGATTGAGGAAATGTTTGAGAATTTTCCGACTGTCTAATGCTGTAAGAGATGGGAAATTTATTTCAAAAGGATGAAGCTCGTAAATCACCAGATAATCGTGAAGCATATTTCAGAAACAATAAACTTAGAAGTAAGTAATAAAACTGATAAAAATTCTACCTTAAAGGGAATTTGGAAAGTACATTTGTATTTAAATGTTTATAGTGTTCCTGATAATAATACTTCAGTTATGTACCAGCATTTTATGGACCAATGATATTTATTAAGCTACACATCTCTGATTTTTGGTTTTGAAAAATGAAAATTACGTTTGGGGTCGTTAATAAATGACGTCCAATTTTCAGGGAGGAAGAGGGGTCTGACGTTGTGTGACACTTCCATACAAAAGAAAAATTTTGTGACAGAGGGAGGGGGGGTTCTAAAATCTGTTTTTTTGCGTGATTTCATTTATAAACGGTGGGATCATTCGAAAATTATGTTACTCAAAACAGAAACTGTTTTTCATCCTTTAGCCTTACTTATTATCCAAATGATGTTTTAATGTTACGTAATATCCGAACCGGAGCTGTCTTTCTATACCTTGTCAACCAAATATGTATGTCTGTGCCTAATTTTTACCTAGACATACGCAGTATGTCAATAAGACCTTAGTTAGTATTGTATCTGAACAGAGTAGAATCTATAATTCTTTATTTTTAGAGGACGTGAGTTCGATTCGCAACAGAAGCCGATTTCTCAATCATTACAATTTAGAGTGTTTTGGATATGACATGGATATGCCCAATGCTCACGATATTATATCAGACACCTAGTTCCTGACCCGTTGTAAGCCTCTCTGATCCGAACGACCATTTTTATTGTTTGAACTTGCGTCACCACAATTCACATTCCCTTCCAACTTTTTTTTTCCTCGAATATGAAACGAAATATGTGATCAGATTTTCTAAATAAATAAATAAAAAATACAAAAGTGACTTCTCAATTCAGGTCGATATAACCAGACTTTTCCATCAATATCTTCTTTCCTTTCAAAATAAATTTATATCAACACCAAAAGTTAAAAGTATCAGAATGTCAACCAACAGGGAAATTTAATTGAGATGAAAAATTGATTTTTCGCACATCAAATGTCAAAAAGAAAAAGTTCCTTTAATGCCTTTAATGCTTATTTTTGTCTCATCAATATCCATTATGTGATGCACTTAAGAGATTAAACATACCAAATTGACATTTCTTATATGTGACTTTTATGATGAAGATATCAGCAAATTCTGGTGAAATCACAAGCCTGTGTATTACACAGACTACGTTCATGTTGACAAAATAAGTTGTCAAGAGACGAGAAAAATGTTTTTTAGGAAGAAATCAATAATTGGCTTCAAGACACAATTTTCTTGGTGATCAAGAGGATTTTCCGATGAAAGCTATACCTTCATTTTCTGCACATTAAATTTAATTGAATGTATCAAAATATTATTTATAGGACATGACATCAAAAATCATCTTAATAACATGACAAAATATATTATCCAAATTGTAACTGAATTGATAATTTTAGGTCAATTGGATGTCAGTAAGAGGGTTATTTTTCTATGTTGAATTGCCTTCGAGACATTAATGGGTTTATTATCTTATGAGTCTGGGTTTAAAAGCTACTAATTGCTGAAATAACACACCATTTTCTCTTGATTGCTTTTATTATCTTCTCATGAATCTTCCACAGAACTAACTAATTCTAAACATGTAATTTTGATGCTATCAGGCTTTGAATCTAATCCCTTTGTTGTCTACCCAGATCAATGAGGATAAAATAATTCACTAGAGAGTGGTACATGACTAATGTCTTGCTGTAAGCCCCTGTCTATAGTTTAAAGTGAGATTTTACCATTTTTGGACAACATTACTATAGGCTATAGGCTTTAAAGGGAGAGTGTGAGTCGTGGCTCTAGTACATACAATTCAAAAAATGTACATAGAACGTAATCAGAACATTTTAAAAAATAACGGTAAAAATATATTTGAAAAATAACGGTTAAAATATATTTGAAAAATAACAGTAAATATATATTTGAAAAATAACGGTCAAAAAGTATTTATAAAATAAATTTTAAAAAGTTAATTTTTTACTCAAATATCAAAGCACAAGACCACTTTGCCACCAAGCCACTTGAAATTCTAATCCACTCACTCACAAAACTCAAAACGTAGCCCTCAAATATCCATTTCACATTTCTCTTCTTTTTGTAATCCTAATTTCACCACCTAATTTCGCAATTTATGAAAAATAAATTTTCATCAAGAAAAGAGGCATTTTATGACCTCTTCTTGAAGTAAACACAAGAGAATAAATTCCCTTACTGGACATTATGTAATAAAAAAAGTTACAGCGGAACAGAAGTAGCTGAACATGAGAAAAATAAAGTTTTTCAGTCTTCAGCATGAAATGATGATATTGGAGAATGAAAAAGGACCAGAAAAAGACAAGAAGTTGAAAAGGAGAAGTCTTTCGGGCATTGTTTGCCTTTCATATTCTTTACACTCTATTCTTCTTATACAATTTACCTATTTCCATTCTATACTGATGTATAAATATACTTTATGAAGCTATACTGTGAGTTATGTTTAATGGAACCTAAATGCTTACAATTCATAAAGTGTACATTATAGCATTAGATACATAAAGAAAGATATAGAAAGGAAATGACATGTCATTATATCAAGTCTAGCGTACGTAGTGTGTGTGTGTCCTAAAGTTCTACAATAAAATAGTTTTCATGCACATTATGGAAGTGCTTATTTTTGTTTCTACCCAAAAATATGTTTTTTGTAGCCATTTCTTGTCCCTCATTTAATGATCATTTTGTAGCATCTCATTCTCATATATCATACATAAACAAGACTATAGCCTCATATACATATTTTTTTCTTGTATAACTACACGAGAACAATGATGAATGCTGCAAAGCAAGTTCAACTGTAAAATCGGCAGCAAACAAACAAGCAAGAAACTTGTTGCTCATGCATATTTTATGTTATTCTACTCTAAATATTAAGGGAGCATTAAAAGACACAAAAAAGAGTTTCTCATATTTGTAGGGTTGGGTGATGGGGAGTTGAAGTATTGATTCTAAAGAGGAACAAAGCTAGTTTTGGTGCCAAAGTTATCTAGTTTTAAATAGGTGTTCTAGAGTTCTGTAGTTCAGAATCTAGACACTAGTGTGAGCAGGAGCGGGAGGAGCCAGGGAGGGGGTGGTCCTTAGGTGCGCCCCTGAGTGTGACGCTGAGCATAGTTCGAGTAGCATATCCATGGGGGTAGGTTTCGTGGTCAACCCCCATTTTTTGAAAACCAATACTAGCCTAAAAACAGGTCATGATTCGAACCCCCTCCCCTTCCAAATCCTAAATACGCCCCTAGTAGCACTGCTCTAGACAGAGGCTTCTCTTCCAATTGTTGGACGTCATACACCAACCCTGAACATTTTTCTTCCACTTCCTTTTTTTAAAAAAAAAAACAAATAAAGGAAGAGAAAGACTCATTAATACCAACGACTTGGGACCTGTCTACTTGTTAGCTAATGCAAATAATTTTTACCTTTTTCATCTTCCCCGTAGACGCTACGATAATAATACAGAGCATTAAGTTTTGTGGCAGTAACACAGTACTCGAGAATTTTCTCATTCTCACTACTTCATACTTTGGACGTGACTCGAGCTTGCTTTTATTGTCTTTTTTCGTCATCATCATTAACGTGGCCTAAAATCCCCTCAAGATATTCATAAATTGCTTTTCATTCATCTCAATCACAATTGTGAATTCATCTGAATGAAAAATTAGCTTTTTAACTATGTCGTGTCGTCGTAAAATGAATGAATGGATGTTGGAGGAATGGGAAGCGATAAAAACGGAGTTGGAAAGAAGAAAAGTTTTTCAATTTAAAAAGGCAAGGAAGAAAACTTTTTTTTTGTGCAATCTTTTGCGTGTGTTTTTATGATAATTTGTAAGACCACATTTTAGGCAGATACCGGAATGATAAAAGTAAAATTCCTTTTCCATTGGAGCTAACACACACAAAATGGATACAGTATTATGAATACGAAATGAACGTTTTCGTACAGGCTTTGGTCAGTGAGCATGTTTTGGGTGTTGAATGGGAAATTGTAGTTTTCCCGAAAGGCACATAAAGGTGTGATTCAAGTTTGAGGTCGGCATCATTCACTTGAATGACTCAAAGCAGGCAAGGGCAGTCATATCCAAACGAAAATTGGATTGAACTAGAAATCCGATTCTAGAAATTGATTTCAAATGAAACTTCAGGACCCAGCACTCATTTTATGGGAGAAAAATGTCTAGTGCCTGCATGGTGTCAAGCTTTTGTGATTGGCATCTGCTTAGTTTTTCAGAGGACTGTCCTCTATTTTTAGGTCCAGAAACGTCCAAACTTGGGTACTTTTTGCTTTAGGATGTCCAAAATTGGTCAAAAATAAGAAATTTTCTCAATTTTTCTGAAAAATATCTAACCAACCTAAGAATAAGCCAGTGTAACCCAGACTCAAGTTTGCAACACAAAATTAATATGGTCCTGACATCCTCAAAGCCTCAACACAAGTGTGCTTTCCGGGATCAAGCTTGGACATTGTTTATTCCAATATGAAAGCAATGTTGAAAACTTTTATGGAACTTTTGCTGCTCAATGACAAGAAAAAAATCTAGTTTGACTTTTTAATCAAATTTTTATTCAAGTTCTCAGGAACTTTAACTGAATTTTAAAGGTACTTACAAGAAAGCACTTTGGAAAGTTTCATTTCCATTAGATTGAACTTTGGAACAAGACAAAAAGTTATGAATACGCCCGTCTTCTTATCAGAAAGTTTTCAACTTATTTGTACATATACATTGTATATTTCCAAGGACGCACTCGATGGTGTTTTATTCAAGGACAAATTGACCGCCGCTTCTGAATATAAAGTAAATGTTTAAAATTCCCATTCAGCTACACAAATTGCTGCTTTCCAACATCGACATTAAAAAATTACTGAGTTACAAAGAGAATCTTTAAAGAGACAATTTATATTACTTTAAGTATGAAGCAGATCTCTGGCAATTAATTAGCAAGGAAGTATCTAAATTTATACACAAGTTGTTGTTATTTAAGGCTGCAGTAATTACCTTCCAATTAACTTTCCTCATGAATTTTACATGTATTAAATCTACAACCTAATTTATTGACTGTACCCAATAATTTACGTAGACATACGATTCACAAGCAAGTAAATACCAATTTTCAACTTTGCTTAAGCACCAACAATTCACTTCTTTAGCAGCAAAGAGATAGTAATTCTTGTTGACATGTCGTAAGCGATAAATCACTTTAAGGTCAGTTTAATCCGAGATAAATCTACTATGTAATTATCAAAAAATTTCATTGCGTAGATCTTGGTGGCTGTTTAATGGTTACGTAACGCAAGGGAACTAATTTCTGGTCCTACGAAGTGCAGCGTCATAAAATGTGCAAATGAGAGTGATATAGGATTCAGATTCTTTAAATCTCTCAAGCAAGAGATACATTTTTGAATGTGAAACGAGGTTCCGGTAACAAAGTGATACTTGAACCCACACCATTTAGGAAAGACTTTGAATTTTTGGTTAGGTACCTTAACCATTCGGTCATCTGGCTACTTGGGTCACAATTAATATTATCCACACATTAATCTATCATTCTGACCAGCCCACAGACATGAGAAATGTTGTATAAAGGGGTAATTCACGAATGACGTCCAACATTAAGGAGATGGGAATCCCGTTTTTTGTTGGACGTCATTTGTGAGTGGTTTCAAAGAGGTTTTGTTCAAATAAAAATTTTGAGCCCCTTTAAACTGGATTTCCACCCTATTGTACACCTTTTTCATAATATTCTACAAACCGTGGCCTCGATTGTCACTGGAATTGTGTTTTCATAACCCAACGGCACATTGTAGTCGTTAAGGCACCGCTACGTCGACGTTTTAACAGCACAACGTCATATACTGTAGTTTTGACCCCATCACGCAAAATCCGCAACGTGGTGCTCAGTTAAGCACGCAGTTCACAGCCGTGTACACTCACTCATGCTGTCTACAGCTTCTAAAATCGTGACCATAATAAATGAACGACTCTCTTTGCCATTTCCAATAATAAAAAATGTCACAGGCCTAAGCTTGATACTTTCTCGATATTTTACTAGAAACAGAAGAAAAAGTATGTGAAATATGTGCTTTACTTGTGGTATTAAGCACAAGTACAAACGAATGGCAAGGAATGAAAAAAAAATCAATAAGTTTATTTGCCCACATTCGCGTGAAAGTAGAAGTAACGAGAACAAGTTATGTTTTTGAAAAAAGGTTTGGTGGCAACCGAAGGAAAAGTAAATAATTTTCACCTCTCCTCACCCTTCCACGTCACTTAGTCAGTGCCTCACAATCATTTTCAACCGTTTTTTATATGAATTCACATCCAAACATCCATGAACCATGGCTTGACTGACTGCAATTAAATAAAAATAAATTTTCTTTTTCTCCTTCCTCATCACTTTTCACTAACTGACTGGCTGGCTGACTGAGTGTGTTCTACATTTTACTACTCTTTGCTCATCCCCAAAAAATGGCATCTCATAAATCATCTGTGAAAGGAACAGAAAAACCCTGTAACAGAACATTTTTTTGGGAGAAGATCGTAATATGCTTTTTAGTATGTATTTTCACTCGACGCGGCGGAAGAGTCATAAGGAACATCATCATTTTTATTCCTTATTCTCTTCTTCTTCTTCTTGTCATTGTTACAAAGAATCTCAAAAACATTTTTTATTCACATTTCATCAACATTTTCTTTAAAGAAAATGAGACAGAGTAAGGAAAAATCTTAAAAAGTCATGTAAAGAATTTATGAAATGTCAAGGGAACAGAAGTGACATATTTGTGAGTGGAAAAAAATGAATACAAGAAAATGTCTGGCTGATGAATTTTTGACATCTTGGAGCATTCATATGCTTTGTTATAAATTGCTGAATATTCAAGTGGAAAAGTAATGTTGAACTTTCGAGATTTATGTAAATCTCAGAGGTGTGTGGATGTGTGTCTTTGACTTTATGGCGAGATTTCATCTTGAAAACTTTTTAATATCACATAAATTGACTCCGAATTGGAGTTTTAGATAAGAAATCGAAACGATATAAAATCAGAAAGCTCGTTCATGCATATCCATAAAGTAAATTGTCTCATGTCCTTAATATGCTTTTTTGTGTGCTTAATACACAAAGCAAGGGTTCTTTTGGTATTGGTTTGTCTAGTCATCTGTGTGCTATTCATAACTAAAATATTGCCTATTCAGTTCACCATAAACTTCAAGTCACATACGAAACAAGTAAAGCAGTTCAGCGAGTTTTTGTTCGAGGGACTTAAGCGCATTTTTGAAGCATCAATCAGTATTTAAGTAATAATCAGTATCAGCTCAAAAAAGTTGCTCACTGCGAGACTTGAACTCTTGGAATACATAATATCAAGAATTTTTAAAAGGTTTGGTCATTTAACGGTTTTTTAAAATTTAAATTTCTAACGTATTTTGAAAATTTAAATTCCTAACGGTTTTTTCAAATTTGAAATTTTTTAACGTTTTTTTTTAAATTTATTTTGCAAATTATCCAGCCAGCAGACGAATGTAATCATGAACATAAGTGACTTTTTCCTCTAGAAAAATGCTCTAAAAAGCTCTCATATTTTCGATATACAAAACAAAATTCCTCCACCAGTCCATTGATTACATAGCACAAAATGCGTTCTGATCTATCACGTTTGACCTTCTCAATAGCAATTTCCTATTTAGCAAACATACATCGTCATATATCGTAATCGATTTTCGTTTATTTCATAATAAAATATCCATAATAAATGATCAAATTTATTTTTTCAATCGATTGAAATCCCAAAAGAAAGAAAACATAAAGTCTTAGAATTTATTATAGAGCACACAATACACCAACCCTTGTGAGCTTTTATTTAATATGCATCGAGTTGCTTTACGTTTTTATCATCAGCACATGAATCTTCATAAATAAAGGAGAGGAAAAGTGGAACACATTTTTAAAGTCATTCATTCTTGACATTGTCTTGTTTGCCATTAGCCACCCCCCGTCATAAATTTTCCATTCTCTTCCTTTTGTCTTCTCTCATGCCCCAAGACTCATTTACTTAAATAAGCTTTTAATGATAATTGTATGTTTATATCCTCATTCTTATTGCCTTCTACAATCTGCTCCTCTACATCTCCGTAAAGATCCATAAGACATAAGTTAAAAATCAAAATGCTAACGAGCCATTTGCTAAATTCAAATATGGAATTGCCATTCATTCTCACATCATTTTTCGGCTGAGCAAGAGATTTCCTTTTTTGTGTACATTGTCGGATATTTTCTATATCCCTTGACAAATATTTATGTATGAACAACAGAGTTGGCGAAAGTTTGGTTTTTCCATCGATGGTCCTAGTATGCAAGTAGCCACCAGTTAATCCCTGGGGTAGTGTATTCGTTAGGGTATACCGAGCTTCAATAGCAGGGTCCATCTACATGCCTAGACCATCTGACGCCAAAGAATCTACCTGCAAGTCTACTCTGACATAAGAAATTTTCACAAAAAATTTATAATCATGTATGAGGAAGAATAAAAAAAGGTTTTTGTGCCGATCACATACACACATCAGGCTCATAAAAATGATTGCCAATTTATTGACAATTTGTTTATAGTTTTGTGTCGAAAATTTATGTGTAACAATTTTTTCTGCAAACTCATGCAGAATAAAAACACAAAATTTAGTTCCATTTTAGATTTTAACGATTCCCAAAGCAGAATTAACTTGTATTCCTTGATTCACAATTTAAACAGACAAAAATAGCAGCGTTAGCGAATTTGTGGGAGGGTAAATTACCAATAGAAGTCTCATTAAAAAATAGTCGAGGCTGATCATAAATTACTGGACTAGTTTGCTCATTTTATTGCCATCTCTAGCTTTATATTTATTTATTTTAGTTTATTTATGGCTTTTACTAATGAAGATTCCTTAACTGCTTTTTCTTCTTTAAACAATAAGAAATTGGAAATAGATGATGATGCAGAAAGTGATGTGAAGGAGGTTGTTTAGGGTTTCTAGTTAGAACTTTCTAGTTAGTAACTGAATTGATAATTTTAGGTCAATTGGATGTCAGTAAGAGGGTTATTTTTCTATGTTGAATTGCCTTCGAGACATTAATGGGTTTATTATCTTATGAGTCTGGGTTTAAAAGCTACTAATTGCTGAAATAACACACCATTTTCTCTTGATTGCTTTTATTATCTTCTCATGAATCTTCCACAGAACTAACTAATTCTAAACATGTAATTTTGATGCTATCAGGCTTTGAATCTAATCCCTTTGTTGTCTACCCAGATCAATGAGGATAAAATAATTCACTAGAGAGTGGTACATGACTAATGTCTTGCTGTAAGCCCCTGTCTATAGTTTAAAGTGAGATTTTACCATTTTTGGACAACATTACTATAGGCTATAGGCTTTAAAGGGAGAGTGTGAGTCGTGGCTCTAGTACATACAATTCAAAAAATGTACATAGAACGTAATCAGAACATTTTAAAAAATAACGGTAAAAATATATTTGAAAAATAACGGTTAAAATATATTTGAAAAATAACAGTAAATATATATTTGAAAAATAACGGTCAAAAAGTATTTATAAAATAAATTTTAAAAAGTTAATTTTTTACTCAAATATCAAAGCACAAGACCACTTTGCCACCAAGCCACTTGAAATTCTAATCCACTCACTCACAAAACTCAAAACGTAGCCCTCAAATATCCATTTCACATTTCTCTTCTTTTTGTAATCCTAATTTCACCACCTAATTTCGCAATTTATGAAAAATAAATTTTCATCAAGAAAAGAGGCATTTTATGACCTCTTCTTGAAGTAAACACAAGAGAATAAATTCCCTTACTGGACATTATGTAATAAAAAAAGTTACAGCGGAACAGAAGTAGCTGAACATGAGAAAAATAAAGTTTTTCAGTCTTCAGCATGAAATGATGATATTGGAGAATGAAAAAGGACCAGAAAAAGACAAGAAGTTGAAAAGGAGAAGTCTTTCGGGCATTGTTTGCCTTTCATATTCTTTACACTCTATTCTTCTTATACAATTTACCTATTTCCATTCTATACTGATGTATAAATATACTTTATGAAGCTATACTGTGAGTTATGTTTAATGGAACCTAAATGCTTACAATTCATAAAGTGTACATTATAGCATTAGATACATAAAGAAAGATATAGAAAGGAAATGACATGTCATTATATCAAGTCTAGCGTACGTAGTGTGTGTGTGTCCTAAAGTTCTACAATAAAATAGTTTTCATGCACATTATGGAAGTGCTTATTTTTGTTTCTACCCAAAAATATGTTTTTTGTAGCCATTTCTTGTCCCTCATTTAATGATCATTTTGTAGCATCTCATTCTCATATATCATACATAAACAAGACTATAGCCTCATATACATATTTTTTTCTTGTATAACTACACGAGAACAATGATGAATGCTGCAAAGCAAGTTCAACTGTAAAATCGGCAGCAAACAAACAAGCAAGAAACTTGTTGCTCATGCATATTTTATGTTATTCTACTCTAAATATTAAGGGAGCATTAAAAGACACAAAAAAGAGTTTCTCATATTTGTAGGGTTGGGTGATGGGGAGTTGAAGTATTGATTCTAAAGAGGAACAAAGCTAGTTTTGGTGCCAAAGTTATCTAGTTTTAAATAGGTGTTCTAGAGTTCTGTAGTTCAGAATCTAGACACTAGTGTGAGCAGGAGCGGGAGGAGCCAGGGAGGGGGTGGTCCTTAGGTGCGCCCCTGAGTGTGACGCTGAGCATAGTTCGAGTAGCATATCCATGGGGGTAGGTTTCGTGGTCAACCCCCATTTTTTGAAAACCAATACTAGCCTAAAAACAGGTCATGATTCGAACCCCCTCCCCTTCCAAATCCTAAATACGCCCCTAGTAGCACTGCTCTAGACAGAGGCTTCTCTTCCAATTGTTGGACGTCATACACCAACCCTGAACATTTTTCTTCCACTTCCTTTTTTTAAAAAAAAAAACAAATAAAGGAAGAGAAAGACTCATTAATACCAACGACTTGGGACCTGTCTACTTGTTAGCTAATGCAAATAATTTTTACCTTTTTCCTCTTCCCCGTAGACGCTACGGTAATAATACAGAGCATTAAGTTTTGTGGCAGTAACACAGTACTCGAGAATTTTCTCATTCTCACTACTTCATACTTTGGACGTGACTCGAGCTTGCTTTTATTGTCTTTTTTCGTCATCATCATTAACGTGGCCTAAAATCCCCTCAAGATATTCATAAATTGCTTTTCATTCATCTCAATCACAATTGTGAATTCATCTGAATGAAAAATTAGCTTTTTAACTATGTCGTGTCGTCGTAAAATGAATGAATGGATGTTGGAGGAATGGGAAGCGATAAAAACGGAGTTGGAAAGAAGAAAAGTTTTTCAATTTAAAAAGGCAAGGAAGAAAACTTTTTTTTTGTGCAATCTTTTGCGTGTGTTTTTATGATAATTTGTAAGACCACATTTTAGGCAGATACCGGAATGATAAAAGTAAAATTCCTTTTCCATTGGAGCTAACACACACAAAATGGATACAGTATTATGAATACGAAATGAACGTTTTCGTACAGGCTTTGGTCAGTGAGCATGTTTTGGGTGTTGAATGGGAAATTGTAGTTTTCCCGAAAGGCACATAAAGGTGTGATTCAAGTTTGAGGTCGGCATCATTCACTTGAATGACTCAAAGCAGGCAAGGGCAGTCATATCCAAACGAAAATTGGATTGAACTAGAAATCCGATTCTAGAAATTGATTTCAAATGAAACTTCAGGACCCAGCACTCATTTTATGGGAGAAAAATGTCTAGTGCCTGCATGGTGTCAAGCTTTTGTGATTGGCATCTGCTTAGTTTTTCAGAGGACTGTCCTCTATTTTTAGGTCCAGAAACGTCCAAACTTGGGTACTTTTTGCTTTAGGATGTCCAAAATTGGTCAAAAATAAGAAATTTTCTCAATTTTTCTGAAAAATATCTAACCAACCTAAGAATAAGCCAGTGTAACCCAGACTCAAGTTTGCAACACAAAATTAATATGGTCCTGACATCCTCAAAGCCTCAACACAAGTGTGCTTTCCGGGATCAAGCTTGGACATTGTTTATTCCAATATGAAAGCAATGTTGAAAACTTTTATGGAACTTTTGCTGCTCAATGACAAGAAAAAAATCTAGTTTGACTTTTTAATCAAATTTTTATTCAAGTTCTCAGGAACTTTAACTGAATTTTAAAGGTACTTACAAGAAAGCACTTTGGAAAGTTTCATTTCCATTAGATTGAACTTTGGAACAAGACAAAAAGTTATGAATACGCCCGTCTTCTTATCAGAAAGTTTTCAACTTATTTGTACATATACATTGTATATTTCCAAGGACGCACTCGATGGTGTTTTATTCAAGGACAAATTGACCGCCGCTTCTGAATATAAAGTAAATGTTTAAAATTCCCATTCAGCTACACAAATTGCTGCTTTCCAACATCGACATTAAAAAATTACTGAGTTACAAAGAGAATCTTTAAAGAGACAATTTATATTACTTTAAGTATGAAGCAGATCTCTGGCAATTAATTAGCAAGGAAGTATCTAAATTTATACACAAGTTGTTGTTATTTAAGGCTGCAGTAATTACCTTCCAATTAACTTTCCTCATGAATTTTACATGTATTAAATCTACAACCTAATTTATTGACTGTACCCAATAATTTACGTAGACATACGATTCACAAGCAAGTAAATACCAATTTTCAACTTTGCTTAAGCACCAACAATTCACTTCTTTAGCAGCAAAGAGATAGTAATTCTTGTTGACATGTCGTAAGCGATAAATCACTTTAAGGTCAGTTTAATCCGAGATAAATCTACTATGTAATTATCAAAAAATTTCATTGCGTAGATCTTGGTGGCTGTTTAATGGTTACGTAACGCAAGGGAACTAATTTCTGGTCCTACGAAGTGCAGCGTCATAAAATGTGCAAATGAGAGTGATATAGGATTCAGATTCTTTAAATCTCTCAAGCAAGAGATACATTTTTGAATGTGAAACGAGGTTCCGGTAACAAAGTGATACTTGAACCCACACCATTTAGGAAAGACTTTGAATTTTTGGTTAGGTACCTTAACCATTCGGTCATCTGGCTACTTGGGTCACAATTAATATTATCCACACATTAATCTATCATTCTGACCAGCCCACAGACATGAGAAATGTTGTATAAAGGGGTAATTCACGAATGACGTCCAACATTAAGGAGATGGGAATCCCGTTTTTTGTTGGACGTCATTTGTGAGTGGTTTCAAAGAGGTTTTGTTCAAATAAAAATTTTGAGCCCCTTTAAACTGGATTTCCACCCTATTGTACACCTTTTTCATAATATTCTACAAACCGTGGCCTCGATTGTCACTGGAATTGTGTTTTCATAACCCAACGGCACATTGTAGTCGTTAAGGCACCGCTACGTCGACGTTTTAACAGCACAACGTCATATACTGTAGTTTTGACCCCATCACGCAAAATCCGCAACGTGGTGCTCAGTTAAGCACGCAGTTCACAGCCGTGTACACTCACTCATGCTGTCTACAGCTTCTAAAATCGTGACCATAATAAATGAACGACTCTCTTTGCCATTTCCAATAATAAAAAATGTCTCAGGCCTAAGCTTGATACTTTCTCGATATTTTACTAGAAACAGAAGAAAAAGTATGTGAAATATGTGCTTTACTTGTGGTATTAAGCACAAGTACAAACGAATGGCAAGGAATGAAAAAAAAATCAATAAGTTTATTTGCCCACATTCGCGTGAAAGTAGAAGTAACGAGAACAAGTTATGTTTTTGAAAAAAGGTTTGGTGGCAACCGAAGGAAAAGTAAATAATTTTCACCTCTCCTCACCCTTCCACGTCACTTAGTCAGTGCCTCACAATCATTTTCAACCGTTTTTTATATGAATTCACATCCAAACATCCATGAACCATGGCTTGACTGACTGCAATTAAATAAAAATAAATTTTCTTTTTCTCCTTCCTCATCACTTTTCACTAACTGACTGGCTGGCTGACTGAGTGTGTTCTACATTTTACTACTCTTTGCTCATCCCCAAAAAATGGCATCTCATAAATCATCTGTGAAAGGAACAGAAAAACCCTGTAACAGAACATTTTTTTGGGAGAAGATCGTAATATGCTTTTCATATTCACACCAATTTTAATTGTGTGTGAATATATTGTTTTTGGTATTTCAGTGAAACTACTTTTTTGGACTTGCTGCTTCAGGCTTATGGAATCGACCCATAGTGTTCAGTATGGAAAGTCTGTGCCTAAAATTACCAATTTAACAGTGAAAACCGCATCTCGATTGGTGCTTCCAGTGCCGAGAAATTGCAAAAAAACGCTTTCTGTCATTTAGCAAGTTAGTTAGCAAGTTAATTTCCGCGATAACTCGATTCAAACTCAATATTAAGGCTTCCGGTTTTTTGCATCTGATAGATAATGTGTATGGCAAGAGCTGTATAGTTTTTGGAGTCATGGGATGCATCCAGTAAGGCACACGGAACGAAAAGGTGCGATTTTTGGTCAAATTATAGCCGATTATTGCAAAACACATTTTATTTTTTTCATAGAAAAGGAATGTTTTGACCAAATGAGCTGAAATTTGGTATGTAGGTTCCTTAGCTATGCCTTAATATGGAACCGACGCCATTTTGGATTTCGAGGGGCTAGAAGCTACGCAAAATTGATTTTTGCTTTAACTTTGACCAAATGAGCTGAAATTTGGTATGTAGGTTCCTTAGCTGTGCCTGAATATAGAAACGACGCCATTTTGAATTTCGAGGGGCTATAAGCTACGCAAAATTGATTTTTGCTTTAACTTTCACCAAATGAGCTGAAATTTGGTATGTATGCTCCTTAGCTGTGCCTGAATGTAGAGCTGACGCCATTTTGGATTACAAGGGGCTAGAAGCTACGTCAAACTCATTTTTTCTCTAATTTTGATATTTTTGACTAAATAAGCTAAAACTTTACGATTTTTCGTAAGTCTTGTTAGTAACATAATACTAAGCTATGAATGAAAAAACTTGAAACGGTGTGAATATGCCCATGAAGCGTGATCGCTTCATTACTAGTTAGTATGTATTTTCACTCGACGCGGCGGAAGAGTCATAAGGAACATCATCATTTTTATTCCTTATTCTCTTCTTCTTCTTCTTGTCATTGTTACAAAGAATCTCAAAAACATTTTTTATTCACATTTCATCAACATTTTCTTTAAAGAAAATGAGACAGAGTAAGGAAAAATCTTAAAAAGTCATGTAAAGAATTTATGAAATGTCAAGGGAACAGAAGTGACATATTTGTGAGTGGAAAAAAATGAATACAAGAAAATGTCTGGCTGATGAATTTTTGACATCTTGGAGCATTCATATGCTTTGTTATAAATTGCTGAATATTCAAGTGGAAAAGTAATGTTGAACTTTCGAGATTTATGTAAATCTCAGAGGTGTGTGGATGTGTGTCTTTGACTTTATGGCGAGATTTCATCTTGAAAACTTTTTAATATCACATAAATTGACTCCGAATTGGAGTTTTAGATAAGAAATCGAAACGATATAAAATCAGAAAGCTCGTTCATGCATATCCATAAAGTAAATTGTCTCATGTCCTTAATATGCTTTTTTGTGTGCTTAATACACAAAGCAAGGGTTCTTTTGGTATTGGTTTGTCTAGTCATCTGTGTGCTATTCATAACTAAAATATTGCCTATTCAGTTCACCATAAACTTCAAGTCACATACGAAACAAGTAAAGCAGTTCAGCGAGTTTTTGTTCGAGGGACTTAAGCGCATTTTTGAAGCATCAATCAGTATTTAAGTAATAATCAGTATCAGCTCAAAAAAGTTGCTCACTGCGAGACTTGAACTCTTGGAATACATAATATCAAGAATTTTTAAAAGGTTTGGTCATTTAACGGTTTTTTAAAATTTAAATTTCTAACGTATTTTGAAAATTTAAATTCCTAACGGTTTTTTCAAATTTGAAATTTTTTAACGTTTTTTTTTAAATTTATTTTGCAAATTATCCAGCCAGCAGACGAATGTAATCATGAACATAAGTGACTTTTTCCTCTAGAAAAATGCTCTAAAAAGCTCTCATATTTTCGATATACAAAACAAAATTCCTCCACCAGTCCATTGATTACATAGCACAAAATGCGTTCTGATCTATCACGTTTGACCTTCTCAATAGCAATTTCCTATTTAGCAAACATACATCGTCATATATCGTAATCGATTTTCGTTTATTTCATAATAAAATATCCATAATAAATGATCAAATTTATTTTTTCAATCGATTGAAATCCCAAAAGAAAGAAAACATAAAGTCTTAGAATTTATTATAGAGCACACAATACACCAACCCTTGTGAGCTTTTATTTAATATGCATCGAGTTGCTTTACGTTTTTATCATCAGCACATGAATCTTCATAAATAAAGGAGAGGAAAAGTGGAACACATTTTTAAAGTCATTCATTCTTGACATTGTCTTGTTTGCCATTAGCCACCCCCCGTCATAAATTTTCCATTCTCTTCCTTTTGTCTTCTCTCATGCCCCAAGACTCATTTACTTAAATAAGCTTTTAATGATAATTGTATGTTTATATCCTCATTCTTATTGCCTTCTACAATCTGCTCCTCTACATCTCCGTAAAGATCCATAAGACATAAGTTAAAAATCAAAATGCTAACGAGCCATTTGCTAAATTCAAATATGGAATTGCCATTCATTCTCACATCATTTTTCGGCTGAGCAAGAGATTTCCTTTTTTGTGTACATTGTCGGATATTTTCTATATCCCTTGACAAATATTTATGTATGAACAACAGAGTTGGCGAAAGTTTGGTTTTTCCATCGATGGTCCTAGTATGCAAGTAGCCACCAGTTAATCCCTGGGGTAGTGTATTCGTTAGGGTATACCGAGCTTCAATAGCAGGGTCCATCTACATGCCTAGACCATCTGACGCCAAAGAATCTACCTGCAAGTCTACTCTGACATAAGAAATTTTCACAAAAAATTTATAATCATGTATGAGGAAGAATAAAAAAAGGTTTTTGTGCCGATCACATACACACATCAGGCTCATAA
Organism: Chironomus tentans; assembly: GCA_963573255.1. Classification (NCBI taxonomy): domain Eukaryota; kingdom Metazoa; phylum Arthropoda; class Insecta; order Diptera; family Chironomidae; genus Chironomus; species Chironomus tentans. The sequence goes on from OY754303.1 coordinate 9,177,692, forward strand.
AAATGATTGCCAATTTATTGACAATTTGTTTATAGTTTTGTGTCGAAAATTTATGTGTAACAATTTTTTCTGCAAACTCATGCAGAATAAAAACACAAAATTTAGTTCCATTTTAGATTTTAACGATTACCAAAGCAGAATTAACTTGTATTCCTTGATTCACAATTTAAACAGACAAAAATAGCAGCGTTAGCGAATTTGTGGGAGGGTAAATTACCAATAGAAGTCTCATTAAAAAATAGTCGAGGCTGATCATAAATTACTGGACTAGTTTGCTCATTTTATTGCCATCTCTAGCTTTATATTTATTTATTTTAGTTTATTTATGGCTTTTACTAATGAAGATTCCTTAACTGCTTTTTCTTCTTTAAACAATAAGAAATTGGAAATAGATGATGATGCAGAAAGTGATGTGAAGGAGGTTGTTTAGGGTTTCTAGTTAGATCGGGAATTGATGGAGAATATCTGATTAAAATCTATGTCACGAGGGCTTCCAATTCAATTTGGATTACAAAGTTTCAGGCAATTCGCCAAAGATTTTTCAGGAGATGTTTATTTTCCAGAAAATAGTCCTGTAAAGAGTCTTATCGTAAGTAATATGTGAATCCTAGCCTTAATGAGATTAACAACAATTAGGCATCGAACTCGAGTCTTCAAAAAATGATGTTTAGAAATATTTAGACTGTTTTTTAACCATTCGAGTACAGGGTTGGGGGTAGGCTTACCAGACATTTTCAAGAAAAGTAGAGGACATCCCCCATTTCGACTAGTTTTATTCGTTTTCTAGACGAATTACAACATTACAAATATTTTTTATTTTTAAAAAATGAAAAAAATAGAGGACTGTACTCTGAAAAACCAAGCAGATTGTCAGCGTGGTTAGGGGTCGTTCACAAATTACGTCAAACTTAAGGGGCACGGAGGTTGAAGGGTATTGTGATCAACTGTAATGAAACGAAATACGATATTCACAAATGTCGTCTATTTTTGATGATAGGGAGGGGGGAGGAGGTCGATGTCAACAACCCCTTTTTTGAAAAAAAAACTAATACTAAAAAAAGGGCCATGACATGCAAAATTTCTCCCAAAAACACATCCTGGATACCTCTCTGCCTTGAACCTTTCAGAGGACAAATTCAAAAAATAAAGGACAGTCCTCTGAAAAAACAAGCAGATGGTCATAAAAGACTAAACTAGGGATATTCAGAAAACTTTCGTTCTTTATTCATTCATTTTACACCATTGGCTGCAAACAGTTCTTATTATTCGAAAATAGTTCTTATTTTTCGAAGACAAAATTTCGAAAATTTGAATTGAAAATGACCATTTTGCTTATTTTAATTAAATATGGGTAAAGTTGGCAAAGTTGCTAGCTGTAACCAAAAGAAATCAATGAATCATGTTTTTCAAGTGACGAAATAGTCTATAAATAAGAATAAATGGAATTTTTTAACAGTATTTTCTAATTCAAAAAATTTATCAATCAAAAAATCTTCAAAAATATTTTGAATTTAAAAAAATAACGGTTCATGGTGCTGTTTGCAGCCAATGGATTTTACAGTTTAAAGGGAAAAAATCACAGTAAACTAAGAACCCCTCCTGCCATGAACACCAACGACGATAATTCCATTTTATTTTATTATTAATCTTGACTTGAAAAGTCAGCAATTTTATTGCTATATGAATGGAAATGAAATATGTGTCAATAATTTTATGACCTTTTCAGATATTGTTTTACAATAATGATGATATAATTCAATAACTTTTCGATTTTTATTGATAATTAGCTCGACTTTTATATCTAGAACGATAATTAACAGCATGTACTTTTTATTTTAACGCTGTTTATTTTTAAAAAGCAGATTATTGCACTAATATTAATTTTCAATAAAAATAATTTATATCAATAAGCTTTGTTGTTGTTGGTCGTAAATTATGAGGAATCTATAAGCTTTCTTATTTAACATTGAATGAGGAATTGAAGCTTCATCAGAAAGCCACAAGAGTAATTATTTATCGAAACTCAAAGTTAGATTTTGCTATATGCTGAATAATTGAAAATTTCAAGAATTTATTTTATAATTTATTATTTAAAAGTCAGCTGACTAAATATTTTCCTGCAATTCATAACGAGCATCTGCTCTCGTCTGCTGACGTGAAAAAGTTTCTGATTACATTTTGGAAATTATTGTAAGCTATTTTAAGTTCAAATAAAAAAAAATCATTTCGTACCTTTTTTCATGAGTTTATCACAGATTTTCATTAAAATTGATTCAGTTTTGCAAAATTAATTTTAAACTTGATATTTTTTCGGATAAAACCGATCCAATTTTATGGATCAAATCATGTTAGGACACTTTAGAAACTGAGAAGTTACGAACAAAAAAATATCTATTTCTAGATTTTTCAAATGAGATAAAAATCAATGTTTACTTTAGTTTTAAAAAAAATATCTGATTCATCCAAGGTGAGAGAAATTTTTTATTTAAATATTTCAGATCTGGTAATTCCTAATTACTGTATTTTCAAGATCTATTCTCAAGATATGATGTAATAAGAATCTATTGGACTGGTCTTCCAACAAGAAGCTTATGCGGATGGCAGGTCTACAAGACATCAACCATCCCTGATGTCACACTTCGTAAAATGTGGCAGCAAGTTGGTGTGAATCTTTTTACGCAATGTGGCATGCAGGAAGTAGATAGAGATGAGAAAGTACGACCAGATTAGACATTCCATTCGAAAAAAAATTATCAGAGAAAATCTCATGTGTTAGTTACACAACACACTTCGATGGAACCCACAAGGGAGAAGGCGTCTTGGAGGTCTAAAAGCTGCATGGCTTAGAACAATCATGACTAAACACAGGGACTTAGAATTTGACACATATAATAATCATTTTCTTGTAACCCAAGATTTTAATAAAATAAATTGGAATTTAAGGAACTCAACCTTTTGTCCCCTTTTGTATCGATTCATAAAAAGTAATATTTGAAAGGAATTATTCCTTTATTGTATACTTAAGTCTTCAAGTTGTACAAAAACTATGGTCCGCGACAGACAAATGCTCAACTAAAATATTCCAGGAGTTCCTCGAAAAAATTTAAATTCTCATAATTGAACCTTTTTGTGTACAAAATTGAAAGATATAGCCTAGTGGCGTATCTAGAAATTTTTCAATGGAACGGTTTTGAAATTTTTGAAAAATTTTCCAAAAAAGGGGGGTTGGTAGTCAATAGTTGACTCCCAACTCCCCTCTGATTATGTCCCTGAGGAGTAGCCAGAAATTTTTTGTATGAGAATAATTTGAGTTGAATTTTCGCAATTTACTCTTAAACCCCCAAGCACATTGATCCAAATTGAGATAAAAAAGTTTGAACAACACTGCTTTAAGGCATAATAATCCGTAATAAAAACACTCAAGCTTAATATCACAAAATTCAATTTTTCAAGTCACTTATTATCTATAAAAATATTTTTCCTAGAAGAAAGCAAAATCAATTTAGAAATTCCAATGGCTAAGCACACACTTTGTGATATCTCAAGCTGTTCATCCATCACAGAGAGCTTCACCTTAAGCTCCTTCGAAATTGTCATCAAACAAAATTAATGAATGATAAGAACAATCGAGTTAGTCATTCAGAAAAGGATCAAAAGAAGTCATGACTATGAAATTTGTGACAATGTTAGAGCAATGTCTTCATCAAATGAAGGATTTTCCGGCCAATATGAATAGATAAATAAATAAATAGATATTTCCACTTCCTATTTTAAATGTGTAGCATGTAAGGCCACACAGAGAATTGATATTTAAAGGAGGCGAGAGAAAAAAAAGCTAAAATGTGTTCTAAATTGCCTTCCCCAGACCTTTCCCATCCATTTAGGTCTTTTTCTTCAAAGGAAAGAAAGAAAATTTCTATAACACCAATTCAACCAATTGTCTATAGTCACTAGCTCAGTCCTTTTGCTTCGTTGCTTTGCCCTTCCGACGGAACAAACGGATGTAACTTGTGTAACAAATTTCTATGGCAACGAATACGAAACAAACATTGTTGTGGACTATGAGGGTCGTTCGTTAATGATGTCTATAAAAAATTAGGATTTATGACTTCCTGCCTACCACAAACTTTCAGTTTTCTGTAAGATTTCAACACAATTCAAAAGGAATCGGTTGTAAATTTTGAACATCACTGCTGGACGACTCCCACTATATGACTTTGTATGTTTGAACAAAAAAAAATTAAAATAAAAACTTGATTCCAATATTTGCTCACAGCACACAGGAATGAAAATTGGAAAAACTTTTTGCTTATTCTAGAAATATTTGTGTAATGTCGTGGTATGGCTTGAAAATAATAGGTGAGTAGGATCACGAAGAATCTTTCTTTACCTGTTTGATCAATACTTTATAAATCCGCATTATAAGAAGATTATCAACGATGAGTAGGAACTTTCTTTGCCTTGTCTTGTTTGTAAAAAATTAAAATTTTAAATTTTCCTCCTCAATTTGAATGGAAATTTTCCTTTTGTAAAATTGAATAAATTTTCCTTTTTTACGTAGGTATGTCGTACCTCCTTATTCAAACACACTTGAAATCAAACAAAAAAAACTTTTTTTTTCTTGGTTTTAACGAAAGCTTTCACATTTATGGAAGGTAGCTGTAATGTCTTTAATCAATCTATTGATTTTCACCTGTTTTTTTTTAAATTTGTGATTCAATGTCGATTTATTTTTGTTTTTACAACTATAAATTTATAGCCACCACCTTTCAGTAAAGTCGGTTTTTATCCATTTGATGAATGAATGGATGTTCTCAATATATTTCACTGCCGTACTGTGCACTTTTTTCTGATTTCTAATGAAAAAATATTTCTTTCCTTCCGATCGAAGTGAACCGCACGACTACACAACTCGTAATGAATAGAAATGATGTTCACTATATCAGGAGTTGAGTTTTTCACATTTTCATTCTAAGTGGTGGAAAACAATTTTATTTATTTTTTTCCCTTTTATTTTCAACATACTGAATGGAAAAACGTGCTCGGTCGGGTCTTTCTTACTCTCTCGTTTGACTTTTTACTCTCATGCCGACATGCGCATGCTTTTTGATGATGTTTTCATCATTATCATCATACCTGTCGAAAATAACAGAAACATATGATCTTAAGAACTGTAAAGAACAATCAAAAATGTGCATGAGTTTCTTTTACTTTTGGGGGTCCTCGGTTTAAATAAAATCGTTTTTCTATAAAATTGAATTTAAAAAACTTAAAAATTTAAAATTTGAAGAAAAATATTTTTAAAAAATTTAAAACTAACAAAATGTCGCTAATTTTATTCAAATTCAGCAATTATTCCAACCGAGGACCCCCATAACCTCCCCCCCCCCCCAAATAGAAATTTATTTGAAAATTACTTTTTACTACTTAAAGAGATTTTGTTTTAAAATATATTTTTATTAGGTATTCCATTTATCACATTATTTCTAAAAAGATTATGTTTCTACCTGACATACGTGATGGAAACATCAAGTACATATAAAAGTTTTCCTTCTTTTTTTTTACAATAGCTGAATCATACATTATATCATAAGAAGTAGATGTGAGATGAAAAATAAGAACTTCTATGATTTGTTGAAAGGTAAAGGTTGTTTGAAGGTAATTTCAAGAAGCTTTTTTTTGATTAAGTTGAAAATCAAAGGCAATCCTGCGACGACCATAAATGCCATTTGTCGAGATGAAAAATTTTGTGAGCTTTTTTATGACATTAAGTGACATTTTCATCTTCTCAGGAAAACAAAATTAAGAAACAGTAAAAGAATGGCAACAAGGTAACTCATTGTTATGTACTAAGAGGTTTATGACTTGAGGGATGTGCTTTTAACACTTATTTGTGTGATATTGTTTGATGTTAGATAAATTTTTTAATGATTCTATCAAAAGATTCCAGAATTTTCATACTTGAAACTGGGTACTCTGGAATACAATGGATATAAAGTATACAATGGATGTACAGTGACCTGAGCAAGTACAAAACTAGCGGAGAAATATTTTTGGACCCCCTAAAAAATTTCTGTCTATGCCAATCACAGTGGTTCTGAAACTGTGTTCTACGGTACTACTAGACACACCTGTACTCCTTTTCAAACTAATATTGAGTAACAATCTATTAAACATAGTTTTTTTAGACCCTCTGGTGTATCAGCATATCTTTATAATAGCAATTAGTGTGTCACGAGCCGAAAAAGTTTGAGAATCACTGATCTAGAATATAAAATTGAATTTTTAGTCGCTATTGAATGAACATCATTTGAATTTCTGACCATAAACCTCACGTGCCATTAGGGATCGTTCACAAATGACAAAAAAAATATATCAGAGGGTGTTGCGTAGCCAGGGGTGCATTGTGTGATAAATCCCCCTCTTTTCTTCAATTTTCTAGGGTTTTTCAGAATTTTTTTTTCGAAAATCTCACCACCATCACTTCAATTCATCCCTTAAAAAATTTCTGGTTATGCCCCTGAATAGAGGGGATCTTAAAATCTAATATTATGATGGACGTCATTTGTGAACGACCGAAAGATTTTTGAAATAAAAGTTAGATTAATTTTAAGACTAGAAAAAACATGTTATAAAAAATAGTAATACATAACAGCATTTAAAATATTCATGCTAATTATAATTTGGCATTCGGAGAATAAAATTTTGTTCGTTTTGCTTATTTCTGTTCTCATTATTTCACGGTTTTTAATTGGAACAAATTGTAATGAAATTTATAAATGACTGTAGACTACTTCCGTTTCCGAGAATATTTTTTTGTACACATATTCAGCCAGTACCTTCAGCATTTATACTTAGTTCATTAATTACTAACTATTTTACAAGACATAAGGTCATTAATATGAACCCCAAGTTTTCTTAATCATATCAGCCGCTCGTTCTCCAATCATAAAAATTACAGAGTTTGGATGAGTGGCTGGAACTTCTGGCATAATTGATCCATCAGCTACGCGCAAATTTCTTATTCCATAAACTAAAAAATCAATACATTATAAAAAAAAATATCTTCATAAAATTTCATGAATTTACCTCTCAGTTCAGGATCAACTACGGAATCTTTGTCGACTCCCATTTTACATGTACCGACTTGATGCTGCAAACTTGAAGCATATCGATGAATGCAGCACTCCCAATAGTCATCTAAGAATCCGAATTTATTTTATCAAAAAAAATTAGAACAAGTCATAAGACTTACCAGATCTAAATGGAAGATGTTCACAGCCAACAAATGGCACATCGTGGAATTTCGTACCAAACTTCTTAAATGCATTTGCTTCACCGACTCTAAGTGCCATTTTAATGCCTTCTCTGAGAATAATTAAGTCTTCTCGGTTTGAATAAAAGTTGGGTCTCAGATGAGGATGTTGGAAGGGATTTGTAGATTTTAAATACAGTCGCCCTCTACTCTTCGGTCTCATAAGAACTGGCGCAATTGTGAATGCATGACGATTTTTTACACTTCCGAAAACTTTATCGACAAACTCTTTTGGAATTCCAAAGACATTACGAAGGAAACCTTAAAAGTTATTTTATAAAGAAAAAGTCAGCTGTAAGTTTATTGAACCATAAAGTCATTGAAACAGACCTGATTCGTCACCAGTAAATGCACCAATGCCCATCACCTGTGAACAAGCAAAAAGAACTTAATGACATCAATTTCAAAAAATAAATTAAAGTCATTACGAGTTCAATATCAGGATAGTCAGCAGGTAAGTATGAAATATTGGTCTTCACAAAAGCAATTCCTTCAGCACCTGCGGGCAAGGTAAATGGACCGCCGTTTCTGAAAAGATATTCAAGCACAAATTTTGGTCTTCTCATGTTGCTTTCCAATATCGTAACGGGTTGATTGACTAAGAATGTCAAAGGGGACAACGACACATGATCTTGTAAATTATAGCCAACTTTCAAGTCTGAGTGAACTGGAATGTTGAGCTCTTGCAAGTCTTTTTTCGGACCGACACCTAAAAATAATAATAACAATATTATTATTAAATAAATTAATGAATTCATGACTGATTTAATTACCGGATAATAACAGTAGCTGAGCAGAGCCAATGGTACCCGCAGATAAAATTACTTCCTTCTTGGCTTTAATGAAATATCTTTTTCTATTTTTTACGAATTCAACGCCCAATGCTGTTTTAGTGAACGGATCAATGATGACCTTTGTAACCCAAGAACCAGTTGATATATGCAAATTTTCTCTGTCTGCCGCAACAGAACGAAGATATGCTTTTGCTGCACTCAATCGTCTTCCATTTCGCATTGTTGCTTGTGCTTGTGAGAAGCCTAAAACTTTTTCTCCATTTGGATCATTATAATCATATCCCAATTCAAATCCAGCTTCACGAAAACTGCCATGTAATGCAGATGTGTATGGTGCATACTCAATATCAAGATATCCAGAATTTCCTCGATATGGAGAATGTCTTAAAGATGGAATTTTTACATTCTCAACTTTTCTAAAATATGGCAAGACTTCAGCAAACGACCATCCATAATTTCCCAACTCAGCCCATCGATCGTAATCACGTCTGACATGAAATGGAAAAATCATATTTTATGTGATGGATAAAAAAAGGCTTTCATGCTCACCTATGGCCTCGAGTATAAATTAGAAAATTTAGAACACTTGTGCCACCTAAAACTCGTCCTCTTGGCCAGTTGCAGACACCCTTTTTTGGAATGAAGATATTTTTTTAATAAAATTTAATATTTAATGCATAAATTTCCATTCGACTCACATTATCCAATCCTAAGCATGCATTCTGTGAATTTGGGTCTGTTTTGTATCCCCAATTATTTGATGTAGCTGAGTTAGCTGTGCAAAAAATCAGAAATTACATAATTAAATAAGTGAATCAATAAAAAAATTCCGACGTAGTCACACGTGATCAACGTGACCAACTAAAGTGCATAATAATTGAGCAGAAAATAAAGCGGTAAAAATTCAAAATTAACGGTCAGAAAATATTTGAAAAATCACGACCAAAATTTTTTTAAATAAATAACGGTCAGAAAAATTTGAAAAATAAATAAAGGTTAGACGGACGGACAAAACGCGGACAGCATCATCTTTTTCCTTTGGGAAAATGCACTAAAAAGGATAGGTACCCGATGCAGTTAATGGCACATCTGTGAGGAATGTCTCTTGCCTTCCCGCTTCCAGCAACAGAACTTTCCATTTCTTATTTTCACTTAAACGATTTGCTAAAGCACATCCAGCACTACCAGAGCCCTTGAATAAAAAAAATTCATAATTATTCAGTACTCAACTGTTGCATGCTACTTTTTTTGAGACTTACAACAATGATGAAGTCATAAGATGGAAAGAAGCTTGTCGTATCTTCAATGATACTACTTGAATTATAAATTAGATAATTAGTTTGCTCAATTAAATATTGAAAAGGGTTTTGCTGCTGACTGTTTACATTCCAAAACTGGACGATAAAGAAGCAGAAGAAAATTGCGGCAGTTGAGCGGATGCTCATTGAACTCATCGTGTCAGTATGTTAATAAGCTTATATTATTATTTATAAATTGAATTATTCAACACCTGCGAATGAAATGGAAAATGAAACAATAGTGGATTCACTTTCAAATTACTCATATGAGTCACACAATTAGCATATTCAGCTTTAGCAACAAGCAATTGTTTCGTTTTCACTTCCACCTTTTAAACTCTCTTTCAAAATTTTAATGCAAATTCGACGACGCATCTCACTTGAAGCATTTCATTACTATAGAATAATTTTATGGTTGGTGTGTTTCATGCAACAAGACCTTCATTTTGTGCTTTTTTGTTGATAATTTTTTGGGGTTTGTTCACTAATGACGTTGAAGCAGGATCTGGTCAAAGAATAAAGCCCAAAAAAATTCTAAATTAACGGTCAAAAAATATTTGAAAAATAACGATCAAAAAATATTTGAAAAATAACGGTCAAAAAATATTTAAACTTAAAAAATCCAATATTTCGATGGATATCATATACGAATGACCCCTCACGACAACATAATCCAATTTGACCTTAACTTTATGTAGGGCTTTACTATCAGAACTAGTTTTGTTTATGTTGAGCCCTTTCTTTTTTATTATCTTCATTTCTGCATTCTCTGGACCTTTCAATGGCAATGACTTTTTCCCCGACATCGTCATACGTGATACAATGAAGGTGCACATTAATCTCATATTATAAATTATTTAAACGAATTGTACATTTATGGAGCAACGTATTATTTTAAAATGTAATGAAATTGATGAATAATGTCAAAATGGTGCATGCAGCAATGCTATCTATTTTACTATGACATAATTCACTTGAAAAATATTTTGGGTTTATTTATTTATTTTTAGTCATCGACTTATCATGTAGGAAATGTAATCCAACTGTTTCTGTCTAGATTCATGTAATGGCATGTTGACCTTTTGATTACTGATTTTACTGGTTTTGCTCAAGATCACCGCCCGATATGCTTACATGTGGAGATGGATAATAAATTAGTAATAAATTTTGGGTAAAATCTAATCAAGGTGTAGGCTTTGATGTATCATATGGCAGCATATGGCTTGATTCTTTGTCTGTTGATTACAGATCAATATTAGGTTTGATTGATCAGGTGACAAAAATTGGATGAACTTTTGGAATTTGCTATATAAATTAGAATTTTTAGAAATACTTTCTTATTAAAGTACAAATCAGAATTCAAATTTTTAAAATTAATTTTTAAATCATTGCTGGACATCAAAAAAATAATTTCCGCTTCAAATTCAATTTCATCATCGATTTTTACAACAAAAAAGTGATATACGAGAACACTGGCACTCAGAATGCCATAAAATTTTTAATGATAACGTGAATTGACCACATCAAATTATGTCGAATGCTTTATTATCCTCATAAATTAACCCATCCTTCAGAACTTCCATTAGAGTTAATATAAAATCATAAAGTTTGCATCGCGTGCGAATTGATGTCAATGCAAACTGTACGGTAGAAAAAAATATTCTGTTTGAGTGTAAATATTGATGCAGTAACAGCTATTGACCGGTTTTTGAAGAATATATTATTGGAATTTGGAGTTTTTTGATTCTAACTCGAATAAAATTTCAAAATTTAAAAAAATATTTTTATTAAAATTCATGTTCATTCAAAAATACATCAATATGTCATAGTTCAGCTTTCTAGCTTAAACAGACGAAATATCACGCCGAAAATTCAACCCTCCTTGTTGAGAATATATCAACGGTCGTTTCATATTTGAATTGCATAAATGATTACGATTAGTTGATTTCCCCTTTTCATAGTTGAATGCCCCTTTAGTATTCTTTGTAACTTTATAAAATGAACATCTCATTTAGCTGTATGGCATAAACAGAGTAACTTAAATAATATTGTATTCGAAAAATAGCAAAAGTCAAAGCTAAAGACTCCATTTGACCTACAATTTATAGTAGAATCCAATTAGAATCCAAATCACTTCTAAAATCTGCATATTTAAAAGATCATTCAAATATTGATTGACATGCCAACTCTCCTTGTTCTTACTAAATTATTTCCTTAGTAGAAGTATTTAGGCAGTAAAGAGTGGCGAATGACGTAATCAGATTCTGTTTGTACATCGTAAAATAAAGCAGAATGCATTCCTCGTTAAGAATTTTAAAATGTAGAACAAAACAAAACAACAAACTAACCTTAAGCAACAATAAATCTTCAGAATTAGAAGTAAAAAATTTAACGATTGGCAATTAAATCCCCCATTTTAATCAAAATCTAGAGTTCAAAGTCAACCTGCATTTTGTATTGAGTCTAGTCGACTCTTCCATACAAAGTCAGAGTCGAATTCAAACTTTGTACTTACTATAAACATGTTAATTAAGTCACTAAGCATCTACTAGGATGAATCATGAATTAATCGTCAATGCCTTTTGTAAAATAAAGTCAATCATTCAAATTGAAACGTGACGCCGCCTTTGCTGTACTTAAATATGGCTTGAAATCAATTTCACACTTAAATAATTTGTTAAATATTATCTAACAAGGAATTTCACTAAATGAAGTGGAAGTCCCGAGTAAATGTAAATTAGCACGTCCAAAAATTACTTAGAATCGGACAGTATGTGCGAATTCTTTCAACAAACTAAAGTGATGCAATAAGAATAAAAGATTAAAAGTTATTTTTACTTCCAAAAAATAGAATTTTTTCTACAAACAAAAGAGATTGGCAATTTAAAGATCGTAAATTATTCTTATTATTCTAGTTCTTTTAAAAGCATCCAGACATAAAAGAATCTTTTTGTCTAAAATATTCTGTTTCAATCAACAGGCACGAATTCTTAATGATTCTACAATTTTGTGGTCAAAAACCCAATCTTTCAGGATCACGTGTATGGAAATTTTCGCCACATGTCTCAGTTGCTGTTTATTAAGAATGAACAATATAGTCTTTCTGTGAATATCCAGAATATCCAGAAATATGAAGTTTAAGTCTTAGTAAATGTTGAGGTTTAATAAAATTGATATTTTCATAATCAGCAGTTCATGCCTGACAACTTTTTGTAATCCGGGTCCATTTTTACGACAAAAAAACATTTTTGGCGCCAAAATAAATAAAATCATGAATTTATTACAAAAATTTTGCTATGAGATAGACATCGTGTACTGTTACATAAAGCTTAACCAACACTGTCTTTAAGTATAATAAAAACAAATTTTGCACAGTCATTCAGCTCTCTAAAAGTGTGAATTTTCAATTAGCAAACGTTTATTTTCACTAGATGAAGGGCTTTCTATTCAGATACTGATCTATCCCACGTGTTCATCATTGAATGTCAATTTAAGATTGTATTCTCGATATATATGAATTTAATAATAGAATATATTTGAATATCAAAATTCCACATTCAAAAAATACGAAAAAAGTCAAATATTCATTTTAAAAATAATCAGGTAAAGCACCGTGGAAGCAACTTTCAATTTGCACTTATTAAGTAGCTTCTCGAGCTCAGTTACAATAAAAGTAATTTTAATTTAGCATAATTATCGTGAATTTGAAATTAAATTGCCTACATTTAGCATATACTCAAGGTCGTTGCGAGTCTGAATGCGATTTCCCTGTTATATTTTATTACATGTACATATAAATTAATGATCATCGGGGTTTATATTACAACCAGAGTTCGGAAATAAAATCAAAATTGCGCAATTTTGCAAAATTGCAATTTTCAAAATTGACAATTTTCAAAAAGCCAATTTTGATCAATTTTGAAAATTGCCAATTTTTGAAAATTGCAATTTTGAAAATTGCCAATTTTGGAAAATTGCAATTTTCAAAATTGGCAATTTTGGAAATTGATAATTTTGGAAAATTGTAATTTTGAACTGTGCAATTTTTTGATCTCACAAAATTGAAGGAAAATTTTGTGAATAAATTTCAATCAGCTGGATCTGAATCTGGCTTGTGCCTTTATGCTTACGATATTCCTTGTTATTTCTTCAAATCCTTTCCAAAAATCACAGTAACCAATGATGCAAAAGAATGAATGAATGTTGGTACACATTTATATGAGACATCCCATATGGAACTGGGCATGTTCAACTGGCTGGAACTGCCAAAAAAAATTTCGACTCAAAATTTAATTCCTTTTCATTTTTCAGACACTTTTAGGCATGTGTCGGAATTAAGCACTTCCACTACTTCCAGACCTAATTTTTGGTGCTAACTATGTCAAGGAGGTTCCAAAACATCAGGAATACACAAAAGTTTAGGAATATCCAGCAGTTCCTCCAAGAAATCTCACATTTAAGTGACATTTTCATACATTTTACGAAATAAATCACTTAAATGTGAGATTTTTTGGAGGAACTGCTGGATATTCCTAAACTTTTGTGTATTCCTGATGTTTTGGAACCTCCTTGACATAGTTAGCACCAAAAATTAGGTCTGGAAGTAGTGGAAGTGCTTAATTCCGACACATGCCTAAAAGTGTCTGAAAAATGAAAAGGAATTAAATTTTGAGTCGAAATTTTTTTTGGCAGTTCCAGCCAGTTGAACATGCCCAGTTCCATATGGGATGTCTCATATAAATGTGTACCAACATTCATTCATTCTTTTGCATCATTGGTTACTGTGATTTTTGGAAAGGATTTGAAGAAATAACAAGGAATATCGTAAGCATAAAGGCACAAGCCAGATTCAGATCCAGCTGATTGAAATTTATTCACAAAATTTTCCTTCAATTTTGTGAGATCAAAAAATTGCACAGTTCAAAATTACAATTTTCCAAAATTATCAATTTCCAAAATTGCCAATTTTGAAAATTGCAATTTTCCAAAATTGGCAATTTTCAAAATTGCAATTTTCAAAAATTGGCAATTTTCAAAATTGATCAAAATTGGCTTTTTGAAAATTGTCAATTTTGAAAATTGCAATTTTGCAAAATTGCGCAATTTTGATTTTATTTCCGAACTCTGATTACAACCCATTAAATATATTGTCAGTAGGTCACAACTCAAGCGCTGCTTAAGTGCGCAAAAGTTTATATGATATAAATGTATCTTTGATATATTCACTGTTGTTTTTTTTATTTAGGTATTAGACACTATTTTAAAGGAAAATTGAGTTTCAAACACCTAAAAAAATTAAATTGTCAACGGTCATTGAATATTTGAATTTTTAACGGTCAAAAATTATTTGAATTTGAATCGTGTTAAGAAGAAAATTTAAAAATTTTAACGGTTTTTCTGGTAAAATAATGAAAGATTCAATTGAATTATATCGAAGCATTCCTTTACTTTCCAGCCAAGGTACCAAAATAATAACAAACAAAAACTAGTTTTACAATCGTAAAGAGTCGTTACACTTGAAGGTGTTCATGATTAATTGAAGCGTTTAAGCCTCAATATTAATTCAATCTTGAAAAACTGCATCGTGCATTCCAACTTATACAGTGTTGTACCTATCTCTGTTTACGACATAAACCTACATATTCAACACCACAAAGAAGCGAAAATTGCGCGTTGTTCGAACAAGAAAAATCTCTACATCAAAATTTAAATCTTAAAATACTTATCGACCTTATAAGTCTGATTATGTAACAGCTCCTCTCTTTCTGTCTTGTTTATTTTATGTATTTATTTTGCAGATGTTTGTGCTTATCATACGTAAATAATATGAAAATATATATGTGCTGTGCATGCTGCGAGAAGCAACACAGAAAAAAAAAGAAAAAAATCAACTTTTTCACGTTCAAGGTTACAACAACAATAATTGCCTGTTCGTTCATAAAAGTTGAATAAACTTTCAATATATTGAGTAAAATCGAGTGGCCGCTTACTCGGTCAGTAGTGCAAATACAACTCCACTGATCGTTAAATAAGAACTGCACTCAAGTATATTTTTAATTCATATTCTGTAGCTTAATGATAGGCACGTACGTGTGTATTTTAGCACTCGACGAAAACGAAAGGTAAACTCATTTTTGTTGTTTATTTCCTTCCAGCTAGAATTCTTTATGGCCGTTCACTTATTACGTAACGCAAAAACCCAACTTTTCAGACCCCCCTCCCCCCTTTGTTACAAATTTTCCATGAAGAAAAATTTCCTTTGTTTGAACTGTCACAAAATCTCAGACCCTCCTCCCCCTTAAAAGCGTTACGTAATAAGTGAACGGCCCCTATATACACTGGCATTTTCTGATCACTCAAGGATATTAAAGTACAAATATCAGAATCCATGAAAATCGCATGCTTTTGATCCTCTTCTTATTGATCAATCAGTTGCTATGAAAATATTTTTCAATATAAAATTGATACAAGAAATTCGATGAATTACTAATGAGATGAGTAAATTTCTGCAAAATGGATTGTGGACTTCATGTTGACCAATTTAGTTTCATAATCGATTTTTTGAATATCAAAAAACTACTTGTGATTCATTGGATGTCACTGACTCTTGCCGAATATATTTCTTTGCAAATTATTTTAAATAAGTTTGAATAGGAAAAAGTTTCAAATATTTTAGTAAGTTTGATTCACAAGTGACATTCCAATGTCAATTTTCGATGGACATTATTAATGAATGGCTCCCAATTCATTACTTAACACAATACAACTCAAGGTGCGGTTAATTGGAAGATATGATCATTTGCAAGTAACTCAAAGTTGTTTCCTAATTATAATTTATTCTCATTCTTGTAATTTGATATTTTTTTAGCACCAAACATTGTTTGGAAGAATTTTGCTATTAAGCTTGCCAAAAATAGCTTGAGAACTAGATATACAAGCCATTTGTCTATGCAAATCGTCAAAAATAGATTCAATAATGACAGTTAGCATTTTACTTCCTAATATAACGGGATTTAATTTATTATATTTGTTTTTGCATTTTTTTTTATTTAAATTTGAATTTCTGAATTTAAAACTAGTAAAAAAGTATATTTGATAATCTAATCTAAAGCTGAATGAGTTGGAATGTTAAATTGGTTCTATTTGGGGTGATTTATAAATGATGTCAGGGGGGATTGGCTCCCCTCTAAATTTTTTCCATACAAAATCCCCCTTCGAAGAATTCCTGGTTGTGATGATTAATAATTCGAGACGGTAATAATTGAAATACATTTTCGATGGACGTCATTTGCTAATGACCCTTCTCCTATCTATATTTCCTGAATTGATTGTTCTGATATCCCAAAACATTTACAGTTGATAACATTGACATTTTGCTAATTAGTTTATTCAATTCTATGAATTTTTTAGCATTTTACTGATAGCTTTTAAGTCCATATGGGAAGAATTTCCAAGAAATTTTAAATGCCAATAATTGTAAATTTATTTTTAAAAAATCAGATATTTTAAAAATTTCACTGATTATTTTTGCACATAAATACTGGATTTAATTTTTTTCGTGCTTAATAAATTTAAATTTTTATTTATTAAACTTTAAAATTGGAAGTTTTGCACGTTTTTATTTAAATTTATTTTACAAATTTATGAAAAATGTATTTTTTATATTTTAAAACTCAAACTATCTTGCTTTCAAGATCAATAGATCGAGTTTCCCAAGTAATGTTTACGCGTAGCAATCAGCATTATAATATCATTTTTATATCAAGCCGATACAATCCATCGCGACATAGAAAACAGTGAAAAAAAATGCAACAAGTCTACCGTTGCATAACTCAAACTTGACATTGTTTTAACGTTTTCACGAGATTGCGAATTTGTTGATATTAGTCTTTTGAATTCCTTTATGCAGGCACATGTGATGATGAGCTCTATGGATTTTTTTATTATTCTTTGCACGTACATTTTTTCTATTGACAAGATATTAGTTTGTTCATCTTTAGGTTGCTCAGTGTATATTTCAGATGAAGTTCAGAACTTAGGAATTATTATTATCATTTATTGTTTGATCAAATATGTATACATAATAGGACAATTAATAATTGGAATTGAATTTATATGAGATTCAGTGCTCATGCAGAGCATTTAAGATCTCAAACATGTATAAAAATATCATACAAAATATAACGGTTTTTTGAAATTTGAAAATGACCGAGTTGACAATGTTCAGTTCAAAAATTTTAAATAGATAAGTTCAGTTTTTGTTTACGATTAAAATTAGATGAAAACAAAATATAATTAAGAATTAAGAAGTCTTTCAGATAATATGTAATGCTAAAAATTATCATTTTTATCACCTATCCGTAAAAACTTTTGTAAAAATCGAAATTTTTTAATATGAAGCGTAACAAACTTTCAACATTCGTCGTGCAGCTCAAAATTCTGAATTAAGCAAAAACAGTTCAAATCAAAACCAAAACTAAGTGACGAAAAGACTTCAAGTCTGGTTCCTTAAAAACCAACCTCAAGAATATGTGCTTTAAAAACATTATTACTTTTAAGGGTAATTCCATGGAACAATTTTTCTACAAATTTGTCTCCAAATTGATTTTTCACATCTTTAGACTTAATAATAGATAATAAGCTTTGTACAGAGCATTGAAAAAAGCATTTACTATATAATTCTACAATAAAACCTTCTTAAAAGTGGTTAGTTAGTGAAATATTTTAATTTCTTTGTTATTACTCGGTAACGCTGAATGGAAAAAAATCATCTCTCCAAATTTTGATCTTCATTTTTCTCAAGTTTTAAGCTACTTACAAAATTAAAAACTATACAGAACGATAGATTGTGAAACCATCTATCAAATTTGAGCCTTAATTTATCTCAAATATGTATAGTTAAGTCACAATTTGAATTCCACGGAAGTTACTGAGATGTTACCGAGTAATATTGGAGAGAATTTCCGCGATAATATACAGAATGTTGAAAATGAAAATTTTAATTTTGAAGCCTAACTAACTTAAAAATAATTCTATGCTGTTTTAAATTGCTTATTCTTCACGAAACAATTAGTTAAGTTTAATAAAACTTCTTAAAATCATCTGCAAAACGAAATATTGAAAATTTTGTTTTTCTTTGACGAAGAACATGGATTTAACATAAATGTAAACATTGAAATTATTCCATGGAATTACCCTTAAAATAAAAAAAAACGTAACAAACTTTGGTCAACTTCCTCCCCCTCTGCGTTACGTAATATTTAAACCACCCTTAAGTTTTTTTTAAAAAAAGATCATCTTTATTTCTGTTTTTTAAGTGTGTAGAAAAAATTTCATTTTTCTTGAATTTGATTTTTAAGGAACCTCAAGAACATGTATTTTTAATTTTTTTTTGTACATACTTAATATACAAAAATAAAATTAATTATTTAAATTAATATAATTTAAAATTAAAATAATTTGAAGATAAAAGAAACCAGCTTGTCGAATTTCACCATATTTCTCAATCGACAAATTAACAAGATACAACATTAAGACAGAAGGGCAAATCCGCAAAACAGAGAAACTGAGAAAAAATGACTTGCAATATTTCTCAACTTGAACTGGTTTAAATTCATAAAAGCCGTTAAAATTGTTATTAAATAATCGGATTTAGCTGTTTACATAAGAATTTATACTTCAAATTGCATTCTTTATAACTACAATTAAGACATTATAAGTCATTAAGAACGATTCAATGCTGATTTGTCTATTAATTTAGTTAAACAAATTTGTAAACAATAAAGCTCACACAAGTTTGCATCAAATTTTGCTGAAATTTTTTTCGTAAAAAGCGCTTCCGCAGGATCGTTTAACACTTTTTTCATTAATATCTCCTTATTAAGTGAGTTAAAGCACGTACAGATAAAAATTAATGATATAAAATCACATTTGAAATGCATAGTAATGCATATTATTATGTCTAGATTGTTTATTAAGTAATTTTTTGCAATTTTCAAAAATAATTTTTTTTGTGCAGGATCGTTTAACACAAGAAAAATCAAAATATCTCTTTAACTAATGATTTCTACCATCAGATAAGTATTTTAGCATGTACATTTGTTGAAAATACACATAATTTGGTACTTAAACATTACCTTAATAGCAGAATTAAAGAGAATTTTAGGAAAATAAAATTTTTGAGCTTTTTGCCTTCCGCGGATTTGCCCAGAATCAAGACAAATCAACAGAATTGTCCATTTTCATAAATTAACTCTATAATTTTAGACTGACAGCGCTGTTTTAAATTCAAACCAATTTGCAATTGATGTATTTGCAATAAAAGAGTTCTTCATTACTAATAATAATCACGTTTTTTGAAATTTTCCTTTAAATGGTTTTCCTTTCATTATAATCCAAAAGAGACAATCCACATGTCTGTGCATAATGGAACAACATTATTATTTGTAGGTTACTAAACTAATGGCATGTATGGGAAAATATTATTTAAACTGAATTAATTAAGGCACAATTTGTCGCGACTAGGAGAATCATTAAAAGGCAGATTGAAAGTGAAAACAATTGAGTAATTTAAAAGGAAAAAGTGCAAATAACAATTTGTATCCAATAATCGCTTAATGCACCATTATTATGCAATATGACAATTTCACAATATAATTATTTTATTTTTCTTTCTTAATTTTCTCCAGCAAATCTTCACTGCAATTTTTAAATGTTGTCTCACGTCACACATGCAATTCCAATGCACTTCATTAATGATAATTGTTATGAGTGTTATACAAAAAGAATTACACGATCTCGTTTCTTTTCCGTAAATTTTTATTTTTATCATATTGCATAAAAGATGCATTAAAGTCAACGAAAAATAAGACTTAATTAAATTGACTCCACTTTACCACTTCACATCCAAAAATAATCTTTTTTTATGTTTTTATTTTTTAACTTTTTGATCTTAACGCGGCTATGGTCAACGATCAACTGAGAATATATCGCTTAAGCCGCAACCATATGGCTGTTGCTAAAATGTATTTCTTTGTCACGTATACCAACGCTCTTTTTTTCTCTTGTAGCTCGATGTTATCACTTTTTTGCTAGTGTGTCGTGTGTGTTGTGTCAGGTCAGGAAATTAAATGCTAATTTTCACTTAGCTACTCATTTTTTAACGTGCGAGAGAAGTCAAATTGTTTGTGGGGAGAAAGGTCAAGACACAAACATTGTCATGTTGTTCCATATTCCATTGCATTCCGTTCGCGGCATCTAAGCGCCACTCTCGATTGCATAGGTTAATGAACTGAGAGCTTTTTTTGAGTTATTTTACATCATTATTATTGTTTTGTGTCTCTCATGTTTATTTATTCACCTTTTACTGTCTGGCTGAGTAGCTACATGCAATTTACCTCGATGACCTCAGTTTTGTTCAAAATGTGTTTATTGAAAAATCACCACATTATTAACTATATCGAGAAGTTGTAGTTTTCATGGCGAAAAGCAGAGGAAATAAGTTGAAAATTTACTTCAATTAGCATAAGAAAAACATTTTATTTTCAAGTACATTAAGTACTCTTGTTTCTGTAATACATGTGATTTATAGACAGTGAAAATATTCGGATGTTGTGATGAGCATGTGTCTTGAAATGTGAAAAATCATGAAATGAAGTCATTTTACAGCTGCTTTTGTTGATAACAGTTGATAAACGTTTTATTAATTTTATGATCACGTTTTTGTTATTTACAATCTATTTCGGAATCCGTAGTTTAATTTAGGCCGTAACAGAAATATAACGAGAGCCTTTTCGTCTGAAACCATACATAAATTCTATAAACTTTTTTAAAAAAAATCGTAAAAGAAAGCTTTGTTTTAAATTAACTTTTCAAAATAAAAAACAGGTGTTGGAGATAACATAATAATAAAACATAAGGCACTGCGATTACGATCAAATCGGAATCTTAAAGGGATCTAATAGTAAAAAGTATTTTCTGACTAAAATTGAGAGTGAATTGAATGATCCATTCACAAAAGACTGCCAGCAAGAATGAGGTTTCTGGATAAAAATTCTTATAGTGTTTTGTAGCTCAAGAACCTCCTTAAATCATCAATTATGGAGCTTAAATTGCTCGATGGCAAAGGGGGGTTAGTTCTTTGATCCCTCATTATAGATAAAAGCTCAAGTAGTTTTAAGAAAATATTCATCGAGGGGAACGAGTGGTTGATAACAAACACTCAGTGGATTTGATTATTTTCCAAAATTTAGTCTTCCAGGACATAACTTCTTGTCATATTATAGATCTTTTGCTAGTTTACATCACAAAGTTACGTGTTTAATTTGCTTTGAATATGTAAAATGTCCAGAAAGTACTTAAATTTGCAATTTCCCTAAATTTTGTAACGTATCTAATGTACTAAAATAAGGAAAACCGTTACGTATCCAGAGTAGTTGGGTAATATTATAACGTTAAAATCCCAACACCTCCTGGGAACAACCCTAAATTACGTCACGCAAAAAACTACTTTCCTTTTTTAAAGCCTGTCGTAATTTTTGAATTCTCCCCTTAAATCTTTCTAAGTTTCAAATATTGAAAACATTATAATTTCTTATAACCCATTTAATTAAACAGATAGATAATCAGCAATAATTCTAATTTAATTAATTAATTTCCATCCTTGGTTTAAAAATTTAAAATATTGAAAATACAAATAATTATTGACTTGCTTACCATCAGAAATAACCTCAAATTACTGAGAGAGAGAAAAAAAGTCAGTCTAGAAAATGAACTTCATCTCGTCATCTCGTTTAATGCCATTGAATTCTGATGAATCATTTAAAATTTTGATGAAAATGCTGAATCTATTTTGAAGGATTTCTTTAACGCGTGATTGATTTTGTTATTTTAACTGGAAACCCCAAATAGCTGTGCTTGAATTAATACAGTAATACTAATTGATGTTCATGAATTGTAAAGACAGAATAATTCAAAAAATAAATAAATTTTTCTTTAAGGCCAATCAGTAGAATATTTTATTAACTTCGTTCTTTAAAAAGTTCAACTCAAAATAAAAATTTAATGACTTATTTAATACTTTATTCCTTAATTACATTATTTTTTAAAACATGGAAGTGATCATTAGTGTGGGAAAAAAATAAAATGTTTCCTTAGTCTTATTTTTAACAAACTATTTTAATGATTCTGTCAAAAGATTAGAAGATCTATTAACAGTAATATTCTTAATAAGCTTCTGTTATGTCTTAAATATTTTGAATCAGTAATAAAATACAGCCTTGAAAGAATTCCGGCAAAATTCATATGAGTCACTGATTTTGAAACTAAGGGATCGTTTACAAATGACGTCCATCGTAGGTGTAGTCAGAGGTGGGTACAAGGTGGTTAGGATCCTCCTTTGAGATTGAAATTTGTATTAGAAAACTTTTTGCACCCCTCTTAAAAATTAAAATTGTATGATAAAATAATTCAGGACCCCCCCCCCCCTCCTAAGAAGTCGGACCCTGCGTCCGTGAAAATCTAATATTTTTAATCTCTTTTCCCTCCTCTGTTCCAAAATTTTCAAATTTACTGTATTTTACAGAGCTCGAGGTCCCTTTCTATCTTAAAGGTTGGGAAAATTTCGATTTTTAGTTATGATCTATTGAATCTTGTGCCCCTTAAACCATGGCACATCAAGAAAAATTTTCACTTTTCCCACCTTTTGGCACCTCCAAATTCGTGCGCCCTGTGCAAGATGCGACAGTTACGACATCCTTGTTACGCCCCTGATGAAGCCCCCTAACACTTCCTAACACTTTCTGAGATTCGAACCCTTAAATTTATCCATAACTTACCCCTTAACTTATGGCACTATTCTGACCCCTTCCCACCTTAGTAGTATGTTCATAATATTTGAAATGTCCTGAGGGTTATATCCGAGAAATTCTGAGATTAGTTTCATAGCCAAGAAGGGGGAATGGGGTTCAGAAATTTCAATTTGACCCGTTTTTTAAATTGGTAGAAAATGGTAAATTTTATGGCTACCCTGCACAAATCTATATGTTCTATATGCACAAAAATTCTTAGATGAATTAAATGTGTGAAAAGTTTAATTCCAATTTTCAATCATTTATTTCTGGGATTTCTAAAAAAATGACATAATAATTTAACAAAAATTAGAACAATTCATCTAACAAGAACAAAGATTTAATCAAGATGTCTCTGCATGAGCAAGTTCTTAATAGCAATATTAAACACTTATCATATAAAAAGTCATTTCCTGTATTTTATTTTATTCCGCGATTCTGATTTTCATTTTTCCAATGCTTTACATAATATTCATTCACAAATCGTGCACATGGCAAATTTCTGCTACTTCACACATTTTTTTCCAAAGTCATAAGTCATGACAAACGTGAATGATAATTTTATAGCACATTAATTCAATTGAATCTTAGTAAAAAAATGCTTTTCTTTGAGAGATTTTTCCTGTTAATTGGAATGAGTTTTTTAGCATATCCTTAATTTATGATAATTAACCTTAATAAGAGCAAAAATGGTCATTTTTTTGGTATTTTGAGGTCCTCAACATACTAAAGTAGCTAAATAGTGGAAAGTTGTCATTCATATATTAAGTGACCTTAAAGGTTTTATGCTTCGTACAAATTTTGGTTACAGTAAGGAAAAAGGGTTCTATAATGGCAATTTTTATTATTATGTATTATCCAAACGACCCCAAGATCCACTTTTAGAACTGAGATGGACAAAGCAGCACAAAGAAAATGGTTGCAAAAACAAATTTTGATTACATGATACTGTAGTCACTGCGTATAAAGGGTGGGGAAAGTGGAGCATTTGCCTCTTATTAGATAAAATTAGGGCGCAAAAATCAATAAATCTTAACCAAAAAGCGCCCATTTTTAACATTTTTCCTGCGACGTCATGGACCTTCGTTACGCTACATATTAAATTTTTCCAGGGAGGGAGGATGTGTCATAAATGACCATTTGTAGCCTTTCACAACATACGAATAACCCTTAATGTGTTTCCACCTTGTTTGTTAGGGACTACAGCGCCACATACAACTGATTTTGAACTACTTCTTCAATATTTAAAACAGTATTTCTCAAACTATTCTCCGTGACACACTAAATTTATACTAGTTAAGATAAACTTAGGTGTGACACCAAAAAAACGCTACATAATCGAAGAAAAGGCAATTTAAAAAAGTTTATTGGTGTGTCGTAAAATCTGATCCGACAGTTTAGTATGTCGCACTCCAAAAAGTTTCAGAAAAACTAGTTAAAATGGATGCTTTCTAAAATGCGTTGATGGATTTAATTAACATTAAGGACTATATACAAAAATATTATTAAATATTGCAGATTATTGTGAAATTTAGAGTTTGCAACCAGCAGATTTTTGATTCCCATTTGATAGACTTTGGTCATCAGCAACCTATATCCTCGACAATGTCAACTCTAGACTAAATTTGATTAAAATATATTTAAAAAACTATTAAGTAAAATTCCATTAAATATCAAGAACTGAGTACAAAAATGAACATTAGAACTGAAGAAATCCATAAAAATAATTTTAATGATCCAACTAGAAGTTAGTCGTGTACCATTGAGTTACTTCCAATTAACGATCTGTTGTCAATAATTAACATTTTAAAACTTTTCAAAACAATCTATGATAAAATCTTTAAAAAAACGTGTTCAGTTTGCAAATTAAGGATATGCTAAGCAACTACAAACTAATTTGATAAAAATGCAGATATCTGACACTATGTAAAAGTCATGTCATAAAAAGGTATAAAAAGTTTTTAACATTACAACATTGTACAAAAATTTATTGCGCTTAAATATTCACTTTTGACCTCGTATGCCTCATTTTTTATTCACATTAATAATTTCAATTGTTCCTTTATCGATTGATTTTCAGGATTTGCCATAACAGAATCGATAAAATTTTTCGTGTCCATTTGAAGCTCCCGAAGTTTTAGCTGAAACTCCTGATTCCTTTTGACTAGCCTAAATGTTGTCATCGCGATATCAAACAGTTGTCTTGTATTACCATTGCTAATTTTCATTGTGGATGAGATCTTTTTGACCATATCATCTAGATGCGTCGTACTTGACGTTACATTTGAATCATTAATAGCAATCGCGTAGTCACGATTACATAGAATATTCTGTACATTACATCCAGAGTCGGAACTGCTAATTACACATGCTAGGCTATCATCATCATCATCATTATGATTATCGTACGGACTTAACGGAGCATATCTATCGAACAAAAGAATCTACTGTAAGACAAAGAATTTAATAAAAATCCAATAAAATAAAATACCTGTGAGAATATTTATGCTTCCTTTTATTTTGATCGATTGCTATCAGTTCAGTGTCGGTTCCGTAATCGTCAGAATTTAATGATAATGAAGATGACAAAGAAGATATAATTGTATCCTCGTCTGTTGTATTCTGTCTCCTTTTCTTACTCCTTGATGATTTATCACATGATAATTTACGTTTAGCACATTTCTGCTCCATACTTCGATCTACATAAAGAAATAACAAACAATTTGTTAATTAAATCAAAAAAAAGATAATGTTCATGCATGTGCTATTGTTCACATTGAAGTATCAAATGTTTTTAGAAAATGTCATTATGGAGTTATTTTGTCTGGTGATGAACTCAAGCATACTCCCTAAAGGGAGTCCCATAAAAGGTTAGTAGTGTACCAAGGGAGGGGGAGGGGTGACCGGAGCCACGGACATTTCAAAAAGTCATAAAACCCTAGATAAATGAGTGTAAACATTTTTTAAGTTGCAGTTAAATCTATTTACAGATGCACAAATTTTTAATTTAGTGCCGGGGCTGGTATCACTTGCCATATAAAATACAACAGCTGAGGTGTAACGAGCAATCGGCTTAGGCCGTCAAAAACTTAGGCAAAAGGCCTTAGCTAGCTAGCTATTGGAAAGCAATTGGATAAGCAATTGATTTTTCAAGGGTATATTCTGATTATCACTCGGATTATAGCATAATGTGAAACAGTTGCTGTATGTATGTGAAGCCTTAGTCCATGTCCATGCCGGAGAAATATTTGATCTTAAGCCTCAGTCTACTTCTTCCCTTCTCCCCAACATGTTAAATGTTAATGAAGAAGCGGCAAATGGGCGACTAGGCACTATAAATATTTTAAACTCAAATCTATGTGGATCTATGCATCCCATGGTCTATGCATCCGTGGTCATTCACAAGTTACTTTTTTGTATGGACTGGAAAATTCAGAGGGGTTTGGGAATTTTTTTTTCTAAAAAACCCTATCGAATTGGAAAAAAAAATTCCCAATGAGAGGCCCCCAAACTTCCCCCCCCCCCTAAAATGTTAGACGCAATTATTGATGCTACTTACAAAAGTAGAACTAGACTTAGTAGGATAAAGTTATTGAATATTCTTAATTAATCCTCAACGAACAATTCTTAATCCTTGGTCGACAAAATGTAAATATTCACTGAAAGTTCTTTGCACTACTATTTAATTTTTCACGTCAACAAAAATACATCCGGTACTTCCAACGTTCATTTACTGAATGAATATTTCCGTTCGTGAAAAACAATAAACTCATTCAGTCTATTCTTTTAATAAGGCAACGTTATTTTTTTATAGAACGTGGGATTGCCATGCTTTAGCAGTGATCAGTCAAACATGGACTAACACGTGACAGAAGCTTTATGTCGTTTGAACTGCAGTTCAAATGTCAATTTAATCTATCCGCACTTTTCGCTCATATGTCACTCAAAAAATCGCTTTAATAATCCGCAACTGTTGCATTTGTAATTTATGAATGTATTGCTCTTGATGTATTGTTGTGGGAATAGAAGCACATGTTTTCAAGTTCAATAGCACAATTTTATGAGATTTTATATTAAAAATATAAACGATATTGTTGTGTTTTTCTTATAATAATATGCAATCTCACTTGTGAGCAGCTCTCTTTTTTCATTGCGAACTATTAATACTCATATCTGAGCTGAGACTTTCATGCGGTATAAAACGTGATTTGAATTTTTTTGTAATATGAATCATTAAGAAAACAAAATAAAACGTAATGATTTTGGGAAATTGTAGCACATTGCAATGTAGTAAGTAAATGTGATCCTTCTTTGAAAAACGATGTAAGTAATGAGGGATACTGAGGATTTAAAGAAAACATAATCCAACAGCCGTCGTCGTGTATATCGACTCACGTTGTTTAATGAGAGGTAAACAATAAAGAAGAAGCAATGGCCTGATCATATTTCACGAAGTCCAATGTGCATACACGTGGTTTCTTAAGCACTCTTGTTATACAGTGATGTATACAGGAGGGCAATATTTGCATACACATTCCTGTTCATGCTTCTATAATTCCTTTGTTCCGATTCAATTATGATTCATTAAACCCTACTTATTACTGCTTCACAGCTTCTGTTTTGATTAAATTTAATTTAAATTCCAATAAAATTTATTTTATTAGAAAGGTCGGACTTTTTTTTTAATTTTCACCGTTGTCACGTTGCTGGAGGGGGGAGTGATTTGGGGGTCAAGTCCCCCTCCCCCTCAAAAACATCCGTTTGGTAAATTAATCTAGAATTTTCTGACTGGTATTTTTCTAAATTTGCCCCCCCTCTCAAAAATCCTGACTACGTCACTGTTCTTTTATCAGCTTGATTTTTTTAGGGGCTTGTTCACAAATGACGTCCATACAATTAACTAGAATTTTGAACCTACAAACCCCCCCCCCCCCCCTTATCACGAAGTCTTCCAAACAAAATAATCTTCCTACGGAGTGTCTAATATCTATGCACACGTTATTTCACACAAAAATATTCAACCTACCTTTTGGTTCCTTTCTCTTATTTTCCTTTTTTATGATTACATTGTTATTTAATTCAATTTTATTATTATTATTTTCACACTTTTCGTCACTTTCCAGTGAGGTTTCGTTGTTATGGCATATAGTTGGGGACATTTTGATATATTTTCAATTGTTTAATAAAAAATAAATTTTTTTCACTTCTTGCACTTCTTATCACTGTAAAGACTAAAGTGAAACTGATTTCAAAATATTCTCAATAATGTCTCTATATCGTTTATTAAAGCTCACGTGGAAAGGCATACATTTGGTACATTTTCTTTTTCATTTAGTTCAGACAGTTGGCTATGTGCATATCGTAGTTTGTCTAGGTACGGAAGTCTATGGATAGTCACGTGTCACTCATTCTTACTCTTTATTCTATATTATGGAAATTTGATCTAAATTTCATTATGGTTCTCGGAATCTAGATTAATCTACTATGCAATATTTACTCGTTGTCTACCTAATTTATTATTTTTCTAAAACTTTGAGATTCCTTGAACAACTTTTTTCTCATAAACAGAATAAAAACTCATGTGTAATTAATAATTTTAATCAATTTACACGCTAAACTTTCTCTATTATGTTATGTTCTATTAAGAAATCAGCTGTCCGTTAAAAAAATTAACGGTTTAAAAAATTTGAATTTTGAAACTTCTTTGAATGAAGAAGTTGTTGCCCCTTAATAACGAATTTTTAATTTAAAAAAAAACAGCGTAAACTGAAATTTTTCAGAATTGGTCACAATTAAATACATTAAATAGTAATTAACAAGTTTATAGTGTTATTAAGATATTTTAATTATATTTGCATGATAAAATAGTGTAATCATGTCACGAAGAACACGGTAAGAATATTACAAAAACAATTTCCCGCTTACCTTGTAGATAATTTCACTAACCAAAATAAATCCAAACATACAGGACTGATTACAATAATATTTTCGACAATGGCTTGGATAACATGTCTGATCTGGTTCATGCGTTCACAAAAAAGAACAAAAGAGTCCACAGAATATTTGACGACGATGATGACGATGTTCAAGCAGTTGATGTAAGTAATTTTCAAAACATGATTTTATTTTGTTACTCAAGTTTACTGTATTTATCAATTTAGGAACAATCGTATGGCTTGAGATTAGTTTCAGTGCATGAAGCTGAAGCAACAACTAGTAAACAAACAGTCAGTGATAAAGAAAATGCCAGTGAACAGGCAAAAAAAGTCGAAACAAATTTTAGACCTTTATCTCCAGTTCATATTGATGAAGCTCTGCCTGAACAAATCTTGGAAAATCGCAGTCCTTTCAAGCATCCATCACAGTTATCGAATCGTCAGAATATCAGCTTACGAAGATCATTATTTCAACAGCAGCCACAGAACAAAAATAATGACCTAATTTGTTCAACTCCAAGTACTCGCAATCAAGCCAAATCTAACGACTTCTTTTTAACATCTGGAAGCAAAATCGAGAATTTATCTCCAATTAGAAAAGGATTATCAAGTACAATAATAACGGAAGAGGACTTAAACGGAATTTCGTTGATTACACCTGAAAGTAATAAAAAAGATCAAAATGGGAAAGTTATTAAGTCACTCAATAATCTTGAGAACGATTTAAGAGTACAGTTCCAGATTGATCAAGAAACGCCGAAGAAAACGTACTCAAAATCACTTGCTGCTGAAACATCACGACGACGTGCAGTCAGTGAAACAAAGAATGCTCAATCGCCTTCCCGTAACTCATTTTGTAGCGAGCCAATTTCACGCTCACAACCTACACGAGATTGTAGTATTATTGTTGAGCCAATGGAAATTAGCAAGGAAGCAATTTCGATGTACAGAAAAACACAATTAAGTAGACTTAGTACAAGTAATCTCACAAATGTCAATACTATTAATATGATTGAAACTCCAATTGTTCGACAAGCTAAACGATCGGCCGTGAATGATAGTTTATTAGCAAAGAAATTGGCATTGTGTGAAAGTGATTCAGAAATTAGTGACGATGAAAGTGAGAAGCATCAGTCTGCAAGAAAATTGAAAATTTCTACTAGACAAAGTCAAAAGCAACAAGAGACTATTGTAACAGAAGAGAATATAACAAATGACGAAAGCGAAAAGGAAGTGGAACCAAGTAAGCGTCGTAAGATTAGCCAGAACATAGATTCTACTCCAAAAAAGGCACCTTCTCGACGACATTCACGCCACTCTGCTCCAACAAGACAAGATCCAGTCGAATTGCAGAATAATATTACGAATGATGAAAGTGATGAAGATGATCATCAGTTTGAAATAGTTGAAGTGAATAATGGCAATAAAAGGAGCCAACAAAAAAAACCTAGCCCGAAAAAGATGCCTTCTCGAAGGCCGTCTAAAGATGTTGCAGCAGCAAGTCAAAAATCCAAAAAACACGACCAAGAAGCTCAAAATAATTCATCGGAGGAAAGTGATGAGGAATATCAGACCAAAAACGATAAGAACCGCAAGAGGAAGGTTGCTGAGCCTAAGAAAAAAGCTCCAGAACAGAAAATGTCAGTTCATACAACAGAAGTAAGCGACGAAATGGTCCTTTCCGAAAGTGAACCGGAAAATAAAGCTCGCAAGTCCACAAAAAATAGCGAGCCGATGAGCCTATCGGAAAATAACACAAAAGGACGTAAATCCACTAAAAGTACAGAGCAAATGAGCATGTCAGAAAATGAGTCTGAATATGAAAGATCTCAACCGGAAAGTGAAGATTCTGAAACACAATACAGCGACATTTCAATCAGCCAAATTACAACTCCTCTAATACCCAAAGTGAGCAAGAAAGCAGAAAGCAAGAAATCAGAAGCTGATGCCAATAAAAAGACGCCTGGTCCAATAAAAACGAAGAAAAATGAAAAAAATAAGAAATCTGTGAGCGAGGACAGCGGAAGTGACGATGAAGTCAGAAATCAAGCTAAAGAGAAGGAAACTGAGCAAGTTTTGCAATTCAAAAAGCCAGCAATATTCAAAAAATCACTACGAGATGCTATATCATGCAATTTGTCAAATGTCTCTGCCGGATCTTTAGTTCCAACTGATATAATCGAGTCATTCCGAACACTCCAAAAGCCTGGGAATGAAACAATATCAACAGCTCCAGAATCATCAAAAATCTCACGTCCAAAAGGAACGAAAACAAGAAACGTGAATCCAAATAAAACGAAAATCCAAGAATATCTTCGTCTAGAAAAGAGTGTCAAACATAAAAAGAGTGAAAAGAATCGAAAAAGAACTTTATTTAATCAAAATTTAGATGATGAACAGTCTGAAAGCTCAGTTGCCACAAATGGGCATCATGATATTGATCAAGAGCTCAAAGACGAGCTTTGTGATGTTCGTCGATCGATTGAGACAATGTCAAATGCAAGTGGTCAATCATTTAGTCCCGAAATTCCTGCAATTCATCCAAATGATGATGATGATGATGAAAGTCCAATAAAAAAAGGAAACGATCCAAGCAAGATGAGAACTGTTGATGAAAGTGATCAGGAGATGGAAATTATTCAGCAAGCACCCAAAGAACGTGGACGGACTAAGAAAAACAAGGAGTCAGTGGAAAATTCAAACGAGCAGGAAGAAAAGCAGGTACCGAAAGGACGTGGGCGGCCAAAGAAAAATATGGAGATAGTGGACAATGCAAATGAACAGGAACAGGCACCCAAAGGACGTGGACGGCCAAAGAAAAATGCCATTAAGATAAATTCTAAAGAACCGACAAAACAACAACAAACTGAAGTTACAGATGACAGCGATGAGGAAATGGAAGATGATTCTAGGCCAAAAGCATCAAAAGTCGGTACAAAGTCAAAGATGAATAAGGAACTAAAGGCATTGACAAAAAGACCGTTAGGAAAGCGACAAAACAACACCACAGATGAGACTGAGCCACCAAATAAAAGTCGTAGAAAGTCAGGAAATGTCACAAGTGAAGAAAGTGACGACGAAGCATCCAAAAATACAGATGAAGGATTCCAGTCAAATGATGAATATGACAACGTTTGGTATGATCCAATGGAAAGAGGTTGTCAACGTCAAGGACTTCGCGTCCGTAAATTTATGACGTCTCGAGACGGCAGATTCGGAATTCAGTTTGGTGTCCATACAAAGAATGACTCAAAAGCTATTACATTACAAAAGAAATACAATATTAAGGAATCGGAAGTTCACGAACCATCTTTAGCTCCATTCGTAAATCCTAGTAACAAATTGGAATTAATTAAAGCTATAATAATGGAACGTAAGTTGAAACCAAATGATCCACCCAAAAAGAAGGAACCAGCCACAAAGAACAAGAAAATTGCTGAGAAAATAAATGAGGGAGCATCGACAAGTCGACAAGCAATGGATACAGAATCTCTAGCGTCATTTGCAACCGCGCGTTCAACTGAAACACAATCTGGTGCCATCAATAGACTTTTAGACAACTTTAACCGTGTGAACAACGATAATGCAAATCCAATCAATCTCGTTGAAACTACCACTTATGGTAAGTACATTTATTTTGACTTTAAAATGCACAGCATAATTAATTGAATTTTATTTTTTGCAATTTACAGCGATATCACAAATCAACAGGCTTGTATGGCATCCAATTGGCACTGGCGTTTTCTACAGTTCCTTTAAAGAAAATAGTTATGATGGATTCCTTAAGCTTGTGAAGGGTGGCTACAAAAAAGGTGCAAAAACGAGACTTGCTGTTGTGGTAAGTGAAATAGAATGCTACTCGTTGGGAATGACTGCATACGTCTTTTTGAGTTTTAAATTTAAAAGTTAATCCAGAGATTTAAAATTTAATCCGAAGATTTAAAATTTAATCCAAGGATTTAAAATTTATCCAGAGATTTAAAAGTTAATCCAAGGATTTAAAAGCTAATCTGAAGATTTAAAAGTTAATACAAGGATTAAAAATTAATCCAAGGATTTAAAATTTAATCCAGAGATTTAAAATTTAATCCGAAGATTTAAAAGTTAATCCAAAGATTTAAAATTTAATCCAAGGATTTAAAATTTAATCCAAGGATTTAAAAGCTAATCTGAAGATTTACAACTTAATCTGACCTACCTAATGCTTAATGCTTCTTTATTTCCAACAGAAAATGACCCTTCTATGTGGAGTCATAGACATCAAAGTAAATGACACGAAAATAAGGCTTGAAAATTTAGGATTCATAACAATCACTCGAGGCCAATCATATAGAATTGTGAATGCGTCAGACGAGACTGCCATAATCCTCATGACGAGATTGGATGAAGAGGAAACGACAAGTCCGAATGCAAACTCCTCATCGTCATAAATTGAATTAATTAATTATTGTTATAAGGAGTCCAGAATTTGTAGGACGTTTCCTAATATGTTGATGACTAGATGTTGCATATGCTAGCTGGCTATCCACGTTAAGATTTGACCAAGTATTAATGCTCAGTAGATGTCTCTTGAATGGTCAAGAATTCAGCCATAAACCTAGAGATTAAGCAATTTATCTGGATATATTAAAATATGAAGTAAGTGTAAAGGAACCGAATGTTGAATACTTGGAAAGAAATTTATTTTTTATTTGTTTACTAATATTTTTGGAGCTTGAATAAAATTGTTTGGGAAAGAACCAAAAAAAACGAACTAAAAATGAAGTAACAAATGAATTTAATTAGCCTTCTTCAAATGGATTCCATTTGTAGCTGGCTGTACTGGATTATAAGCAAATTTACTTATGACTGTGTACACTTTTGGGAAGTGCAAGACGATGAAATAAATGGAAAAGAGATAACATCCAATGAGTGATGTTAAAAAGAGATCAAAGACTGCTGGCTTGACATTATAGACGTTCAATTTTGCTTCCTCGCCGTCATAAAAGACAAAGTCAGGATCACGGTCGGTGCTTATGTCATAAGTTACTTTAACATTCTTGAGAAGCTTCTCGAAGGCAAGTTTAAGGTTGTGACTTTTGCTTAACGACTTTAGTGCCAAGTATGGTTGAATTGTTTTCTCAGTTATTGTCAATGATCCTGTGAAGATTTCCTCATTCTCATTCTCGTCATCATTAAAGTTAAAAATGAAGGATGCTAATGTCTCAGCTAGAATTTTGGTATTTGTTTGGATATTTTCAGTTATTGCACTATTTAATTCACTTTCTGAATTAAGGACACTCGTTGATGAATGTTCACTAAACATTGATGTCTTTAATGGATCTGTGTGAGATTTTAAGCTTGATAATGTGAACGACGACACACGCTTCATGCTGAATCTTTCGTGTGGGAATTTGAAGAAGGAATCAGCTAAATTAATCTTTTTGTGGACACTTTCAAGTGACTTTTGTGAATATTGCTTAGTCTTTTTCTCGAGAATCTCATAGAATCGATAGACATTTGTGCCTTCTTTCGGTGGCTTTGAGACGTGCATGAAAACATCACCGACTGATTCTGAGAAGCTTTCTAGGCAAATTGCAAATTCTATGTTGTGGATATTCTCTTCGACATTATTTTCAAGCCATTTCTTAGCACCTTGATAATTTAATAAACTTCCAGACTCATCGAGGACGAAGACAATTCGATATTTTGCTGAGGATGTGACTTGATTATAAAGCTTACTAAATATATCGGCTAATGTTAACAAGATTGTTGCATCGAAATTTGGTGGTGGACTATTGGATATACCGAATGGCTTTAACTGCGTAGAAATGATAATGACTGGCAGTTTTGTTTGTCCGTCCGTAGATGATTGCTTAAATGGAATTAATTCTCCTTGTATGATTGGTATACGACTATCCTTTTTCGGTGAATGAGATCCAGCAACAACGACCTGATAGCTGTTGGCTGATATCTTTTTGAAAATCTCTGATAATGCTGATTGCTTGGCAGTTCCTTTCGATGGATTTTGATTAATCTCAGATATAATTTTATCAATCTCTTCGTCGTAATTTGAGAAATAAACCGGAATTGAAATCTCTTCAACGAGCATTGCTTGTTCGAGCAGGAAAATATTCTATGAATAAATTAAGTTATTTATGAGCTACTGACTGCTTTATATATAGCCTTCATATATTTACTTACTTCTTTTTCCTCTAAACTGAGATCCAGAAGATTTTTGGGCAATAAAACAATTAAGCCACCAGCTTTCAGTCGTATCTCTCTGAACTGGTCAATCGTCATGTCTTGAAATCTAATGGATGTAATAATGAGTTTTAATTTAATTTACAATTTCAATTGATGACCTAAATTCACAAACCTCGCTAAAACACATCCATTTGGTAAATAAACTGAGTTCAATGGTCTAGCTTCTTTATTTATTGATGATGCACGACATCCCATGTTAACTCCAGACGAGTCAAACTGGATCTATTAATTAATTTCTCATTAACACCGAAAATAACCAAGCTTAAAATTTTTTTCTTACCATTCTCTGGATGTTTGAGAAATTGGAGTCTCCAAACGATGGATTTATGACCAAAAGAAACACCAAAAAGTATGGAATCCATTTAAGATCGTTAATTTCCTCTATCATCCTTAGTTATTAAATTATAATTAATTTTATTTTGATCAAAGTCAGAGCTGTAAAAAAGGTCAGTCGGTCACGAACACGAATTGGTAGTTTTTTTGTAAATTTGAATATTTTTTGACCGTTGTATTAATTTTAGGAATAGTTATAGCTAGACGATCTAGAGTATATTTAAAAGTTTATACTATGAATGGAAACTCACTGATTTAATAATATTATGATTTGATCACTAATTAACTAAAATAATAGCTCTTTTATTTCAAAGATTAACAATTCTCGATTCAAAAAAGTTTTGACCGTTATTTTTTATGGAATTTTTCGTGCGCATTTCCTACCCCTTGCTTTTGTTTACAATTTGAAACTTTGAGAAAACTTTCGATTTAAGGAAAAGTACAATTAACTACCTGCTATAACTGATAAATAATACAAGAACTTATACAACTTAACAGAATTAACATAAAATAGTTAAAGAATTCGCAAAATTTGGCAATAAAATTTAAAAATTTGTGAAATAATTAGAAGCGTTTAAAAAAGGAAGCAGCATAAAATGTCTAGTGAAGGCGCTAGTGTGGAATTAAGCAGTTATCGAGATCAGCACTATAAAGGAACAAGATATGATCAAGAAAAATCATTGAAAAATACTGCAACTCTCTATGTCGGTAATTTAGCATTCTATACAACAGAGGAACAAATCCATGAGCTGTTTTCGCGATGTGGAGACGTCAGAAGGATTGTGATGGGATTAGATAAGTTCAAGAAAACTCCCTGTGGCTTTTGCTTCGTAGAATATTACTTAAGATCAGATGCTGAAGCATCTATGAGATATGTCAATGGAACACGCTTGGATGATAGAATTGTTCGTGTTGATTGGGATGCTGGATTTATAGAAGGAAGACAATATGGACGAGGAAAGAGTGGTGGACAAGTGAGAGACGAATACAGAACAGACTACGATTCTGGACGTGGAGGATATGGCAAAGCGGTTGTAGTCAATCAAAAGTAACTTCATTTCTCCGTCATCTTTTGGAGCATGTAATTTAATTAAATATAATAAGATTTTCTGTTTTGAAGATTTAAAAAATACACATCCACAACTCAAGAATAAAAACTTTTCTGCTGAATCTATTTTATAAGAAATTTGACGGCTTTTTATTTTTTCAATGCTCACTTAGGATTTATTTTTAAATCTCAGGATTTATGAGTTGGATTTATTTTTAATCCAAGGATTAATGTCATGTAGAATGACAATCTACAGCTCAAACTTTCCTTGCAGTCCTGGTCCTTTTTTGATTTTCTTTTTCTTCTTCTTGCCGTCTTTGAACTTGTCACTTTCTTGACCCGACTTTTGACTTATTTCCAGTAAGTCACGTACACTATTTTCAAGAGGATATACCCAGAGACGTTCCTCATTTAATATTGCATTTAAATTCTTTTTAACATATGCTAGTTCCTTTGTTGTGACTTCATCCAGCAAGTCAATATTCTTTTCGAGGAATGTTAATGAAATTTTGAGTATTTCCTTCCAATTCTTATCTGGATCAGTTCTTTTAATCTTATTTAATACTATATAAATATCATCTGGGAAGTTAACAAGGAAGTCCATAAACAGGCAAGCATTCTCGACGAAAAGAATTGTTTCTTTTGGAACTTTCTCTGTACTTTTAGTCTCTACTTCCTTTTTGTTCTCATTTATTAGATCAAATGTCTTAGTTATTCCAATAAGAATCAGCTGGAACCGATGCTCGTATTTTGGATTATTCGCAATCATTTTGAGTAAACTGAAATGTTCCTTGAAGTAATTAAATTAATGAATTTTGTGTCTTAACAATTTTCATGTCATAACTTACTTCTCGTCTTCTAGCAAGCAACTTTTTCGGGAATGTTTTCAGCTTATCGTCAATTTCCTCATCATTTGCTGATGTTATAGACAGCACGACTATAAATACTGATATTCTCAACCACGTGTTCATGACTTGATCTTTTAATTCCAAATAGAAAGTGAAAAAATCCACGTAACTGAATATTAAAAAGTAAAATCTTTCCGTACACAACAAGAAGCTCAACGAAAATGATAAACAATGATCAGGGCTGTAACTAGGGCAAGTAAAGTCAGTGAATGATACTTCGCTACATGCTTATTTATTTATGGAATTACATTATCAGTTTATATTTTTAGAATAAGGTTTTATTAAGATTTTTGTAAGTATTTGGAATTAGGAAGCTTTGAAACTGGATATTGATTGAGATTCATACATAATTCAACATAAATTATATGCGCATATCCAAAAATATGAATTAAATTCAAAATCTCTCATTCTGGATCGCAAAAGATCCAGCAAATCTCAATCAAAGTCCGTCTCCAAAAAGCTTTTAAGTGCTTCAAAGCGAAATCTCGCAGTGTCGAGTCTAACAATCTTAGTTAATAAATTCTCCATTATGAAATTCAGAAAAATATTTATCAAAAACCAGTAATTGACAAAAGGGAAGCTTAAAGGAAGGACACAATGTCACATAACAATTTATAATTTCAAACGATCAGCCAGAGAACAGCTCAGACCAGTTCCATCAGGTTCTACATTCAATTCCTTAATAGTTCCATTCTCAATGACCATCGAATAACGCTTTGACCTTAATCCACCTTAAAAACACATATAAGCATGGGAAATGAATAAATTAAAATTCTCAATTAGATTCAGTGTTGTAAAAGTCGTCATCCAGTTGCCGTTTTTGCAGGCAGTCAGCAATTGACCGAATCACAACTCTGACTAGATAAAATTAAATACATACCCAATGGAGGCAATTCAATTGTGAGATCAACAGCTTTAGAGAAATTGGCACTTGGATCAGCTAGCATGCGAATTTTGCCCTTTGTATTGAACTGATTTGCCCAAGCACTCATGACAAATGGATCATTAACACTAAATAATATATGAGGAGTTTATTACTTATGCTGCATATTTCGATTATTTTAATGATTTTTTTGTACCTGACACAAACGATTTCATTGATTCCGCTGGCTTTGATTTCAGATTCTCGTTGGATATACGATGGTAAATGTGTCTTACTACATCCTGGTGTGAAAGCACCTAGAATCCACAGATATAGACAGTTAGCTTTTCTACAATCATTCATAATTAACAAAAATAAATCTCAAAAATCAATTTTGTTTCTCTACAAAACCTGCATAAATCGATAGAACAATGTCTTATCTGCCTTCCAAATCTATGTCCCTAGTGTATCAAACCTTAATTATTGCATAGTCACGTTGATAATTACCTGGAACTGCGAAAAGAATGACTTTCTTATTAGCACATAAATCAGCAATATTGATTTTATTAGCCGGTGAATCTTCAAAAAGGTCAATCGATGGGATCTTATCGCCTTCCTATAGAAAAAAAATTAAATAGTTTTACATCATCAAGTCTCGGATTATGACATATCAGCATAATCAATGAATATATTCTAGAAATTATGCAATATTGATTTTTCTCACCTTAATTTGAACCATTTTCGTTGTAGATATGGAGCGCGTGATATTCAGAACTGATTTCCACAAGTTAGAGTTATTATTTAACTTAATTAATGTATTCATTTATGGAGAAAAGAAAATTTTGTATTTTCAAAAACAAAAAAGAAACCTTGAAGGTTAAACGAAGCTACGCTCTTCTATTATTTTCTTTAAGTTTGATTAATTTCCTTAAATACAGCGCATTTCCTATTGTTTTCAGTTTATGGGATGATTTATGCTTTAAGCTATTGTCCAGCACTAAGTCTGGTGATATTTTAAAGGATTTTCAGATTGAAAAATTAACGTACTTTTAATATTCAAATTTTCTGCTGATTTTTCGTAGAATTTCCCCTTCAGATCAATTTTGTAAACAAAACATCCAGTAACATCCTGAATAGATATTTTGGCATCAAAAACCTTAATTAATCGACAACTAGACATAGTAAGATCAAATAGTGCAAGTATAAACAACCGGTTAAAAAAGAATGTAAACAAAACAAGCATGCTGAGAAGGTCAGTTCAGTTTTCCGCTATTTATTTTCGCAATTATGGAAGAAGTGCATTTATACGTGCAAAATCAGAGACTTTAGACAAGGTACTTGTAGATAAGCCAAAGAACATCAAATGGGACACGATAAGAAATGAGATAAAGCTGAACGAAAAGACAGTAAATGAAGTAAATATTGATTCGCTGATTTTATCAAAATGCTTCAATGGAGCACAACTGGATGTTGCCTTATCATACATCAATTTTCTTCAGTCAAGATCATTAATGATTAATGATGCATCGGTGAGAAAATTAATTAGACTGTATTATAAGCATTATAGTGCTAAACGAGAAGAATTCACAAAAAGTCAGGAAGATGAAATTCTCAATTGGTGTAAAATCATAATTGACAGGCATGAAGTCCTCGACGCATCTACAGCTGAGAACATCATTCATGGACTATCATTGACACACCGATGGAAGGATGCATTTAAGTATTTTGATCATATTAAAATGTCTGGAAAGGAATTATCAGATTCGGTCTATAGCTGCATATTATCAAAGGCCATTGAAGATGATTCCAATACCATAATTTGGAACCTCCTTAATGAAATGGCAGCGAATCAAATCGTACCGAGGAGTTTTGTGTTTATTCAGTGGTTTAACAAGCATATTAATGATGAAGATAAAATAGATCAAGTGCTCAAGTACATTAGTGATAATCACATTCTACTGCCAGAAATAGACATACAGAATTTCTCAGATGCTCTTAATCCAAAATACACATGCTCATTTGTAACAATCAATCGGAATGGAAAGTGCCCATCATGTTCTCAGAAACTTCCAGGAGTTAAGCTATTAGATACAGAATTTAATAAATTAGCAGCCCAGTTCCTTGAAGACATTTTCATTCGGAATGACGTATGGTTAAAAACAAATCCAAGTGAAATAAAAAGATTTAAAGAATTTGTAGACAAGACAATTCCTTACGATTCGGTCATAGACGGTCTGAATGTAGCATATTCACAAGGTGACAAGCTCTCACCAAAAGTGTATTCAAAAATTCTAGCACAAGTCGTCAAGTCTTTTGTGGACAGGAATGAGAAATGTTTAGTCATTGGACGGAAGCATATGAAGTTCTGGCCGAAAAAAGAGATGAGTTATGTTAGAGAAAATTCAATGCTGTTCCTGACTGAAGATTTGTAAGTCCTTCTGTGATTTTTAATCCTTAGATTAACATTTTTAATCTTACGATTTAAATTTAAATCCTGTGATTTATTTTAATCCTACGATTTATTTTGTATCTTTTAGATCCAACGACGATCTCTTCCTCCTATATGCAGCCCTCAAGAGTGGGAAAAACACAAACATATTTTCACGGGATTTAATGCGTCAACATTCACATCTGCTGAGTCAAAAAATGAAGACAGTATTCAGGAGATGGCAGCAAGAGCATCAATATCATTTAATTACAGCACAAAAGAAAGTAATTGTTAGAGAGCCTATAACATTTGAGTTACGAGCACATCGAGTGAATTCTGTATGGCATTTACCATTCACAAATGAGAATATTAAAAATACAGTAGATACTTTCAATTTACCGACATGCTGGCTATGCCTTAAGCGTACATAAATAAGTGTTTAATTGTAATGTAGAATAAAGAAATTGAATTAAAATGTAATAATTTGTACTTTATTGTATATCTTAATTTAAAATTGTTTAACATAAATCGACATAAAGTTCAAGGATGATGTTATTGGCAAAATCTCCGCT
Organism: Chironomus tentans; assembly: GCA_963573255.1. Classification (NCBI taxonomy): domain Eukaryota; kingdom Metazoa; phylum Arthropoda; class Insecta; order Diptera; family Chironomidae; genus Chironomus; species Chironomus tentans. The sequence goes on from OY754303.1 coordinate 9,219,279, forward strand.
TCTGCTTCATTCTCTGTGCTATTTTCTTTTATCCATAAGAAATCCTAAAAAAATATTAATCGAAACTATGAAATAAATTAAAATTGCCAACTCATTGACTTACTTGATGCTTCGACTCGTTGCAGATATGACGATAGGCCTTTTCTTTTGTATGCAGCAATACTTTGAACTTGTAAGATCTTGAGAATTTCTTTAAAACTTTACATTTTGTCTCAAGTTCATAAATTGCTTTTCGGAAATTTTCGTGCATTGACATCAAGTATTTATCACTTTCTGATATTGAAAAGTCTTTCAACTTGTCAATTATGAAGGATTCCTTGTGATTTTCATTGTATAACAGGACTTCCACTGTATTTAATTCACCTTTGTTTATCAATTCATCAATGGCTATTATTGATCCTTTTAAATACTCATTTAATGGTGGATATATTGAACAATAAACTGGCAAACCATAGGCTTTATGTTTCCGGAAGATTTGTCGTGGATAAATGGACCTTAAATATAGAATTTGAGTGATATAAATTTCAATAAACTCTGACAAAACTGTTTGCAACATTTTGTTGATGATGTTTTGTGTAAATAGTGTAAAACCGTTAGAAGTTGGTTTTGAATTGGGGTGCAACTTCATGTCATTAGCTGGTTTTATTGCATGAATATTTAATCAAATTAAACTCTAATAAGTTTAAAGTACCTAAAGTTGCATTCAAAAAATTGAGTAAAATTGAGAGTCTTTCAGGAGTTAAGGATCGGAAATAATATTTTTCGTTAAATTCTTTCGATAAAAGTCACGTGGTCAAAATGCTCTTAACGGTCACAATTCAAAAATTCTCATCAAATTTCTCAATCAAAATTTCCTTAATTATAGCACAAAGCAAATAACCATTTAATTAAAATAACAATTCTCGTGTAAATTAAAGAAGTTATGAAACATTTCTCATTGAATTTAACATTTTCAAATTAGTTAGACACCAACACAAAAGCTGAAACTACTTAATTTAGTATATCATGCCTTAATCCATACATTTTCATCTCAAGTCTAAATAATAATCATAATAAAGACTTTCAGGCGTGGTGCTAAAAGACAAATTATTTCATTTTGCAAACTTTTTTTTTGCTATTGTAACAACAAATTTATGACTGCTGTCTATCTGCGAGGATAAACGAGAGAAACATTAGGTCATTAATTCACAGAAATTATGATAATGGAAATTAAGGTGTTAGAAAATGTAAAATACCTTCAAAAAGGTGATATCGAAAAAATTGGGAAAAATTTTCAATTTCAACGGTTTTCAAAAATTTGAATTTTATTTTTTGAAGTTTCTATCAAAAATCTGAAAAGATTGAATTGTGAGTTATTGAGACCGAATTTCTTGAATTTAGTCTATTGACTACAACAAGCAATATAGTAAATGTGTTTAAGTTTGCACTATACTCAATAAAAAGCAATATCAAGGATGTTTTTCAAGATTATTTAATTTCTGAAAATTTTGTTCATTTTGTAAACAAAAAAGTGCGGGAAAATTTTGAAATTTTAAAAACCGTTGAGCTTTAAATATAATTAAATATTTTCTTCATCATGATCTCTGCGTGCGTACATGTATTATATTTGTTATTGCATACCTTATTTAATACTAACCATTTCATCGAGGCCCTGTCAAATTACTGCAAATAGTAAAGTCATGAGAAACTTCATCGACCATAAGTGCGAATTCACGATCATGCCATACACATAATATGCTTCCATGTAGCATGAATACATGAAATGGATATAAAAAGATATTATTTTTCAATTAAATATTAAATGCCATTGACCAGACTAGCACTTTGTCCCTCACCATAACCTTTTGCATGGATATTAAAATATGAGCGAAATAAAAATGACGTGGTTGTTTCTCAGACTCGTTACATGTAACCTTGACTTAATAAATCATAATAACAATAAAGAAAAAAAAATATCTTTCCTTTGCTGTTTCTCTTTCAATTCCATTTCTTTCCTTCACGTGTTTACATCTACTGCCTGCTTTTTCACCTTCTCTCTGCTTGTTCAGCACTCATTGACTGTGTTATCTGATGTCAATTTATTTTGGTATTACTTGAAGACAAATTAATGTGGGATGTTGATTAATTCTGTCAATGACTTTACGAGTTTGACTTTCCCATTCTTACTACCTAATAAAATTAATGAATTTATTGGAATTTATCATTATCATTATTTTCCCGTCGCGTGATGTCAGGGGCTGAACATGAGTTTTTATGGTAGATTGGAATCGAATCTCGGGGTTTGAGGACGGACTTGCTCTAAATTTAATTTTCTAGAGATTAGAAGCTTAATTTTGACATCTGAATTCATCAATGTTTCAAAATCTTCGTCTGGTAGACAGGGATGACCCCCATAACCCTTGGATACAACCCTGTTTCCTAGGAACCTTGCCCTGGTTGCATGCATTCTTAGCGTGAACTTCGAAAAACACCTGAAATAAATTTGTAGAATCTCTGCCACAACATTCAATATGTGGAGCTCAATATTTATACAGCAAAGACAAACTACTTATTCACAGATTATAATATTAAAATAAATAAATTAACTTTTATATTCTTCTCTTGCTGTTGCTCCTATTGTCTACGTAATAAAAAAATCAATTCATTATATTACATGCAAAATGCTCATGTATGTACGCGGCGTATGTACAGCCGTTGTGATAATTTTAAAAAGAAAGACAAGAAAGAAGAAATGAGAGAAATATGGACAAGGACAAATGAAAAGTGTAACAACAAGAAAAAATGCTTTAAATGCAATAAATAAAATGAAATGGAAATAAAAATAAAAACTATATGCTTGACATAACTTTCAATATACTAACAAAGACTCTTTCTTTACGCAATTCTTTGTGCATGTCTTTTGTTTCTTCTTTTTAAAATCAACGAGATGAAAATATAAAATTAATAAGTGCTTAAAACGACATGCCGTGGCACCTACCTAGTAACGCTTTTTGAAAGCCAAATTTGGAATTAATTAAATTAATTATTGACGGATTTTTAACGGCTGAATTTGAATTTAAAATAATTTGAAATTATTTACGGAAATTTCAAATTTTAAATGACCGTTAAAAATAAAATTAATTTTTGTTCCTTAATTTCAATGATCACTGAGATAAAACCTTAACATTCACAACAATTTATAAATTTTTCACAGCGCAGACAAATTGATGACAATTTAAAAGAACTCATGATGCCGATTAAACTATGAAAATACGATAAAAGATCTTGTGGAAGTGATGAAAGGAAAGAAGTAGTTACGATTGCATTCATAAATAGATAATTTATATTAATTTCACATGGCCTATACCCCAGAGCAACATAATATTGTGAAACAACTTTAAGGACACATTCTTGATGCACTTTAATGCCATCATTATTGTTGCTTAATTATCTTATTTTCTGTAAACAAAACACGCATGTCGATTAATTTAAGGATTAATTTGTTATTTTTTAATGGGTTCCTTTCATGTCGCTCAGTTGGACTTTTTCCGACTTGTGCAAGTTCTTGACATGCTATAAAAGAGCTTTTTAATCTGAAATGCTTAAATAATTTATGGGATATAATTTACTTGATGGAATTGGCTTGTTTCTTGTCTTGTTATGTAATTTTGGTTTGAAACTCTTTATAGTATGAAATTGCATGTATTTCAACCTTTGATCTATGGATTATAAATAGTTAAATGGCATTTACTTGTCGGAGAGTTCTTAAATTCCCGGAAAAGTTCATGAATATAAAAATTTATTGCAATTTAGAGGTCGTTCACAAATGATGTATAAAATTAGATTTTTGGATCAATTTTCCTACTGAAAAGGTTTGCGTTGAGTGTCACATAGCTTCAGACCCTGCTTCCCCATAAATGATTGACATCATTTGTGAATAACTCCTTATCTACGTTTCGATCAAAGTAATGTACAAATTTCAACATTCAATCTATCCGAAGCACACTCAGGGGTCGTTCAACTATTAAGTAATGATTTAGGGGTCATTCTTAAATGACGTAACAGGGGTCAGGGCTGGATAAAAGAGGAATAAAACGTGGATTTTAGTAGAATTCTATTGTTATTTTTTTAAAAAATTTCGTTAATTTCGAACGTGATTTATCAACGATTCCAGGTCTAAAATAGCAATTTACATTATTTCGTAATATCCAAACGACCCCACAGCATTTTTACGAACACGAATTCATAATCCACAGATAAATCCATCAAAGTCAATTAGTAACTCCTGTAAGATTAAGCAACAATTCATAAATCAAGCAATCGAACCGAAAACCCCATTATCGCATGTAATATCCTTTCACAGCTAACATTTGGCACCATATATGTAGACCGCAAAAATTAATGCATTCATTTTAATTTCATGAACATGCAGATTTCATTAAAATTCACAAAACAAGCTTTGGAAATGTTGGCCCTAAGAAAAAAAAAATCATTTATTGTCTGATTTTGGACTTGAGTGAGAGTAAATGAAGAAAAAAAATCAATTTAGATATATTAAGGAGATAATTTCATCTACAGCTACTGCAAAAAAATAAGTTAATAGAAAAATTGTCGTCTTGTTGCCCATTTTGATCGTTTAAAATGATTTTTTGCGCAAAACTAATTTACTTTTTCAATGAAACATAGCTAGACGATTTTTCAAGATCTCATTAATGAATGAATGTGTCAATTAATCCATTGAATCAACCATAAAAGCAGCAAAACAGAGTAGAGAAATAAAACAATCAACTGAAATCTTCTTATAGCCAATATTTTGCAAGCTAATTATACAGTTGTTAAATAATAGCATGACTGTGATTTAAATAAAATCAAAAAATTTAGACATAAAAGGCTGGATGTCAAAAAATATGATTTAAATTAAGGCAAAGCAAAATATGAAATGGAACTTATAACCTTTTCAAAAAGAATTCGTCCAAGTTCATGTCATAATCTCTATGTGGGTTGATTTAATTAAGCATGCTCTTAATTAATGACATTTTAAAGCTCTTCTGAGATGTGTATGCATATAAAGGTGTGGCATTATTGATGTTCTCTCTTTTAAATTCTATGTATGGTGCTTTAGCTTCGGATACTCTGAGACTATCCCTTGAATAATCCCAAAAAGTATTTGGTGCTCCATATTCAGTGTTTCATAAATCCAGACGTATCCAACAATTTTAAGGCTTTAATACTTGGAATTAGACCAAAAAAATCCAAGAGTTCCTTACATGATATCTCGAAAATCCTATAAAATTTAATCCAGTAATTATAAAGAGTTTCCCTTCCTACTGAAGATTCCAAGTTGTGATGTACTAATAAATTTTTAACGGTTATTTATAATTTGAATTGTTTTCGTTGAATTTTAACGAATGTTTCGTTAATTTTTGAAGAGTGTGTTTGAAAAACTTAGAAAATAAATTGGTGAATAAAAACATTATTTAAGAGCCTAAATTAACTAATTTAACTGTAGGGCAAGACATTACATAAGTAAAGCAATTCAACAATAATTTGGAATAATTTCAAGAAGATTTTGGAAGATAAAGAATTACAAGATTCGAGTCTTATTTACAAAATATGATGTTTAGGAGACGTTGTTAGGAAGAATCCCTCTTGCTGATCTTACTGATACTCTGCACCGTTATATTGTACACATTCGTGAATCATCTTTTCAGTTCTAGACAAGCTTAGGTCTCCAGAATCCCTAATCTACAGAAATCTAGCTTCTGTGCTCTTGATAACTATTCAAATTATCAAGTTCAGATCTACATCTTTGTAAATTTGGGTATGCATGGCTATTACAGCAGTCTCACAGTTTACTCTAAGATGTTAGACCAAACAAATGTTTTAACTGGTTTGGAAGTTTTTTTCAATATCCTCTAAATTGAACCTGATAAAAAGATATAATAATAACAACATCAAAAGCTATGGTTTTAAAATTTCATTGTATTTTCATTTCATTTTCTTCTCAATAAATAAAATCTCATTTGACAGTCTAGCATTCTTAACATTCACCATAAATGAACCAAACAATTAAACAAAAGAATCATAGTGTAGATAGATGTAAGATGATTTGATTTTTGGAATATGTACAGTTTTCTAAAGGATTCTTTGTATCACTTATTTCAGTACTCGATCCACTCATGATGACTCAGATGAGGATTCTTAGTGATGATAGTAAGCTGGGGCAGCGTGGACGACTGGAGCGTGGGCAACAACGGCTGGTTGGAAAGTCTTGACAACTGCTGGTTGGACAGTCTTGACAATTGTTGGTTGAGCAACAACTTTGTGGCCGAGTGGTTCTCTTTGGACTTGAGCGTTGAATCCATGGACTGGATCAGCTGTGTAGTGAACTGTACGCTTGAATCCATCAGCATCAACAAGTGAGTAGTGTCCTTCAACATTATCTCCGTTTCTTGTTTCGTGTTGTGACTTGCTATCTCCGGTCAAACTGTCTTGGACATCATAAGCGAATGAGTATTGTGGATTGTGGTCGTAGTCTTCAGCAACTTTTGTGACGACTGGTTGAGCAATCTTTGTGATGACTTGTGGGGCAGCATATGACTTGATATAAGCTGGTTGAGCTACGACTGCAGGGGCAACGGTTTTAACAACTAATTCGTATTTTTATTTCATTAATAAATCATCACAAAACCATTGAAAATAATTAAATGATCTAGGAAGTGACAATTTACTTACCTGGAGCATGATGAACGATTGGAGCTGAATGGTGGACAACTGGGGCAGCATGTGAGTATGTATAGGCTGGTTGTTCAAAGACAACTCCGCAGTTTGCGACGGCAAGAAGGGCAAAGAATGAGAAAAACTGAAAAATTAAAAAAAAAATAGGTTAAAGATTCATAAAATTTTAATTTTTTTAAAAACTTACTTTGAATGCCATTTTGTATGATATTGCTTGATCAATGTAATGCACTGAACTGACTTATAATCAAACATTGCCGATCGTTTTATAGTAAAAGGACTCAGGTTGCAAATTGCATTGTGTGAATGTCTCCCTCCAGTATTTTATCCACGACGAACATTTTTTCTCAATGCGAATCAAAGCAGCAGAAATCATTAAAACATACCATTGAAATCGAAATAGCTCCAGCATAAAAGAGATGAGAAGAAGAAGAAAAAGCATGAAAATAATACAAAAGCTTTTTCTCTGTTTTTATTTTTTCTTCTTCTCTTCAAGCCGGCCAGCCCTACCTGCAATATGTTGTGTATACTATTTCTCTCACGATCACGCTCAACAGGTTCTGCTGCTGACTGACTGTCTACTTAATGTTGTTGGCTTGTTAAAAGAACAATTGTTTGCATTGAGACAACTTTTCTTTATCATTTATTTTACATTGAATCACGGGCACAACATCGCGAATGGTGAGAAAGAGGAAGAAAAAGCACGAAGACAAGAGAAAAATGCCCGCGCGAGAATTAAAAGATTCTATGAAGCATGTTTCCTGGAATTTTAATTTTCTATGTTTCACTTTCATTACTATTTTAATTAATTTTAGTCTTGTACCATGAGCAATGTCTAGCTCATCATGCAATTAAAAATGTCTTTTGTGGGAATTTCGTTATTTATTAGTCATCAATCAACGCGTCGTTTCTTCCTCATTTGAAGGTTTTTTTTTCTGTTCACACACACGAATGCATGGAATTTCGATATTCGCAGACCACGCATGTGATAAAATTTATTACATTTTATTTATATTTCTTCTGCATTTAAATTATTACAGGTTTTGTGCCATTTCACTCGAACTCATTCATGCAATTGTAGTGCAAACGTGAATTGAATTTAATATTCAGCTGACCAAAAAGACAAGAAAGTGTCATAAGAGACATATCGTTGACGAAAATGAAAATTATTTAATAAAATAAAATGTATAACATTGACATATTATTGTTATTGCTTTCGCTCTTTATTTACTTAATTTAAAAGGAATCATGAACTGGGTATTGGGTTATGACATTTTGTTTTACATGATGTTTAATTAAATGTTGAACTAGTTTTTAATGATAAGAGCGGTGAGGGTTAATGAGTGGCAAGCGTAATGTGTTTTATGTTTGTGAATTTAATCACAGTCATCATGACTTGTAAGTGCCAAAATTAATATGTCAATAATGAATTTTTAAATTTTTTTAGTAAGTGTAGACAAGATTGTAGAAATTCACAATTTTTAAATGATTTCTGAAAGGTTTTTAGCCAATGGGCGACAACAGTTCTTATTCTTCGAAATCTAAACTTCGAAAATGTAATTTTTTTCAAAAAAAATATGACCGTTACAAATTTTCGTAAGTAAGTTTAACGGTTTTTGAAAATTCAAAAAATTTTACAATTCGAATGATTTCGAAATAGCTTTGAATTTCTTAAAAAATAACGGTTACTACTACTGTTGTCATCCATTGGGTTTTTAGAATCAGCTCGGCTCACCAAATCAAGTCCAACAACAGATTCATGCTGGTTTGGTGCCACATTATTCCCTTTTTAAAACACCGTCTGCCATTCGGGAATATTGACGATCAGAACAGATTCACAAACATTTCATTAATTTCTAGTGATGATGTAAGTTTCCAGAAATATTTCGCTATTTTACCTCCAAAATGGAAAATGAATGAGAAAAAGTTAAAACATTTAATAAATAGGAAGAAAATAGCATGAAACTGACCTTACTTTATTTAAAATTTGATAGTCTGCATATTTGGATATGAAGGCCAGATTGAAAAGGTTTTATCGATATTTTTCGATTGTACAAGTTTTATAAAAATTATTTAAAAGATAAATATTGCGACAATTTTTTAATTTTATGAAACATCAAGTGAAAACGTTTATGGACTTGTGGCATAAAAGTGCTTTTTCCTTAGCATTTTACGCAAAGCAACTGAGATTTAAAATTAGATATCCAAAATAATCAACATATTGTCTGAGATTATCCATCCCATAAATTCTAAATAATTAATATCGTAACAAATAATCGGTCTGTGGCCTAGCCATTCGGACACAGAGGCCTTACTCTCGCACTGGCAAATTCGCCTACCATATGGCTCGATACTTAAGATTTCAATCTACTCAGATACTACAGTTGTTCATGGACGATACGTATAAACCGAAGTAAAATTATGTGAAGTCAATAAGAGTAGAATCTGAGATATCGTTGCATGTGTAATCAAATTTGTACTTCTGAGCGGAAATATGTCATCCTTCTTTTATACGACCGTATGTTCGATTCCTATTAGAAACTTGAAATGTATTTTTAGAGACCAATATCTCAATCATTACAGGGTTAGCGACACTAAATGTGCACTTGAAAAGATATCTTGAATCAAGAATGTCGTAGCAGGGACATAGCTAGGGAGTTTAGGGTTACCCTCCTCAGCCAATAATTTTCTTCAATTTAAATGGGGGTTTGAGTAAAAAATCCAATCCAAAACTCCAAATTTTCTAGTATTTTTGGTTAAACCTGATGTTGCTTGGTGGCATAATAGTTTATTTCTTCAGTTCCTAATTACTACAACGCCGACACAGCGATCATGGGTTCGAGACTCGACTAGGAAAATCTTTTACTTGTCATTTTCCAAATAATCTGAATTGAAAATGCCTACTTTGTAGGCTGCAGACAGAAATGGCATGTATCAAAGGAATAGTTTGGATCCCACTTTAAGCTTTATGTCTGTATGTATCGCATGTCCTATAGTCTCACATTATTGCCTGCGATAAGTGATAATGCAATGTTGAAATCGACGCCCCAACACTTTATAGAGAAGTTCAGGGAACTACTTATTTATCTGTTTCATAGTCCTATTTATGTCAGGATCAAAAAAAATCCGTTCATTAAACGAATTCAATGAAACTTCAATACTCTATAATAAATGACCGCTGAGTTTACATTAAGTAAGTTCATAGCTTATCCAAAAATCTTAACTCCAATAAAATTTAATTGAGTGATTATTACTTAATTATTTTTTATGACATGTCATGAGACGATCATAAAAAAACAAATTAACACTCATGTTCAAAATACGCTAAACCTAAAATTGAACAATTGTTACGAGTTTATTAAAGCCTGTGCCAAATAATAGTCTTAAGCTCCTTCATACCATACGAAGTAAAATATAAAATCTGCAAATAATAATGAGACGTAAGTTCAATGCTAAATGTTTGCAATGAATCATAATTGTAAGGCGCTTTCAAAGAAAGGGAGGACTTAAATTATGCTATGTAATGAAATCGTTAAACTAATCATTCACATTTTGACTTTTTTTTCGTGCCTCTACTGATAAATTACTGTGAACGTAAGGTGCAATTGATTGTGAATGTTCATTTGTTGTAGGTTTTCAGCACACTGTGCAATTTACTCTTTGACGAGAATTTAAATGACAGATATGATGTTTATCGCTGGAAGGATTTTTTTCCTACATTCAACAAAAGATTTCAAGACATGAACAAGGAACGATCGTAAAAAAATTTCATTCATGCGCATAAACATATTTATTTTGCATGCACATTCATAAGATTTAAATGACTTAATAATGCATAATGAAGTAATTTTCATCTCATATATCGTTTGCCAAAATTCGTATAGCAGTAACAAGGTCAATGATGCAATGAAATGAATGAAGAAAATATAAAGTGATATGACAGCAGTTCAGCAATGTTAAATTGAATGTAAAAAAAGAATTGTGAACCTTTAGGGGGGTCATGAATATCTCTCATAGAAATCAATTTATTATGTTAAGCTACAACATCAGTCTGCCTATTTATCTAATAAAATAATATTTTTCATGAATTTATAAATTGGGGGTCATTCATAAATGACGTCCATCAAGAAATTAGATGTCTATCCTTTTTTATTATTATTTTTAAAAAATAATTTTTATTTCTGTATATTAAGTATGTACAAAAAAATTTAAAGCACATGTTCTTGAAGTTAGTTTTTAAGGAACCAGACTTGAAGTCTTTTCGTCACTTAGTTTTGGTTTTCATTTGAACTGTTTTTGCTTTATTCAGAGTTTTGAGCTTCAAGACGAATGAGATGTCCATGCCATTTCAAAGCATGACGTCATTAATAATTGACCCCAAAACTAATCATTCGCACTAGTAAATCAATCCCATTATACGTCATTTATATCTCTCAACTCGATCGATCAATCAACCTTTCCTCGAATCACAAACAGTTACCTACTTGGTTACTTATTTTCGGCAACAATCAACCTTGAATTTCTTTTTCGCGACCGACCCGCCACATGACATCGCATGAGAGAGAGTGAGAAAAACCGCGTTTATTTTTTTTTATTTTCGTGAACCGGACAAATTACGCAATAATGATCAAAATGAGTTATTCATTGGACCAGTTTTTTTGCAGCAATGGAGTTCAGGTTTGGATTGTAGAATGCACTTAAAGTTAATTCTTAAGCTCCAATCAGTTGAAATGAGTGGCAGAGATGGCGTGCTGTCAATTATAACAGCGTATTGCACGAAATTTTAATATTCACTGGCTAAGGTCTGCAATGCATGCCTGGTCTAAAGATTTCCGTATAGAATTCAGTCAAAAAAGCTAAACTTCTAAATCTGCATATTTCAAATCAATAAATACCTTGCCTTATATATCATTAATTATCCAATGTCTAGGCTATGTCTAGTCGTCAAAATTCCCATTTGTGGTTTGGAATATTCAAGGCACTGCGTTAATACTCAACATTTCTCCAAAAAAAAAGTCCATTGCATAAAAATTTTACTCGTGGACAAACGTTCAAATATTGTTGTTTTTCATTTCTCTATGCATTGGCTATGCATAGTAAAGTGGAAAACATTGGTATGCATTGGAAAATATCTGGAGGGAGATGTTCGCGTGATGCATCAGTGACACGAATCCTTTTACTATAAAATGATCAGCAATATTTGATTTGAATTCAGTTCAGTTTTAACATTGATCAAACAATATCATACAAAATGGCATCTAAAGTGAGTTTGTTTATTTATTTAAACAATAATTAAATAATAAAGTTAAAAAATAATTGGAATTAAAAAATAAAAGACTTAAAAATCAAGAAATAAAAAAAATTATTTAGTGAATATTAAGCATGTGAAGTTAATAAAAAATTATTTGTTCAAATTTTCTAGTTCATCTCATTCTTCGCTATGATTGCCGTCGCAAGCTGCGGTGTTGTATATGAGCAACCAGCTTATACCACATACTCACATGCTGCCCCAGTAGTCCATCACTCAGCACCAGCTTATACAACTTATTCACATGCTCCAGGTAAGTAAATTGTCACTTCCTAGATCATTTAATTATTTTCAATGGTTTCGTGATGATTTATTAATAAATAAATATACGAATTAGTTGTTAAAACCGTTGCCCCTGCAGTCGTAGCTCATGCTCAACCAGCTTATATCAAGTCATATGCTGCCCCACAAGTCATCACAAAGATCGCACAACCAATCGTTACTAAAGTTGCTGAAGACTACGATCATAATCCACAATACTCATTCGCCTATGATGTCCAAGACAGTTTGACCGGAGATAGCAAGTCACAACACGAAACCAGAAATGGAGATAATGTTGAAGGACACTACTCACTTGTTGATGCTGATGGATACAAACGTACAGTTCACTACACAGCTGATCCAGTCCATGGATTCAACGCTCAGGTCCAAAGAGAACCACTCGGCCACAAAGTTGTTGTTGCTCAACCAACAATCGTCAAGACTGTCCAACCTGCCCTCGTTAAGACTGTTCACGCTGCCCCAGCTTACTATCATCATTAAGAATCTTAAGCTTTTTCCTTGATCCGTGATTGAATTGATTGCTGAATAGTAATATTAAGAATAGGAAACTGTGATTTTTTTGATTCAGCCTTTAGTTTCATTCATAGTGAATGTTAAGAATCTTAGACTCTCAAATGTGTTTTTTTATTTATTAAGAATAAAATAAATGAAAGAAAAAATTTGATATTAAAATCTCACTTTTATCACTTCAATTGTTAACAACATTTTCATTACAGCATATTCAATTGCAAATATCATGGTCTTTTAAAGTTAGAATAGAAATTTCATAATTTTTTTAAGTACTAAAATTTGTTTAAAAATTGAATTAATTTCCAAATTTAATTCTTTAAAGATTATTTCAAAAATCGAACATAGAGTGGATGTCTTTCTTCCAGTCGCATAATTCAATTATTCATGGAGCTATTGGCTTAAAAAATCAACACGAATGTCCAGAATTGTTTCAAATTTATTGAAATTAAATAGTTTGACAACTAAGAGCACCCAAAAGTTGCAACTAGTTGGATATTCTAATAAAAAGAAGATTAATTTCGGCTACGAATTCCACTAGCATGGTCCTACATCCGTACTATCGAAGATTACTTGCAAATATAGCTAAATGTTATAACGTTGTAACTAGACTTTTCCTTTTCCGGTTGATTTGAGGGAAGGAGGGATGTGTACCCATTTCCGGTATCTAGAAAACCTAGCTTGTGACATGTCTAATTTTATCATAAAGAATCCTAATTCCAACATAAATTTAAGTCAAATCCACCCAGACATGAATGAAAAGTGATCTAAAAATGATCTACTACAATTGTATTATTATGCCATAGTGATCCAACTACTTGAATTACGAGTTTATTCTAAAGCTAGGCTGTCTTTTGAAGCAAACTTAATTAATTTTAATAACTTCAACACAAAACTAATTTCAGGTCAATTGTGGATTTTCTTAAATCTTGTTAGTGGTGTTATCGAGTATAAAGCAACGACTACATTTCACCTTTTCAAAATTTTCAATGTCTGGGTCACCTATCTTTTTTAATATGAATGAAAACTTCGCAAAAAAATCTGCGAATAAATGTAAATGTAAATTTTAAAGACTTTATGCTTGAGGAACGAAGTACACAAAAGAAAACATCAAAACGAAAGAGAAAAAAAATGGAGGGAGTTGTTTACGTAAATTATTTTCTCTTCAAGTCCTTTTACTATAAAATGATCAACAGCGTCGATTAAAAGTCAGTTCAGTGCATTACATTGATCAAGCAACATCACTTAAAATGGCATTCAAAGTAAGTTTTCTGTAACTTAAAATAATTTTTGAGCCATACTTAATGACATAACATATTTATTCACTTTCTAGTTCTTCTCATTCTTTGCCCTTCTTGCCGTCGCAAACTGCGGAGTTGTCTTTGAACAACCAGCCTACACATACTCACATGCTGCCCCAGTTGTCCACCATTCAGCCCCAATCGTCCATGCTGCTCCAGGTAAGTAAATTGTCACTCCCTAGATCATTTAATTATTTTCAAAGGATCACGTGATGATTTATTAATGAAAAAATATATGAATTAGTTGTTAAAACCGTTGCCCCTGCAGTCGTAGCTCAACCAGCCTATATCAAGTCAGCATATGTTGCCCCACAAGTCATCACAAAGGTCGCACAACCAGTCGTTGCTAAAGTTGCTGAAGATTACGACCCAAACCCACAATACTCATTCGCCTATGATGTCCAAGATGGTTTGACTGGAGATAGCAAGTCACAACACGAAACAAGAAATGGAGATAATGTTGAAGGACATTACTCACTTGTTGATGCTGATGGATTCAAACGTACAGTTCACTACACAGCTGATCCAGTCCATGGATTCAACGCTCAGGTCCAAAGAGAACCACTCGGTCACAAAGTTGTTGCTCAACCAACAATTGTCAAGACTGTCCAACCAGCAGTTGTCAAGACTGTTCAACCAGCTCTCGTTAAGACAATCCAACCAGCAATTGTTGCCCACGCTCCAGTCGTCCACGCTGCCCCAGCTTACTATCACCATTAAGAATCCTCAATTTTGAGTCTGAGTCATCATGATTGAATCAAATACTGAAAAAGTGATACACAGAATCCTTTAAAAATTGTACATATCCATTTTAAAATCATGATTCCTGTGCTTCAGTAATTTTATTCATTCATGGTGAATATTGCTAGAATGTCAAAAAGTTTTTATTTATTTCAAAAAATAAATAGAAAAGAAATTAAATTAAATGAATTTTATTTTTCTAACTTTTCAGAACTTTTTAAAATTACAATAAAAAATCTATCTGTTATTACTTTATCAATATGTTTTGGTCTGTTGCTTTTATTCAGGCTTTTATTTTTAAAATTAGAAACATATTATGACTGAATAAATAAATTTTAAAAAATTGTAATTAAAATGTTGTCTCATCTTTCTCAAATTGAAAATTATTCTTATTTTACGTTAGTTTTTAACAGCTTCTAATTACTTCTCCATTTATACTTTTATTCACTAGCCTTTTTGCCTTTTAATATCGGTAACATTATCCGAAGCAACTGTGACGCATTATTTAGAGTATCGATCTTTGGCTCTAATGACCCATAATTCGGTTTGGTATATTATATTAAGGACAATAGCACCCGAGAAACCGGCCCTAAAGTTATTTGTGTAGAGTTGTAAATTAAAATCTACAATTAAGTAGCAATAGGTGCTGCTAGATCTTGTCGATTTAGACCATAAAGAAATCACTTTGGAACTTAGTTATGTATGAAATTTAATTAATTTATGCGAGATTAAGTGAAATAATAAGAATTTTGTTTTAATTCACAATATAATTTTAATAATTTTTTTCTTTCTGTTTTTGTCACTTTCAATTTATTGTTTCACAATATTTCACTTTAATCCTGTGAAAATTGATAATTAATAAGCTTTAGACTAATTGATTTCTTTAATTCTTACTCTTTTTTTCTACGCATCCAAAGTGCTCTCCCAAAATTGAGGAAACAACGTTCAGTTTCAGAAAGTTCTACTTTAAGTAGATCAAAATATTCAAATTTAGAAAGTACGCTAAAATTCAAATTATAAAAAACCGTTAATTTTCAATTATTTTGAAAAAATAATTGACAGATCTCTTAAAATGCATTGAAATACATTAATAAAAAAATAACAACGTTCTGAAAAAACGTTTCATAAATTTAAATTTTTTAATTCCAATAAATGTGGCATTTAATATTACATCTTTTAAAAATAAAATCCGAAATTTCTCCGAACAATAGTATTTTTTTAGCATCTGCATGCACTAAAATTTCAAAAAAGACTTCTTCTAAGAAAGGTAGAGGACAAAAAAATATTTTTTATTGTAACTTTATGAAAATAGAAGAAAAGTTGATATTTTCAGAGGACAGACATTTCTCTGTAAAATCAAGCAGATGGTCGGACTTCACAATAAGCTACTGACTTAAATAATTATTAAGGGTTAAAAATTAGAGCGTTAAAATTGAGACTTGTTGTTGATATTTTTCTATTTGCATAAACGATACTCTTTACGTATCTCTCTGTACGTGCAGCATTGAAATAAGAAAATAAAGGCTTTGGAGGGAGCTGCTTGAACAATGTCTTTCTTAATATTTCTCTCTTACTCCTTTTACTATAAAATATTGTGTAGTGTTTGAATAAAAGTCAGTTCAGTGCATTACATTGATCAAGCAACATCACTTAAAATGGCATTCAAAGTAAGTTTTTGGAAAAAAAAAATAAATAAATATTAAGCCATAATAATATGACACAATGTATATATATTTTCATTTTCAGTTCTTCTCATTCTTTGCCCTTCTTGCCGTCGCCAACTGTGGAGTTGTCCCAGTAGCTTATGAGCAACCAGCTTACACAACTTATTCACATGCTCCAGGTAAGTAAATTGTCACTTCCTAGATCATTTAATTATTTTCAAAGGATCACGTGATGATTTATTAATAAATAAATATACGAATTAGTTGTTAAAACCGTTGCCCCTGCAGTCGTAGCTCATGCTCAACCAGCTTATATCAAGTCATATGCTGCCCCACAAGTCATCACAAAGATCGCACAACCAATCGTCACTAAAGTTGCTGAAGATTACGATCATAATCCACAATACTCATTCGCTTATGATGTCCAAGATGGTTTGACCGGAGATAGCAAGTCACAACACGAATCAAGAAACGGAGATGTTGTTGAAGGACACTACTCACTTGTTGATGCTGATGGATTCAAACGTACAGTTCACTACACAGCTGATCCAGTCCATGGATTCAACGCTCAAGTCCAAAGAGAACCACTCGGACACAAAGTTGTTGCTCAACCAACAATCGTCAAAACTGTCCAACCAGCAGTTGTCAAGACTTTCCAACCAGCCGTTGTTGCCCATGCTCCAGTCGTCCACGCTGCCCCAGCTTATTATCATCACTAAGAATCCTCATCTATATTTGATTCATTCATAATGAATGAATAAAAAAATGTTAAAAATAAACAAAAGAAATAATTCAAAAATTAAACAAAACATACTTAGTTCATTTCTTATTAGAATAATAATCCTATTTATTACAGCATCTCTAAATAGAAATTCAGCATTTCAGAGAACATTGACAGTTAACAATAAACGCTATTCCTGTGTCACATTTTGACTGCTAAATTATTTAATTAAAGTAATTACTCAATAATATTGAAAAAAAATTATTGCATTAGACTTGTTAAATAATTCAGGTCAGCTTAAGAAGACCGAAGGAGATAAAGCACTTATTAAAATTTTATTATTGCTTCAATTTTTTCACTATCGATTTTACTTACCTTTTCCTAAGAATAGTCTTCCTTGAAAATTGTACCTAGTACTAGTCTTTTTCAGGCTCTGTGCAAATGTAAACTCTCGTTTCAATTATTAAGCTTTGAATAGTACAATATTTTATGGTCAGTTGTTGAGATAAATAAACTGCACGATTATAATGTAATTAAAAGTGACTTTATGTTTATTTAATAAGAGACGATGTTCTCTCTTACGAGTTATAATGAAAACTGAATTTTACATAGAGAAGGGAAAACAACTTTAAAAGGGGAAGTCAACTAATTGTAGTTGCTTTTACAATTCAAATATAAAATGACCATTGATATATTCTCAACATCAGTACAATAGATTTGGGTTCAATTGGAGTCATATTGCCATCAGCAGGATTCAGCAAGTCGCTGATATTCTCTATAATTTCCGTTCGGCTTTTCCACCTTAATCAAACCGTCATTCTTCCTTGTTTCTTACGCGACAATTCTCCACAACTGTATCGGCTAGGTTATATCAAACAATTTACCTATTAACAGTTTATGTGGGAAAAATATATAATCATTGTATAAACATTGTATCGTTGGTTCAAAAGATGTATACACTAACCTATGAACCCTTGATGCTTTTCCGCTGTTAAATTAAATTGCAAATTTAGGAATAAAACAAGACATAGCATATAAGAATAGAGAAAAGAAACTTATCACTAGTGTACTGTATACACATATTCCTGTAAATAATTTAATAAATATTAAACTTAAAGTCTGCGTTTTTAATTCCACATAAAACTATTTCAATGTCTAGGTTAACAATCAATATGACTGAGAGTAAAATGGTCTATAAATTGCTGTAATCCGAAATTCACATGCGATTTATTTGAGAAAACTCTTTCTCTTTACGTACAACACTGAAAACAAGACTTTTGGAGGGAGTTGCTTGAGCAATGTTTCTCATTTGAAATCCTTTTACTATAAAACGATCAGCAATGTTTGATCATAAATCAGTTCAGTTTTAACATTGATCAAGCAATATCATACAAAATGGCATTCAAAGTAAGTTTTCTGTAACTTAAAAACAATTTTTGAGCCATACTTTATTGTTAACATAAAATTTTCTAAATACTTTAGTTCATCTCATTCCTCGGTCTCCTTGCCGTCGCCAACTGCGGAGTTGTCCCAGTAGCTTATGAGCAACCAGCTTATACAACATATTCACATGTTGCCCCAGTTGTCCACCATGCTCCAGGTAAGTAAATTGTCACTTCCTAGATCATTTAATTATTTTCAATGATCACGTGATGATTTATTAATGAAATAATATACGAATTAGTTGTTAAAACCGTTGCCCCTGCAGTCGTAGCTCATGCTCAACCAGCTTATATCAAGTCATATGCTGCCCCACAAGTCATCACGAAGATCGCACAACCAATCGTTACTAAAGTTGCTGAAGACTACGATCATAATCCACAATACTCATTCGCCTATGATGTCCAAGATGGTTTGACCGGAGATAGCAAGTCACAACACGAATCAAGAAACGGAGATGTTGTTGAAGGACACTACTCACTTGTTGATGCTGATGGATTTAAGCGTACAGTTCACTACACAGCTGATCCAGTCCATGGATTCAACGCTCAAGTCCAAAGAGAACCACTCGCCCACAAAACAGTTGTTGCTCAACCAACAATCGTCAAAACTGTCCAACCAGCAGTTGTCAAGACTTTCCAACCAGCCGTTGTTGCCCATGCTCCAGTCGTCCACGCTGCCCCAGCTTATTATCATCACTAAGCACAATTCTGCAGAATTAAAACATCATGATTGGAAACAAAAGCTATTGGTTTCATTCATGATGAATGCTAGAATGTCAAAAACTAGTTTTATTTATTGAAAGAAAATAAATGAAGAATATTAAAATGAATCAAGAGTTTTAAAATTTAGTAGGCAATCGAATCAAATTAAATAATTTTGTTGCATTTGTTCTAGCATGCTTCATTGACATCTGTTTTGCCTATTAACTACCTTTCAAAAGTTAAGTCATTAAAGGCTTTGCCAGTTTTTATATTTAGAAGTTCAATTGAAGATCTCTTGACTGACGGAATCGCACGATGTTATCAAATTAAGCAAAAAATGACGGATATTAAATTAATTATGAAGAATGACAAGCTTTAAAAACTATCCATAATAAAGGATTTCAGTCTAAATGATTCATTTGAATGATATTTTGAGAGACACAAACTATTTACTGCAACTCCAGTATGACGTATTTTCAAGGTCAGAGCATTTCGTTGTATTGTGTAAAGTGCATAATTGCAGTTCTATATCAAGTAACAAAAGCGCTTCTTCCGTAATCTTCACATTATTAAAATATATTTAAAATAAACAATTAACTTAAGAACAGACCGAAAAGCTTATTTCTTTATTTATTCAGAATCTACGATTATTCTTATGCAGTTTATACAGCAATTTCAATCCTTTGATGCTGCTTCAATTAAAAGATTAATCGACAGGCAGACAATAAATGTTTACAGAAATATCCCATTAGATTTTTGAGTTAGAAAAAAATACACAAAAGCAGATCAAATTCAATCGTCTCTCATTTCTCATCTATCAAGTGCGGCGATAAGTCATCAAGTGGAAACTAATAGAAAATTATTTAATTTGTATACACAAAGTAATTAAAAACAAATCATGCCTCTATTGGGCAATTCTTTAGATGAGTTTTTCAAAAAATTATCCGGAGAATCGATTTTTCTCGAAAATTTTCCATTACCAAGCATCATTTTTACTTTTAAATCGATGTGAAATGCCATAAACTATTATATTTTACCTATTTTAGTCTTTCAAAGTAACCATTAATTAAGTTATTTTAATTTTTTGTCAAAATTACTGTCAGCAAAAAATGGAATAATCATCCGAAGAATCGAAAATTAAAGAAAAGTAAACACTTATTTTCCATTATGATTATGCAGAAATGTAATATTTGAGCTAATCTATCAAACTATAATCATATCACACTCTAATTATTATTAGTTAAAGAGAATTTTCGATTCTTTGGTTGATTTTTTTGCTGACAGTAATTTTTTTAAGTCTAATCCATGAGAAAAATGCAAAATAAAAATTTCAAAAAAATTCATTTTTACTCTAAATTTCACACTACAGTGTTAAATTGTTGTTAATTTAGTTAGAATCAATTGTAAAAGATAGTTTAAAGTTGCTTTAAGCAATCAAAACATAGAAATTGACAAGATTTTGACAAAAACATTTTTGCAAGTAAAGTGTAAATAACTTTGGATTGTAAAAGCGCTTTTTCAAAAACTCAACTCATCTGAAGAATTGCCCTATTTGGTAAGTAAACAATTGTTTTGGTTTTAACATTATTAAACTTTTATTTTTATTTACTTTAAATCAGATGCAATCGGAAAAGTGTTTGAAGAAGCTGGAAAAGCTACTGTATCTGCGTCCAAAGCAGTTGGAAGTACTATGGCTAGCGCAGTAGATAACGTTGTCATTAAACCTGCAAAAATAGTCGGCAAAACATCCGTATCTGTTGTGGACAATGTTATCGTAAAGCCTACGACATCAATTGTAAATTCAGCATGGGGAAATTCAGGAAAATAGCCTTAAAAATGTATCAATTTGTCTTGCAGAGTTTTATTCTGAATAAATATTTAATTTGATAATAAAAGAATGCATTTAGATTTTTATCAACTTTGCCTTGCTTTAAATTGCCAGAAATGACTTGCATTATCCAGTTTTATTGAATTTAACAGATCACGAAACGCAGATTTGACACATTAAATTTTATATACATAATGGAATAATATTCAATGTCTAGGCTATGTCTAGGTTAACAATTTTATGTGTGGTTGGGAATAAAAAATTGCAAAATCATCTTGTAAGTCGAATTTCGCATGCGATTTATTTGAGGACCAATATTCATGTCATATTTTCTCTTCTTTTTCGGAGTTTGTCTCATTTACGTATATCTCTCTCTGTACGTACAACATTGAAAGAAAGAGTTTTGGAGGGAGTTGCATAAGCGATGTGTCTCTTGAAATCCTTTTACTATAAAACGATCAGCAATGTTTGATCATAAATCAGTTCAGTTTTAACATTGTTCAAGCAATATCATACAAAATGGCATTCAAAGTAAGTTTTCTGTAACTTAAAATAATTTTTGAGCCATACATTATTGTTAACATAAAATTTTCTAAAAACTTTAGTTCATCTCATTCCTCGGTCTCCTTGCCGTCGCCAACTGCGGAGTTGTCCCAGTAGCTTATGAGCAACCAGCTTATACAACATACTCACATGTTGCCCCAGTTGTCCATCATGCCCCAGGTAAGTAAATTGTCACTTCCTAGATCATTTAATTATTTTCAATGGTTTCGTGATGATTTATTAATAAATAAATATACGAATTAGTTGTTAAAACCGTTGCCCCTGCAGTCGTAGCTCAACCAGCTTATATCAAGTCATATGCTGCCCCACAAGTCATCACAAAGATCGCACAACCAATCGTTACTAAAGTTGCTGAAGATTACGATCACAACCCACAATACTCATTCGCCTATGATGTCCAAGATGGTTTGACCGGAGATAGCAAGTCACAACACGAATCAAGAAACGGAGATGTTGTTGAAGGACATTACTCACTTGTTGATGCTGATGGATTCAAGCGTACAGTTCACTACACAGCTGATCCAGTCCACGGATTCAACGCTCAAGTCCAAAGAGAACCACTCGTCCACAAAACAGTTGTTGCTCAACCAACAATCGTCAAGACTGTCCAACCAGCCGTTGTTGCCCACGCTCCAGTCGTTCACGCTGCCCCAGCTTACTATCATCACTAAGAATCATCAATTTTGAGTCATTATGATTGAATTAAATGCTGAAATAAGTGATACGAAAATTCAATACTTTTGTTTTTCGACCTACCTCTTAAATTCATTCATAATGAATGAATGAAAAAAAAATGTTTAAAATAAACGAAAGAAAAAATTCAAAAATTAAACATAGCATACTTAGTTCATCTCTTTTTAAAATTAATAATTTGCTCTCAAAATCCAAATTCAACATTTTTGATGCTCAAAATAAAAAAAAATATGAGAGATCATAAAGCTCGCCGAGATCTACAATTTTCATTAACAACGGAGATGCTTAGAAAATCTCTCAAGTGCATTAAAAAGTAGCTATTGGTCATGATAAAATTTTAGAGATGATTTTTTTAAATTAAAATTTAAAACAAATGAAATTTTAATCAGAATATTTGAAGCTTTCCAAACTAATCAGTTTTTTCGGATTTTCTTTTCGATATAAATCGGCTGAAATTTGGAGAAAATCTGCCGGTCCTATAAACCACACCTAAGATTTTATCCAAAACCAAAGGAAATATGTCCTAACTTAAGTAAAAATATTAAATGTATGGGTAAAACTCGGCGAGCATTATGATATCTAATATCTTTATTTTGAGAATCTTCAGTTATCAAAGAGAAAAACAGAGTGAGTCAATGAAAAGCGTGTAAAAAAGGGAAAAAACACACTGTCTATGAATAATATTTACTTTAACTTTAAATGATTTTTCATTCTAGACTTTTCAAGATATCGTATTATTGAATCGTGGAAATTCGTGGAAATGTCGTGGAAACATCGTCCGTGCATTTCTTTGTTTTTCTATGTTTTCTGAAAAGTATATAATTGTAATGTCATATCACGGAACAAAAGCGCATCTTCTGTTAGCTAGACATTTTCACAATGTGCTGAGAATGAAATAATTTAAATTAAAAATTAACCAAAAACTTTTTTACCAATATTTTCAATCGATAGGCAGACAATTCACGTTTATAGAACTACATTTGCAATTAATTTGAGAGCTAGAAAAAAGGTACACACAAACGGAGAAAATTCAAAAGGCGCATTTCTCACCTATAAAAGACAGTGAATAGCTAACAAATGACAAACTCCAAGAAAAATATAATTTTTTTATATACCCAAAGGAATAAAAAATAAATCCAAATTATGCCTCAAATTGGTAAGTAAGAAATTAAATTCTTATTAGATGAACTTAACTTTTATTTTTCTTTTAATAAAAAAAATCAGACATACTCGGAAAAGATTGTGCAAAACCATGTGAAGATGCTGCATTAGCACGCAAACACTACGCCAGAAGAGCTTCTACACATGAAGATGATGAAATATGTCCAATAGCAACCGATGAAACCGAATCAGCTGGAAGGATTATTTCTGGTGAAACAGATGATATAGCAATTAAATATTCAGAAGCGAGTAAGTAACAAATTAAATTCTTATTAGATGAACCTAACTATGAGTTTTTTAATTCAAAAATCAGAAAAAGACGAAAGTCGTAAACATTATGAAAAAGGTGAAAAAGCTAAAGAAATTGCACTTAAACACTTGGAAAGAAGAGCTTCTGCACATGGAGAAGATGAAACCCTTCCAATTGCAGTCGATGAAAACGCATCAGCTGGAAGAGTCATCTCTGGTGAAACAGATGATATGTTGATGAAATATAAAGAAATGATGCAACAAGCATTATTGTTGAACTAAATGTATCAATGCCTTGAAGAGTTATATTCTGAATAAATATTTGATTTTAAACTAAAAAAATCATCGTATTTAGATTATTAGCATATTTTCCCAGCTTTTAATCCTTAATCTTTGTTTAATCTATAATCTCTATGGAAACTTTTAATCTCTATGGGATTAAAGATTAAAAGCTGGGAAGCCTTTCGCAAAAAACAGGGACATGTGACATTTAAATTTTTTACCGAACACCAAAAATGACGCAAAAAAAATTCCAAAAAGAATTTAAAAACAAAGTCAAAAAGTCGACCATATGACTGTTCATCGTATATATATTTATTTATAGTTTCAAAGTGTTCAGCATCTGTTTTTTCTCAACGTGAATTTATATTTGAAAAATTAAGGATAAAAAATTTGTACCCCCCGCTGATATGAGGTAAAATTGAAAAGATGAGGACATTCACTTCGATTTTGGCAAGACGATACTTTCTTATAGATAGGCTGTCCTCTAGTTTTTGAATTTGTCCTCTGTCCTCTGAAAGGTCCAATATGTCCTCTATTTTCATAAATTGTCCTCTATTTTAGTGAAAATGTCCTCTAGTTCTGAAGATTATCCGCTTTACGCTATATAAAATGGACTTCTATTCCGAACCAAAAAAAAAAACGCCGACGGAGAATATTTTGGTAGAAAAATTTTTGGTCCTCTATTTTTTTCAAAACATATCTGGTCACCCTACCTATAGAGAACATAAAAGTAGACTCGTATGCCTAATTTTAGGTCATTTGGTAGAACTTCCGTGATTCTATGTCTGTTTGAAATTAAAAAATGTGGGGCGCCCCTCCCTTCGGTCAACGCCCCACAACATAACGTTAAAGTCAGGTTTATTAATTTAATAAAAATATTTGTTTTTACTTTTTCTTGTTGAACTAATTAAAAATTTTACGTTTTTAAAGGGGTCGTTCACAAATTACAAAGAACTTGTGACATTTCAAACAAAAGTTTTTTCTTTTGAAAATTAGTGACAAAAGAAGGGAGGGGGTCGAAAAAGTAGTTTTTTAGCGTGACACAGTTTGTGAACAACCCTTAATTCATTTTTTAGAAAAAAATGTTGCAAAAGATAAAGTAATATTTATTGAAAAAATTGGAATTTAGTTTGGCATTTAAGTCATTTTTTTATTAATAAAGTATTCAAATAAACCAGAGAATTATAAATAAAAATGTTTCATATATTAACCAGAACAATTAACCTGGACAGTGGGCACGGGCCCTCCCTCTAACTACACTCCTGAGCCAAAGTATTTGTATGACTCCAAATAGTATTTATTTATCGAGATGGATCGGTCACACTTTAAGAAAACATGAAATTGACATGGCCAGAGAGGCATTGTTTTGGAATGTGAAAGGCAAACGGAGTGTCGGTCAAAGGAAAATTGCTTAGCGTACAACCATAGAAGCAGGCAGAACAACAACAGAGGAAGCTGTCATAGCCTGGAACCGAAATCTGCATTCTATGGAGTTATGGATGACCATGATGAAATATCAGTTGTTGGTGACTATTTTGTTGCTAATAATTCAGTGACGAGACACGCTTCTTGCTCACTATTGGATCACATCATGCTAAAAAATAATACATATGCTTTAATTTATACATCTTAGAACTATAAGCTTTCTGATTACAATTTCATCGTACTTATTAAGAGGATTACTCACCAAACAAATTGGAACCACACGAATGTTTCTAAATTAAATAATGCAATCATTCGAGAAGAACTAGGCTACCATAGATTTTACGAATGCTGTAAGCACATGTTCTAATGTCGGTATGGCCTTTTCAAAGATCATCGAGTTGATTAAGTCGTCCACTGATGTTGCTTGCATGACCTATAAGACAATTTTTATCATAATTCTATTTTCTTCATGTTAACACTAAAATTACCTACCCTAGAGGGCTAATAAAATCAAATCAAATCAATTTGCACCCCACAATTCACAGTGGATCAATAGGAACTAATAATTTTAATCAAAGCGTGTTTAACAATCCAAATACCGGCATGTATTTTTTATTTTTGTTTTCACTCAAAATACTGATTCATCTTATTTACGAAAAGAATGAAAATATTTACTTTAAAAATTTAGTGGGAGTGTGCGCATGCTGTTTTTCATTATTCTACTTTTTATAAATTTCCGCATGTTTAAATTTTGAAAATACAATAAGACGAAGGCTCAAGGTCGAAAAATATCATCCGTGTGATTTTCGTTGTTTTTGGTAAAGCGTGCAAAGTATATAATTGTAATGTCATGTCAAGGAACAAACGCGCATCTTCTGTGCGTTTTCACAATGTGAGCTGATTTAAATTAGGAATAAACCAAAAAAATTATTCATCGTTCACTTAGGGATCATTTATATATAACGTCCATAATTTAGGGGAAGGGGAGGTCTGAGATTTTGTGACACCTTCATACAAAAGAAATTTCTTTGGGGTTTAAAATCCCATTTTTTGATACACGTCATTTATGAATGACCCCTTAATTACGTAACGCAGAAAAAAGAGTTTTTAGATCCACCACCCCCTCCTTGTCACAAATCTTCCAAAGAAAAAAAAATATTTTGTTCAAACTGTCACATAATCTCAGACCCCCCTCCTTAAAAGCGTAATAAGGGGTCATTCATTTATGACGTCCAACATTTAGGGGAGGGGGGTCTGAGATTTTATGACAGTTTGAACAAAATATATTTTTTTTTCTTTGGAAGATTTGACAAGGGGGGAAGGGGTCTAAAAATCCCATTTTTTGATGGAAGTCATAAGTGAATGACCCCTAAGTGAACGGCCGATTATGATCACAAAATAAAGGTTTGTAAAAAGTAAGTTCAATGTATTAATGTTGTTTCAAGTCTGACAAACAGACAATCCACGGTTATAGAACACTATTTGCAATTAGATTTGCGGGGTATATACAAACAGAACAGCTTCGAATCGGCTCAGTCCTCAAGTATAAAAGACAGCGAAAAGTCAACAAGAGAGAAAACTCAAGAAAAATTCTATTTTTTGTATACTCAAAGCAATTAAAACTAAATCAAAGTAATGGCTCAAACCGCCGTACAAGGTACTCACGCCAAATTCGCTAGAAAAGGCTCTATACATATTGAAGATGAAGATTGCGGTTGTCCAGTAGCAATCGATGAAAACGAATCAGCTGGAAGAATTATCGCTGCTATAACAGATGATTTGGCAGCCAAGCTTTCAGAAAGAAGACAATCACAAATCGGTAAGTAAAAACTTGAAATCAAATTAGACGAACCTAATTTTGATTTTTTAAAAAATTCAAAAATCAGATAGGTTCCTCGCTGAGGAAGCAATGAGACAAAAATTTGCCAGGAAAGGCTCTATACATTTAGATGAAGATGAATACGGTTGTCCAATAGCAATCGATGAAGAAACACCAGATGGACGGGTTATTTCTGCTGAAACAGATGATATGAAACAGAAACTTAAAGCAAAGATATTTGGTAAGAAATAAGTTAAATTTTTATTAAATGAACATAAATTTGATTTTTTTTTTCAAATTAAAAATCAGAGAAACATTTGGCTGAGATAGAAGCTATGGAAGAAGCCAAGCAGACATAAGAAAAAAAGGATATAATTGTTTCAATGTATTGAGAGTTATATTCTGAAATAAATTATTTGATTTGAATTTAAAAGAAATATCGTTCTTATTTAAATTTTTAAGACATTTTTTTAAACAAGAATTAAATGTTCTTTTCAGTAGAACGGCCATCAAAATTTTATGAAAATGCGATACAATTCCATAAATTTTGTAAAAATCTGGAACATGAAAGAAAAATTAAAAATTATCAAAAAAAAATTTTTTTTTGTGAAAAAAATCCGGGACGTAGAACAAAATTTTAATTTTAGCATCTTAAACACCAATGCAGAAAAATAACGAACAAGTCGAAAAAGTTTGCTTATAACTACCCAATAAAAGTTAATTACATGTGAGCATGGAAATTAGTTGAATTGCTGAAAGATTCAGCGAACAACATTCAGCGAACAAAAAAATTAAAGATTAATTTCCAGTCCACGGATTCAACTCTAAAGTCCAAAGAGCTCGTTCACAAAACAGTTGTTGCTCAACCAACAATTGTTAAGACTGTCCAACCAGCAGTAGTCAAGACTTTCCAACCAGCAATTGTTGCTCATGCACAGCTTACTATCTTCACTAAGAATCCCCTGAAGAATCCTCATTTGATGTAATCAAATATGATACAAAAAACTCAATGTTTTTGTTTTTCGATCTACTAAATTCATTCATAATGAATAAAATAAACGAATCATTATAAACGAATGAAATAATTCAAATAAAATAATTTGTATAATCCTATTTATCACAGCATCTCTAAATCCAAATTCAACTTTTTAGATTCTCCAAATAAAAATATGAGAAATAATTAAACTCGCCGAGATCTACAATTTTCATTTACAACGGAGATGCTTAGAAAATATTTCCATAGAAATCTGCTAAAAAATTAAGAAAATCTGCATGTCCTATAAACCACACCAAGATTTTATCCAAAACCAAAGGAAATATGTCGAAAGATAAAAAATTCTAAGCACTGATTCCATCTTGTTTACGAATATAATGAAAATAATTTGATGATTATTAAAATTTGGTGGAAAAACGTAAAAATATTGAATGACAAATGTATTTATTTTGAGCATCTTCAGTTATACAAACGGAAAAAAAGAGTGAGTCAATGAAAAGCGTGTAAAAACACATGCCTAATGATGACGGATTTTTTTTCGACGGGCCCCCAATAACAATAATAAAAATGTTTACTTTAAAATGTTTACTTTTGTTGTTTACTTCGCATTATTGATACAAAAGTTTATGCACACTAGTATCCCATTCTCGCTGATTTGTCTTATCGCTCAAAATAATTTACTGATTTTAAAATTCATTGACTTTTCAGAATTTGAAGATTTTTGAAATTTTTTTAAATTAGAATTTTGTAACAAGAAGAGGGAGGGGGGTCTGAAATCCCTTTTTTTGATGGACGTTATAAGTGAATGACCCCTAATCGTTGTTCTATTAGGTTAGAGTATGAACATTATTATTAAGGAGTTGTTCATTACTGTGTTTGTTCATTTATAAAAAATTCTAAAGAAATTCTTTGAGGTTCTTTTTAAAAGAACCTATTGAATTCTTAATTATTCTGATTATTTTTAATTTAAATTGGATCATTCTTAGCACATTGTGAAGATGCGCTTTTGTTCCTTGATATGATATTACAAATTTGTACTTTGCACGCGCTTTCTTAAAACACAGAAAAACAAGGAAACAAATGGACGATGTTTTCTTTGGCTTACTGTATTTTCACGATTCAATGACTTTGCAGAAGTTAGCCGCTTTTCGCTGATTTTTTGTACAAGTAAAATTGAATATTTCTAAATTTTTTGTAAAAGTAAAAATTGCAGTGAAAGTTTTTAAATTTTCCTGCGTTTATCAGTTTTTCCGGATTTTTGTAAAAAGAAAAATTTTAGTGAAAATTTAGAAATCACCCGTTTTAACTAGTAAATCTTAGAATTTAATATCAAATTTTCAAAAATCTACTTTTTTTTAAAAAAAAACAAATTTTTAAAATTTTTAATTTTTTTATAATGAGCGAATTTTGAGAAGTCAAGTTTACTTGTATGAAAATGTCATTATTGAATCGTGGAAATTCAGCATGATGAAAAGTCAAGGTTGAAAAACATCGTACGTGCGTTTCCTTGTTTTTCTGTGTTTTAAGAAAACGCGTGTAAAGTATATGATTGTAATGTAATATCAAGGATCATAAGCGCATCTTCTGTTAGCTTGACATTTGCACGATGTGCTGAGAATGATTTAAAAATTAAGAATAAACCAAAAAGCTTTTTCTACATTTATATAGAATTACGATTAGGAGTCATTCACTTTTGACGTCAAACAAAAAATTAAATTTTCAAACCTTGTTACAAAACTTTAATTGAATAATTTTATTTTATTTACAGCAATATTGATTTATAGTGTCACAAAATCACAGACCCTCTCCCCCAAATAATGGTCTTATGATCACAAAATATTTCAATATTGTTTCAAGTTTGAGATCAATTGACAGGCAGACAATCCTAGTCTATAGAACTATCTTTGCAATTAAATTTGTGAGGTAGAAAAACAAGCGGAGAAAATTCAACCGGCTCATTCCTCGCCTATAAAAGCCAGTGAAAAGTCAACAAGTGAAAAACTAAAAGAAAAAAATTTTGTATACTCAAAGTAAATAAAAAAGGAAAAAAGGACAAATTCAAATCATGTCTCAAAACGGTAAGTAACAAATTAAGTTCATCTAACTTAATTTTGATCTTTTTTTTAATTCAAAAATCAGACGAAAAAGCCTGTGAAAAACCTCCAGCACCCAAGCACTTCGCCAGAAGAGCTTCTACATATGAAGAGGAGGAACCCGTTCCAGTAGCAATCGATGAAAACGTATCAGCTGGAAGAGTTATCTCTGGTGAAACAGATGATATAGCAATGAAATATTCAGAAGCGAGTAAGTAACAAATTAGATTCTTATTAGATGAACCTAATTATTACTTTCTAATTCAAAATTCAGAAAAAGACGAAAGTCGTAAACATTATGAAAAAGGTGAAAAAGCTAAAGAAATTGCACTTAAACACTTGGAAAGAAGAGCTTCTGCACATGGAGCTGATGAAACCCTTCCAGTAGAATTCGATGAAAACACACCAACTGGAAGAGTCATCTCTGGTGAAACAGATGATATGCTGATGAAATATAAGGAATTGCAACGTGCATTAATGTCGCAATAGATATAAAATACTTAAATATTATTTATCCATATTTATATTATAAATGTATCAATGCTTTAAAGAGTTATATTCTGAATAAATACTTTTACCTATTTTTAATCCTAAACTAAAAAATGGCTTATTTAGATTTTTTATATATTTTCCTAAGGATAAAATGCACTTATAAGTAGAGTGACCATCAAAAAACAGGACAATTCCATAAATTTCGTAAAAATCTGGGACAATCTCGGAAAATTACCCAATAAAAAATTTAACGAAAAATATTATGCATGACTATATTTTGCAGCGCTATGGTAAAGTCGGTAAAATATTGCTTTACGCATTGATATGCGACTTGCGATATGCATACAATACTCTCTTAAGGATTCTCGAGAGAAAATTATCGGCTAGTATCGTTTATGTTGATGATCAGCCACACTATATATAGATTATTTTATCGACCGTAGGTTCAGTGATTCTTGGATATCCAATCAGAACGGTCACATCCATAGCTAGTCATACATATTCCTCTATGGTTTCACACATTCTGATTGCATTTAGAGAGAATAAAGACTTAGATTATATTTGATATTTTCCATGATTGTCGACTGTGTTTTCACTTATCTTATGCTCATTTAGCTTTTATGAGCTGCAATTATTGTTGCATATTGTGCATAGGTGTCGTTTTCGTTTTCCTCTTTTTTTATATATTATGGTTAAGTATTTAATAGATTTATATCACATATTTCGATTTGTTCTTTCATTAATTTCATTCTTTAAAATTCTTGTCAGAATTATTTTTTTTATTTAATAAAATCAATATTTTCGATAATATATCCGCAAATTGGGTTAAATACTATTTTAATAAGCCAACAAACTTGATCAGAAGTTGCATAATGTGCTTTTTTTGATAATTATTTCTAAAAAATTTTTGCATTTGAATTATTTTTGATGTGATAATTAGATTTTCCAATTTCTAGCACTTTTTCCATTCTCGATGAATATCAATGGATATCAACTATTCTGTTAGTTCAATTAGTGTGTTAGATATTTAGTGCATGTTAGTTCTCTAAAAAATGCTACTTATCATATTCACAGCAATTTTAGTCATATTAATTCTTATTTTATTTTCAATATTTATATTTATTTATTAATTAACATTATTATGGCCCATCAGCAATGCTATTTCAAATTTAAATCCATTTTATATGTCAAATTGTTGTCTATTCCATATTTTGTGTCTATTTCCATTTAATTGATCTCTAAACTATTTAATTATTGTAGATTCCATTTTGTTCTATATTCCAGATTCGATGATAATTTTAAAATTTTTTTTCCAGACTCTCAAAAATTAATTAAGCAAGCTTTAATTAGTATTTTTCACCATTTTATGTAAGGTTTCTACACCGAAAAACTTTTTTTTTTTCGATAAATTTAACTTTTCCACAACCTCTCTCTACGGAGGTTAAGGGGAAACTCTTTCAATAATTATGCATTGAACATATATTTATAATGACTCAACTTCTTCTTCTTCTTGTGATAAAAAAATGAAAACATTACCTAATATCCAGGGGAAACATAGCTTGGTGTAAAATGTGTCTGCTAAAAAAATTCACTTCACTGGCGTGAAATTTCACGCCAATTTTTGTGAACAAAAATTATTTTTTTTTTACTTTTAACATATTAGTATTTTTGCTTAGTAGATCGTGAAAATTTCTTTTTTAACAATGGGCACTAAGGAAAATTAAAATATTAATATTTTAACAATTATTTTTTTTTATTTTTTGTTAGTTTTTTAAAGCTTTTGTTACAGCGGTCGGTCAAATTTAGTTGTAAATTTTTGAATATTTTCAAATTTTCAATTTCAACATCAAAGCTTCAATAGTAATCGCTTCAATAGTAATAGAAAGGTTCCTATTTCAGCTGCAAAGAAAATTTAAAAGTATTGTTAAACTGGTGAATTGTAGCAGTTTGAGTACACACAAGAGGTTTCTAATAGAGCAACCAACAGGGCAACCAGCATTGGTTTAAAAAAAATCTTCAACAATTGAATCAAATTCAAAAATTTTGCACTTACAATATTTTAAATAATTTTTCTTATAAAATTTAATAGCTATAATATTTTTTTAATATAAATTTTTTTCAAAATTTTCTTTTCAAGGACTTTTTTTGAGGTATAAAACGATCCAAATTAATTTTCTACTTATCATTGATATACTGTACGAAAAGGAAAAAACTTTTGATGTACGGTGCATCTTCTCTTTTTCTCTAAAGACAATGTTCAAAAAATTCAGAAAAACATTTTAGACTAGCAGCATTTTACACCATTTCTTGCCAGCGATGTTAAATTTCACGTAATTTCACGGCAGTGACGTGAAATGGGGGACAAATTTCATGTCAAGCTATTCCCCCCTACTGATTTCCTCTTTTTCCATATCGCCATTTATTTATTTATTTAGACTTAAGGGTCGTTCGCAAATTACGTCACGCTTTAGGGAGGGAGGGGGTAGGGGGGTTCAAAGAATTTGTGACAGTCGAAATATAAAATTTTTCTTTCTTTGGAAAATTTGTGACAAGGGGGGAGGGGGTTCGAAAAAGTTGTTTTTTTTTGCGTGACGTAATTTGCGAACGACCCCTTAGACATTAGTTAAACGACACATCTATATTATGACACATTTAACCATGCACTCTTTAACTCTTTATTTCACCATTTATTTATTTTTCATCACTTTACTTACAATTTATAATCGTGGTGTGTCCATTTGTCTTTTCGTCGGGGTCACCAACAGGGGCGCATCCAGAAATTTTTTAAGGGAGGAATTTTAAATTTTTTTTGTATGAACGGGAAAATTTAGGGGAGGTTTTGGCATTTTTTTCTTGAAAGACCCTAGCAAATTGAAAAATTTTCTCAAAAAAGACTCAAGAATCAGTGAACCTATAGAATAATCGATATATATTGCGGCTGATCGTCAACATAAACGATACTAGCCGATAATTCTCTCTCGCGAATCCTTAAGAGAGAGCATATTTGCGCATATCCACACTGATATATGTAGAACTTTGTTCTATCAATGAACATGATTCTATCGATTTCTGTAGATTTCGTAGCAGTCTAGATCGGACTTTTTAACTTACTAGTGTTCAAATTTTACGCACTAACATAAATTTTAAAGTATATTTAATATCAGGATAGCTGTTTGAACAAAAAATTCAAAGCAAAAAGTAAAAATTTTTGCTAAATTATATTTGTTGACAATTTGTGAATAAATTTTTCACCAACTTTGAATTCAGTTTTTTAAAAGTTAGACAATGACTAGAAGTGAGATATTTTAACAGGATAAGCTTCAATCTAAGATTTTTTACCGAGCATTCAAAACATATATTTGTTTAAAACAAATTCATTGTGCCATGGATTCAACGCTCAAGTCCAAAGAGAGCAACTCGTCCACAAAACCCATATTTCAATTGGGCTCCTATTCTTAAATATTTAATGGAGTCTCTTGAGATAATTCAACATAAAGTATTACGAATTGTCTTTTGCAAGGACAGTTCTTACAGCCGGAATGAATTGTACTACAAAAAAATCCCACCAGACAATTTCAATTAAATATAAATTTTCAAATTTCTAATTCCTAGAACCACCACTAGTTGTTGCTCAAGCAACAACTCTCAAGACTGTCCAACCAGCAGTTGTCAAGACAATCAAACCAGCAATCGTCCACGCTGCCCCAGCTTACTATCATCACTAAGAATCCTCAATTTTGAGTCATTATGATTAAATTAAATGCTGAAATAAGTGATACGAAAATTCAATACTTTTGTTTTTCGACCTACCTCTTAAATTAATCCATAATGAATGAATGAAAAAAATGTTAAAAATAAACGAAAGAAAGAATTCAAAAATTAAACATAGCATACTTAGTTCATCTCTTTTTAAAATTAATAATTTGCTCTCAAAATCCAAATTCAACATTTTTGATGCTCAAAATAAAAATATGAGAGATCATAAAGCTCGCCGAGATCTACAATTTTCATTAACAACGGAGATGCTTAGAAAATCTCTCAAGTGCATTAAAAAGTAGCTATTGGTCGTGATAAAATTTTAGAGATGATTTTTTTAAATTAAAATTTAAAACAAATGAAATTTTAATCAGAATATTTGAAATTTTCAAATCTAATCAGTTTTTTCGGACTTTTTTCTATAGAAATCTGCTGAGAACTTGAGAAAATCTGCATGTTCTATAAACCACACCTAGGATTTTACCCAAAACCAAAATAAATTAAGAAAATATTTGATGACTATAAAAATTTGGTGGGAAAACGTTCTTTTAACTTTATTTTTTCTAGTAGTAAAAATATTGAGTGTGCATGGCAAATGTATTTATTTTGAGCATCTTCAGTTGTACAAACGGAAAAAAAGAGTGAGTCAATGAAAAGCGCGTGTCAATTTTCACGTGCCCCAATTACAATAACAAAAATATTTACTTTAACTTTAAATAACTTTTTACTCTTCTACGATTGACTTTCGCAAGATATCGCATTATTGATTAAAAAGTGTGTGCAAAATTCGCTAATTTTTTTAAAAAAATTTATTGATTTTAAAATTCATTGATTTTTTAGAATTTAAAAGATATTTAAAATTTGAACTTTTTTGAAATTATGGGGAATTTTCATTTTTTTTTCAATTAAAATTTTGTACCAAGGGTGGGTCTGAAAATCTCATTTTTTGATGGATGTCATAAGTGAATGACTCCTAATCCTAATTCTATATAAATGTAGAAAAAGCTTTTTGGTTTATTCTTAATTTTTAAATCATTCTCAGCACATCGTGAAAATATCAAGTTAACAGAAGATGCGCTTATGATCCTTGATATGACAATACAATTATATACTTTACACGCGTTTTCTTAAAACACAGAAAAACAAGGAAACGCACGTACGATGTTTTTCAACCTTGACTTTTCATCATGCTGATCTTTCACAATTCAAACATCTCAAAACAAAACAAAATGATTCACGCGTGTACAAGTAAACTTGACTTCTTAAAATTAGCTGATTTTTGAAAATTTTATATTAAATTCTAATGTTTCCTAGTAAAAGCTGGTAAATCTAGTAATTTGTAAGCTTTTTCACTTTTCTAGCTATATCAACTCGGTTTGTGTGATGTCTGCACACAAATTGTGGTTAGGTACATTGCATTGATATACCCTGAGTCATGCAATTGTGCAGAGTTGGAAATCAATCGTCTTCAATGACAAAAAGCATAAAACAAACCTAAATCTCATCTGGATTGGATCGCATCATAAATAAACAATAAATTTTTTCATTTAAAATCCATAATTAAGTTGTAATAGTTGCTGCTAGATCTCTTAAAAAAATTGTATTGAAATACTGAAAAGCAAAAATAAAAAATAACGTTTTTTAAAAGTAATTTGTAAGAAATCGATTGTGGCCGAATTTCTGAATATTATGAAGAATTTTTTAAGTTACAGAAATTAACAGAAAAGACTTTTAAATATTCCTGCGTTTATCAGTTTTTAGTGAAAATTTAGATGTCACCAGGTTTTACTAGGAAACATTAGAATTTAATATATAATTTTCAAAAATCAGCTAATTTTAAGAAGTCAAGTTTACTTGTACACGCGTGAATCATTTTGTTTTGTTTTGAGATGTTTGAATTGTGAAAGATCAGCATGATGAAAAGTCAAGGTTGAAAAACATCGTACGTGCGTTTCCTTGTTTTTCTGTGTTTTAAGAAAACGCGTGTAAAGTATATAATTGTATTGTCATATCAAGGATCATAAGCGCATCTTCTGTTAACTTGATATTTTCACGATGTGCTGAGAATGATTTAAAAATTAAGAATAAACCAAAAAGCTTTTTCTACTTTTATATAGAATTACGATTAGGGGTCATTCACTTATGACGTCCAACAAAAAATGGGATTTTCAGAATTTTAATTGAATAATTTGAATAATTGAAAAATTTTATTGGACGTCATAAGTGAATGACCCCTCATTCTTATTATCACAAAATATTTCAATATTGTTTCAAGTTTGAGATCAATTGACAGGCAGACAATCCAAGTTTATAGAACTATCTTTGCAATTAAATTTGTGAGGTAGAAAAACAAGCGGAGAAAATTCAACCGGCTCATTCCTCGCCTATAAAAGCCAGTGAAAAGTGAACAAGTGAAAAACTAAAAGAATAAAAAAATTTGTAAACTCAAAGTGATAAAAAAAGAACAAAAGGACAAATTCAAATCATGTCTCAAAACGGTAAGTAACAAATTAAGTTCATCTAACTTAATTTTGATTTTTTTAATTCAAAAATCAGACGAAAAAGCCTGTGAAAAACCTCCAGCACCCAAGCACTTCGCCAGAAGAGCTTCTACATATGAAGAAGAGGAACCCGTTCCAGTAGCAATCGATGAAAACGTATCAGCTGGAAGAGTTATCTCTGGTGAAACAGATGATATAGCAATGAAATATTCAGAAGCGAGTAAGTAACAAATTAATTTCTCATTAGATGAACCTAATTATTACTTTTTTAATTCAAAACTCAGAAAAAGACGAAAGTCGTAAACATTATGAAAAAGGTGAAAAAGCTAAAGAAATTGCACTTAAACACTTGGAAAGAAGAGCTTCTGCACATGGAGCTGATGAAACCCTTCCAGTAGAATTCGATGAAAACACACCAACTGGAAGAGTCATCTCTGGTGAAACAGATGATATGTTGATGAAATATAAAGAATTGCAACGTGCATTAATGTCACAATAGATATAAAATACTTAAATATTATTTATCCTTATTTATATTATAAAAGTATCAATGCTCTAAAGAGTTATATTCTGAATAAATACTTTTACCTATTTTTAATCATAAACTAGAATTATTGTATTTAGATTTTTAACACATTTTCCCAAAATTCTTTTCATGTGAGCGTTTCTAACTAACAAAAAATATTTGAATTTTTTCAACGGTCGTTTAAATTTTGAATTTTTTAGCTGAGGTTGCTGAGTTATCAAAGAATTTAGTGGAAAACGAACAGCGAACAATCAAAATAAAAGATTAATTGTGAAATTTAAATAGTTTAACTCATCAAACATGGCATTAAAAGTGATTGTTGGCCAAAGTAAGTGAATATGAATTCGAGTAATATGAAGTTATCTAAAAATTCGGTGAATTAACGTAGATTATTGTGATTTGTGAAAATCGGTTGAGAAAATCAATTAAAATGAAAATTAATGAATAACAATCGTTAATTTCTAGTGTTGCTTGCATTTTTAGTGATATTTTATGTAATGATACATAACTAATTAATTATTTTTGTGTTATATGATGAAATAAGTGATTCTAGAATTCTTATAAAATTATTGATTTTTCTTCAACACAATTTTCCTTAATACATGCGCAATGCAAAAGTGACGTCATAATTTGTGTCTGTTTTATGTTATCATTCATAAAAATTTTGGATAAACAATGCTTGACATTTATTATTGTTTTAGTCAAAACACTTCTATGACTAATAGCCTTCAACCTATTTTTCAGAAATTATGAATGAGGTCATCAAATACAAGGGACCTCAAAAGAAGGCAGCACCCGGAAAAGCCGCCGCAGCAAATGTTGAATGGCGCGTACTCGTTGTCGATAAACTTTCCATGCGAATGGTTTCTGCATGCACTAAAATGCATGACCTTAGTGCTGAGGGAATAACATGTATGTGTGATAAGTAGTATATACTTTTTAATGAAATCATCGTTATTGACAATGCATGACTCACTGACTTAATTGCATCATTTACAGTGGTTGAAGATATCAATAAGAAGCGAGAACCCCTGCAAACGATGGAAGCAGTCTACTTGATTACACCATCAGAGGATTCCGTACGTCATGTGATTCGTGATTTTGAGTCACCCACTCGTCCTTTATATAAAGCTGCCCACGTATTCTTTACCGAAGGTGAGCTTTTGATGCTTCTCCTATCTTTTCTCTTCCTCTTACACCACATCGAACATTCTTGAACATTATTATTTCTTTTGGAACCATTTCAAAAAGTTTTATGCTAATTTCATTAAATTGGAAGCGTGCAGAATTGCATTAAATGTCCACAATAACATTTAG
The DNA here is from genome assembly GCA_963573255.1 of Chironomus tentans. Classification (NCBI taxonomy): domain Eukaryota; kingdom Metazoa; phylum Arthropoda; class Insecta; order Diptera; family Chironomidae; genus Chironomus; species Chironomus tentans. Next base: position 9,258,364 of record OY754303.1, read on the forward strand.
AATGACAATTTGCTGCTAAATTAGAAATCAAACATGGGAAAATTTATTTTAAGAAACTAGAAAGTTTATAGACTGGACAGGACTAGATTGTGATAGACATTATGGTCAAATTAAACTAAATCTTAAGATTAAACAACGGATTAAATTAAATCCTAAGATTAAACAAGGGATTAAATTAAATCCTAGGATTAAAAAAAATTAGGATTCGAGAGTTTGACTGTAGATTAATAATGTGATGAGTATAGGGACCCACTTTACTCAAATTAAGACCAAGCTAATTTAATTATGATTACCTTATTTATAATTTATTTTATTATTTTTGTAGCCATACCAGATACTTTATTTGAACTCATGAAAGGACAAACAATTGTCAAATACTTGAAATCATGCAAAGAAATTAATATTTCATTTATTCCATATGAAGAGCAGGTGATTATTTCCATTTTTTGTTTTATTTTCTATTTTTGGTTTCGTTCTTAATGTTTCTGGTGTTTTCTGTTTATTAAAAATGGTTCCGCATAAATATCGCCTCATTATATACCTAATTATCTCTCTGTATTCCATAAAATTAATACACTAACAAATTCCATATTAAAACATAACATAATGGTTCGTTTTCAGTATGCCCGGACGAATTGTTTAACGAAATATGTAAATCGATGGCAGCACGTAGAGTTAAGACATTGAAAGAAATCAACATTGCTTTTCTTCCATATGAATGCCAGGTGTGTTGGGTTTGGTTCCATCAATCGCTTCCTCCTCATTCGTCCTGAAAATGAGGCGGATTTGACCTTTTTGTTCTATTCGCTCCTCTATTTCTCGCTCATATACTATTAAAAATTATTCTTTAGTACACTGAATCCTTGGAAATATTTGTGTTGACGTTTATCTTTTGTTTTATGTTTTGAATCGCATCCTCCACACACTTTTTTGAATATAACACACCACCTACTTTTATTCTATTTTATATACACAGACCCTTAATAACTTTGTTCATCTCTACCCTAAACCTACTTCCTTTTCTCTTTCTTGTAAGATTTTTTGCAACAAGTTTTTTTATATCCACAACACCATATCAAATTTATCTTATTTTTTGTCATACAATTTTGCTGTTTTTAGCGCATTTTCCAAAAGGGACGAGACGTTACTGTACGCGTTTTGTCTGTCTGTTGGCTGACTAATTTACTGATGATGATTAACGTATAAAATCCGTTATTTTTTAAATCTTGCATAATTTTCAAATATTTTCTGACCGTTATTTTTTGAATATTTTGTGACCGTTATTTTTAAAATGAAATTTTTACCATTCAGTTTAATTTTTAGGTCGCTTCATTTTACAATTTATCAAATATTAACAACCCTTTGCGTGGAAAATGCGCTTTCGTCGTCCACGTCTTAGTTTGTTTTTTGATGTGAACTCACAAATAACCTTTTTTAATCTCTCAAATTTAAAAAGAATATTTAAAAAACACAGTGAATGATAAAAAAAAATTGAAGAAAATCTTCTAAACTAAGTGAAACTAACTAAACCAAACTAATTGCATGTTTTTCTAGCCTTATATATATTGATTGATTCTCACACAGATCGTTATTGAGTTGATTGTATAAAATAATATTGATTATTGTGGCACTTATGAGTGTATTTTTGTTTCAACATGGGTATTATGTGAATTATTCATTTTTTTGACATACCGAAGGATGATCGTGATGCTGACTAAAGAAAAAGAGAAAATGAAAAATTCAGCAATTTTTATATCTATATCTTGTGTGTGCGTGTCTATATTTTTGTACTTATAAGGAAAGATGAAAATGTAAAGATCAAAGATTTATTTTTCATATTTTTTTTGGCTAATGTGATTGCTGTTTCAAAAAATTTCTGTTCCTGAGTTTCCTTTATAATTTTCTGTGAGGACTAAATGGGAAATGGGGAAATTGTCATAACTTTTCTAATTTATGAGGGAAACAAAGCTTTAAGCCACATTTTGAATATTTTAGCTATTCCGGATTGGAAAATCATGTTGCCATAAATTATGTCTGAAAGATGCTGTCACTTTCAGCTTCAAAACAGATTGTTGCTGACATTAACAGCGTCATGGCAATTAGAATTCTCCTATCCTGGATTTATAGATTTTTTTATCAAACAAGATTAATTTTGAAAAATTCATCGGATTTTTAACGGAATTTTGAAATTCAAATGCTTTAAAACTATACAAATGTTATTAGAATTTTTGAAAACCGTACAAATTCTAAACTTTAGGTAGAATTTGTAAGGTTCTGAAAAATAATCTTTCTTAATTCAAAAAATCCGTTATGTGATTATAAAGTCATAGATCGAATTTGAATCAATCAATTCAAGCATCAAAATTCCCCACAATCCTTTAGTCCTCGTATGTTGAACATTTGGTATAAAAAGCTCATGTAAAAAGAATTTTTCCTTTAAAAAAAATTCTCTAATTCAACTTTTGGTAATGTAAATTATTTTATTAATCTTAGCTCGCTATTACTCTATATTATATATTATTATATTTCTCTTTTCGTGTGTTTTTCTTCTTTCTCTTTTTCCACCTGTGAATGTAAATTTTTTTTCCATATGATAATGATAAGAAAATCGGAATCACTTCCTTTTTTTCCAACATGAAAAGTTTTCTTTTTTGGTTCCTTTTTTTATTATAAAATTTTTCTCTCTTTTTCTCTTTCCTCGTCGACAAAATTCTCATTGCATCGTAAATTCAGATTTTCTCACTGGATTCGCCCGATACATTCCAATGTAGCTATTCGCCAAGCTTGAGATCCGCTCGAGTTGGTAATATGGAGCGTATAGCCGAACAGGTTGCTACGCTTTGTGCCACTTTGGGCGAATATCCTTCTATACGTTATCGCAGTGATTGGGAACGTAATGTTGAATTGGCCCAATTAATCCAACAAAAATTGGACGCTTACAAAGCCGATGAACCAACAATGGGTGAAGGACCAGAAAAGGCCAAATCAACGTTGTTGATTCTGGATCGTGGCTTTGATTGCGTTTCTCCATTACTGCATGAACTAACGTTACAAGCAATGGCATATGATTTGCTACCTATTTCAAACGATGTCTACAAATATGAGAATCAGGGTGCCGAGAAGGAAGTCCTGTTGGACGAGAACGATGAACTGTGGTGTGATTTACGTCATCAGCATATTGCTGTTGTCTCGCAGAAGGTGACAGCACAATTGAAGACCTTTACCGAATCGAAACGTATGTCAGCAACTGACAAGGCATCAATGAGGGACTTGTCAACGATGATTAAGAAAATGCCGCAATATCAGAAGGAACTGTCAAAATATGCAACACATTTGCATTTGGCAGAGGATTGTATGAAGGTTTATCAAGTAAGTATTAATCTGTTGCATGCATGTTTACTTACTTGTTGCTTGTTACCTGCGCAAATATTTATTTACCTTCTTCTTCATCATCAATCTAGGGTTACGTTGATAAACTCTGCCGTGTTGAACAAGATTTAGCAATGGGAACTGATGCAGAAGGCGAGAAGATTAAAGATCATATGCGCAATATTGTACCAATTCTTCTCGACACGACTGTCTCAAATTACGACAAAGTTCGTATCATTGCTCTTTATGTGATGATTAAAAATGGAATTTCAGAGGAAAATTTCACAAAATTGGCAACTCATGCGGGTATTGAACAACGTGAACGTGAAATGATTCTAAATTTGACTCATTTGGGTGTAAATGTTATATCTGACGTAAGTTAATTCAATTATCCGTAAATTGATGTAATGATGATCATCAATTAACCTTTTTATGCTTCATTAATAATTACAGGGAAGTCGACGCAAGCAATATACAATACCACGTAAGGAACGTATTACAGAGCAAACGTATCAAATGTCTCGTTGGACGCCAGTAATTAAAGACATAATGGAGGATTCAATTGACGAGAAATTGGATCAAAAGCACTTTCCATATTTGGCAAATCGTTCAGGACAAACATCATATAGCGTCCCAACAAGTGCTCGTTATGGACACTGGCACAAAGAAAAGTCAGCACCAGTCATCAGAAATGTACCACGATTGATCTGCTTTATTGTCGGCGGTATGAGCTATTCAGAAATGCGATGTGCATATGAAGTCACAAATGCATACAAGAATTGGGAAGTTATTGTCGGATCATCACACATTTTAACGCCTGAAGGATTTCTCAGTGATTTGGGAGCAATTTCTAAGGATGATTAAGCTAATAAGTGATGAATATTGCAATAATTTTTTCTCTCTATCTATTTCCTCATAACGATTCTTGGCTTATCAATGTGATTTTTCTTCTAAACTGTAATTGAATGATGAGAAAAAAGTTTTGAACGACAAAAAAAAATTAATAATATTTAATAACGTGAAAAGTTATAAAAAGTTTAAAGCTTCTGTACTAAACAATTCACATGCGTGTAAAATGGCATCCAACTCGTGTCATTGAATATATTTTTTCATCAAACTCAATGAATTCTTCATTATTTATTTCGGAAGAAAAAAAGTTATTAAGTTTTTTAAAAGCAGTGGCAATCAAGCCCGTGTCGATACCAAATGAAGTATTTAAAGTCTTTTTTTATTGCGTTATTGTTAGCACTTGGTATTATTCTCATTTCTGCCATTTACTGCTAATTCCAAGTGTTCATTTTGTAGTAGAAATTTGGAAATGAATGGAATTTTGGGTGCGGGAAAATGTTGGGGATTGAATAATTGAGGAAATTTGAAGAGCTTCCTTGTGAAAAAATTGTTTTCCTTTTTGAAGGTTTTTTAATTTTCTTTGGAGAACCTTTCAATTTCAAAAATGTGTGGAAAATGCTTAAAAACAATACAAATGTTTGTAATTTATTTTGAAAACCCTACAAATGTTTGAAAATTTTCATGAAAACCTTACAAATGTTCCAAAGTTCTGATGAGAACCTTACAAATGTTTGAAAATTTTCATGAAAACCATACAAATGTTTGAAAATTCTGATGAAAACCTTACAAATGTTCCAAAGTTCTGATGAGAACCTTACAAATGTTTGAAAATTTTCATGAAAACCATACAAATGTTTAAGAAATCATTAGAACCTTACAAATGCTAAATTATGAGTGGAAACCATTCAAATTCTACAAAAGCTCATTATAAAACCTTACAATTCCCAGAACCCTTCAAATTCCAGTCAAACCTCAAAAAAATCTACAAATTATTTAAATTTTGTTTCAATTATAAAAACTGTTTACGGACGATTAATTGCTTTAAATGTTTTAAAAGACAATATTTTAGTTTAGGATTGAATCATTATATTCTACTTGCATAGAAAGAAGAGAAGAAAGTTTACCTATTTATTGTTATGTTCTTTAAATGAAATTTTTGAATGAAAAAAAATGAAGAAATGTTAATGCGAAATAAAAGTTTGCATTTTTATTGCTACTTAGCATTTTGAATAGTAGGAATGAATTTTTTTGAAAGGATTCAACAGAATAAGAAAAAGTTTTTAATATTCAAACAAAAAAGGGAATTATTCTATAATTAAAAAAGCTCTAGTTAGTTCTAGTGCATGTCTTTCTTAACTCAAGAATTATTAAAATAGATTTTTGCATATAGTTGCATGTGAAATAAAGTGCTGACCTCTGCATAATTAATTCTTTGAAAGTATTAAGTCTGTATACTCTTTCTTGTAACTAGATACCGATAATATTTTGAGGCATTTAATGGACATCAGTTAGTAGCTATAATCTAATTAAATGCTTACCTAGCTCGAAAATTATTAACAGTTACACAGGAAATTTGTCACCATTTCAAATTCACATTAAATTATATGCCAATAATCTCCAATAAATATATTTACCGAAAAAATAAATCAAACAAATCAGTAATAACATAAATGAATATCAGAATGAGTACATCCGTTTTTAGAGAAAAAAAATACTTCTATATATCATATACATGGATACTAACAATCTCTTTCTTAAATATTAACAGTAACAAATTGATTCCTCTTAGGTAGAATAATGACGAACAAAAGATAACAAAAATAAATGAATATTTATCCAGCAGATCTAGTTATGAAGAGGTTTTTGGGATGGATTTATGGTTCTTTTATGCAAGATACTTGAGAGATTAGTGAACTTTTGTTAGATGCTTTATTGAAGTTTGGTGATCTGGTTAAACCAATCAAATCATGGATGTTAGTCAACAATGCGATGCTAAGGCCTTAAAATAATTGAATCTTTTGAAAGACAGGTCAGTCTAGACCAATGCTACTCAAACTATGCTGCAAAGCTAAACGTTTGGTATAAAGTTTGAGAACCATTGGTCTAGATGATGTAAAGTTTAGCTTTGACTTCTGAAAAACGGCTATTTTCAGTTTTATTTTTTGGGCCGAAAACAGCTGTTTTTCGTTAACAGCTAAAGAAACTGTCCTAACACAGATAACAGTACTGATGTCAAAGGATATGAAGTATTAGTTAAATAGATAGAGTTGTAGATGAAACGTAAAGCTCGGTATAAAGCTAGTTCAATGTTTTCTCATGGATAACTAAAGTAAGGCTATTTCTTCGGTTTGTTAGGTATCTGCTACTATAATCTATATGCAACATTGATTCAATTATGTATCTGTATCAAATTATATCTAATACCACCGGTAATAAATTATACACTTACTTACTTAGTACTTCAGTTTGTTAGGGATCTCTGACTGTTCTATTATGCGACTGTAGTTTAGAATCCAGATTGTTCTACTAAAATATGAAAAAAAAGGCTTCATCTAAAGATTCTCAAAATACCGGTGCAGATGGACTTTCGATACCAGCACCAGGGGCGTATTCAGAAAAAAGGTTTTTGGGGTCAATCCCCTCCCCTTTTTGGGAATTTTTTTTCAATTTGCAAGGGTTTTTAAGAAAAAAAACCCAAAAACATAAACCATCAAAATTTTCGATCCTTAAAGTCATCAAGAAGCATTTCATATTCCTAAATGTGTTTTTCATTTCTCTCTAAAGTTTACATCATTCAGCCAAAAGCTCTCACCATAACTAGATTTGCTCCTATTCAGTGATCCTACACGATAATATACCTATCAAATTTCATCTTTATAGAAATTTTGAGACAAAAAAGGGAGACATGCAAGCCTCCACTTAAATTTGGAAGTTTAACAAAAAAAAATATTTAAAATGAGATAAAAAAAAGCTTCAAGTCAATTTTTAATCTTAGAGAAACTCATTTTTCAACATTTAATATATTTAATGAAAAAAAACTATATAATGTAGCACGATGAAGTTCATAGTTTGACAAATTATTGATTGAACACCAAGAAAATGAAAATGATTCGAAAAAAAGAGCTGCAACTTCCATTTCTCAGTTCATAAGTCAATGGAAGTTAAGCAGCAGTTCATTAAAAAATAAATATATAAAATTGAGTAAGAAACTCTTGCCTCTATTTTAAGTGATGCATGTGTGCATTAAAAACTAATCAATAAAATCCGCAAAGTATTTATATCATTTATAAAATAAGCTAAGCTTAAAAGTACTAAAAATTAATGTCATCGAGTTGACAAAGTCACTTCGAAAGTGATCAAATCAACACTTTATTGGAAATATACATGCACAGAGGACGTTTCTTACTCTTGCAAAAAAAAAAACATGTCATAAGTTCAATATATTTTGAATAAGATTTACTTCCGCGTGCTTTGCGTGGAAGTTGAGATAATACCTAATAAAAAAATGATACCTAAATATTGGAAGCATTTTATCACTTGTAAAATCATAAGCATTAACATTTAAAACTGCAAGGAAAATATATAATTGCAAAAAGTTCAAAAAAGTATGAAAAAACTTACATGCTGTGTCTTGTTACTTCTGATTTTATTTCTTTTTCAGATCTTCTTAGTCAGGAAGTAAATGGAAGCAGGCTGTTTGCATGATTCAGTCTAAATCTGACTAAAACTTGCTAATGACATAGATATTTTCAATTTAGACGGAAGGTTTTCGTCTGGCACCATACAATCTTCTTGTCTAGACTGGATAATGTCTAGAGCTGTATCTTAGGCGACGTCAAATTTTTAGAGAGGCTGACACTGACGCTGTGTGGCACTTCCATACAAGATTTTGTGAGAAAAAGGGAGGGGGTCTAAAAATCTCGTTTTTTGCTTGACATCATTTATGAATGACCCCTTAGCTAGGGTGGGTGAGGTTAACTCAAATTCCAATTCATTTTCCAAATAAGTTTGAATTTAAACTCCCATTAAAAATGAGTTTAAAAATTAATTTTAGTTTCAATTCAAACTTACTTCAATTATGAATTTTGAGTTAACTCATCAAATTCTACCCACCCTATCCTTAGCTCATGGCAATAAGGGGTCATTCACTTATGACGTCCATGATTTAGGGGGGGGGGGGGTGTTTCTGAGATTTTGTGACACTTTATATTAAAGAAATTTTTTTGAATTTAAAATTTGTGAAAAGGGAGAGGGGGGTCTAAAAATCCCATTTTTTGATGGACGTCATAAATGAATGACCCCTAAGCAATGACCTATGGATCAAGATCGACGGCATTTTCTATTTTTCATGAGGTTAAATCTATTCATATCTAGTTCAAAAGGTCCCAGGGAATGTCTAGTCGGATTTGGGTGCTTTTTCACTGTTCTAGCCATATCAACTCGGTTTGTGTGATGTCAGCACACAAATTATGGCTAGGTACATTGCATTGATATACCCTGGGTCATGCAATTGTGCAGAGTTGGAAATCAATCGTCATAAATGACAAAAAGCATAAAACATACACAAGTCTCATCTGGATGTTCTTCGCATCAAAAACAAACAATAAATTTTCATCTATAAATCCATAATTAAGTTGTAATAGCTGTTGCTAGATCTCTTAAAAATTGTATTGAAATACTGAAAAGCAAAAATAAAAATAACGTTTTTTTTTTTTTTTAAAAAAAAAAAAAAATTTCAAAAGGCTTCAAAAATTCCTTACGTCACTTCCAAATCCCTTCCGACTCAATCAAGATGATGGAATTAATTATAATCTTAAGAAGACAAGTTTTCATAGAATTACTGATTATACTCATTGAATTCTCACAACCACTTTAGAAGAAAGTTTGATGCTGAAAAGATAATGATGAATCCTCGACTGACGTGACGTGAATAATAAAATAGATTTGTTTTTAATTTAAAGCATTATCCTTAAAGATATCCTTTTTATTTCATTTTAACACAAACTTTCGTACAAAAAAAGGAATTTTAAAGTAAATGTTATGAAAAGCTTTTTTAAGAACCATCCATAAAGTATAACAATGTCGATTTTCATTCTCATAGTTATTTTATGTCTTAAAATTGATTAAATATTTACACAATTGTATATGGAACATCCTGCATATTAATTTAATTTAATGTAAAAATGATCCAGGGGTATATTCAGGTGGGGGGAAGTAGTTCCTTGATTAATTTAATTTTTCAGAGATTTTTTTTCGGGAAAAATCTAACGGACGAAAAAAATTTAAACTATAACGGCCAAAAAATATTTGAAATATAACGGACAAAAAATATTTAAATTTTTAAACTGATCAAAATCGGTTATGAACTAATAATTTAAAGACTCCCTGAAGAATTCTGGATACAACCCCTGGATCTTCCAAACCAAACAAAAGGATACCCGGTCAAATAGTGCTGATAATTTTGAAGATTTATCACATTAGAATGTCCAGTAAATTCCGATAGAAACGCCTTCATGGTGAAGAGTTGGCCAAATTATCAAAAGCACTCATTCAGTCACAAAATTTTTTCAGTCCTTTTGTTCCACCATATTTGAATGCTGATTAAATTACACAGTTAATTTACTTACACAACTTAGTTTTGTTGATAACATTATTTTTTTGTTTGATTCACATTATGTACATAAATTTAGTAATTTCCATTATTATACGATCGATTAGGTAGCCTTTGTTGCTGGTTATATTGTTGTTGTTGCTGTTGTTGGCCGGGACGACTGTGGAAAATATTTCAGAAACACATAAATAATAATAGAGGAAAAAAATGCTTTAAGGAAAGAGAATTAAAGGAAATCTTAGAGAAAATAAGAAGGAAAGGAACAAGAAAGGAAGTAAATGAAATTAAGGAAAATTATAGTGCAAAAACAACAACAAAAAATGTAAACTTTATCGAGTAAACGAAACGTGTAAAATGTAATTTATTGCATTTAAAATCAATTACTGCCATGAAGTTTACAAACAAGCTGTATAATATGTCTGATATCATTATTAAGGTTGCAATAAGGTTAAATACTTATTTCTCATTACAGACTTTTAATTTTTATTTCAGAATCTCCAAAACCATCTTAAAATTGATTCATTTTGACGGTAAATTAAAGTATGAACTTGTTAGCTGTTGTAAGGTTTCAGAAAAAGTTTAAACTGTTGTACTTCTTTGAAAGGGGCTAATTTTATTGGAATTGTAAGGTTTTCATTAACGAAATTTGGAATTTGTAAGGTTTTTAATTTGTATGGTTCTGTAATTTTGAATTTAAAAAAGTCGTTAGGAATTTGAATTTTAAGAGTTTATTTTTAGAGTTTATGGGCAAATCCATAAAATAGCGAAACTGAGAAAAAACGATTTACAAAATTTCTCAACTTGGACTGGTTTAAATTCATAAAATCCGTTAAAATTCGTATTAAATAATCGGATTTAGCTGTTTACATAAGAATTTATCCTTCAAACGGTATTCTTTATAACTACAAAAAAGACATTATAAGTCATTAAAAACGATTCAATGCTGATTTGTCTATGAATTTAATTAAACAAATTTGTAAACAATAAAGCTCACACAAGTTTGCATCAAAATTTTGCTGAAAATTTTTTCCTAAAAAGCGCTTCTGCAGGATCGATTGACACTTTTTTCATTAATTTCTTCTTATTAAGTGAGTTAAATCACTTACAGATAAAAATTAATGATATAAAAGTACATTTCAAATATAAAATATTGCTATTCGATCTGTCTAGATTGGTAATTAAGCAATTTTTCGCATTTTTCAAAAATATTTTTTCGTCCGCAGGATCGATTGACACAAGACAAATCTAAATATCTCTTTAATTAATGCTTTTGATCATCAGATAAGTACCTAAACTTGTACATTTGTTGAAAATACACATAATTTGGTACTTAAATAGTGAAATAGAAGAGATTTTTAGGAAAAACAATATTTTTGAGCTTTTTGCCTTCCGTGGATTTGCCCTTATTTTGTAATTTTTATGGTTCTGCAGTTTTGAATTTAGAAAAGTCGCTAGAAATTTGAATTTTAAGAAACCGTTAAAATATTTTTTGAATTTATAAGGTTTTTGGAGTTTATTTTGTAATTTGTATGGTTCTGAATATTTGAAATTAGAAAAGTCGGTAGAAATTTGAATTTTAGGAAACCGTTAAAATTTTATTTGAAATTCAATGATGTTTGAATGATGAAACTTCAATTAAAATGTATTTCATAATAAAATCGGTTGAGCTCAATTAATAATGCAGTTATTGTCATATATCGTAATTAATAGCAAAAAATTCTTTGAATTCTAAACAAAAAAAATGATTCATTTTACACGTTTCAATTATTATTTTTTATTCACTGAAAGCAATACAAACAAAAAGATAAATCACACTACTAAAAAAAAGTATTTAGTAACCACAACCAGATGATATGCAGTAAAAAGTTATCAGTTCAATTCATCATTCTTGTTAGATATTTTGTGCTGAAAAAGTAGAATGTTAAGCATAAAATTTGTCTAAAATTTTGTTAGTTTTAACTAAAGAAAAAAGAATTTACAGAAAATGTGAGGAAATTTCACACTTGACAGTAGAAACTAATAAAGTTAAAAGTTAGAGCACAGATCATTTTTCTTCTTTTTCAATAATCATATTCCCCTTTATTTCTTATCTCTTTCAATTTTTCAATTTTAATTGTATATATACGATTCATATATTCCATTTTTGTTTTTTATTTCATTATATATAACTTTTATCTCATTTTTTTGTGATTCTTATTATTTTTTTGTAACGTCACTTGAAATTATAATAAAATTACTTCCTTTACTTCAGTTGGAATGTTTCTAATTTTTTGAATATTTAATTAAGAATTTGTTAGATTAAATTTCGATAGAATAGGGAATATCCACAATTAATAGATTAATCTCCTTTGTATTGCTTCATACATTTTGTTTACAGTCAAAGAATAATGAAAATAGCTCAAAAATTAACTAATTTTCCACTCCAACTGATTCTCATCTCATCAGTTTGCGCATTACTGTCGTGAAAATTAAAACGATGATGAATAATTAATGAATAAGTTTTGTTTTGTTACGGGGAGGACGTTAAGGTAAAGTTTATATCTTCTTCATACTTGTGGTTAAGTTTGTTTTTTTTCTACTATTTTCACGCCATCTAAGATATTTTTTCATATTTTTTGTTACTTAGCAAACTTTCAACAAATTGAACTTCCATCAAGGAAATTTCTTTTTGGGAGTTGTTTCGGAAATTGTCATGATTAAAATTAATAGGGTTAGAAAGTATTCTGGTCAAGGCTCATAAAAATTGAGAACATTCCAATATATTGGAAAATTTAGATGAAAATAAATTAAGTTGGATAAATTTAATAAATATCCAATCTAATAAAGGAAATTGGAATTTCAACAAAACTGGAATAAATTCCAGTTAAATTAGAATAAATTTCAATTAAATGGAAAATGTCTGGAAGTAATTCTATTCAAAATTGGAATAACTTTCAATAAACTGGAAGAATTTCAGTCAAAACTGAAATTCCAATAAAATTGGAAATACTTCCAATGAATTGTAGGAATTCCATTAAAATTGGAAGATTTCCAGCAAAACTGGAATAATTTCCAGTAAAATGAAAAAAAAAACATTTCAAAAAAATCACTTTAATTAATTTTAATTTTCATTAAGTTATTTAATCCAGTAACCTTTGAACGAGATGGCCTGAAGATGATCAGCAAGAGCCTTTCTCTAAACACTATCATTTCTGGATTTAACTTTATGAAATTTTGGTCTTCTGCTGAAAAATATGGCAAAAATTATCATTGAGCATTATTTCCATTTTTAAGCGATTCCAGTACCCAAATTTTTAGTCTCATTAAACCTATTAATTTCCGAATCATGCAATTTTAAGCTTAGAGATTCAAATAATTGGACAAAGCTTCATGCACTTGAGAGATTTCTTTGAGTTATTCAATTTAATTGAAAGTTTTAAATTAGTCTATTGTATGTTTTTTTTCTGGCTTGGCTTTACGCAATAATATTTATTTGCAAAAAAAATTATCTTGACTTTATCCATTATTTATTACATGTATATGCAAACTATATTAGCGCAAAATGCCACACACAGCAAAAAAATAGTGTCCTTCAATAAAAACCTCCTGTTCATTATTATTTTTTATTCTTTAACAAATGCATTTTAACAAAAATTTACAAAATATCGTTCTATGACTTCCCGTTCCTTATCAGAACTTTCATTTGTTGTTGTCACAATGTTTTTATTTTTTATTTTATCATAATTGAAATTGTTGTTAATTTTTCATCAGCTATAGTAAAATATATGTTCTATCATTATTAAGTGGGATAATCCATTATCAATATCATCGAAAAAAGATGTCATATTTATATGTGTGTGGAATTAATAAACTTCATTACTTTAAATATACTTTTTTTCCTCATTTATATTATGTATATATATAATTTTTTATCCTTTTTTTTGTTTCATAATTTATCATAATTTGTTTCAAAGAGTAGAACGATTCGCAAATTTATTTCACTTAATTCCTCTGATTAATAAGTAATAAGTATAACAATGATTAGGTAAAATCTTCATATCTTGCGCTATCATCTCTCTGGCTATGAACCTAACAAGAATTTTGTTTAATTAATGCGCGATTTTAGGGTGGGATAATTTTTTTATTTGATTTGAAGGAATTTTGAGATTTTCGTCTTATAATCTTATGATTATGTCTGTCATATTGTGTTAATTTTGTGGAATTAAACATAGATTTTCTTAGTTTTCAAGATTAAATCGAATTTATTTGATTAAAAATCCAAAAATTATTTGAAAAATCTTCAACGATCAAATTTAATTTGAATTTCAGTTTTAAGGAAATTTTTAAATTTTGAAAATCCGTTAGAAATTTCATTAATTTGAACAATCGTCAACGGTCAAATTTATTTTGAATTCTCAACGGTCAAATTTAATTTGAATTTTTGCATCAGTTTTAAGGAAAATTTTTAAATTTTGAAAATTCGTTGGAAATTTCATTTTAAAAATCCTCCGCATTCTTCATAATTTCATTTAAAAACTGTTGAAACTTCAAACAAATTCCATCCGACAAGCAACAGACATAAAGACGATGGAAATTCCTTCCGAATACTATCACAAGCTATGCAATAAATGTTTCCGAATTTATCTAAAAATAACAACAGGAATCAACGAAGAAATTCCTGTGAACACAAGCTATCATGAGTTCCAAATAATTTCTATAAAGAATTTTTTTTGATAAATCTGAAGGAATTAGCAATTCGAGAGAAATAGTCGAAGATTTTACAATTACAACAGCAATAGAATAATCTTTTTTTTCTCATTTATAAAATACCTATTCGAGAAACTGAGAATTTAAAGTCGATTAACGAATGAAAAATCGGAACTAAGGAGACAAACTTAAAGTCTCGATAAAAAATGGTGCAAATGTACATTCTGGACATTGAGAGGTTTTAATCTTTGCGAGAAGCACGCAGCTACATTTATGAAACGCCAACTACAATACTTTTTATTTTTTATTTTCACACTCAAGTGCAAATACCGAAATGAGATTGTAAATGTCTTTCATCCCGCAAAGCATGTAACAGCAATGAGGAGGAAAGGAATTGGAACCGAATACTATGTATGAAAAAGCCAAAATGATAAAAAAAAATTGTCCCTAAAAAATGTTTCCTTTTCTTTAAATACTTTTAAGTAAGATTAATATCCTTTTTCATGTATATTACGATGAAATACCTAAATATAGTCAACAAGGCTTCTATATATATAGCTACATATTCAATGAAATGCTTCTATACTTTTTTTTATAATAAATTTAATCATGAATGATTTTATTCTGATTTTCATAGCTGTTCTGGCAAGAGAAATGTATTGATTGTTGCTCATTCAAGGAGTGGATCTTGTTTTATTATTTATTTATTTTAAAATTGATTCGTTGTTTTTATTTCTGAAATTAGTAGTTGTTGTAAGGTTTTCAATGAAATTTTAAACTTTGTAAGGTTTCAAAGCATCTGAAACTGTTGTATGGTTTTCGTTGAATTTTACTTTGCTGTTGTAAGGTTTTCATTAAATTATTTAGCTGTTGTATGGTTTTAATTGAAATTTATTTTTGCTGTTGTATGGTTTTCAATGAATTTCTAACTGTTGTAAGGTTCTAGAGTATATTTAACTGTTGTAAGGTTTCAGAGCATCTGAAACTGTTGTAAGGTTTCAGAGCATCTGTAACTTGCAGGGTTTCAGAATATCTTTTAAAGCTGTTGTAAGGTTTTTAAATCTCTAAAAGCTGTTGTGGGATTTTCATAAGAAAGTTTCCACTCCTTGAATTTTTTTCTCATTCATTTATGGAATATTTATTTGATAAAATAGACATTTAAATGTGTTCCAATCAGATTCAAGAGTTTTTAGCTCATGAATGAGTTTGTGTCTGTGTATTTTTAAGGAGATTAAATTCTTTAATTCCATCTCTTTTCCTCGATTTATTGCTACGATTTTAAGGTTTTAATTTTTTTATTCGTTCTCTAAAATAACTAATTATTCGATCTATGCTTATTACTGTAAAACGCCTTTTCGATTTTTTTTTGTCTCGCAGTTACTTAATTTTATAATGTTTGCTGTCACCAGTTATCAAAGTTTTTTTGTTATTTTCTCTATGTTTATCTTTACTTTTTTTTGGTTATTCTTTATGATTCACATTGAAAGCTTTCTTGAATCTTTTAAACAAAAGGAATCATCCAGAATGACACGCTGTCGAAAACTGCCTCGAAATAGGCAATTCTATGGCAGCGGACAACTCAGGAGTGTTTAGGATAGATGATAGAATGATAGATGAAGAATATAAACAAGTTGTGCGAATAAATTTAGAAATGGCAAAGAATTTGTGGCTTAATGACGTCTATTTCTGCTGTGCTTCATTCCATGACCCAAGGCAATGTGTCTATAATTTATCCAAAAGAGGATCGTAATTTGAACATCATTTACAGTCGATGACTAAAGTCCACAATCTTCAGCAATTTATGTCCATAACATCGACTTCTTTACCCTGAGGCTTACTAATCTTTTTTGTATTACATAATAAAGTCAAATTATTCCACAATATATACCTTATTTCATAATACAGTACATTCTGATGACTAAATTAATTTATATAGCTTGAGTCTGTTTTTAATGAGACTTTTAAGTTACATGACGAAGATGCAGACTACGGAAAGGTCAGAGAACTTGCTTAGAGCTTAAATTGCTGAATTTGACAATTTTCATGCTTAGAACATGCTTTTGACAGCGAATTGCATCTTTTTTTAAGTTTTTAAAGACTACTTTATGGATAAACAGACGATACACTAGATTCCGGATTGATTTGAGTCCCAGTGCCTGAATTATGGATAAACAGCAAATTCACCAGATTTTTAAGATTCCACGAATTTAATATCAGCCCATCACTAAGTCCACCACTTTGCCATTTCGATAAGGACGCAAAGAATTCCAATTAATCAAAAATGAGAGTTTATTTTTGGCAGGTAGAATAAAGAAATTTTTTGTTGAATTAATTGACATTAAAAATTTTTTTACACATGGTTTACACATTCACTATGCAACAAGAACTAAAGAAACTAGGTCATTTTAGTCATAAATCAATGCAATCAAGAGAAAAGCATCAACACATGAGATATGTCTATTATGCTGTTATCAAGTTAAGTCCAACTCCATTCTTTAATTAATTTCATTACACAATGCACGGTGAATAATATGAGGTGAGGTTAAAGATTAATTAATTAATGTGTGAAAATGCAATGAGATTATTTTTAAGTATATTAAATATGTATATATGTGTGTGTTGTGTGTGTGTTTGGGAGGATCTCTGAGGATATTTCTATAACTTCAAATATTATCTTTCATTAGAGATAGAGATATGACACATAGAACTTTTTTTTTTGTTTAAATTTAATAGTTAAAAATGAGTCTTAATTCGTTTACTTGAATTTACTGGCGAAGACATTTGACAATTCATTCATTGCTGCATTCGTGACTGCTTGTCCGACTTGCTGATTGATCTGCTGACGCATTTGTTGGGGGATCAAGTTCTGTAAGTTTCCCGTACTGCTACTTCCTCCACCCGGTCGACTGTATTAATTATTTTTGGTTTAATTATTTTCTTTTTAAACGCATATCGAGAATTTTTGTTTTTTTGGTATTTTTTTTTAAAAATTAGAGAACGACTTAAGCAATCAAATGTATTTGTTAGCTAATTATTATGTTTTTTTGTCCACAATCTTTCATCCTTTTATAGTTTTTATGTCATCATAATCATTTAAATTTGTTTAATTATCTTTATTTTAATTTTTTTTTGTATCATAAATTTTATCATTAAGTTCCCTATTTTGAAGTTTCTTTTGAGAGCATTTTCGTTATCATTTTTATATTTGTTATTTGTTGGTGGAAAATTTGAGAATTTTCAATCAAATTTTCCACACAACACGTTGATTAACTTTAAGGTTAATTTTGATGTTTTAGAAAATTATTCGAATTTGAGAGGTTTTATTGAGAACCATACAACAGTTTATGATAAAACTATACAAATGTTTTAATGGAAAACCACACAAATGCTTAGTAATGCTCAAAAACCCTACAAATTTTTGTATAAACTGTTGTACGGTTCTCAATACACTTAAAAACCATACAAATGTTTATGGAAAGCATTTGTATGGTTCTCAAAAATTCGACAGACCTAAAGTTAATCATGAGATTCACGGTTTTCGCTGAAATTCAGCAAATATCTCTTCTTATTCCCTGCCTTAGCATAATAACTAAACATTTCCATGAAATGCACTCAAAATAAATTAGATTTAATTAATAATTTCTTGTTTTCTTTTTGTCATCATAATTATCTTATAAGTCATAACGTATGAATGTGAGATTTGAAAATGAAAGACAGATTTAACGTCGACTGGTAGGGAAAAAGAGAAGTAAAATAGAAAATATTCATTATTTAATGAGAATTGTGTTGCGACTAATATGATGCTGAGATGTCATCATATTCAATTTTTTTTAATCAATTAGAAAAGCAAATTTAGTGTTGAATTTTTGTTTTGTTTTTTTGAACATCGAAATGACGATGATACATCCATTTATGTCACATACAGAGAGTATCACATTTATATGGGGTAATTAAACAAATTTAAGGAAATAGCTATTCGTAATATTTACCCAATTTAGGTCATAAATTAAGCAAATATTCCAAATTTCACTATTTTTAATTTTGAATCACTATCGATTTCCAATTGAATCTCTTTTTATTAATGATTAGTCGTATTAGTAGCTTTATCTATGAGTGCAAAGCATCCAAAAAGTGCAATAATGATTAGAAACTTTTTACTTACGATGGAATGAGTGGAGCTGGTAAAGCTTGTCCCGTTGGTCGACTTCCTGGAACTGGAGGTGCTGCACCGCCGCCTAAATGGACATACAAAAGCATTTATCAGTTTGCCATTCAAAAGTATTAAATAAAGTTAATCTACAAACCTGGTCGATTAGGAATTGCTGGTGCTGGTCGATTTCCAGCAGGTGGAGGCGGTCCGCGACTGGTTGGTCCGCCTATTGATCCGAGTGAGCCCTGAGAGGTTGAAAAATTAGACTGCTGTGGATCTACCAAAACGAAAGAGAAAAAATTTACTTGTTGGACAGGAGCATTCTTCCTATTGCCACCGGGACTTGGTGGCGAAAGTCTTGGATTTTCACCTGTTGGCAGCCAATCATTTTTAACTGGAGCTGGTATTGGAGTTGAAAAAGTTGCCATTGTAACGTCACCTAATAGATTTAAATATAAATTCCAAAATTAATTCAATTCAAAACTCCAATAAATTATTTTAAAAGTCGTACCGATGATTCGTAGAGCTTCTTTGCATGCATGGTACATCCTGAGCATTTCTTCACGTTTTGCTGCTTCTTCTGGACTCTCTTCCATCATTTGTGACTGTCAATGTTAATTGTTCATTTAGACTCAAATCGCACAAAAACAAAGCTGTATTGTTAATTTTAATTAAATTTACCTGATCACCGCTTGCATACAAATGAGCCAATAACTCTCCATTGATAAAGTCTTTGGCATTATTGACAACTAAATACATGATAGCTTTTGGTACCATGTCTCGTGTTGTTTTCGTGACAATTCTCATATATGAATCAACCAAATTTCTAATTGTCTCAACTTGTCGTTCCAATTGTGGATCGAGTGAACTTGTTTGTGTCTCGCCAGATTCCTGTAAATCATTTCATATTTATGCATTCAACGAATAAATCAAAAAACTACTAAAACTATTTAAAAAGTTAGGAAAAAAAAACACAAATGAAATTCTTTTTTTATCCTATCGACTTTTTTTTTGTGTGGATATAAAAAGGACTAAATGGAAAAAATTTACATCGTTATGAATCGTTTACGTTGATAGTAATTTTGTTCGTCATTTACAGTACAAAAATATATATGTGTTTGCAAAAAATTTCGAAATGCATGCCTTATTTATGTGCTGAGCTTTCGAAAAAATTCTTTTTTTATTCTGAACGTGGTTTTTGTTGTGAATTTAAGGCCTTTCAACAGTTTTTCTTGGTTAAGGTGTCTCAAAACCCTACAATTGTTTTTAAAACCCTACAATTGTTTTTAAAAACCCTACAATTGTTTTTAAAAACCCTACAAATGTTTTTGAAAACCGTACAACAGTTTTCTCTTAATAAAATGGTCTAGAACCTTTCAAATGTGTTTTTTTAAAGCCCTACAAATTCTTAATAAAATGGAATATTTTGAGAACCTTACAAATGTTTTTGGATCTTGTCGAATATTTGAATTTAACCGTTAAAATTCCCGAGAAGTTCAAAGTTAAAGTTTTATGATAGATTTCAAAAATACTGAGCCATAAACCTCAAATTTAAATTAAAAAACTCATCTACTCAATAAATAATCTCCAACTTTACAAATGTTCTGTATGTAATTAAAACTACTCTAAACCTTACAAGCTACAAGCATGAGTAATGTATAGAATATGGATTTTATGTAGACACAGTAAATGATATTTAATCCAAAATGTACTCTCTATGTTACAACGAATAGATAAAGTTTTAAACTAATATTTTGTCATGAAGCTATAAAACATCTCATGACTGTCAACGGACCACGTTAAATCATTTTTTCGAACAGTTTGAGTAAAAAATTTTATGAAAAAAATTTTAATCAAGCAAAAAAATTCAAAACAGTGAAAGAAAAAGTTAGAAGAATGGAAATATAGTCTATGAAAAAATGATGAGAAAGAAAATGGATCAAATATCGTCAAACAAGCAAAATTTATGAAACAAAAAGGTCAAAAAATGTGTGCATAGAATGAAATCGTGCTTAAAATGTTACTTAAATAAATGGATAAATTAGATTTAATAAGAAAGGTGATATAAAAAAGCAAACGAAAGTAAATAATTGTCTTATCTTATTCATACATTAGAACCAACCTCTGCTCCTTCCTGCTGATTATTTTAAGAACAGTTTAATAATTCATTCATTTTAGTGGGACATTTTAAAATAAATTTGTCGTTTTTTTTGTTGAAGAGAAAGAATTGAAAAGAAGATTTTTTATGAGAATCTTTTGTTGTATCAATCAAACACAAAAAATTTTTTTTTGTTGTGAAAATAATTTAAAAATTTTTTCATGTTAGTTAGTTCAATTTAAAAGCCATGACTTTGTAACTCAAAAACTGTGCACATCTTCTGAATTTTACATCATTAAATCGTGTATGTGTTTTTGTAATCAAATTAAAAGTTAACGGAGTGAGAGACAAAAGAGTAAATGATTGAATAAATTAAACTTACATCTTCTCCATTTGGTGCTGCTTCTTTTTCAGGATAAACGCCGGCTCGAAGGAAGGAAGCTTTCCATGAATCAACATCATCTGTGCTTTCACACGACAACTCAAGTGTCTTCAAATCCTATGAAATGTGGGAGAGAGAAGGGAAATAATTTATGAGATTGCGATAAAGCATGCTTGACAGTTTTTAGTGTGCTGTAAATCATTTTATATTTTTGAATAAAATTAACGACTTTTTCAAATTTAACGGATTTTTCAAATTTGAAAATTGTCTCAAATTTTAATTTAAATTCCAAGAATACGTTAAGTTTGAATATAAAAAATACGTTAAATTTGAATGGGAACAGATCAGCGTACCTTGTAAACATTTCGTCCTTCTGGATTGAATAAAGCGAATGTATGACGTCGTGACATAAAGCCTTGTTCAATATCGCGTAATTTAAGTCCGTCTAATGGTAGCATGAATTTCTTTTCCTTTTCATCTTCATCTTTATACCATGAAATGCTTTCGGATGTCAGCACGAACCAGTAAGGTCTTGAGCTTCCTGTTTTGATAATCATAATCATAAAAAAATGTTTTTCATTATTGAGGGCGAATATTGATGAGTTTGGACAAAACAAAAACTAAAGATTGGAAGTTAGTAGAGATTAATAAATGCATATGGCGAGCATATTTTCTGTTCAAGCACCAAGAACATTAGGATGAAGAAAGTATATCGTACATGATAAAAGCAAACATGAATGAAGAACATGAAGGAAAAAAAATCTTTTGCTAATCATGTTATATAAAAAAATGGGTCTGAAATTTTGCGGAATCAAATACACACCAATTATAATCAGAAGAAACGTCTTGAATGCTTGCATTATTTCCAACATAATTTATGAGAGTGTGTGTGAGTGAGTGTTGGTTTTAATTGTTTGTTCGATTGATTGATTGATTTAATTTTCAGCATGTGAAATAATAATGAGGGGCAAGGCGAATAAAACGTTTTTGAAATAATATAAAAGTAAAATCATAAATCTGCATAAATCATAAGTAAATAAAGTAATTATAATTAATACAGTATGGATGTCTTACCCTTCATAATTCCCAAGTTTTGAATGCACATATGACCTTTTCTGATCACCTGATTACCCAAACTTCGCGTTCCCGTCTTTGTAGCATTCTCTGTCTTATTTTGAGCATTAGCAAATCCTATGAAATCCTCATGATTTGTATTCATATATGCTAATTCATAATCTATCATTAAGATCAATTGCTCCTTGCACTTTTGCTCACACTGTCTTATGTGTGTCGTAATAATTCTCTCAGCTTCCTCACGCAATCTTGGATAGCGATTCATTTTCTCAGCACAATATCTGACGACATTCGATAGCTCAACGACAACCAAGTCAACACATTTCAATACGGGCTCTTTAAGTTGAGAAATTTGACGCTTTGTGATTGCTTCGAATGCCATGTCGGGCGTGAAAAGTCCAACGCGAATACCGTGGATATTACGAATGGCAAATGAAATTTCACGGCGAAGTTCCTTCTCATCGCATGACATTTTAACGATTTCAAAGCGTAATCTGGAAGCGGTGAGAGAAAAAACAGAAGCAGAAAATAATTGATAAGTTTGTTAGGAACGAACGAACGAATGTGTTAATTGAGAAACATTTCTCATGATTCAAAACATGTCAATAGTCAATAATAGATAGAGCTTCTGTTTCAAGTCATGAGCAAGTTTGCCTAATTAAAAATGTAGAAATGAAGTACGAATATTTAAATACCTTTCATGGAAAATGCGGTTAATTTTAGCACCACCCGAAAGCTCATTTGTGTTGACTAATGCAGAACCAGAACCTTCAATTGTTCGTTCGAAATCGGATTGAAGTTGTTGAATCATCCTGTAATTAGAGAGTTTTGTGGAATTTCCATTAATCAAACATGTCATCATCAGAATTAATAAAGAGAGGATAGAGACACATACTGTAACATAGCTTTGGTTTTAATACTGGGATCGTCTGGACGAAAATGCTTAAATTGCTCAACATCCTTCTCCAATGTCAACATTTGTTTCTGCATTTTGTCTCTTAGTGCTGGTAATGTATCGCGAATATGATTAGTAAGTTGTTGATTAAGAACTTTCTGTAAATATGGAGATCCCAATTTGTCAGCCATGTGTCGATATGATGGATGGCTTAAGAAGAATTTTCGCTCCGCTTGCATTGCCAATGTGATGTCCTTTCGTCCTTCAATATCCTTTTGTGAACGATTAACGACACCAATGTATCCTCTTCTCAACGGTAAAAGACGATTCTCAAGAATATCACGTGCATCAGTTCCTTCGTCCATCAAATCTAACTTTGTTATAACACCAATCGTACGAATACCTTGAGGATCGACCTCTTTTGCTAATTTAAGAGCATCTGAATTTGCCAAATCAGTATTGGCAGGCGTTACAGCAAGAATCAAGCATGTCTCTTTCTTAATAAATTGGAAAATCATTCCTTTAATTTGCTGCTCAATGTCTGCTGGCTGGTCACCAATTGGAACTTTTGTCAGACCAGGCAAATCAATTAATGTCAAGTTGAGTACTGTAAAGAGTAATAAATTAAGTTATAAGCCCTAATTAACAATTAAATCTGTGACTTACCGTGAGGTGAATATACTCGAAGATTAATGGGGATATTTGAGATACCCTTGTTACTTCCCGTAACTCGATCAGTTTCATCCTCAATCTCTTTTCGTATCTCATCAAAATTCATAAACTTTTTGCCTTTACAATGTAAAAATTCACCAAACTCGACATTGCCATGCATAAGCTGTAGAATTAATGGTCGTCGAGTAACAATGCCAGAACCTCGCGGTAAAAAGTCCCTAAGAAGAAAAAAAAATTGTATTATTATCAATTATTTGGTTATAAACAGGTTTTTCGCGCTTCTTATGTATGACGACGGATGAATGGTGCTGCTTGCTCGAAAAAGAATGTCAAGGTCAATAGAAAGAATTCTTTCCTCTCATTGCTATTTCATCACATTTTCATGTTTCTGTTATGTTATATAAACACACAATGAATGTCGAGTGATTGAAGACACAAAGTCTTTATGTCCGAGAAGCTCTCTTGTGCCTGTGTGTACAATTTCTGTGCGAAATGAAAACAATGAAAAAGCATTTTCCTAATAAATGACTCATATATCGCGCAATTTATTCACGAACTGAGAAGATTGTAAGATGTAAAATCAAGATTGTACATCTGCTGGTTGATGCTTCCATGAAAAAATATAAATCTCTCGCTAAACGATCCATAAATATTATTTCTCTCTTGAAAATATTTCAAATTGTTGCGTGTTTTAACCCATTTTTCATGAAACAATGCTGCAAAAGGGTCACATTGGGCTGGTTGTTCATAAATGTCTTGCATTTGTTAGTTGAATTCATTTGAAAGCCTTACAAATGTTCATCAAAACCTTTCAAATGTTTTAATATAATTTGTAGGGTTTTGAAATTTGAAACGTAATTTGTAGGGTTTTGAAGCTTTAAATGTAATTTGTAGGGTTTTGAAATTTGAAATGTAATTTGTAGGGTTTTAGAATTCAAATTTTTCAAAACCGTTATTATTTTATCAATTTTGTAAGTTTTCATATTGATTTAATCATGACAAATGCGTTTAAATCACCGGCAACGACTTTAATACTGATTCATAAAGACAAGCACAAAACATTTTCGTAGGAATGAATGAATTATTAATTTAAATCTGGCCATTAGAGATCTATACTGGATCTTTTTCAAGGGAATTGACTGATGGTGATAATCTATGTTTTACAACAGATTTCATAAAACCTCTGTAATACAACAGATAAGGATAAATATAATACATAATTTATCATTTGGTAAGCCAGAAAAACCACGAAAATTTCCTAATAACTCATATGCTCGCTGCAAATTAGCGCATAACATGATTCATAACCGCTATTATAAAATAATTTTCACTTTCGTGTGTAGTTTTTATAAATAAAGCAAGTTAATTTATTTGTAAAACAATGCAATTGACTACATAAACAGAAGTAATTGATAAAGCGAAAATTAGAGACAGGCAGAGAGTAACAAGTGGATTTTCTTAATTTCCTGCTAGTCGATACCTCAAGTTCATGTTTTGAGCAAATATTTCAAGAGGGTTTTAAGTCTGACGCAATCAAATACAATTAGCACTTGACCGGATAGCTTAGTTAATTAATTATATAAATATGTTTGTATTTTTTTTGGAAAGCAAACCATTGAGGAATGCCAACATATATCTAGAAACGAAGACACAAGAAAAATTTAAAGAAAGTCCTCGTGTTATAGATCGAGGGACTTCAGCGCATTTTTGTGTTAGCAATCAGTATTTGATTAGCAAAGTACTGCGTATTAAATAAGTTTATCAGGAATATTTTGTGACTTAAATAAATTCGACGGCTCGATAACGGTTTTTTGGCATTCAAATTTTCTAACGGTCAAAATATATTTGACAATTTCCCGCGTAAATACACTTGAAAATCATTAATTATAGTATAATTAACAATTTTTGTGGGTAATTTTCATATTTTAAAATGGTTTGTCATTTAACGGTTTTTTGAAATTCAAATTTTCTAACGGTCAAAATATATTTGAAATTATCCCACTTGAAGTTGGCTCTATTGTATTGAAAACAAAAAATCATTAATTATAGTATTTAGCATTGGTTTTGAGATTTTTAACTATTCGTCGCCGCAATAACTCGATGGCACCGAGCTAACGCAAAAAACCAGAACTCTCTACGATGTCTAGATCAAAAGTTTTTGCAAGCAGCCAGCCGACCAGCCGACCAGCCGAACAAAGTGCATTATTAAGCTACCTTTTTGAAACAAGTTTCAAAAATGCGCTAAAAATATATGTTATAGGGCGCATGAGCATAAGCAACTTTTTTTTTCTCCATTGATTTCCTTAAATTGGTATATTTGAGACGTCTTATAGAATTTTTTTATACTCTCCAACGTCTATTGTTAATAAGTATATGAAGATGTCTTTTTTGCAGCTACATTGACGTCTAAAATTACAATCGAAGAGTGATGAACAATGAATGGCATGACATCATGTTATTTTTTGCCTTAATGATAAAATCCCGACTGTATACAGGCAAGATCTTTTACATGTCATACACAAGACTGTGAATTTTATTTTAAATTTAATTTTTCAGTACCTAATTTTAGTGCTTGATTGCTATGCGAGCAAGAAAAGAAGTAAATTGATGTTGTAAGACGAGAATTTGTCGAAATAATGTCAATTAAAGTACTTAGTCTTTAAGTCTGACTATGAATCATTCGGTTGACGGACTAACATTATTTTTTTACAAACAGAAACAAAAATGATTAAATGCCTTCGTTTCTTTGATAACAAAATAATGCCACTGATTATGACTAAATGACGATAAATATTCTACTAGTTCTGTTGTCATTTACTTTTGCATGTTTTTAATCTTATCACAAAAGAAGAGACTGAATCATAATCATATAAATTAATTGAATCGTGTATGATTCATTTGTCAACTATTTATCATCCACCTACAAATTAATGATGGATATCAAGTTATACAATGACTACATTATGGATAGGAATTTTTTTTTTTGACAAAACTGTGTCCTTTACACGATGACTACTCGTCGAAAAGTGAAAATCAATATTTGAGTACGAGATAATTCAATGAAATGACACCTTACAAATTTAATGGTTTTTATCATTATTATGCTTGTCTAGCATGAATTAGGTGACGAATTGCTTTGAAAAATCGTCAATATCGTAATGCTTCCCCATATATATACACTCATTCATTCAACATGACTTCAATTGTTTTTATTATCACTGGAACATTTTTTTTTTCATGGGCGTAGAGAGGCGCTTTATATAGTCGCATAACTCTTTTTTTTTGTTGCGAAAAACGTACAGATACTTTTATAATTCACTGAATTGAATAATAGACACACAAAGTATTTATATGCGAAAGTTTTTCACTCATGTTTTGAATCCTTGTCCTTCAACCGTCACTGGATCTTTTTCTCACTTTATATTTTGCTTGCTTGTATCGCGTAATGTACTTTACGAACACATATTAAGGCACCATCATCGATTTTTCGATAGATTCTTTGAAGTTTTTTTTCACTCGATTTTTTAGTCATTTTTTACCGACTGGATGCTGACTTTATCGTCGAGATATACTTACTTGCCAACAAAGTTCTCTAATACAGATGATTTTCCAGCAGATTGCCCACCAACGACTGCAATTTGAGGCAAATCAATTTGCATATGAACACCTAAACTTGTGAATGCATCTTGTAGCTTATTAATGATGGGAATTAAGCTTTCCATTCCCACGTTTCCCGACATGGCTGGTCGGAATTTGTTTTATACACAATTCACGAGAAAAAAGACTTTAAAAATCCAACTTTTCAAAAGTTTTTCACGACTTTTCAATTTTCTCTTGATTTTTTTTTTAAATCAATATCGGGGAGCAACAACTAATTGGAATTTATTTTTAGCGACTTTTTTCAAAAGCTGATTTCCCCCTAAGACTATTTTTTCAAAATTTTAAAAAACCGTTAATTTCACTTTTAGATATGGTCTTTATTTTTTTTGAGCTGTATAATAATAATATAACTTACAAAATGGATTATACGACGACGACACAAAATTTACAAAAAATATGGTGTAATTCGTTGCGGTGGAACGACTCGTTCAGTATCAGGAACGGCATTAAATATCTTACAATTTCTTTGTTTGCTAGTGTCGAATGATAAAATTGAAGCAACATTTCCACAACGATAGCAATAATTTGGAGCACTCCAAACAGTCACTAGCTTCTCGCCAAACATATACTTGATTCCCTCATGAACTAATTGATGCGCTCGACAAATTAATTCCAATGCATTACGTTCCATAAAGTCTTGAGTCACAAGAGATCCAAACAGCCATCCAGCTCCTCTCGGCGATTCTGCCCACGTATCTAATGGATGAATTGACTATTAGTCTTATAACTTAGTTATTAAGTAATAAAGCAAGCTTACCCATGTCTTCTGGATCTGACCAGACTAAGTCACAAAAGGCACCTTTATGTGGAATTTCAACATTTCTATTGATCGTTCGGATTTGATCGAGAGTCTTAACTTCAGGACTTAAACCTCCATGGACACAAAGAATAGATTCATCGATAATTGCAGCAATTGTGAGCAAGTCAAAGACTCGACAGCAAGCTTTCCATGCATTTACATTGCCATATTTTGTCAAGCATTCATCATAAAATCCATAGACTTTTGTAATCTGCCTTGATTCGTGATTGCCTCTTAGTAATGTAATACGATCTGGATAGCGTGCCTTTAATGTCAATAAACGAGTAAATGTTTCTAAGCTGTAATATCCTCGATCCACAAAATCACCCATAAAAATATAGTTCGTATCAGGCACTTGTCCACCGCATCTAAATAGCTCTTCGAGATCATAAAACTGTCCATGGATATCGCCACAAACTGTTACTGGAAGATCGACTGGATGAATATTGCTTTCTTCAATCAAATAGTCACAAACGATGTCGCACAGCTGCTTCAGATCATTCTCCGGTAAATATTTGCACTCTTTTGCGATTTCTATCCACTTGTCTAGATGAGCCATTTGATTTAATTACACTAAAATTGATTAAAACTTTGTTTCTGTTTTTTTTCTCACTTAAAAGAAGGGGTGTGAAAATTTCATAATTTCAGAAACTTTTGAAAATTAAAAAACCGTTTTTTTTGTTGAATTTATGAAATAAATTTTATTCAAGTAAACATCGAAATTTTAACAAATTTACAAAAAGCAGACTTATTTAATGAACCTTTTCTGTTGTCTTAATCGATAGATATCATTAGCCGGTGGATTTGCTGTACCTGCATTTTCATCATCTGAATCATCACCTCCACCTGGCAAAATTCGTCGTCTCTTCATGCCTTCATTCGTATATTGATGACTTTCGTCCACAATCCAATGGACCGATTTTGCTAGATCAAATAGCTTCGTGTCTAATCCATTTTCAGCTACCGGAACTGGTGCTACAAATGAACATTATTAGTATATAAGGGCATAGATAATGGATACACTTACTGTCAATTTTGATTTGATTAAATACATCAATCAGCTTATCAACAGACACAAATGGACCTCTGAAGCATACAGGAGGCGGTATAACGGCACATAATGAAGCCAAAGCTGGTGGTTGTGGAAAAGTGCCGCCGCTACCCATTGGATGTTCACCATTATAAGCATTAGACTTTGGCTTGAATGGAATCATTTGTGAGAAATCAGGTCGAGGCAAAACTTTTTGTGATTCTTCTTCCTCCGTATTTTGCTGGACGACTTTTTGACCTGTACTGATTGACGAGATTTCATGATAACCAACCGATTTAAGCTCTGGCTGTGTACATGGGAATAAATCAAGGAACTTATATCGATCAATTAATTGTGCTGTCTCTTTTCCTTCATATTCTTTCAAGTTCTCTAAAACAGCACTTCGACGACGCTCTACTTTCACAATCGATGACAAATCACCAATATTGGATTCAAATTCTAAAAATTTATTCCAGATTTGGACAGACAATTGATTTGTTAACCCTCCACTGGATAGAACTCTCTCAAACAGAACTCTTGTATTGTTATCCTCATTTAAATGCGACAAGTAATCAATGTAGCACAAGACATATTCAGGACTTCCTCCAAATCTCTTCAGGCCCAACTCGAAAATTCTAAATGCAATATCCTTATCCTTACTACAATAATATTCCATTAGAGCAGCAGCCACAAAGACATGATAACGTGATCGGACATCTTCTCTTGCTTTCTTGAAAACAGCACGAGCTGACTTGATTCCTTCCGCTCGTCTTGTGAATTTCATGTATTGGATGTAAATCTATTAAAAGAACGAGATTTTAAAGGATTTTTAAGCAGCTTGAGATAAGTTAAAGCTTACCAAAGTTGGATCAATATCGGAAATTGATAAGAACTTGTTATACATTTGATGGACTTTCTCGTACTTTAATCGACCTTCCTCAAAATCAGCAAATATGAAATATATCAGAGCATTTTTAATCATCACGCCATTTATAGCTCTCTCTAAGATATTTGAAACTTCATCGTAGAATATTTTTGCTGCATTTGTGTCCTAAATTGTTGTAGAAAATATACATTTTTCAAGGTTTACAAAGTTAAGGCAATCGAGGAACATTCGAGGTATTGTTAAGTTTAAGTAAGTAAAACACAATTTGCGAAGGCTTTATGAAATTTATGATGAACTGAATTTCCATCAAAGTGTGCTATGCGATAACTTTTGGACATACTGTCTTAGACATGAGCCTAGTAAAACGGAACTAACGGATATCTTGTATACAAGATTCTTATGGCTCGAAAATTGAACCATCCAGACACAAAATCAAGAAATTGTTCATCAAAATTTCAGTGACCTTCAAATTGACAAAGAAAAAAGACAATTGGAGGTTTCGACTTTTTGCAACATGGTTCCATCAAAATGATGAATTTATTGCACATTCACTAATATTTTTTTTTATATCATCACAGTATCAAACTTATCACAGATAAACTCTCATTTATCAAAGATGCTGTAAGGGAAGAAATCTTGAGATTAATATTATAAATACATACGGCTTTTTCGGTCAGGTGCTTTGCTGTTACGTCCAGATATTGCGCTGCCATGATCCAGAAGCTGAAATGAATTTCATTAGATCTATTTTCTAAAGTCTTGATGATCAGAAACTTACGAAGGATGATGACACATTACTAGCAAGCACTGTTCAGTCGCAAACATGACACGTCTAGAAACCAGTGCTGTATCTTCACTACGAAGTGGATTTGACTTCTCGAAGTTGATGAATTTTCTCCATAATTCAGCCTAGTAAATGTTCAGATCAATATGCCGTGGATTCTAATTTATTAAGCAGTAAATCATACCTGTTTAAATTCCTCTTTTGTCAATGTTGGTGGAACAGCAGGCAAATTCCTATTCAAGCCTTTTGTGAAGTTCTCAAGTTCTTTTGCGACACGACGAGCATTCATGTAGTCTCGCGATCTTTCTAAGCTCATTTTCTCAGAAATGACTGGATTAATGTTATGCTCAAATTGGATATACTCCTTCCATAAAACTTCTATGCCGATAATAGGAGTCAAAACAGCTTTCTGATAAACTTTGCGTATGGCAGTGATTTTTTGATTCTCAGCAAAGCTTCCAATTGGTTCGAAACTCTTCAAGAAGTTGATATAATCAGACCAGATTGAGAACGAATGAAGATCCATTCCGATTTTCTCTAGAGCAAAATCATAGGCTTGTGCAAGCTTTTCTCTGTAATTAATTTAATTAAGTTAGTTAGTGGATATTTACGAGAAAATTGATTAATTAACTTACTTATGTGTGCTAAGTCCAGCCTTATTTTCCTTTACATAAGTTAAATAAAGTTTCCATAAATCAAGGTTCAAAATTTTCACAAGACATCGCTGGAAGAGCTTCTCAACTCTCTCAAAATTCTTTGACTTCATTTCCTGCTCAATATAAATCTTCCAGTATCGAGCAGTTGTTGGAAAAATAGCTACAAGGGATTCATAAAGCGACCGTACTTCATTGCAATTTCTCGATTGAGCTTCTCTTAACAGAATAGACCAGCTTTCAATATCATACGGTCGCAATTCGACTGTCTGCTGAGCTCTGACAAGTCTCTCATGTCCCCATTCCTGAAATATTAAAATAAATTATTAACTGGATGTTTGGATTTTGTGAAATTTTGATGAATTAGAAATTTTTTGCGACAATAACACACATCCACAGTCTGTGAATGGCAAGTAATTAAGGAAAATCAATGATCAGACTCACAATATCAATTTTTATTAAATTATCTCCCATGATTAGCCGATTTGGAATTAACAGACAATTAATGTATTTTTCACTTCACAATTTACTCTATGCTGTTCACTGCTGTTAATATTACTTAACGATATATAAAATGGCTTAAGAAAACTACTTTTTACTTAGTAAAATTAAGAAAATGATTTTCCAATTAAAAAACAATGCAGAAGTACAGTTCAACCTGACAAAATCCAACCTCTGTAATTCAAATTACCTCTATAATTTCAACAAGGGGATTTTTCCTACGCCTGAATTGGGGTCATTCGGATATTCCGTAATGCTTAAAAAACGAGTTTTTAGACCCCTTCCCCCTTTGTTACAATTTTTCAAAGGAGTAAAATAAGAGCTGTTACGAAATATCAGACCCCCCTCCCCTCTTTAAAGTGTTACGTAATAAGTGAACGGCCCCAATATTGATTTTCAAATTTTCATTTCTTCACGATAAGAACTTTTATGAAAAAGTTAGTTTATTTAAATTCTATAACTTATACAGCATCTTAATATCGTCAATTTGCATCATAAGTCACCGATTTAACATATAAACGTCACAGGAATATCGTAAAAGTCATACGAAGGAAAAAAGCCAGCATCAGAAGAGAAAAAGAAAGAAGTAAACATTTTCATATCATTTTTAATAAAAGCATACAACATAAATTATGGTAAGTCTTATCTACAAGCATCATTTTATATACTTTACGAAAGCAATTTATTAATTCCGCCTTTGTTTATATCATCGGATGAATTAAATCTCTTGAATTGCACACACATACGTAATCTATAGGAATTTCATTGTTTTAATGTTCCTTATATTTTATTAATTGTATTTATTACAGGATAAAGTCATTGGATTATTGTCAAAAGCCAACCCAAATCAAGCAAATCTACCGGACGATGGAACTCCATGGTATTTTAAATATGGATCAAGAGCATTAGGAATAATTGGAGCATTCTGTACGTGGCAAAAAAAATTATAGTTTAATTCATATTTAAAAACTTTCCCTGACTGTGACTCATTAATTGTTGTTAATTGGACTCATTTCCGAATCATATCATTTTTCATCATATCAAATCTATCTCATATGTTTCTTTTCTCTATCTATCTCTAGTCTGTATTCTCTTCGGTCTCTGGAACTGCCTAGCAATCCTTTTAGGTGGTGTGTCGTGTCTAGTTTCGGGTATTATACAAGTTTGTGTGGGATTTGCCGTTATGGGTGTTGAAGCGCCGTTCTGTTGTATGTTCATTGATCATGTACAAACGATTTCAAAGAAGGTTGACGAGAAGCCAGTGTGGATTCGAGGAGCTCTTTATTGCATGTAAGTTCCTTTACCTTAATTGATTTGCCTTCTATTTGCATAAACTTATGAACATTTTATGCCATAATTTCCCTTTTAGATTTGCTGTTATTCCAGTAATCTTGTGTCCAGGTCTTGGAAGTATTTTTGCGTGCGGTCTTGTTTTCGGCTGCGGTGTTATTTATGGAATGATGGGACTTGGCAAGAAGTAAGTACTACCTTAACATCAATATATTGATTTTCAGTTCAATGTTCATGTCATACGATTGCTGTCTTTATTATTTTACTTTCTGTTCCTTAATATAAAATATATATTTTTATTCATAAATTAATAATTTGAAGTGAAGTTTTTGTGACTCATACGGTGTGTGACTATTTTCTTGTTTCTTTTTCTTTCTCTCTAATCAATGCTAACAACTATTAACTAAATAAAAAAATGTACATAAAAATTTGTTAAAACTTATCATAAAACTCGTGCAATGAATATCAATCAACAAAGGGGTACACGTGAAGACATGGCCGCCGTAGCATCACCAACATCACAAATGCCAACGAACGATCAACACAATATACTCATTGAGGATCCCGATGTCTGGAGATCTTAAAATGTGTTCAACGATAACGATAATAATGATAACGATACAATACAAAATATATAAAAAAATCATCCTATAATATCCTCAAAGCATAACAATTAAATACCTAATTAGTAATGATAAGTTTACGTTTTAAATCCCCGATCATTTCCTCACATCATTGGTCATTTTTGAAATGTTTTAATCACAAAATAATACTCATGACTAACCGGCAAAAAAATCATCATAACTCAAATAATAATCTACCTATGTCGACCTATTGTAGTATTCAGCATGATAATCAAAGGCAAATATTCATTTACTCATTTTTAATGTAGATCGATTAAATTTTGTGTCTAATATGCTTATGTTTTGGGTTTTTGTTTTGTCAGCATGTAGCTTAGTCCTTAAAAAAAAGTCAAATATTATTTATTTTCACTAACTTATGCTTTAAATTCATTTCCTTCAATCATCTGTCACGAATGAAATTTAATTATCGACAACAGAGCCAGTCGCGAAGAAATGGCAGCTGCAGCACAGCAACAAAGTAGCAAGACAGCACCCGGAGTTAATTTAGTCAGTAATGCTCAACCAATAGCTCATTCAAATCCACCATTTGTCAATACTGTGTAAGTTGATGATGATGATTGCTGTAAAAGAAAATCTGTGAGAGTGAATCAAGCGAATGGTTATTAATATAATTATTATTATTATTATAATGTGTTAGATAATATTTTTATTATTTTTGGAAGAAAACATGAAAACATTCTGTTATGAAAAGAACTGTGACATAAGTGAAGAAAGATTCGCTATTTTGGGGAAATTATGTTGTAGAATTATTAATTTTGATTCGATTTGCATCTTTTATCAATTATTTCATCTCGAGGCTGCTTATAAGATGCCGTACAAGACTTTATTGACTATTAAAATCGATGCTTTGGAGATATGCAAAAAAACATAAATTTAACGGTCATAAAAATTTCAAATTTTATGAAATTTTCGTGACATTCAAAAAGAATTTAACCGTTATTTTTTGAATTCTAAAAGTTCGTTAGAAAATTTTTAAACATTGACAATCCGAAAGCAGTTCTTGTATAGCTTCTCATATGCAGTTATTGACTAGATTTTTATTAGAACCATGTGTTGGCATTTAGTTAAATTTAAGATTAAAAATTTTTAGACCTTGATTTGCCAATTTTGTGAGAGATGTGAGTTGTCTTGAAGAAAAGTTAATTATTGAAAGATAAATAAAATAATAAAATTGAAGACTTTTTCTTAAAATAATTATTTGAGTGGATAAAGATGAATCCATTATCAATTAATCTACTGTATAACTTTACATTAATTAACATTTAAATACATATTGATCGTGTATTATAAATTATTATATGAATAATTAATATTCTACAGAATAAATTCATCGTGGTTTCCAATGAAATCAATTTGAATACATTCTATAGATTAATTGTTAATTTTAAACCAATTTAAAGTTCGGTAATGATAACAAAAAAAAACCACAAAAAATGATTGCAAAAAAGACATGATTAACAAAAAAAATTATTAATTACGTTGGGCAATTTTTCAGTTTTTTACGCTTTCATGAGTTTTTCTTATGCCTAACAGAAAAAGAGTTATGTTAAATGGCTATAACATGCTTTAAAATAAATGATAAATTATTTCTTCGTAGAGGAGAAAGATAAGCAGACTTAGATGCATACATACATAAATATACTTAGAAAAGTTTTTCGTTATTTTTTTATTTCACTGGAGATCGATAGACATCACGTACATTTAGCTGAGATAATGATGGGATTTGTAATGAAAATTATCTTTATGTGAATCAATCAGACGAGATCTTTTTTGTCTGTTTCTGGACGTGACTGCTTAGTCAGAATGTTTTCAATACTATTTGGATTTACTGACCTGAAATGTAATTGGATATTGATTAAAAAAGTTAAATCTTGTTCTATTAGGGCTTTCTAACATCATTGATATTGTACATATAAAAATAACGGTGAAAAAAAATTCAAATTTTATGAAAAGCTTCAAGATATTCAAAAATAAATTGACCGTTATTTTTTGAATTCTAAAAATTCGTTAGAAAATATTGAAGATTGACAAGAATAAAATAGCTATAGAGCACTTACCAAAAAGCTATCGAGGATTATTGAAAAGACTTGTTGAGTGCTGAACTTTAAGCTATTTGATCTCTTTCTGGATCTGTAGCCTTTGTCTGGCTCTGTAGTATTATTTGTCCTACAACAATCCATTCGATAAAGTCTAACTAGCTCATAATATTCATACATTTTCACCACAAATCCCATTAAAGTCGCAACAAGCAAATTCATAGATGAAAAAGTCAGCCAACATAAAAGATAACATATTCAAAACATAAAACAAGTATTCTGAATGACCACTTTTAAGAAGAATTATATTAACATAAATGCATAAAAATATTTAATTAATGAAGAAAAAATTGTTGAAAATTATTTACAAATAAAAAAGTTCATGCAATAAATAAACTATAATGCAGTACGAGAAAAAGCTATAAAAAGTGAAAAAAATCATAACTAGAAAATAGGAATACAAAAAACGTATTTTAGTAAAAATTAAGCTGTTAACTAAAAAAGAGGAAAGTTAAAAAATAAATAAAAAAAATCCCGACGAAGAATAAAGTAATAAAATATATAGATGTTGTGAATGTTTACATGAAAAACTAAAATCAAGCAAAACAGTTGCAAATTTCATGCATTTTGAAGATGAAAAAAAAAATAAAAAAATTAGAACAAAATTTAAACTAAATAAAAAAATACTGAATTAAAAAATAAATAAACTTATCCTTCCGATCTATGTGTGAAAAAAGAATATAAAATCATCGTTTAGGTAAATTGTTGGAGCCTTTTTTCTCAATTATGCTGTCTCATTGGCAATTAATCATGCAAAATTTGTTTGACCTCGAGAATGTGTTCTGCATAATCGCATTTTTATTTGCATGCGCTAGTTGTGTACGAGATAAGAAATCTCATTGATGCTGAAATCCAGTTTTGCAGCTTCTTATCTCTAGATAAGGCTCGATCGACACAAAATCGCTCGGGATATTCTTGGCTGTTAATTAGCATGTATCATTTGCAATAGATAAGCGCAGATTCATAGATTTTTTTGATATTCAATTTTATTGATTATGAAGTACCATTGATCTGACGACGGACTGTCGCGTCTTAATTTTTGATATCATGCCAGTCTGTGTCAATTTTCATAAATTGTCTAGAATTCTTCATGATATTATTCTTATTAGCCTTCAAATCTAGTTGAAACGGGTTGAAAGTATCCTCAAATCTTTAAAACTTAAAAGAGCTATTTTCGTGGACTAAAAGGGCTCTATAATGCCGTGGTTTAGTGCTTTTGAGATTGACACCAAAGGACTATTGTTTCTTTTCTCATTTGAACTGGAAACGCAGGCAACAGCCTCTCTTTGAAGGCTACAGATCGAAAATTCGAGAACACTTGACTCTCTCCTAGATATACACCTGATATACAGTACCACAGTTACCATTCTCAAAATCAATTCTTTATTGATTGCCTGAATCTATTTAGAGCTCTTTCGAATGACTATGTCGATTGTAAATAATGATAAAATTGCCATTGAGACATGACTATATTTTTCATCTACGTTACTATCCTATTTTCAATTTCAAAAATCAAAGAAATATCGTAAATAAAAATTAATGACAATTACATATCGATATAGAAAGAAAAGAATGTTATCGAAATCAACAATGTTTTCTTTGTTATCTTCTTAAATCAATATTTATACTTTGCTTTCTTTACTTATCTTATTTTTTTATTATTATTATTTAAATGCATGTATAATTGAAACAAAAGAATTATATACATAACTAATGTAATGATGATATTTCCATGAAAAAAACAAAGAAAAACAATGAATAAAGAAATGAAGAGTGAAATTAAAATTGTTCAAGGCTTAGTTGTGTACTTCTTTCGAGGAATTCCTAGACTTTTTCATTAGAATCTGCTCTGGTTTAGTCGGAATTGAAGAGATTTTTCTCATGTTTATAACTGTGGGTGTAGAATAGGAGTGGATATTTAATTAATAATCCAGGAATGTTAATTGCTTGCTTCTTTTTGTGTTGTTCTTCAGGCTATTTCTCTTTATTACACTTTAATAGATCATTGATCGAGGAATAATAAATAATTTGAGGTTATTCAGTTTTGTGAAGGGTTGAAACTATGAATTTGTTCAGATTTAAATTTTAAATGACCGTTAAAAATTCATTGATAATTCTTTACTAAAGAACCATCAGAAAAGCCTGAAGTTACGTCAATAGCTCATTATACTAGTAAAAACACCAAAGAATTATTTTAAAAAACTTAGTTTTTCACATTTTTATTTTATTTATTTCTTTTTGTGCATTTTACAAAATAAGAAAGTTTTTATTCTATTAAAATTAACTATCAGTAAGTAAATTTATCATCAATCTCTATAGAAGTTTCTGATTGATTCATTTTATTTTTCATATATCAGGTTAAATAATCACAAGGCAATTGCATAAAAAATTCTCAATCGAAAAACTTCATAGAAAGTGTTTTCATTTTCATTAAATTAAATTGTTAACTATTTTTTGTGTCTTTTTCCCACTTATCATAAGTTATATAAAATTTTTAATTTTCTTTTTCCATTTTTTGCATAATTTATGTTTTGTTTTGCTTCACAGAAGATTTAAATACCATTAAAGTATATGATACTTAATAAGTATAAATATTTCGCATTTAATCGAATTTTAGGTTAAAATTAACTACGATTAAATGACATTTAGATTAGTTTTTGTTTAAATTTGCAGTTTCTAGCCTTATCGACATGATAGTTGTGGATATCCTGAGTGAATTTAATAATTTTTTAGTTTAGAGGAAGAAATTTTGAAATTTTGGCGGGAAAATTTGAGAATTTTTTAAAAAATCTCTAGGGGCCCCGTCGAAATTTCGAGGATTTTTGTTTAACGGAAAAAAATATTTCAAATTTTGAACTAAATGAACTTTACTAATACATACAAATCAACAAAATTAAATTTCATGAAATTCTTACTTAAACAATAAGAATTCACGGCTTTTCTAGCTTATTTATTTAAAACAGACTATAAAGTTTTCGTTATCAAATGTTTAAGTTAATTAAACATCCTATTTAATCCACATTTTCATGATTTCTTAATTTCCAGTTTTCTTTGTTTTTGTAAACAAACACTATGTTTCAGCAAAAATTTGAATTTCAAAAAGCCGTTGAAATTTTTCAAGCACATTTTTTGTTAATTTAACTATGTTCCATTAACAATTTCAAAACTTTTGTGATGTAAAACGTAATCAAATTAAATTTCTGATCTTTCTATGAAAAAATTATAGAAATATACTTAAAATTGGCTGAGTTATAGCAAATTTCAAGCAAAATTCCCAAAAATTATTCGTAAGTGACGCTTACTTAAAGTGATTTTTGGAAGTAACCGCTAAGTTTGGGAAAATGAGTTATATGTCAAAAGATAGGGATTTTTCTTTCCTATGTTTTACAAAAAGTTTCATTAAGCCAGCTGTTAAGGATAAAGAGAAAATCAACAAAAACATAGCGTCACTTACGAATAATTTGTTCGCGACGGGACCCCTAGATTCTCGCTTAAATATACCTCGAAAGTTCAATACAAGCACGGTAAGATCTCCTCAAATTAACCGACATCAATATTAATTACATGCTGACAAGGCCTGTCTGATTAAATTATGCAAAAAATGAAAAAAGCTTCAGGACAAAAAAGAATTTCTTTTCTCATTTCTTCTTGTTAATTTTAAAATGTTATTTTTTTATCGTCATTCAGCAGAAAATAAAATCGTTTTTTGTTGTAGTTTAATAAATAACTTAACTACTAAAAATACTATTTCAAAGGACTCTCTCTTAGGAAGTTCTTTAACTAAAAAATCCTCCCAGAAGAAAAAAAATTTTAATTTAAAATTTAATTGCAGGCTTTTTTCTGTCTTTTTTCATCTTCCTACTTATTCGACTTCAATTACGTCGTTGTTTTTGTAAATGCTTCTCTATTGAAATTTAAATAAATTAAGTATTATGCAAGTTTAGGGCATCATTTTAGGTGGTGACATCCATTTCTTAGTAAAGTAGCAGAATAGTGTGCAGAGGTACACGAAGACCATCAAAGCACATGTTATTGCAAGAGCAAGAACTGATGTTTTTGTGGGACATGGCTCAATGATTGTAACGGTTTTATCTGCGTTCATTTCATGTGGGAAAAAAAGAGAAATTTATTTTTTACAATTAGCATATTTCCATGTGTACTGCATATTTTATAATTATTACCTCTTCCGAAGTCGGTGCTTGGATCGGAACTTCTAAGGAAATCTTTGTTGTTCTCGTCACCAAAGTCGAGAACAAGAATTTCTTGTGAAATCATATTCTCCTCTTCATTATTCTCTGTCTCATTGCCAACGGAACGACGCTTTCTGCCCCATGATTCCATCGAGTCTCGTCCCCATTCACAAACGGCTGGCTCACATGGACCTAAACAGTATTTGACATTACATTGGAAAATGACACCATAACTCTCGGTGAAACGGAAAGCTTCGTAGACTGACTGAAGTGCATTGGCGTCTGGTGTGAATCCTGGGAAGATGAGTTGATCGACTGGACATCTGTGATTAAATATTACAAGCATTAGAACGAGTTAGTAACATGCTTAGAAAGTTTATCTTACCCATCGTCATCAATAATTTGGAATGTACTCTTCGAGTCTTTAGCCATGGCGACACATGATCGTGCAAAGATGCCGTATGGAGCTGAATAGAAAGAGAAGAAGAAGACAAAAAAAGAATGTAAATTTCCATAACAATATATAAATATATTTAAATGCTCTTACTATCTTCAGGAATTTCAATTCTGAATGTCAAACGATCTCCAATACGAACAGTTTCAACCTCACGATTTCGTGCATCCAAAATGCGAATTCTTGGTGGTGGAGCTTCAGGCGATGAGTTGATATGAATCATTTCTTGATCACGAATTGGCATCATGCCGAATGTAATGTTCTTAGAGCTCATATCGTATGTACATTTAACCTTGTAGATCTTATCAGCTTTTGTCATAACGACACTATGATGTTGTAAGACGACGGTATTTGTATAGACACCAGTGATTTGTTGAGTATTACAGTCTTGTCCGCCCATTGTCAAATCAAGACGGAAAGTGTCGGAGTTAATAACATCAATATTACAAGTTTCTGAACGCCCTAAAGCATAAATTCTACCGTTGAATGGTTTATTGGTGCGAACTTGTACAGCAATTCTTGTATCTTTGCAGTGAACGGAGACATCGTAGCATGTACCAGTTTTATCACAATTAACATCAGTTCTGGTCAAATTATTAAGGGATGGATCTTCGGTTGCATCAAAATGGACTGGAAGAGTGTTTTCAGTTGAGGACGGTGATGTTTCTATGAGCAGCAAGAAAAGATACAAAAAAAGATTTTAATCAATATTCAATTTAGTTCCAAGACGAGAGATTCTTACTTTCACAGAAATTTTCCATATATGTTCCAGTTGGTTCACCAACATCAATCAATGGACGTTCAAGATTGAGATAAGTTGATGGTCCGTCAGGGAGAGTCTTGTGATCGAGATGATACAAACGGCAGTTGTATTGCTGTCCATGTGGTTGACCAAGATACAAGAATGAACGACATAAGAATTCATTTTCAATATCACATGCTAATTTACAGGCAGCCTCGGAGGTAACTTGCAATTCTTTGTCGGTGTAGTAATGAAGTCCAACATATTGAGCAACTTTATCTTCCGATACACCGAAACGTGGCGATTGAATCACGCGATTGTACTTGCATGCATTGTTTGACTTGAGACAGAGATTCTCGAAATAGTCTACACCTTGCGCGTCAACAAGTTGAACAAATTGTCCCGTTGTACGACGATCGGCATCACTGAGCACACATTTCATGTTGTTATAATCATATTCGACTGATCGGCATACGAAATTTCTCTAAATAACAATAACGGCAAATTTGAATAAGCAATAGGAATCGTTTTTTTGTCTTGTTCTCGTACTCACCTCATTAAGACATGCTGACAAGCAAGCTTCTTTTGTGCTTGTATATATGAGAGCATTGTCCAATCCACGAATAACTTTGTTGGGTACTCTCTCGAATGACCATGGTCTCATGCAGACATTCTCTGATCGAATATTTAATTTAACCATGTAATATGTGCTGTATGATCGCTGAGGTGTTGCCGTTGGATCAAAGGCAGTCGTTGTATTTTGTAATTGACAATTCGTCTCCTGTTCCGGTGTCAGTGGATTGAGTGCAAAACTAAAGAAAGCTGCTACGCATTCCGGCTCTTGATTACACCATCCTTGACATTCATATAATGATAAATTCTTTACACTGTAATACGTTGTGCCAGGAAAATCATAGTCTGTGAGCTTCTCAAAGGCAATTTTACCATAAGCAGTAGCTATTTGTACTAGAAATATTACTAGAATTGTCTTCATTTTTTATTATTTGCTATTCTGCAAATAGAAAGAGATAATAAAAGAAAATTAGTTTCAGTTCTCTAGCGGAAGCATAAAGAATTGAAAGGAATAAAAAATCATCGAGGCAATTACAGATGATGATTGAATTTGTTTCACATAACTTCTCAAATGATTGATTCTTATTGATACTTTATTGCATTATAGGTTTCTTATTGCGCTGCCAATGTTAATAACGAGTTTAATGTTTATTTTGTAATTGGATCTTAAAGTGCATTTTTAGGTTAGGGGCTGATTTCTTGGGTATACATCATAGGATGCCCTTAACATTTTATTTCATATGGAATGATTTTTTTTTGCTAGGGTTCCATCCTAGTATACTCTTAAAAAAGATTTAAAAATACTTTTAAATTTGAATGGAAAAATTCAAAAAAGTTATCTTTTTAATTTGCTGGTTTTTTTAAATTTTTGAATTTTTTAAACCGTTTTTAAAAAATTAAAAATAATTCTAATAAAAGAATCGAATTAATGATGGTTAGTATTAGCATGGTTAGTAACGCAGTGCTCTAACAACTGAGCCACCGTACCATACTAATTTTTTGGCAATCTGTCAATCTATATATGAAAGTTTTTAAAAAATAAGCTTTTTGAGTTTTAAAAATTTTTTTTAAAAAAGCGTCTAAAAACTTTTAAAAAACGGTTTTTAAAAATATATTTATGTGGATAAATAGTTCCAGATAATAAGTTTCCAAAAAAAGATAATTCTCGTAACAAACAAATGATATTTCTATGGGATTCGAACCCGTAACCACATAATATATTTCATATAATAACTCATTGGAAGATCTTTACCACTCGATTACCAAGGTACTTTACTTAGTTCAAATCTATTTGACAATTATTCATATATAAATAATTATAATCCTTAAGTCAGGCATAGAGCACGGTTTTAAAGAGTATGCTCACAAACAACCTCCTATATTACTTTGTTAAGAAATACAAATAATTTGCTCAGCCCTATCTCAATTTTCTAGCCATATCTTCATAAATTCTTATAAACGTCCAAGAAAGCTAACATTTCTCAAAAATGCTTGAGGACATTCAAACTCACAATAGACAATGAAGCTTAGACACTTTCAATTCACATTATCAAGAAATAGATGCACAGCCACTCTCCAAAAGTGAAAGCAAAATAAAAAATCTGCAAAAGTTTTTCGCACAGCTAAATAAATAGCAGGAAAATGAAAGAATTTTCAATTTGAAAGCAAAATTATCTTTGAATAGTCAGGTATGTTACAGTACCTAACGAGAAAGTCATGACAAGAGCAACTGGATAATTAGATTTAATTCTATACAATGTCAATTGGACATGGTTGTGTTCTGTATTTCAATCACTTCTGTTTCGTCTTTTAAAATTGAAATGAATAGAATTTTCCATGATTTATTCTTAACGATCCATGGATTTACTTCACACGCAAAATTATAAAGCAGAGAAAGTATCAAGGAACTGAGAAGAAATGTCACGGTCATAATAAAATGAAAAATTATTTTCTCTCGCTCATTCATTTCTTTTTAATTGCTGCCGTACCTTCCTGCCATTGTGCTTATTTAAAGCATTGCATTAAAGAGCCATTAAATTTAACTTAAGGGAAATTTCAAAGATCATCGTGTTGCTACATCCATTATAACTATTATTCATAATTAAGTCATAAAATGTGCTTAGATTTCCCTCATCAAATAAATGCACTGGAGTCGATCATTCATCAATTATTTTATGGAATTAAAGGCAGAAAGAAAAAGTAGAAATTGAGAGCATAACTGGATCAATATTCAATAAATATTATTATGAATG
The DNA here is from genome assembly GCA_963573255.1 of Chironomus tentans. Lineage (NCBI taxonomy): Eukaryota > Metazoa > Arthropoda > Insecta > Diptera > Chironomidae > Chironomus > Chironomus tentans. Next base: position 9,302,704 of record OY754303.1, read on the forward strand.
TGAATTGCACAGTAATGAATAATGAGCATGCAACATAGGCTGTTCGTGTGGTCTAATTTTCCAGCAGGTTTTTTCGCCATATTCACACAGACACAAACACAGATACTCAACAATAGTAAGAGAAGAAGCATTTCATTATATTTATTTATAAGCAGAGATAAACGGCATCATTGGAACTGCAGTTATGATGCTCGATGGCTCTTTTGCATGATTCTTACATTTTTTGAATGCGCCTCTTTTATTGGATGGACGTATTTAAGTAGAAGAAGGTAAACACGAAGGTATTTTTATGTCAATAAGCTCATCAAGATTTTATTATGTTTTATAATGCCTATTGTATAATCATCCAAGCTTTACATGCTGGGAAAAGTTCCTTTAAATATGCAAAACTATTCAAATAAGAAGGTTAGATAATTTAACTTCTGTTGTAGACATTTCATGAAAAAGCTAGTCATAAAAAATTGATTATAAAATATACGTACATTGAGAACCGAATGCCATAAAGTAACAAACAACTATTAAATGAAGCATGCAAAACTTCATGCATGAAACCAATATCATTTGCATTACAATGGTTACAGGAAAGTTCTTTCACATCTTAAGTGAATAGCCACTTTACCCTTCTTTAAAATAGCAACAGCAGCACTAAAGAAGCATAGAACATACATTTAAAAAAATAGAGATAGAAAGAAAGAAAGAAAAATGGGATTCTCATTACGGACTGACTTTAAGTTATGCAACAGCAACAGAAACATTTCAACATAAAAATAAATAAATGTTCTGGAGATAAAAATTTGAAAAATCGAGGAAAAGCATGAGAAGCTCTTAAGGTAAGGAGAAGAAAGGGCGCATGCGTCGAAATGGATGTATTATCAGGTGAATCATTTATAGGAGCATCAAGATTTATAAGTAAAATTTGAAAATTAATTTGGGACAGCTTTGAAAAGTCCAGTACAATATCGTGGAAAATAACGAGCAGATGGGTTCTTAGGTTTGATCCCAAATCAGGTTATGATGGGACTGAAGTAGCATCTAGGTTGGGTATGTATGCAAAATATGTCAATAGGTTGTGCACAAGGATTAAGAATTTTAACTTTTAGTAGACTATGGCTACTAAGCGACGTCTGAGAGAGGTCATGGAACACAGTTCATCTGTACGTGCTCTGTGGATGGTGCAGAGCTTACACAGAGCTTTTGAAAAGCTATAGTGATTTTGTCAACTATTTTAAGCCACACTAGCTACCGATGGATCATTAAAATTGAGATTGGCATCAAAAATCATTGCAAAGTTGCCCACATTCTAATAACAGACGCACCTTGAGTCAAAGTGAGTCTTTCGATAAGCAAGACCATCCTGCCAAAAAGTGGACAGCCTAAACTAGTCACAGTAAATCAGCTAATACTACTTCAGAATAGAAGCTCTCTTAAGATATCATTTATAGCTCCCAGCAATAAGTTTAAATACGTCTAAGATGATCTGCCACATTCCATAAAGTGCTGTTAATAACACTTCTTCATCAGTGCTGAATAATCCAGTGTAAAAATATTTACAAAACGGAATTAGAAAATGCAATTCATTATTTTCAAAGTAAAAACTCACGACATAAATTAAGTCAGCAGTAAAAAGGTTCAAACGGCATATACTGTTTTGCAAAAATAAAAACTTTCAGAGCAACTGGTGATGATGATTTGTAGAGTGTTAAATTAGATTTATTGGACGACCTCAGCGTAATTATAACCATTTGTTATTTCGTTATGTGCTGGTTGTTGAATTTCAAACGGTTTTGTTGATGATACATAAATTAAATGAACGGGACGGGAGGGGGAGTGAGTGAGACAGAATGAATGAATAAGAAGCATGAGAAGAAGGAAAATGGGAATAGAAAGCACGCAGACATGACAGAGAGAGTGTTTAGTACTTAATTTATGTCTTCAGCCTGTTCATTTATATGACACTTTTTTTCACTTTCTGTGACTCGCAATGCTCTTCCTCATTTTTCTTACTCTATCTTTTATTTAAATATGTATAATGACATGTTACATTCTCATCAACACCTGTTCATTTAAATAATTTAAAGATGACGAAAAAAAGAGAAGTAATTCAAAGAAAGTACATTGTTAATGGAAAGTATCACGGAAGAACAATAAAACAAATGATTATGGACATAATAAAGATAGAAAGAAAGCTTCACATTTTTTTTCAAGAATATTTAATGAACCTGTCATAATCATCAACGAAAATAACTTTAAAATTAAATTCATTGTTCATGAAGTCCATAAATTATGGAAAGAAAAATCTGCAGGTCGGGGAAATGAGAATTTAATTTTTACGACACTTTTCGGAATTTTCAAGCTTTTAAATATTTAATTATGTTGCTTTATTTCACTCAAATTACTATTTGTATACTTAATCACATAGTTTTATGATAGACTGCAACTACCCAATCATTTTTGAGATGATCTTTCTAGTTTAGAATTTATTTTTAAAATAGCCTACAGAGTTGATGCTTCAAGCTATGTCTAATTACTAGTCTTGCAACTTAAAATATGAGTCTAGGGAGATGTTATATGCTTGAAAGTGTTCTTACATCTTGATGCTGTTTAAAAACTGTAAATAGTTTAATAATTTTTTTATTGGTTGCTAGCAACATTTTTAATTGCTCCTAACTAGCACTAAGGATAAATTATGCAAAAATCAATATAATATTAGTTGTCATCAATCTGTCTATTTGTTTTTATCCAATGGATGACAACAGTAGTATCAACCGTTATTTTTTTGAAATTCAAAACTGTTTCGAAAATATTTTGAAGTGTTAAAATATTTAAATTTTCAAAAACCGTTAAATTTACTCATGAAAGTTCGTAACGGTTATATTTTTTTTGAAAAAGGTATATCTTCGAAGTTTCGATTTCGAAGAATAAGAACTGTTGTCGCCCATTGGGTTTTTATATGTGTAATAGTGTAGACCAAATATACATTTTATCAATTTTTTTCTGTCATGCTTGACGTACAGACTACTCAAATTCTTTAAAATTGAAATATTCAAGTGATAGCTGCCAAAAGGAACGTTATTGACCTTGGGATGCTGCTAAAGTAGCCCAGCTCTTACGGTACCCAGGGTAGCATCTTCACTTTCTGTCTTAAATCCTTAGAATTCACACACTTATGATATCCATCAATAGCAAAGCAGCCATGTATAAAAGCAGCGACAGACCAGTACCATGGCGTCACCGTGTTAATTTGGACCTCATTGACACTAGGTTAAGTGGGAAGAGGGGTCTAAAGCAGGTGTGTAGACAGGGTCTGAATCCCCTCGAGATTGAAATTTGTATATGAATTTTTTTTGGAAACCTTAAAATTTCAGGCTACGAATCTGGCTGAATTCTTTTTTACGTCACTCTTTCTGACTGCTTTTGATAAGACAAAAAAGAAAATTACACGGGAATAAATTTTATTAAAGCATGTAGTACAAAGCTAGAAATAATCTGCAGTTAGCAGTAAACATCAATAAACTACATTACTTTAATTATTAGAAACACGTTATTCTCAGTTATTACTGTATGGCTAACGATGAGTAAATAAAATTAACAATAAACACAACAAACAGAATGATATGAAGCACCTGTGTAAATGAGAACGGTGAGAATTAAATTCCGTTCACCAGAAATACAATTTTGGGGATCTAAAACTGTAAAATTTCCAACCCACAAATACGCGATATTTGATACCATATGTGCTCATGCCTAGCAATTTACAATGATTCTTACACACAAAAAATACCATTCAAGATGATTTTCCAAACTGCTTGATAACTGTGCGTGATTCACCCAAAAAAATAGAAATAAATTGCTAGTAAATACAGCACTTTTAAAAACACACAATACTCAATAAAATCAACACACGATTCTTTGTGTTTAAAAATTCGCACATTCCAGATTTTCGATGTGTAATCTTCATCATGACCTAAATACAAAAGTAAGCAATTGACTTTAAATGAAATGGAGGAAATAAAAGTTATTTTTTCTCAGCTTAGAAGTTAGGGATATTTATGAATGATGTCTATGATAAAGGAATTATTAATTTAAATCCCCCAGTTTAAATTCTTATGCTCGGAAGTCATGCAAATTTAGCAACCTTAATGTAATCTGAATCACACAGTGAGGCAACATCACCCATTTGGAGTGGATTGTAATTTGGCTTCCAAACCTCCCATAATGAGTCTTTATGATGTTCGAGTAAATCAGAGACATCCAACGACAAGAGTCCAAGGCGCCCAGCGAAAATTGTTGAAATAAAACTGGTTATACAAAATTACTCGACTTGCTACTATTTTTTCGATTTTTGATACTAAAGAGCATGTGATTTTGGATTTTGGACCAAAAAATGATAAACAGTAACAAGAATCCTGCTTTAGGGTTGTAAGGCAATTCCAAGAAAAAAATAAGTTTTTATGGAATTTGATTAGCGAAGAAGACTAAAGGAGATAGAGTTGATAGAGTCAATATTGCACTTGGTAAGTGGCACACACAGCAAATTGAAGATAATTTTCCATAAAGGGGAGGATCCCCCTTGGGTAGGCACCTGTCACTTGGTATTTGAAATTGGCTGATGGGAACAAGCGATAAAGCTTGCTATAAATGACAACTAAGGCAGGTCATGGATCACAATTGATCTGTATAGTAATGCCAACTCTGATTTAAGCTTCATATTTTGATAAACGTCATTAATAAACGACCCCATGTCGATTAATTAGCATATCAAGAAGTTCTCATTCTAGCTCAGCAGGAGCACACATAATAATTAATGCTTCCCATCCTCTCCAGAATCATATATGTTAATTCACATATTGCTGATAGATTTACATCCATAAAGGAAGTCAATTATTTCTATTTCTCTTAAAGTTCAATGATCGACAAAAAATGCTTTCTTCAATTAAAAAAATTAACATTCTATAGAAAAATTAAAATATTTGTCTCGTAAAATTAATAAAACAAATTGCGCGCTCTTTAATGTGCGGCAAAAACTAATGAAGAAATGAATAAAAATCAGTGTAATGGGAAAGAATGCTTTAGTCAGTCATAAACGAATGTAATTGTGCCTTCAAAACTATAATAAACATTAAAAAACAGCATGTTAGTTGATTATTATACTTTGCTAATTAATTTTTCACACGCTTCATAATTTGCTTAGGCAGAAAAGAAGAACAATACAGCAAGGTTAAAAGAGATTGTGCGTAAATCTTGCTGTTTGTGGATGAAAGCAAACAGAGCTTAAGACAAAAAACCAACAGTGAAGAGGAAAAAGTGCATGTCATGTAACCGTTATGATAGTAAAAACAATTCAAAATAGCGATGATCACATGCCATGCTCGGTAGAATTCATTATTTTTGTTTTATGATTGCTGGATGTCATCATTAGTGTCACATTTTATTCTTTTGTGTCTTTTGGGAAGCGAATAAGTAAATAAAAGTTTACAGCAACGACTTATTTTGATCTTTTTTTATGTGTCAACTGATGCTCTTAATTCAGACATAAAGTTAATGGACATTTTGGGTATTAATTCTTTTTTTTTTGGAAAGTATCCATATCAGGCAATATGGAACGCAAGAATCGGATCTTCTCCAAAATAAAAGAAGAAGATTTTAATATCCAATAAATTCTTAAAATATACAGCACAAGACTATAAATTTCTAATCTGACAATGCGCTCTATCCATAAATTCACTGATAATTCCCGACCATCCATAAGCCACAATAATAACACACATAAAGTCACGACATAATTATGATGTCACTCTTGCATGGCTTTATGTGTCAGCATTAAATGTGTCAACATGATTCGGGTTCAGTGATTAATGCCTGACTTAAAGCTTTTAGGCTATTTGTCTAATCATTGTTATTCGCTTTCCGTGCTCAAAGTGCTTCTGTGGATTTTTAACTTCTCCTTTCACCTCAAACTCATCAAAAGCATCGCCTTAAGTTATGATTCTCAAAAACATTTCTTTCTTTCCCATTCTCATTGGAAATGCTTTTTGTTAATGACTATTTGACTACTTTTCGAACAGTCAGCAAGCACAAAATTAGCTCATTAATGTCCCATGGGAGTGAGAATGTCAGTAATTAGGTGGATTGTTTCTTTCAAAAATTAAGTACAAAATAATTTCTAATTGACGTTCTCATACACATGATGAATAGAATTTTAAGGAACAACAACATCCAACATCCAAGTTCCATGTTTATCTTCAATTGTTTCAGTTTTGTGCTGCATCTGGAGCGTCAAAATTCTCACCATCGTTATTTCTCTTTTATTAAAACGAGACCACCGCTGGATGAATAGGAAAAAGTTGTTGTGAGATAAAGATCTTGATGCTGTTGCTGCTAATGTCTTAAGTTTGCCCTTTGACATCATTTTTTATTCAAATTGCCTCATTTCACTTCTTTTCTTTTATTTTTCGGAGTCGAGTGACCATGAAAAGGTGAATTTATTACACCTATTGTGAATGTTTCTGTGCTGATTAATTGCCACAACAGAAGCACTTGCAAATATGAACTTTGTGGCTTCAAAATATTTTGAGAGATTAAAGAGAGGAAGGAGCAATAAAATAGCATTCAGAACGGAATCAAAAACGGTGAAAATATCGCTCAAATGCTCATGTTTTGCTGCTTCCATTGTTCTTCTTATTTTATCCACAACTTTTAAGCTGTCAGTTACTCGACATTCTGAGGTTCTCTTTTATTGCCGAAAGATCATAAAGAACGAAAAATTGGAAGTAACATTTTCGCTTTTTTTTGGCAGCACTGACCTACATTTGTATGCTTTATGCTGGATCATTGAGTGAGTTTGTGGACTTACCTCTCGTCTTCCTCAATGTGATAATCTTATCGATTTAATATTTAATGGATTAATAATGAAGATGACAGGAAGGAAGTTGACAATGTGCTTCTACTGGATCTTCTTCCTCGTTTTCTGAAAATAGAAATGAAAGATTTAAGTCAGATAATCTCGAAAAATTAATGTAATTGAGGCAGTGCTCCGATTAAAAAAGTATTGGATTTAATTAAAAAGTAACTGATATCGGCAATTTCCATTTCTTTTTAATTTCTGTATGAAAAATGAGAAGATTGCGTTTCCAGCACAGACTCAAGAAAACTCATTTTTAATAATTAAAGAAATTTGACTTTCAGACGCGGTTCCAATATTGACTATAGCTCATGAATATCAAATGGAATTAAGAATTCACAATAACAAAGGCAAAGCAGTAAATTAGTGTTTTTGACTTAGATGCTTACATCTATTAAGAGTCTTAATTATCACAACTGGCACTGACTATAATGAGGAATATTCATGAAGCAACGGCACTTTTGCTATCGATAGACAGCAGATAAGAGTAACAGAACCAGCATTGAGAGAAGATTCACAGAATCGACAGAATTCCAAATAATAATGATGGATTAATGAGTGCCTTTTAGTGATGAGCACTTTCTGGATCTTCATCTTCCGCTCATTTACGTCTTCATCTTTCAATTTTGACTTAATGCCTTTAATTGACGATGATTTTGAGATTTTATTTATGAAAATTAAAGAATTTTTGTAGCTCAGCTTTAAGCCTCATTAATCATGCGACCTCATTACATACAGCTCGTGCAGTTTTTTTGATCATCAGCAAATGTCTGCCTGAAAAATTCTCACATGTTGCTTATTTTTTCATTTCTCAAGTTCAAGTTTGCAGTTCCTTTCTCTTTTCATTTCTTGTTGCTTCTTCTTCCTCAATACTTTTATTTATTATTGTGTTTGCATTTATTATTTAGGAATGAATAAAGTTGCAGCTATTGAACAGATTTCTTCTTTTTATGGCTTTTCGAATGAGAAAAAAAGAAATTGAAATTCTTGTTCCATTAAAAATGCTCAAGTGTTGCTTAATGCTATTTATGTGTGAGATTCAATAAAGAAAGAGGAAGATCTGTGAATGCATCTATGGATGTGATGATGAGCAATTTATCAATTAAGAACAAAGATGAGATTTTCTTTCATTCTTTGCCTGACTTGACTTGTCTTCTTTTTCTTTAGCCTGCCTTGAGGCTGGCTGCTGAAATGTTAAGTAAAAGTAAAATTTCTGGTCAATTGAAAATGAAATTTATGTTAAGTCTATTTTTAGTGTCGACACACATGTAGCAGTTCCTCTCGAGTTTCTTTTTCGTCTACTTAACAGACATAGAAGTGAAAAGAGTGGACAATTCTAAATTGAAGCTGCAATGATGATGAAAATGGAAGAAGAAGTACAGAAAAATAGTTGTTGGAAGTAGACGAAGGAGGTCGCAATAATTGAAATGACGAAGTGATGGAAAGTCTTTATGCTGTTCCATTTCAACTTAGCCATAATAAAAAAAGCGTCAGCAGTTCTATTGCTAGTCTTTTTATCTCCAGCCGTAAATTTATTGCAGCAACTGATGCTTTCATTCTCTTTTGATCTATCAATGACATTGCCAATGCAATTGACTTAGTTCCTCATACATTAAAAAGTAGTAATTGGATGTAAATTGCTTTTATAGTCAGCCAAGCTTCATCATTTAGATTAAAAATCTGAGCCACTTGCTTCTGTTCCTCATTTTTCATTATTTTTACTTGATAATGATCAAAAAATTCATTCTGGAATTAAAAATACCGTGAAGCTGTAAGAATTGAATTTTAATTAATCGCCTATTCGATCTTCTTATGCCTTTATGACTCTTTTTTATAGCTGAACACATTCTTGTTCTGTTCATACTTTTATGTGAATTAATTTCAGTTCTTTTATTGCTTTTTTGCTTCATTTCAATTTCTTTCAAATGCACGCGTGAAAAGGAACCAATGAGAATTCATGTTCAAGTGCTTAATTCCACTGATTCTTCTAGTTCCAGCCAAGAGAACTAAAAAATTAAATTCAAATTACTTTTAATGACTGACTGATGATCATATACTTGTTGACTATTTTGTCATCTTTCTTTCTGTTCCTGTATAATTAATCACAATTATAGCTATGCTGTACATCTTGATGGTATAAATATTTTATGACACAAGCATTAAAATATTCAATCTAACAGGCTTTGGTCCATAATAATTCAAAATCACCATTAATTATATCCAAACGCATATTTATTGTTATTATGACAGTAGAATGTTAGCATGAAGATTGGAAAAAGAATAAATCAATCAAAATAGACTGGACATAACATAGTTCGAGTGCAGATGAATCAAATAAAATTAGTAAAATCAGTGGGACGCATGCAGCATAAAAATAAACATAATGAGATGTAATAAAAATGTTATTTGTACACAAATGATGAGGAATTTCTATCTGCAATTGCTTTGTGCCTGTCCCTTGGATCAAAGTTGGTCAAAATAAATTTCAGGAGGCTTAGGAATTTTACTGATCTTGTTGAATTTTCGTAAAATTTGAAGAATCTCACAATAAATTGAAAAATCCTCTACTGGATCTGTAAGTAAGCCGTTATGACGATACAATATTGTCTGACAAATCAACCGCAAGGGTCTATTGACCATTTAAACCTCAAAATACAGAAATCTTTTGTACTTAATTCCAAAATAATAAAAAGTTTACTTTTCCCAGCTTAAATAATTTCGTTTTGTTTACATTTTCTCAATAATCAATGCGATGCCAGTGCTAGTGCTGCTGCTGATGATGATGACTATAAATGATATATCAAAGCACATAGAGCATAGAGGCAGGCAAACAACATAGACAACATATCTTTCTGTGTACATCAAATGAAGGCAGAGATAGAATAAAGAGAGATGAATAAGATTTTGAGAACAAAAAGAAGAAGTAATGAAGAGGAACAAGAAGAACTAAGAAATGGAATTTACCGTTGATCTAATGAAATGTTTTACATCGAAAGCCAAAGTCAATAATTTCACTTCTAATGCTGTTTTTTGTAGGAATAATGAAATGAATGAATTAAATCCACAAAGCATCACTTTGCCTTCATGCTTCATTGCACATCAACAATTTTATGTATTAATTTTCAATTACATGAAGCGCCAAATGTGCACTCTTACTGCTGTTTTATCTCTCAATCTACTGTTACTGTATGTTAAGATCCCATAAGTTCCATAATGCACACTCACACATTATAATCAACATCATTTAAATGCTTAATGCTTTTAATCATAGCTGAGTTGCTTTCCTTCCTTTCGGGATATAATAATGAATGAGAATGAAGCTTTTAATTCCCCGAAAGAGAATCACGAGAATGGAAATTGAATTTTAGCCTCAAAAGGTAGAAGCTGTGAAGACTGGCAGTTCTTAGATTGAAAAAAATGCGGAAATCATTAAAATGTTGCCTATTGTTATTCCTATTTATCTTATGCTGCCCATACAAAATCTCTTTCTTTCCTTAAATTGGTGCAGTGTGTCCCGCATCAAGCACCTTGTTACAATTTTTCATTCTACTGCTGATTTACGTCATCAATGAATGCAGAAAAATGTGCATTAAATTCCACAATCGTTGCTGTTAATTTTTTATTTGTTGTTGCTGTTTTTTGGTTTAGAAAGTATCAAGTCTGTTGACTGAGATACCCGCAAATTGCTGAGTTCTAGTTACACAGTAACAACGAGGTTTCTTGAGGCATTTTTGAGTGGATGTACTTGCATATAAATTGAAACTGTTCAATTGGATCTCCTTCACCTCATTATTATTATAGTCGCCGTTGCTTGCTTGCTGCTGCTGCTGTTAGTCGCAATGTGAAATTATCGGATATATCAAATTTTTCTAATCTATGTTATGGTTAGAAATTTATGCAGCATAGAATATGAGAGAATGAGAAGAACAAGGTAAAATATGTACATAACAATAATAATAAAAGTTTACATTTGCAGCACAAGAAACAGAAACTTTCCGTCCACAAAAACTGCCGATTGTTTTTCATTCAATTCTATTCATTGAGTCGAGCAATGACGATAGCAGTTAATGGTAATAATAAACAGCATATTTATGGAGGTAAAAAAATCTAAACTTTAAAAGTCGACGACGATTTGAATTGAGAAGGCAGGCAGGCAGGAGGAAAATGCCCCAGCATTGAATGTTAAACATAGTAAATGCTGCTTTTTAGGCCACATAACGGGTGCTCAATTTTCATCGAAAAAAAACTTTTGTTCAGGCACAACATAGGGAATGAATGAAAAACTCTTTTTCTTTACTTTACTTCCACTCATTTCGATTTTATTGATTTGAAATTATTTCCATGTTTTTTTTTCTATGTCATTAATAAATGTGCAATTTGTAGCATTTAGATCCATTACAGTACTTCTTATATTTTACGATCATGAACATCACAAAGTGAGCCTCGTTTTGTAAGTTTATTGATGCCATTTTCCCTCCCTTTTTCAAGTTTATGGAAGTCGTGAAGATCATCATTGCTAATTTTATTGATTCTTGTGTCTTTTTTGAGTCATTTGATGAAGGACTTGAACTATTTATTGGATGTTCGATTTCTGTTGTTTTCATGTTTTTGGGAAAGATTATTAGGCAGAATATCAGTGGATTAGACAGAAAATAGTCAAATCAGCTACAGTAATCACAAAGTTAAAAGAATCTATTGCGGATCTTCAAAATGTAATTCCTGGATTTTCAAAAAAAGAAATTCTACAACAAATTTTGATGATCAAAATCACAGTAAACAATGTTTTGGCAATAAATCTCAGTAATTATTGAAATCAGTGAGCAAACAAAGTTGAGCTGGATGATTTATGTTTTGGTTAATCCATTGGACATACACAAGATGACATATTTTTCCGAGATTCTCAGCACTGAGTTTCGGAGAAGAAATGGAAATCTTTTGGTAATTAGATCATGTGAATTATTCCAGAGAGAGCTTGAAAGAGAAATGAATGGAGATTAAAAAGACAGAAGAAGATGATCACAATAAAAGTAAAAATTAAGCAAGCAGCAGCAGTAGAGCGACCGAGGAAGTAAGATTAGGGTCGGCATGAGCGTTTAGGTGTTAAATTAAAAGCTAATTTCATCGTCAATGGCCTTTTCAATGATAATCAAGTAAAATGATGGAAAAAATTTCTCATTAACTATTTAGAGCCATCGTGTCGTGCATTTAAAAGTTATCTCTCGCCTGCTTTTCACCGATTAATCATTTCTTTTGTTTTAGTTCTCGTCTTCTTCTTCTGCTTTTGTTTACTGTTTGTCGTGACTGCTCAAATGGAAGTAGAACTGAAGAAATGTTCTTAATGAAATGTTTAGCATTAAATGGAAATAATTAAGATATGCTTAAGCTTACAGGCACCTCAGTCATTGTCAAATGTGTGAAAATATTCCATGTTTTTGATAAATTCTGAAGATTGTCACAACTTCTATGCTGATGCTGTTATGGCAATTAAAATTTGTCATGCATTACATTAAAAATCCTCAAAGCATTCATGTGAATTGAAATTTACAGCCATAGAAATAATAGGCACGTGTGCGAATAATTTGATTATAAAAGTCTTCATTTTCATAATAAAAACACAAAAGCAAGTGGAAGTGAGAAGAAGCGGCAATAAAATGAAGTGCGAATGCAGTTATTCTGCAGTAATCATTGAAGATTCTTCTTAATTCACTTCGTATTAAAGTAGAACGTGATACGCCAATAGTAATCAAGTTTCATCGCAAGTGAGTAGTCGCTTCTGCTTGCATTGAAATCCTTTCATCTATAAAATAGAAATTATATGTAGGAACAGGTAGCAAAAGGTTAATTATTTAAATTAGAAGAAAATTGTGTAAGAAAATTGAATTAAGATTTAAATTGCTGCAATCTTTCTACACAGACGTCCTTGAACTTGATGTCAATAATTTCTATTGTCCATGCAAGTCAAGCTTCACATGATGTAGATAAAATCAACATCCTTGAAATTTCACAATTGAGTAAAAATGTGCGAATAAGTGAAATTTATTGCCCTCAAGCAATCCAACACCATTAAATTCCAATTGATTTTCTATGCCTGCTTGCCGTGGCTCTCTAATGACTCAGCATTAATCAAATTCGCACTTGCACGACTTTTTATCTGAAGAACATCAGCAAACAGCGACGAAGAAAGTTTTTGTGTCACCAAAAGAAGGCAAAAAGTAATTTGTGTCACAGTTTTGAGGTTCCAACAATTTTTTGGCAATATGACTTCATGCTGTGCTGCTTAAATTGATAAATTTTGATTATTGATGAGCTGTTTGGATTTATTCGACCAGAAAAGTATTCTTGTGTGACTTTTTTGTAACTTTCCCAGCAAATAGACACAAAAGTATGTCCATAAAGAAAAGAAGGAAGTAGAAAAGATCGAAGGTAATTCATCAAAAGTGACTGGCAAATTCTTTCAATTGTTTTTCAACCTTTTCTATTTTTTTGCAATAAATTTAAAACTTTTCCAGATTGGAATCAATTGGATGTCTTTAAGCTGAGATCTCGGATTCAATGGACGAAGAATTATTGAGACAAAATGGCAAAAAAGAAATTTATTTGAGAAATAACAGCAAGTAAAATTGTTCGTAAAATAAAACTGTATTGAGATATTTTTGAGCAGCTCTGTGGATAGACAGAAATTATGGAAACTGTTACTTTTGGTGTATTTTATTGCCTCATTTCTCTCCTTCTATGGATTAAATAGAATTAATGTTGTAAATTGGTAAATTATGTGGAAGAAATGAGTGCGAACAGAGAAAATAAGAAAAAAACATCTCTGTGAGGAATCTGACTTAGTGCTGCAAGCTGTTACAATGTTTATAGCACTAAAAACATGTTAATAAAATAAGAAATGTAGCAATAGTGAGAAGTGAGAAGCAATTTAGAGGCACAAAAGAATAAATTTGCGGTTTGGATTAATTTTAATGAAAATTCTTCACGATCAGAAGAAGCTCCAATGCGGAACTCATGAAGCGGGACTGTTCTAAGCAGTGCAATGACATTCCACTCGTCAACGACATTTAATTAGTGACCAAAAACTGCCATTCTGATTTATTAAATTAAATTATGACAGAACTGTGATTTTTTTATGTGAGAACAGCAAACAAGCAAACAAACAAACACGAAACAGTTTCTGGATATGCTCATTGTTGATCTGATTTCTGATTTTATTAATGAAAATTATTCAAAAGAATCAGAAAGTTCTCACGCAATACTTTACACAACAAACAACAGAAAGAAATGGAAATAAAGAAAGGAATGTGAAAATGGATCAAGAATTGATGTACTTTTATCAGCATGAAATTGTATGCGAATGGAAGTCACCTTGCCGTTTAAACACTCACATGCTGTTGCTACTGTTCTATGCTTATAATTATGATGCATGTTGCTGTTCATTATGTTTTATTGTTGCACTGTTTTCGTGACCGTTATCATCAAATATGCTTGCAACTCAGAATAGTAGACAGGAAGAGATCCATCATGAGTCATTGCTGTGCATTTTATTGTCTCCATTTAATTTCAGTTAGCACTTCTAAACCAAAACATTTGATGCCCTTGCCTGCTACACATCATGTCATTATGTATAATTTAAATAAGTTGTGACTTAATTTGTTTCTGGACTCAAGCTGCTCGTTAGTATGCAGACATATTTAATTAAGCTTGAACATTTTTTATGTGACTCATTATGAGCATAAATTTATTAATTTTCATTATGAATTAATTTTATGGATGTAAAAGGTTCTTCTGGATACATTTAATTATGCTTATAAGCAGCATAGAACCGTGATCAGATGGATATTAGAAAAAATCTTAATTGAAAAAATCAATTTCATGCGGTTTCATCAGTTTTGTCTTCTTCCTTCATCTCATCTCACAACCTTTATAGAAATGAGAAATCACGTGGCATAAGGCACCAAATGGAATTGAATAAAAGAGTCTGTGATATGTGCTGTACAGGTAGAAAGTCATTAGAAATGAGAAAAGCAAACAAAATAGAGGAAAAATAGATAAAAATTTCACAGAATGAACAGGTTTGAGTCTTTGTGCTGCTTATTATAAATCCTTTAGATCACGCATGCAAGAGTAAGTGCAAGACTTACAGCTAGAACATCAGTTGTACGGATGTAGAATTAAAAAATTCATTCAACGCATCATAAATTCAGTCAAACAAATTGTCATGCTGAATGTTATAAAGGCAAAGAAATGGAAAGGAAAGAGACGAGCAAGATAAGACGTCAGAACTGCTTGCTGTTCATCCCGTGAGAATTTTTCTGATGACTTTGAGATATAAACAGAAGAAAACTCTCTCATTATCGCTGTTGTGCCTTGTTGTTGTCTTCTTTTGTCAATTGCTATAATTTGTGGATGATGAAAAAGTAGCGGAAATTAACAATCATGAAGATTAATCGCCTACAATAAACAGAAACGGTAGCGACGAGATTTATTTCTTTTCATAAATCCACAAACAACAAAAAATTCTTCTTATCCTCAAAATCGTCAAAAAGAATGAAAAGAAAACGAAATGAAATGAAAAAGTTCATTGAACTGCCTCAAAAGCAGTATTGAGAAGATAGGAAAAGATGCAATAAGAATATTGATGATGTAAATGCCAATGTGCTTTGTTTTGTCTCTTTTTCATATTCATGCCCAGATTGTCAGTCAATAAAACAGCATCTGAAAGAATCTTTCAGTAAGAACAAGAGAAAAAAAATCTTTATGGAACTGAATTGTCGGCAGTGCACGACAGAGTAACAAGCTGGAACAATGCAATGTTATTGTTGATGCATGAAAATACTGTAAGAATCTCAAAAAGAACAACAACATGTGTATTGTAGCACCAAAAATTCTCTTCCATCTATCCAATGAATAGATAAACAGAACGGCATAGCTGCATAAATTTACCATCATGTCACAGACATATACACACGTCCTCATTAGCATGCAATTGACGTTTTATTCAATATTTAACAGAAATACAAAGAAACAATTTTTTTCAGTGCAGTAGGACGTGAAAGTCAAGTTTCGTAGATCTTGTTCCACTCATATGTGATCCACAAATGGAAGGAGGAACAGATCGTAAATAATAATGCAAAATTTCTTCGTACGAAGGCATGTAAATCGTGTTTCTGTTATCGACTGGATTATTTCCCATGTCCATACTGTACATTACCAGAATTGCTGTATAAAATTCAGATTTATATACAAAAGGCGGATCAAATACGAGAAGAATCAATAAGATCCAATAAAAAGAAAGGTGATGATTTATCAAATTTAAGTGTGAGCCGAGAAATTCTATAACTGATTGAAATATCCAATAAAAATGAAAATGATGTTTGAATTAATTTTCTATGCATGATTATTCCTTAGTAATTCATCCATCCACTGTATTCTTCACAGTTAAATATTGATCTTTCTGGTTTGGAATTTTTAAAACAAATTTATGTAAATTTTGCATCAAGTGGATTCTTTATGTAAATCAATTTAATTTAAATTTTATGGCATCAAAGATCATGCAAAATACTTAATGCTGATAAAATTGATTCGTTCTGTTGTGCTTGCTAATTCGGTGGACAAAACTGTTCTTTGATTTATTGTTACATAAATTGGTGGATATAAAAATGACAAATTATGAATAATATAAGCATTTTGTCATGATTACTCAGATTTATGGATGATGCTAGCTGCAAAATCTAATTTATTCATTTTATTCATTCATGAATTAATTTTTTTATTATTTAGAAAGTTTTGAATGAATTTTTTGACATTTTTATGGGATTTTTTTTGGAATTGAATTCTTTATTAAGTAGCACCTGTGTCTAATCTACTGCGAGTTGGATCTGTGCTTGATAAATACTCAAATTATGTAAATCATTGTAGATTAGGATGCTGTATCCGAATAAAGAAACCTCAGGATATAGAATCAATATCTATATCAATATAGAAGACTATTTTGGTTCCATGGACTCTACGTGGAAGATCGGCTTCCCCTAACAGGCAATGAACATGCTAGTAAAGAGTATCCTCTCTTAATCGTACCAACTGACCTTGAGAGCGTGTTAGGATTCTGGTAGGACTTGAACCCATTTCGTCACAAAACAGTTGCTTATAGAATTTTGGTTTACTGCTTAACCACTCGGTCACATAACCCTAATTCTTAGACTTGTTGATTTGCCTACATTTGGGTATATAAACCAGATTCTACTGAGGTATGAGATCCTCTTGCAGATCCTAAATTTCAATTTTCAAGACCAAAATACCAAAGACAGTTAGTTCCAAAAATATTCACAGATACTCAATTCTAATGCAAATATCAATTCAGCATCGTTAAAATTTATCTCAAAAAAATTTTACATCCAAAAAATAATAAATTCCACAGGCTTAGAATTTCAATTAAGCACCAAATCCTATGAATATGAAATTTTTCAGTGTTAATTGAATATTTAGATGAGCATTCATAAAAATTATTAATCCCTTTCTAAAATTTTCTAAAAAGTAACAGAATGGAGCTTTACTGCATTACGTGTTCATGCATTATTAATGCCTAGCACTTAAAAAAAATTATGGAATTTTTATTGCTGAGAAAAGCCTCAAAAATTGTTGAATGAAAAACTATTGAATGTGAATCTTTTTGTATGTAATTGTTCTGCTAAGAGGCTTACAGGCAGAGTTGCTTGAGGGTGCTGACTAGGTCGTAGTCAGTTATAGGAAGATCCACAACTTTTGTAAGATCCAGTGACTAAAATATTGATGATCTCAATTCTAGAGCATTTTTAAGGCTCTAAAAGTCATAAAGAAGCAGAAGCTGAAAAAATTCTGCCTGATTCGATCCTCAATAACCCAACACATTCACAGCACCATTGCATGAACTCTCATACTGAACTTTAGATGAATCTGCGATCGCATCTTGCAGAATGATCACGAAAATTTCCTTATTCGAGTATGGATAGGAATACCAAAGCTACGTGACAAGCTAGTTCAAGAATAGAAATCATTTCCTTAGCAATAATCGTGCCTGTAGAATCAAACATTTTCATCACACATGTGAAACGAATAAATTATAGCTTTACACACGTATTGCATTTAACACTGATAAAATACATGATTTTTCTTGCCACAGCACTGGATACATCTCATCTTTTTCATGCTTAATGCTGCCTGGAAAGTATGCCTCTTTTTCTCTATCTTCACTTAAGCGAAAAATCTTTTTTCAATTCTTTAGTTTTTCATTCCTCGAGATTCAATTGAATTTCATTCCTAGTTCCATGGATATTAAATTAATAATAATGGATCGTAATATTGTTAAGTAATAGAAATAAATTTCATTGTTGTTGGATATAGCGGAAGTTCATTCTTGAATTTCTAATTTTATTGATATCCACTTTATTTTTTTATGAGCATTGTCTAATAATGCTGCTGCCTTCTTATAATGTCCATAATAGCTTTCTCATGGATAGTCTTAAGTCTATAATTCTATTTGTTTTATTCTTCTTCAGATTCATATAGATACACGGCTAAATCATCTCCCTGATTAATTATTTCCGCATTAAGAATTTCATATTTTCATCTCATGTTAATCAATTAGCAATTTTTTAGATTCGCAAAATGTTCTGTGTAGGAAATTGGACGTGATTTAGATGAGGCTTCCATCCAGTGTTGTTAATTTGGAAATTGAAGCTTGGTTCATTACTTATTTGGATCCATTCTCTATGGTTCAATAGATTTTACAACAAATGAGATCGTAGTGTCTCTGGTTCATTGCATTGATATACGCTGGGTCACTCAATGTGGAGAGTTACGAAACACTTTGCTCTGAAGTAGTTGTTTCAAAAAATAAAACAAACTCTATCCTTTATGAATAAAAATCATATATATTCTAAATTAATGCAAAAAATAAGTTGTAATAGCTACGGTTAGATCTCTTAATTAAAGCACGAAATACGAATGGAATCGCAGTGTCTCTGGCTCATCATATAGCTTTGACACATTATCATTATCAAATCATATTATTAAATCAAAGGAGGCAGACCACAGTCCTATGGAATCCACATAGAATGTATTCCAAACTGAGTCTTGTGTCTGTCGTGACTGTGAATCTTAGGGAGATATTAATGAAGGGGTTATACAGATTTGTGCTTTGGGCTAGTTCATCAGTGTTTTGAGCTAGAACACAAACTTCAGCTAGCTGCCTTTAACTTTGGATTGGTTCAAAAAATTTATGAAAATTTCGTTAATTTTCAAATTTGTCAAATTTTTGAAAACATGTTAACTGAGATGCATTTTTCAAGTACTCCAAGTGAAAATTAATTTTTGTCAATTATCTTGGAATTTATCCAGCCAAATTTAAATTTTTGATTGAAAACATGAAGGAACCTAATTACATCCATTGATCCATGATCCATGATTACGATCAATGGATGTAATTAGGTTCCTTCATGTTTTCATTCAAAAATTTAAATTTGGCTGGATAAATTCCAAAATAATTGAAAAAAATTAATTTTCACTTGGAGTACTTGAAAAATGCATCTCAGTTAACATGTTTTCAAAAATTTGACCGTTACATTTTGCGATGTTCAAAATTTATAAAAACTTCAAAATTTCAGAGAAATTTAGAAAAATTCAAAAGATACAGGAAATTCAAATAAATCAAGAAAGAAGGCACTGCTTTTATATTCAAAAAAATTAAAATGCTTTCTTTTAACTTTAAAAACTTCTGAGAATTTCATAAAATTCTTGAAGATTTTACTTTTTGCTGCTTTTTGTCATTTGAAAATGGAAACTTAAAGAAATGGTTTTTTAGAATCTTTCGAATGAAAATTCTATACCATTTAACTTGTAATCTTCAGATGGATGTAGAAATTATTCTTTAATAAACTTCAAATTCCTCAAAATGTTTAAAAATCCTGAATTTAATTCAGAAATTTCAAAAATGTCAACAAAATTTGAATTGAATTTTCTGAACTCTAAATGCTCTTATGAAACAGAACCAAATTTGCCAATAATGAAGGCATTTGTCCTCAAATTCAAGAAGATGATCCAAACTTACGATCCGCAGTTTAAAATTCCAGCAAATTTCTATTTCTAACCAAAAGCTTCCAGAAAATCGCAATGATCTTCCCAGAATATCTAAACTGTACACTTCACAATCTATTCCTGCTCGCCTCGTTAACAACACTGAATTCTAGAACTCTGAAATGCTTCAATTTCATTCCATCTCATCTCCCAATGTGAGGTAAATTGTCCAATTAACAAACTTTTTTTTTTCTTTCAACATAAAAATTTCTTTCATTTTTCAGAACCTAATAATTGGAATGAATTCTTTAACTTTCATGCCTTTAATCAGTTTCCTAGCAACAGGAGCTAATTAGTCACATTCTGTGGCTTTCTTCATCTTCATTAATCAAACTAAATGAGCACTGCTTTTTTTTAAGTCCACAAATATTTTTCCTACCTTTCTTTCTGACTTTGGGGTTTAATATCCTTGTGTATAGATTTTTATTGATTTTTTGTCACTAAGTTCTCATTCACTGCAATCTTATATGCTTTCAATCTTTTCTAAGATTTTTCTTTTATTTTTTATTATTATTATCACTTTTAAGTCCACGAAGAACCGAAGAAACTTTCCACAACGATCTCAAAAGTTTCTTTCAACTTGCGCGCACTTGCTTGAATGTTCCTCAAAAGATTAAATTTTAGGGAAGTTAAACTTAAAAAACCAAAAAAAAATTAAGAATTTGTTAGTAAAACATTTAGAGTTGCATCTTTCTCAAAATACTGAATAGCAATGACTTTGAAAGTAGAACTGCTTCACTCTTTTATGCTTTCTACCGGTAACAATGTATTTTTTCTACTCAAAAACTGTTTTTTTAAACAGCAGAAGAAAAGAAAAGTTGGTTCTATGAAACCACACGAAGAGTGACGAGAGAGAAACCACAGATAGGCAAAAAGTAGCAAGCAAGAGAAATGAGAGAAATTTTTTTGGTGATGAAAACTTCTTACACTGTTAAATGTTGATGATAGCTCTCTCTTACATGAACTTGAAAATGCTTTTGTGTTGGACGGTTAAGGTGAAGCATGTGGAATGAAGGAATGAATTAACACAGACACAAGCTTGTGACTTGAAACAATACGATGAAAAATTTTCTCATATTTCTCATGTTCAGCATAATGTAGAGCAGTTCTGCAAAATTTATTTTTAGCTTTTTATTTCGACGGAAGCATCAACAACAAGCAACACAAAAGAACTGTACAGAATAAGAAGAACAAACAGTTTCCACAGTTGAGGAATTTTTGAGATGATTTTCATTATCACGCTTTGGTGCAATTTTTCGTCGTCTTCGTCTTCTTCATTCCCGAATTTTCGTCATCAGTCAGCATAAAGACATGAGACAGATACTGCTCAGCATGCTTGCGACAAATTATAGTGATTTGAATTTAATGAATATTTTTTTGACTCTATCTATGCCTGCCTACTGATACTGTTATAGAACCCGAACGCTCAACATTTCTTCGTGATTACAAAACTTTTTTATTTTTGGTTCCGAAAATTGTATTGCTGTATGCCGTAAGATGATAATTTCGCGTAACATTTCAGTGAAATGAGGTCAAAGAGAATTCAAAACAGTGACGATATCAATAAAGACAACGGGGAATGTTTGGCTTGTTGATGACTTTCGTGGATGACAAAAGACTTTAATTATTGATTCACCAACGAGCTCAGTCTTCGTCTTGTTCCATTCAATGTGTGATTCTCAGCACGAAGAAGAACCAAAAAAATGAATCAAATTTCAATTGAATTTCCAAATCTTTGTGTTTTTAATTCATTATTGTTGCTAATTTTTAGTTTAATCCCAAAATGAGCAGATCTAGCGGATTTTTCTTCAATTCTTCTACTTTTCTTTACGTTTATTGAACAGCATTTAAGCTCATGAATTGAATCTATTTTTGGGAATTAAGCAGAATTAAGCAAAAAAAAAAATGGAAAAATCAATAAAAATTCATTGGAACTAATTGGAGCAATTTGGAGATTCCTTTGTTAATTCTTTCAAGATCGTTGTCGTGCTTCTTATCAGTGTTGATATTTGGGATATTGTTGACACATTGGAACTAGATAAAATTTGAATCAGACTTGTCTGTGACAAAACTACGACTCAAGCAGTCATGAAATTGTTTCTTGACTCTTAGATATTGTTACACTGGCTTAATTGCAGTCTGGATGTTGGATTAAGAAATATTTTATTTGAATCAGGACACCGCATAGGCATCAGCCATTACCAACACTGCTTCTTTTGTTCAGAAAATTAATTTGAAATTCGAGTGACAAGACATTCTATTGATTAACGGAGAAACTTTATTAATTTAATTCAATTTCCAATTTTAATCACGATAATGAAAGTAGAACTGGATGCGGCAGCACGCGAATGCATTGATGTATTTTATTAATTCATATCAAAATCAATTGAATTGCACTTCAATAATCTCAATTGATGAAAATAATTCTGCAAACATCTCAAACGGTAAAAAATTCCTTCCATTCAGCTATTCATCTAAATCCGCCAGTCTCAAATTGGAATGAAGCAATTCTGTGATGGATCAGAATCGATATTTGTGGTTTTTGTGTGTTCACTTCTAGAAGGAGTCATGAAAGTTCATTAAAATTATAATTTAGAATTTTTCAGATCCACTTTTTTTCGACTGGAAAGTCATTATCATGATGAATTTGCAGACACGGCACGATTTATGTGATATGAGTCGATAACTCATTTCAATTCCATGTCAAACATCATCCATCAACTGGATTCATATCTTATGTCTCATGACTTGTGCATCTCATCGTCGTCAACATCCAGTCAGCCAGCCTCAGACTTAGAATAAATGGAGTAAAGCATCGCGATGCTTAATTTTGATAATTATGTCAATAAAACGTTAGTCGTTGAGTTCTCTTGAGATTTGCCAGACCTATTTTGATGGAATTTCATCATTAAATTGTAATGAATTGTTCTTACATAAAAATAGAATATGAATGACACGAGATGAGATTGAGAGCAGCACAGAAATAATTTGCATGATCATTAAAATGATGAGACGATTTTGGAAGGGAAGAACAAAGAAAATGACTTGCTTGCTGCTCTCTTTAAATGTTATTTCAATTGAAGTTCTACTGCTGATGATGATACCACTGCTGTGGCATGTACATGTACAACAGCATGTGTCGATAATTCGCATGGCACATTTTCCTGCTTTATTTTATTACATACACAATGTACAATTCCATTTCGGATGATGACGACGAAGAAGAATTGGAGAATTAAATTAAATTTCATAGTTCATGACAATAATAAAAGTTTAGAAGAGGCTCTGCATGCATACATCATGTACGTACATACATAAAAGTATGAATAGATCTTGTTGGATAGAATTGAGTCTCATAACAATAATTTATTCGTAAGTGATGAGGAAGAAAGGAATAGAAATGTGAAGAAGCAAGTAAAACATGACATTTAACACTCATTCCTATACAAAAAAAGAAGAATCAATGTCATGTCAGCGCAATAGGCATCTCCGCAAAGCATATATTTAATGAAAATGGCATAAAAACTTCTGAATTGGGTCAACAAATAAAATGAAATAAAACAACAAGACACGACAACAAGATGATGATGATGATGCCTGGTTGATGTGAATGATTATAATTGTTGTGGATGGAAACAACAGCTTAATTCAATTCTTTTACTTCCGAAACCAAAAGAAAAATCTTCCCATAAGTGATCTTTGTGCTTGCCATACCTCACCCAATTCCTCTCTTTATTCGGGATGAGTAGTCATGCTGGTGATGGGAATGAGGCGGTGCATTAAAGCTCTTAGCTACGAATCTCAATCATTACCATTATTTGCTAACTTTGTGCCATTTCTTTCTGTTTTTTATTCCTCATTTTTCTCAAAAAAAGAAGTCAGCACAAATTTAAATAAAATACAAATAAAATTTGCGAATCTTCCAGCGGCTTTTTCTGTTGCGTTTCCAATTCTGCATACAAAAGAGATTGTTTTCAGTGCTGAGAAATTTCATGAGAGACGTAATAGGTAATGCTAGGTATTATTTGCAGTACAATCAGCAGCACCGGATAAATCACATTGAATCAAGACTCTTCAAGCTTCCATTTCACGATATTTCCTTCCTTCTTTCATCGACTTAAACCACATCTTATTGGAAATTAATCGATTATTTGATTAAAATGCGATTTTCTCAGTCAGCACTTCTTTCTCAACATCTCGCAACAGTAAGCAATGAATGAAGGAAAATAAAAAGTAGTGATGAAGTCTGTTATGCAATTTTAAGATTTCAAGCAATGAATAACAGTTGATATTAATCACAATCATAATAATATGCTTCCATGCAACTTGTACTGCATATTTTATCCCTGAATTTGCTTGAAAAACTCAATCTCGAGCTGTTCAGATCCCTTTGGTAAGAACTTTAAGATTCCACAATAAACTTTGTACAATTTAAGAATTCGTGACATGCTCAAAAGTAAATTGAAAACTTATCACAGCAGGCGACGACAATGACAATACAAAAAAAATTCTTTGAAATCGAATATCAACAGCAGTTGACAGAGACCAAAGAGGAATGCAGAACAAAAAAAAAGTTAATCTCAGCGGAAATTCTTAATGCTTCCATAAATTAATCAAGAGACCCACTTCTATCGATGACAATAAATTATTGCCAAAAAATGGCAGAAAATAGAAAGTCCAGAAGTGACCAAAAGAGACATCCATGAGAAACTGTAAAGATCATCAATGTACAATCATTGTACATATCCAGTAGGAAGTGTAAAAGGAGAAAGAACAACAAAACATCACGATTCGGTTCATTGCGTGAAATTCAGCAACAGTAGATGAAATTTTCTGGATGACAAAACAGCTGGAAATAATTTTACAATTAATTTAATCATTCTCAGTTGCTGCTTTGTGCTGCGATCAATTTCAACAATCAATCTTAATTTCTGTTGACAGCTCAACATATCTGTGCTTAACGCCTGTAAATGCCAATTTCTGTTCCTCACTAAAACATTTTTTCTTAAGGAATGAGCTTTAATGTGGCAAAAATTTATTTTTATTGGAATATAGGTCAGTAGTCAGGCACCTGGTATGAAGAATTTAATCAACAAAATGATAATGAGAAGAAGAAGAAGTCGAGGCGATGAACAGCCCATGAAATGCTTCAATGAATAGGATTGCATACATGCTGCTGTTCAATGAGATGTCTGAGGATGGCGATGAAGTTATGATGATAAGTGTTGTGGCTCAGCAAGTTAGTTGTTATGATTGATGTGTGATTTATGTGGCAAAATTCAAGTCATGATGACGCTTTTTTTACGGTGCTTATAATTAAAAGATCTACACATGTGCACATGCTCAGAGCTTATTCATTGAAAGATCCAGTTTTGATGCGAATTTAATTACTTCATCACTTCAACCATGCAAAATTTGTTGTGACAAGCTAAGCAGTTACTTAGCTCATGATGACTGTGGAGAATATTACATAGATGATGATGAGAAGGAGGAGATGAAAATGAACGGAATCGAAAATTAAAAATGTTCATCACTATCATCTTCTCAGCTGTGAAACGGACGTATTGGCATAGCTGCAAACAATGGCTGCAAAATTCAATCGAAAATACGTTTTTAGAATTACAGTTAAGAATTCTGACAGATTGATGACTAACTGACTTCACTTTAATTCACCTCACATAGCTGATGGACGGACTAGCTGACTGACTGATTGTTCTTCATGTTACATTCCTTTCCTTTTTGAATGCCAATTTGTTTATTTATTTGCTGGAACTCCTCTCGCGCCATTCCATTCTTATGGATTAAAAATATTGTGAAAGATTCTTTCCAAATCATCATCAACAGCTCAGTTATGGAAGTGATTTCAATTACATTCTCACACATGCGCTGATCGCGATTGAATGATCTTCAGCCTCGCTCGCTCGCACATAGTCATGCATAACAGAAAGAATTATTCCTTCAATTTAGCAAAGTGCTCACGTGTAAATTATCTTCCTTAAATGGCTTTCATCTCCTCACATCTCTCATACCTTACTTTGCACATAGTTCTGACCCATTTTCCATCTTTCTTCCTTCATCCATCGCAATTCATTATTTCACATAAAAATTCATTTAAGGCTTCAACATTTTTTTTGACTGTTATGCGCGGCAAATATGAAAGCAACATTCTCATCTAAGTAAACATTTAACTTTTTTGGACGGAGATCATAATGACTTGAGCGTGATTCTGATGAGCTATTTTTATTATTATCCGCAAATGCTTTTTGGATGTTTTTTTGAGACTTTTAATGAGAAAATGATCGTTTTATTGTATTTAATTAAGTCACGGATCACTCAACTCAATTGTAGCTTGTAACTTGATTCTAGTGCACATTATTGAATTGTTAAAGGCATGAGAAGTATTTTTGAGAAGTCGAAAGGTCGCAATACATAAAATTGAAATGAAATGGATGTGAAGCGAAGAAGTGAGAAGAAGAATAAAGTGAATTATTGTGCAAAGGAAGCAAGAGCTGCTTTGGCTGGATCTTACAATTAATTCTATCTCCCATGCTTTCAATTTAAACAACAACACAAAAATTTACAGTTAATCGACATTTCAAAGCTCCATTCTGCACTATTTTGTTGCTTGGTGCTTCCATAAAAGAACTTTGCTCAATTTAATTAAAGAAAATTTTCTCCACATTGCAGCATATCCATGTAGACTTTCTTACTTTATAAACTTTATGTTCTTCTAATGATATGTTTTACATGAATCGACTATAAACAAGCATCAATGTCAAAATAACATCGTGTTAATGAATATTCGACTAATGATTGTATGACTTTAGATTCTGAGAAGCTTTTGCGACTGAAGTTCATGTTTTGTGATCAAGTGCTGTGAAATTGAAGAAGAAAATTTGCTTTCTGGATGATTTAGAAGTCTGAATCATCAAAATTCCAAGAGATTTCAAGCATAATCCACGAATGTGTGAAAAGACCAGCAAAGTAAAGTGTCCATGCATGATTAAATTATTTCGAAAGATTGATGCTTTAAAATCTAGTCCACATTTGCTATAGAAAATCGATAAAAGAAAAAATATTTTATAGGCATAATTTTATTAGACCGCATTACATGCTTTGATCAAAACATTGAAATCAATTCAACATCATTAACATGATCGAATTATCACAGCTGGTTTGTAATTGTTCGCACGTACAAGTTACTTAATTCAGTGTCACTTGTCATTCTTTGATTACTTCCAGTCGTGCGTCAACAGATTTCATTCGTGATCTTAAATATAAAAAAATCTTAACAAGCTGAAGTTGTGCTCATCAATTATTTTTTCTTTCTCTCCATTTCACTTATACAGCAATAAGCATAAGCAAATCGGAATTGAAATTTATCTAAAGAGCTCTGTGTGATTGTTTACTAACCCAATTTCCATATATAAAACGACCGCTAAAATAAGACACAAATAACTATATAACATGTAACCGTATAAAATATATTTAGCTATACAAAAAGTGAGAGATAGAGAAATTTACATAGGACGCATCAATTATCAGACATTTTCGCGCGATTTGGATTTTTGAACGTAAATCTCTTTATGCGATTCATTTTGTCTTCTTTGGTGGTAACAATCAGCTATTCTTCTTCTCGGCTCTAAATTTAGATGTCAAGAGTTTGCTATGCGAATATCTTTTACCTTTTACATGCTTGGATGTGATTTATTTTTGAAAAAAATTGTAGATTTGGGTGGGACTATGGGAAGTTTTGTATGATTTTAAATTGATTTTTTGAGGACATCCAAGACAACAGAGGTAATTTGACACTAAGATCCATAGCTGAGTATTTTATAAGCGTCTTGTGATTAGTGGTTATTTATTGGGTATAGGATGGATAAATTTCAGCATTCTAACCTACACCTAAAGTTTATAGTGACATGTTAACCAGTCCTTTGATAATCTATAGCCTTCAAGTTCGGTTCCTAGTCTTCCTCTCTTTAAATTTAAGCCAGAAACACTTAAAAATTGATGCATCTATTAAATCTTGAGTCAGCCTAACTCGAGCGACACAACATAGTGGACAGAGCATCGCTATATCACAGTCAAAACGTTAGAACGTTGGAGTACCCTGAGTTGACCGCTTGACGGCTGTTTCCAAACTGTCTGGGAATAAACTTCAAGTCAAAAGCCTTTCCCCAAATGCGTCTAAGTTACCCACAAGTGTGAACTTCCTAACACGTTTATGTTTTCAAGCATTGCTCTTCTTTTATTGTCTAAGACACTAATGAATGCTTTCATACAATATGAACATAAAAATACCAGAAACAATTCGTCTCAATTCACCCGTTATGGCAGAAGTAGCATCACTTACTCTGCAGGTGAAAATTTTTCTTTAATAATAAAATAAAATGAAAAATAGATAGTAATAGATATGGATCACATTGTACTCGTTTATGCTCTTGTTTATCTAAATAAATCTGAAACAACTTTGAGCTAGAGTAATGTTTAGTTGGAAAATAACAAGGTATAAAATGAATGGTTATTATTGAGTGATATAACTGATAAATTTTCATAAATTCATAGTTAAGTGATAGTTTGTACAGTGTCTGCATTTTGTGTTGAAAATGGGTTAAATATTATTTTTGAGCTTTATAATTTGTAGTTGAGGATTGCAAGTTGATTTTCCAAATATTTCTAGAGAAATCGCTGTAATCATCTTTAAATGTGGGTATTGGAATCATCAATAACAATCAATCGATGAAAAGTTTGCTTTTTACTACATTTTACATCATAACGGTCATTTCTAATTCAAATAATATTTTTTGTGACATAGTTTTTTGCCCCGTTTTACATAATTTTCAGTCCTTTGCTGAATTTCAAACAGTAAACATCGTGTTTTAATTAATATTAATAAGATCGCATAGAATTATAAAATTTTGGATATATCTGACTAAAATGAGATAGTTAGGAATGTCAATTAGTCATTCCTTTGTGTCGTCTGATCTAAAATACAGAGAACTTTCCAAACATCTTTGAACGAAATTTAAGATTCTTGTCCATTGTATCATTTTTATTGCCTCTTTCAAAGCATAAGATTATCAAATATCCGTCGTTTAAAACACTTCATTCATCACTGTCTTATAAATCTTTAACACAAAACGAACATTAAGTCACACCGTATCTCAGTGTATCAATCTGATATCTCAATCTGCAATTTAAATTTACAGCTTTGTCATTTCTATCAACGATATCCGATGTATAACAAAATAAATTTAAATTAAAGAATTTATTTTTTACAAGAGATACAGCATAAAGTATATTAATAACAGCTATTTAAAAGCACTAAAATGCTAAACGGTTAAGAGAATGTGATTGAAAAGAAATGTATTTAATACCACAGAAACTAGTTTGCTGCGATCATTATTAACCATCAATTCACGTGATAGATATTTTAGAGGAAATAAGTGTGGCGTCAAGCTATTGTAACACTAATAATCTGTGTCAGGGTTAGATAAATGATCAATGAGCATTGTTAATATAACTCATATTATTAGAGAAACAAAGCTAAGAGGAAGATAATAAAAAATATTACTAAAGAAATGCCCCCTTTGGGTACGGAGAACTGAAATAGATACGAGATTAATGATACGATTTTTATTCTCAATTCAGCTCTCGTTACTTTACTTCCATTATACATGGAAAGTGAAAGAAAATTTTATATTTGATTGCTCACAAAAAAATATTTGCTTTTTTTGCAAATAATAATAAGAAAATGTGCTAAGCTGCAAAAAACACACAATACTTAACACTTTTATGGTCAATGATTTTGCAGACTTTGCACTCGATATGTATCAAAGATAATACTGCAATTGTAGCAATCAATTTTGAATTGATTTTAAACCATAAATACTTTGATGAAATGAACAAAAGGAATTGCAATCAATTTAATTTTGATTTATGTATGGAGGCTATTGGGAAGGTCTGAGAGTAAAATTCAAAGAATTCAATAATTGGAATTCAGAAATTGCATGCTGAAAAATTGCTTTATGGTTGCTATGACAGTGAATAATAATTCTTTATTATCGGAATTCTTTAGAACGCAAGTTGATCGGTTTTGAAGAATCTCAGCTTTTAAGACATTTGAGGAACTAAAATTGTGCTAAATTTCGGTTCTTAGCTTCTTTCATGCAATTAAGTGCCTTTGTAGAGTAATTGTCAAGGCGTTTGACTCAAATTTGGTCTGATAAATCAAAGGCTGTCGGTTTGAATCCTCCCATTTCCAAATTTGTCCTTTTTCTAGAAGTTTATATACTTTAGACTACTTATGGACAACATTGGACTAAGGAACGGGTCAGAAACCTAAAGTTTAGCTAAGGAAATAGGAACAAGAGCTTCCAGATTACCAAGAGTACAACCTTCATACGAAACTAAAATTCAAAAATTGTGTTCTTGATTATGCAGCATCAATAGACAATTTTACGTAGCTTTACAGACTGTAAAGCTGTTTTTCAAGTTCATTTGATTCAAAAACTGCAGCAAAGTGCTCTGGAACCCATTCGAACCCAATCACTAACTCGATATTACAATTAATCAAGTTCCATTGCAAGTTTACACTGCATTCTCGACCTACTTCAATTATCATGATCAGTTCCTTATAAAACAGATCAAATATCAATTGAAACTCATAGAAAATTGGAAATTTCTAAATCATTATGGATATACAATGTGCAGCAGTAAGAAATGGCACAATTTGAACTCTTTCTGTTTGTCTTCAATCTGGTCTGATCTCATTAAGCATATAATATTAAATTCATCATATGACATACATTGCAGCCTTTCGGAATGTAATTTAAAGTTATTGTAAATACCTAAA
The DNA here is from genome assembly GCA_963573255.1 of Chironomus tentans. Lineage (NCBI taxonomy): Eukaryota > Metazoa > Arthropoda > Insecta > Diptera > Chironomidae > Chironomus > Chironomus tentans. Next base: position 9,333,573 of record OY754303.1, read on the forward strand.
ACAAATAATAAGAAGAGAATGAACTGTAATGATGAAAAAATAATAAAAGAACAGCAGGTTAATGTAACATAAAATGATCACGAATATTCACGAGATTGAATTACGGAAGAAAGCTTTTTATAATAATAAAAATTTATGTTAATGCTCATTTTTCACGGCACTTTTATCATACATACTTTTGGTATTCAAACAGAATGAAATGAAGCATTTAAAAGTGTTTTTAATTCTTCTTCTTGATGCTGCTTGCTTGGATATTATGTGTATATACATAAGATGAAGCATTAGCACTTAATGTTGCTTACTTATTTGCCCTCCTCTTTCTATTGCATTCTCCACTCCTAATGAGCTGTGTTAAACGTCCAACAAATGCATTTCTTTCTTTCTAATGTTTATTTTTATTTATTTTTTTCAGAGATTAATCTTTCATTTCCCATCCATCAGAATTGATTAATGAACTTAAATATATTCATAAATACAAAGGCACATTAATGCTTATTATTGTGTTTTTAGTTGATTGTGCCATTCTATTAAAAAGAAATGTACTCATGAATATGATGGGAATAAAAGAGACCCACATTATGAGATCTTTTCGCAGTATTTGCCTTTCCATACGAGCAGAGTTGATGATTGGAATTCTTTCTTTTTTTGTTAGGTACATTATTCGACACGCAGATATTATTAAGAACAATACGAAAATTATTTGTGTTTCACACTTTTTTTCTTCTATATTTAAGTCAGTCGTGACTTGTGAAAGTTGAATTGGATACTCTGTTTTATGTTTAAGATACTTGTTTCTACCTATATTGAGAGAATTTTATGGGATTTTATATGAATTGAAGGTGCAATGACTGAATATTGGATATGGAGTTAGTTATATTGAACTTAACTCACATTAGAGGCCGGCTGCTCTATATTCCCTAGAGTTACTCAAAAAAAAAGGATAGGGGAAGCCACCAATCTCTATTAGGATTCGAACCCACGTCCTCACAAAAGAGGAATACAAATATTCAATCTGTTACCTAGCCATTCGACCACAAAGGCCTTACTCTCGCACTAGCCTTACATATGGCTCGATACCCTAGATTCCACTCTACTCAGATACTACACCAAAAATAGCCCTAGGGTAAGCACTTTTCAGATCAGACATCACTTTTGCAACTTTTTAACTTAAAACTCTTCAACATCCAGTCAAACTTATCCAATGCCATTCATACCTAAATTTTCAGATCATACAATTCTTGGAACTCATTTATAAATTGACATGGTCTAATATGACTAACTACCTGCCATTAAATAGACTAAACAGCTACAACATCGAGTACATACTCAATTTTCTGAGAAAAATCATCGTCGTCATCTAAAGCAATTCAACAAATTCTGATTCACATCATTAGAAATGTATTTCCTCAATCATGAAATCATGTGCAGCTTCCGAAGATGGTGAGCGTGCATAAAAGTACTTAAAAGAAAGGAGAAGAAACAATAAAAATATACCTAGTGACCCAGAATGCTTCATTATGCATTGAAAATCAATTTTGAATTTGAATGTTGGATATAGGAATAGGAATGGATAGAAAGCAAGCAAAAATGAGATTCTCTCATCAATTTCCGAAGAAATATCTTCGAAACATCTCAATAAACCGATGATGAATTTATTATGATGCCCATGCTCATGCTCATGCTATAACATAAAATATTAATGAGAAAATCCCATTTAACAGTAAATATATTCGACATAATCTTGTTATGATGTTCAACAATGTGTCGCGGCTGGAAACATTAGCTAATAATTTCTTTAGGGTTTTATGGACTCGCCATAAATTAATTAATGTACTTGTTGCTAATTGTTTAATTTATCTGATAAAATTCGAACGGTTTTTATTTAATTTTTATTATTTTGACAATAAACATTTCTTTGTTCAGTCAACAGCACATGGCTGATATAAAGTCAAAATTTATATGTTCATTGACTGCTGCACTGCGGATGAAGAAGAAGAAGTAAAATTATCAAATAATTTTAATGTATGTTAGTAGTTTATTTAACGCAGTAGACAGTTGGCATTGTTTTCTCTAAGATCCAGTCGAGGTATGCAGTTACTCTAACATTTGTGCTGTATAGTGACGTTCCACATCCATCACCGGAACTAAAAAGAAGAAAACATTTAAAATTTATCATTATCTTAATGATTAACATTTATTTCTGGTCTACATATTCATGATAACGGATTGGATCTTACTTCTTTCTAATATCTATGCTGCTTAATGAGCATTCGACATGACATTAAAAAAATTATCGTTGACTTCTTTTTATGAGGTCGACCTATGACTGCAATAACGATGAATTACTATCTAATATTTCTTCATGAGAGGCGTCACATAAAGTATGATGACTTTACACTTGCTAATTTATGATGATTATGGCTTAAAGTAAAATATATTTTATATGCAAAAGAAAGGCATTTCTATCAGCCCTCATGGCTATTTTTGATTGGAATTAGCACAAGCTTTTTTTTTGCAGACAATTTCCTGCATGAGAAATTTGCATAAAATCTTGATTAAAAATTCAATAAATCACGTAAAAATGTTGGATTTATCAAACTTACTGTCAAAATGACAAGCAGTGATTAATGTCATTGATAGACAAAAAGTTTACTAGACAACACAACGTTTGCTAATCTGGTGTCTGTGACTAAGGTGTTTTGTGGAATCTACCATAGTTGTGGCTCAGTTGTAGGTAAAATCACATGGACCTGATAATTTTTCTCTCCAGGGATCAGTATCTAGGATTATTTAGAATATCAACAATCCTTTGGGTATAGCCTAGTGTTATTCTAAGGTATATACTGATCGACCATGTCTCAGGCTTCTAAAAGCTGTCTATCTTTAAAATTCTAACGACCAAGGGTGTGGAACTGATCAAATATGATCAAAAGTCAGTTGATTAATTCCGTATTCTGACTTTGTCTGATCACAGGTGCCAAACCTGGATACCATCAGTCAAGTATTTCCCAAGAATCTCCTCAAATTCATCTCTTCTTAACTCTTAATTCAATAAGCACTCAAAAAATCCAATGTTTACTGAGATTATCTCACTTTTAAATCCACTTTTAGTTCAAGAGACAATGAATAATTTTTTGGAACTTACCTGATCACCCCAATATTATACATCAAGCTATTGTTTGCATTCTGAAACAAGATTGGACCACCAGAATCGTATTGACACAGATCTTTATCTTGTGCTGTTGTGCATAGCAAGTTTCCTGAGCATATAAATTCGTCTACAGCTTCAAGTTGAACTTTTCTTAAGACATTAGACTTCGGTCCAGCTGTGAATTATCAAGAAATTGTTAGAAACTTTAATGTATCAGAAATAATTCATGTCTACTCACCAAACTCAGTCGTTCCCCATCCAATTCCGAGAACATTGTCGCCAGAAAATGAATAATTTTCGAACCTGTCCAAAATTGAGGAAGGAAAATTTTCACAAATTAAATTGCTTTAGAAATTGTCCAAAAAGACATCAACTGTCTCGAGGGCTATTAAATCATAATTGACTTGAACTACTGTCACGTGATAATTCTCATCATTTTTTTTGTTTCACACTTCAGTGCTCATTTAATAAAAATTTCTCACCTAAATGGCAAACAGGAAGGCGACACGCCATAATCAAATAAAATATTTGTCTTAGTGAAAACTAAAGCAATGTCATTTTCACTTATAATTGAACTATTGTACAATTCGTGGACTATAACATTTCGTATAGCATATGATCTGGTGAATCTCGTCTCTCGCGTTCCTGTGATGTTATGTTCACCAACAACGACTTGCATGCTTGTTAGATTTGTAGTCGAATCGAAACAATGTGCAGCCGTGAGTACTGCATTGTTTGAAACTGCAGAACAACGGGAGGTCAGATAATTGACATTTGTTAATTTATGTCTACAACTTACTGATTGTAGCTCCACACCAAACACCAATGCCGCTTTGCACAATCGCAGCCATTAATGGAAATTCATTAATTAAAGTCTGCAAAAATAGTTATATCTTAATACGGAATTTAAATTTGGAATTATCTTAATCCTAACCTCATTCCCACCGACTATTCTGCCAGCATTTCGCCTTCCACATTCGCAATTGTCAGGAACTAAATGCAATGAACAAAAAAATCTACTACCCATTGGCCTGCTTCCCGTTAAAAACTGAATAGTCATTCGATTGCTTTGAGATGCGGCCGAAATCACTCCCAACCATCCACAATAAGTCGTACCGTCTGCCAAATCTGAACGACCGCTTGGAGATATTTTTAGAAAATTTTCGCATTTTGGAAGCTTTAAATAAGTTTTTTTTAATGAATTGAGTTGAATTTATGATTTATGGATGAAGAAAAGTCTTACTGGAAGAAGATAGGCGAGTCTACATGAGGCTGTAATTTTATATCCATATGGAGCTTCTGCTGCATATCGGCAATTTGTGTTTCTGTAAATTTTTTTTAAAAAAATATTATGTTCACTAATTGTAAACTAGAAAAGTGCTTGTAATTTTGCTTATGGACATGAAGTAATGCTCGTATGGCATTTGCAAGTGCTGTTATGGAATCAATGGAGATTTTAGATTGGATTTGCAAATTTCTGGATGGAGATGAATTCCTTAATTCAAATAATTCCATTCTTGGATTTGATTTTGTATGCAGGAAGAACTCTGACACTTTTCTGGATATGCCTTTCTCTTAAACCTAGAAAACAACATCTATACATACAATGGTGCTGGCCTTCCGTAACGAAATCCAAGAGAGCTAAGTTGGTAAACCCTTCCAGGCTCAAGAAATTGATAATAGTCACAGCTACCGAAATTCTGACACTCAACAGACCAAACATTCAAAAGAATAATTAGAATTAAATATTTTTGCATTTCGATTCCTTTGCAAATAAAGTCAGAACTAAAACTATCCGAAAATTATTTAATGTCTTTATATAAAAAGTTTCTTATCAAAAATGAATGCAAATTTAGCAATTAAATTAATGTGTAGACTTGGAATTAGCATTTCAATTGAATAATTTGTTGACATTTTTATTTCTAGGGACAAAAATATCAAAAATTATACCGTTAAAGCCCTTAAAGCAAGGGTGTACTCAGGGATTACTCAAACTCCCCAAACACAGCTATCCTCTTCAACGCAACAGGCCTAATATTTTTTTCAACATTTAATATCATAGCCAGAGCCTATTTGAGACTTTTGTCTTGCAAAGTTTAAGTAAAATTTATTGTAAGCATTCCTAATCTACGTACATAGATCTACCTCAAACACGCCAAATCTGATAAACATAGGCGGAAAAACAAAAAAGTTGGCTCAACAACGTAACAGTAAAAAATCATATAGCTACAGACTTTTATTTGCAAAGGTTTTACTAACCATTCATTAGTCGAATATTCATTAACACGATGTTATTTTGACATTGATGCTTGTTTATAGTCGATTCATGTAAAACATATCATTAGAAGAACATAAAGTTTATAAAGTAAGAAAGTCTGCATGGATATGCTGCAATGTGGAGAAAATTTTCTTTAATTAAATTGAGCAAAGTTCTTTTATGGAAGCACCAAGCAACAAAATAGTGCAGAATGGAGCTTTGAAATGTCGATTAACTGTAAATTTTTGTGTTGTTGTTTAAATTGAAAGCATGGGAGATAGAATTAATTGTAAGATCCAGCCAAAGCAGCTCTTGCTTCCTTTGCACAATAATTCACTTCATTCTTCTTCTCACTTCTTCGCTTCACATCCATTTCATTTCAATTTTATGTATTGCGACCTTTCGACTTCTCAAAAACGTCTTTCATCCAATTTCTCATGCCTTATAACAAGTCAATAATGTGCACTAGAATCAAGTTACAAGTTACAATTGAGTTGAGTGATCCGTGACTTAATTAAATACAATAAAACGATCATTTTCTCATTAAAAGTCTCAAAAAAATCATCCAAAAAGCATTTGCGGATAATAATAAAAATAGCTCATCAGAATCACGCTCAAGTCATTATGATCTCCGTCCAAAAAAGTTAAATGTTTACTTAGATGAGAATGTTGCTTTCATATTTGCCGCGCATAATAGTCAAAAATGAAAAAAATGTTGAAGCCTTAAATGAATTTTTATGTGAAATAATGAATTGCGATGGATGAAGGAAGAGAGATGGAAAATGGGTCAGAACTATGTGCAAAGTAAGGTATGAGAGATGTGAGGAGATGAAAGCCATTTAAGGAAGATAATTTACACGTGAGCACTTTGCTAAATTGAAAGAATAATTCTTTCTGTTATGCATGACTATGTGCGAGCGAGCGAGGCTGAAGATCATTCAATCGCGATCAGCGCATGTGTGAGAATGTAATTGAAATCACTTCCATAACTGAGCTGTTGATGATTTGGAAAGAATCTTTCACAATATTTTTAATCCATAAGAATGGAATGGCGCGAGAGGAGTTCCAGCAAATAAATAAACAAATTGGCATTCAAAAAGGAAAGGAATGTAACATGAAGAACAATCAGTCAGTCAGCTAGTCCGTCCATCAGCTATGTGAGGTGAATTAAAGTGAAGTCAGTTAGTCATCAATCTGTCAGAATTCTTAACTGTAATTCTAAAAAAGTATTTTCGATTGAATTTTGCAGCCATTGTTTGCAGCTATGCCAATACATCCGTTTCACAGCTGAGAAGATGATAGTGATGAACATTTTTAATTTTCGATTCCGTTCATTTTCATCTCCTCCTCCTCATCTCTGTGTATTATTCTCCACAGTCATCATGAGCCGAGAACATCATGAGCTAAGTAACTGCTTAGCTTGTCACAACAAATTATGCATGGTTGAAGTGATGAAGTAATTAAATTCGCATCAAAACTGGATCTTTCAATGAATAAGCTCTGAGCATGTGCACATGTGTAGATATTTTAATTATAAGCACCGTAAAAAAAGCGTCATCATGACTTGAATTTTGCCACATAAATCACACATCAATCATAACAAATAACTTGCTGAGCCACAACACTTATCATCATAACTTCATCGCCATCCTCAGACATCTCATTGAACAGCAGCATGTATGCAATCCTATTCATTGAAGCATTTCATGGGCTGTTCATCGCCTCGACTTCTTCTTCTTCTCATTATCATTTTGTTGATTAAATTCTTCAGACCAGGTGCCTGACTACTGACCTATATTCCAATAAAAATAAATTTTTGCCACATTAATGCTCATTCCTTAAGAAAAAATGTTTTAGTGAGGAACAGAAATTGGCATTTACAGGCGTTAAGCACAGATATGTTGAGCTGTCAACAGAAATTAAGATTGATTGTTGAAATTGATCGCAGCACAAAGCAACAGCAACTGAGAATGATTAAATTAATTGTAAAATTATTTCCAGCTGTTTTGTCATCCAGAAAATTTCATCTACTGTTGCTGAATTTCACGCAATGAACCGAATCGTGATGTTTTGTTGTTCTTTCTCCTTTTACACTTCCTACTGGATATGTACATTGTACATTGATGATCTTTACAGTTTCTCATGGATGTGTCTTTTTGGTCACTTCTGGACTTTCTATTTTTCTGCCATTTTTTTGGCAATAATTTATTGTCATCGATAGAAGTGGGTCTCTTGATTAATTTATGGAAGTATTAAGAATTTCCGCTGAGATTAACTTTTTTTTTGTTCTGCATTCCTCTTTGGTCTCTGTCGACTGCTGTTGATATTCGATTTCAAAGAATTTTTTCTTGTATTTTCTTTGTCGTCGCCTGCTGTGATAAGTTTTCAATTTACTTTTGAGCATGTCACGAACTCTTAAATTGTACAAAGTTTATTGTGGAATCTCAAAGTTCTTACCCAAGAGATCTGAACAGCTCGAGATTGAGTTTGTCAAGCGAATTCAGGGATAAAGCAAGCAGTACAACTTGTATGGCAACATATTATTATGATTAATATCAAGTGTTATTCATCGCTTGAGATCTTAAAATTGCATAACAGACTTCATCACTTCTTTTTATTCTCCTTCATTTATTGCTGCTGTAAGCAAATACTGTTGCGAGATGTTGAGAAAGAAGTGCTGACTGAGAAAATCGCATTTTAATCAAATAATCGATTAATTTCCAATAAGATGTGGTTTAAGTCGATGAAAGAAGGAAGGAAATATCGTGAAATGGAAGCTTGAAGAGTCTTGATTCAATGTGACTTATCCGGTGCTGCTGATTGTACTGCAAATAATACCTAGCATTACCTATTACGTCTCTCATGAAATTTCTCAGCACTGCAAACAATCTCTTTTGTATGCACAATTGGAAACGCAACAGAAAAAGCCGCTGGAAGATTCGCAAATTTTATTTGTATTTTATTTAAATTTTTGCTGACTTCTTTTTTGAGAAAAATGAGGAATAACAAGCAGAAAGAAATGGCACAAAGTCAGCAATGATTGAGATTCGTAGCTAAGAGCTTTAATGCACCGCCTCATTCCCATCATCAGCATGACTACTCATCCCGAATAAAGAGAGGAATTGGGTGAGGTATGGTAAGCACAAAGATCACTTATGGGAAGATTTTTCTTTTGGTTCGGAAGTAAAAGAATTGAATTAAGCTGTTGTTTCCATCCACAACAATTATAATCATTCACATCAACCAGGCATCATCATCATCATCTTGTTGTCGTGTCTTGTTGTTTTATTTCATTTTATTTGTTGACCCAATTCAGAAGTTTTTATGCCATTTTCATTAAATATATGCTTTGCGGAGATGCCTATTGCGCTGACATGACATTGATTCTTCTTTTTTTTGTATAGGAATGAGTGTTAAATGTCATGTTTTACTTGCTTCTTCACATTTCTATTCCTTTCTTCCTCATCACTTACGAATAAATTATTGTTATGAGACTCAATTCTATCCAACAAGATCTATTCATAGTTTTATGTATGTATGTACATGATGTATGCATGCAGAGCCTCTTCTAAACTTTTATTATTGTCATGAACTATGAAATTTAATTTAATTCTCCAATTCTTCTTCTTCGTCATCATCCGAAATGGAATTGTACATTGTGTATATAATAAAATAAAGCAGGAAAATGTGCCATGCGAATTATCGACACATGCTGTTGTACATGTACATGCCACAGCAGTGGTATCATCATCAGCAGTAGAACTTCAATTGAAATAACATTTAAAGAGAGCAGCAAGCAAGTCATTTTCTTTGTTCTTCCCTTCCAAAATCATCTCATCAATTTAATGATCATGCAAATTATTTCTGTGCTGCTCTCAATCTCATCTCGTGTCATTCATATTCTATATTTATGTAAGAACAATTCATTACAATTTAATGATGGAATTCCATCAAAATAGGTCTGGCAAATCTCAAGAGAACTCCGCGACTAACGTTTTATTGACATAATTATCAAAATTAAGCATCGCGATGCTTTACTCCATTTATTCTAAGTCTGAAGCTGGCTGACTGGATGTTGACGACGATGAGATGCACAAGTCATGAGACATAAGATATGAATCCAGTTGATGGATGATGTTTGACATGGAATTGAAATGAGTTATCGACTCATATCACATAAATCGTGCCGTGTCTGCAAATTCATCATGATAATGACTTTTGAGTCGAAAAAGTGGATCTGAAAAATTCTAAATTATAATTTTAATGAACTTTCATGACTCCATTTGGAAGTGAACACACAAAAACCACAAATATCGATTCTGATCCATCACAGAATTGCTTCATTCCAATTTAAGACTGGCGGATTTAGATGAATAGTTGAATGGAAGGAATTTTTTACCGTTTGAGATGTTTGCAGAATTATTTTTCATCAATTGAGATTATTGAAGTGCAATTCAATTGATTTTGATATGAATTAATAAAAAATACATCAATGCATTCGTGTGCTGCCGCATCCAGTTCTACTTTCATTATCGTGATTAAAATTGGAAATTGAATTTAATTAATAAAGTTTCTCCGTTAATCAACAGAATGTCTTGTCACTCGAATTTCAAATTAATTTCTGAACAAAAGAAGCAGTGTTGGTATTACTGATGCCTATGTGTTATCCTGATTCAAATAAAATATTTCTTATTCCAACATCCAGACTGCAATTAAGCCAATGTAACAAAATCTAAGAGTCAAGGCTCATTTTCCAGACTGAATGAGTCGTAGTTTTTTCACAGACAACACTAACTCAAATTTTATCTGGTTCCAAATACCAACACTGATAAGAAGCACGACATCGAACTCGAAAGAATTAACAAAGGAATCTCCAAATTGCTCCAATTAATTCCAATGAATTTTTATTGATTTTTCCATTTTTTTGCTTAATTCTGCTTAATTCCCAAAAATAGATTCAATTCATGAGCTTAAATGCTGTTCAATAAACTTGTAAAGAAAAGTAGAAGAATTGAAGAAAAATCCGCTAGGTCTGCTCATTTTGGGATTAAACTAAAAATTAGCAACAATAATGAATTAAAAATACAAAGATTTGGAAATTCAATTGAAATTTGATTCATTTTTTTGGTTCTTCTTCGTGCTGAGAATCACACATTGAATGGAACAAGACGAAGACTGAGCAGGTTCGTTGGTGAATCAATAATTAAAGTCTTTTGTCATCCACGAAAGTCATCAACAAACCAAACATTCCCCGTTGTCTTTATTGATATCGTCACTGTTTTGAATTCTCTTTGACCTCATTTCACAGAAATGTTACGCGAAATTATCATCTTACGGCATACAGCAATACAATTTTCGGAACCAAAAACAAAAAAAAGTTTTGTAATCACGAAGAAATGTTGAGCGTTCGGGTTCTATAACAGTATCAGTAGGCAGGCATAGATAGAGTCAAGAAAATATTCATTAAATTCAAATCACTATAATTTGTCGCAAGCATGCTGAGCAGTATCTGTCTCATGTCTTTATGCTGACTGATGACGAAAATTCGGGAATGAAGAAGACGACGAAAAATTGCACCAAAGCGTGATAATGAAAATCATCTCAAAAATTCCTCAACTGTGGAAACTGTTTGTTCTTCTTATTCTGTACAGTTCTTTTGTGTTGCTTGCTGTTGATGCTTCCGTCGAAATAAAAAGCTAAAAATAAATTTTGCAGAACTGCTCTACATTATGCTGAACATGAGAAATATGAGAAAATTTTTCATCGTATTGTTTCAAGTCACAAGCTTGTGTCTGTGTTAGTTCGTTCCTTCATTCCACATGCTTCACCTTAACCGTCCAACACAAAAGCATTTTCAAGTTCATACTAGAGAGAGATTCCGTACACTGTTAAAAATTTCTACATCAACTTTCTCTCATCGAAGCAGAAGAGTAATTTTTTCATTGATAGCGTCGGTTCCACCTATTTTCAACACCATCACAAGCTGTAGATTCATTTATCGTGCGGCTTGAACATTATGTTATTGTTCAACACGTGGATGAGCAGAAGCATAAAAAGACTATGAAATGTTTATCTTCATTTCATTGCTTTCAAACATTTTCAATAAGATGCAGCCTGTCAGTTTCATAATTTTATTTTCGGTGAATTGAAGCATCACTATCGGTAAAAATAATCAAAATAACATCCAGACCGATGGGAGTGAGAAAGTGATTGACATAAATGGTAATGAAAGGAGGAATGGATGTGTAACATATTGACAGATGTGTATGGAGGGTAGAGGTGAGTAGCCTGGTAGCTTTCCATAACTCTTTTAAACCCACTTAAATCATATTCAGTCTTGACCTCAAACGTGATTCAAATGTTTAAGTTTTGACGCATTATAATTAATCACTTTGAAAGTTTTTGTGTTGTCAATACGCTTCATCACTTTCATGTACGTTGAGGAACATTTCCATAAAGATCACGTGGAAGAATTCGAGAAATGTCTCTGATTGACACAAAAATGTTTAGTGAATTGCATTTTAATGAGGACATGTGGGTTGGTGAATGTCTACTGACCATCTTTAATGTTCCAAATGTCACTGGATTCTTGGCAGATGCTGGATGTTCAAAAATATCATCAAAAACTCCATTTCCTCCAGCTATTCATTAAAAAGATTACGTTTAGTTCCACAACATTAAAAACAAGCACTTACTGATGTTCTTTCCAAGATGATGGTACTCTTACAGTATTTTCATGCATCAACAATAACATTGCATTGTTCCAGCTTGTTACTCTGTCGTGCACTGCCGACAATTCAGTTCCATAAAGATTTTTTTTTCTCTTGTTCTTACTGAAAGATTCTTTCAGATGCTGTTTTATTGACTGACAATCTGGGCATGAATATGGAAAAGAGACAAAACAAAGCACATTGGCATTTCCATCATCAATATTCTTATTGCATCTTTTACTATCTTCTCAATACTGCTTTTGAGGCAGTTCAATGAACTTTTTCATTTCATTTCGTTTTCTTTTCATTCTTTTTGACGATTTTGAGGATAAGAAGAATTTCTATTGATGCACAATTTTTTGTTGTTTGTGGATTTATGAAAAGAAATAAATCTCATCGCTACCGTTTCTGTTTATTGTAGGCGATTAATCTTCATGATTGTTAATTTCCGCTACTTTTTCATCATCCACAAATGATAGCAATTGACAAAAGAAGACAACAACAAGGCACAACAGCGATAATGAGAGAGTTTTCTTCTGTTTATATCTCAAAGTCATCAGAAAAATTCTCACGGGATGAACAGCAAGCAGTTCTGACGTCTTATCTTGTTCGTCTCTTTCCTTTCCATTTCTTTGCCTTTTTAACATTCAGCATGACAATTTGTTTGACTGAATTTATGATGCGTTGAATGAATTTTTTAATTCTACATCCGTACAAATGATGTTCTAGCTGTAAGTCTTGCACTTACTCTTGCATGCGTGATCTAAAGGATTTATAAGCAGCACAAAGACTCAAACCTGTTCATTCTGTGAAATTTTTTATCTATTTTTCTTCTGTTTTGTTTGCTTTTCTCATTTCTAATGACTTTCTACCTGTACAGCACATATCACAGACTCTTTTATTCAATTCCATTTGGTGCCTTATGCCATGTGATTTCTCATTCCTATAAAGGTTGTGAGATGAGATGCAGGAAGAAGACAAAACTGATGAAACCGCATGAAATTGATTTTTTCAATTAAGATTTTTTCTAATATCCATCTGATCACGATTCTATGCTGCTTATAAGCATAATTAAATGTATCCAGAAGAACCTTTTTACATCCATAAAATTAATTCATAATGAAAATTAATAAATTTATGCTCATAATGAGACACATAAAAATGTTCAAGCTTAATTAAATATGTCTGCATACTAACGAGCAGCTTGAGTCCAGAAACAAATTAAGTCACAACTTATTTAAATTATACATAATGACATGATGTGTAGCAGGCAAGGGCATCAAATGTTTTGGTTTAGAAGTGCTAACTGAAATTAAATGGAGACAATAAAATGCACAGCAATGATTCATGATGGATCTCTTCCTGTCTACTATTCAGAGTTGCAAGCATATTTGATGATAACGGTCACGAAAACAGTGCTACAATAAAACATAATGAACAGCAACATGCATCATAATTATAAGGATAGAACAGTAGCAACAGCATGTGAGTGTTTAAACGGCAAGGTGACTTCCATTCGCATACAATTTCATGCTGATAAAAGTACATCAATTCTTGATCCATTTTCACATTCCTTTCTTTATTTCCATTTCTTTCTGTTGTTTGTTGTGTAAAGTATTGCGTGAGAACTTTCTGATTCTTTTGAATAATTTTCATTAATAAAATCAGAAATCAGATCAACAATGAGCATATCCAGAAACTGTTTCGTGTTTGTTTGTTTGCTGTTCTCACATAAAAAAATCACAGTTCTGTCATAATTTAATTTAATAAATCAGAATGGCAGTTTTTGGTCACTAATTAAATGTTGTTGACGAGTGGAATGTCATTGCACTGCTTAGAACAGTCCCGCTTCATGAGTTCCGCATTGGAGCTTCTTCTGATCGTGAAGAATTTTCATTAAAATTAATCCAAACCGCAAATTTATTCTTTTGTGCCTCTAAATTGCTTCTCACTTCTAGATCCCTCATTTGATGTTTTCTTTTTCATATGCTTAATTAGCTGTCAAGTTTTGAATATTTTTGGGTGTTGTTACATTTTGTCAAGCTCCGATGGATGAGTAGATTAAGTTGAGTAGAAGAATTAAAGTTTGCAGACCTTCTTGTTATTCTAATTATGCTGTAGAAATGAATTGATTTGGAAAGCACTGGATGTTGATATTAATCTGAAAAATCTAAGTTTTAACCAATTTTAACGTGAAGTTACCTGAATTTAGTGCTTTTCAATGATATTTTCTACAATTTATAGATGTTGACTATTTCATGTCTCAAGAAATACTAAAAATTACAAAAAAGGGGTAAACAACTATGAAAGGGGAAAATTAGCTTACTACGATTGCTAATATAATTTAAATTCAAAATGAACGTTATAAAATTTGAAAATTTCTACTAAACTAAAACAGCGCTTACACATCACGTCCAACATCAATCTTAAAACTCGTTATTTTATTAGCATGTTATTAGCGTTATAAACACTGTGAACAAAATGTAACAGCTTGCAACATTAAAGAAGATTCCTTGAATGAGAATTTTTTTGTTCAGTTCCCATCGAAGATTTATATTCTCGCATTTTCAAGCACATTTTAGGTAATTTTAAGCGAAAGAATGTTCATTAAGTGGATAACTGTAAGTCATAAGTGCTTTTAACAAAACATACTTAATAATAATCATGATCAAGTTAAAATTTCTTCAGATCAAAAATTTGCCAAAATCATGAAAAGTTGAAAGCGAAAATTCTTGTTGAAAATTCAGTAATTTGCTGTTGGTTAAAGCATTCAAAGCAAGCAATATCAGTGTCGTGTATGAAAAGGCTGGAAAGCAATCATGTCATGACATAACAGTTTCCATAATTTGCTGTCTATCCACAAAATACTTTGTAAAAAGATTCTTTCTGTTGACGGTCGGCATTCTCAGCAATTTCTTGCTGCTTTTTTCTCAAATAAATTTCTTGTCTCAATAATTCTTCGTCCATTGAATCCGAGATCTCAGCTTAAAGACATCCAATTGATTCCAATCTGGAAAAGTTTTAAATTTATTGCAAAAAAAATAGAAAAGGTTGAAAAACAATTGAAAGAATTTGCCAGTCACTTTTGATGAATTACCTTCGATCTTTTCTACTTCCTTCTTTTATTTATGGACATACTTTTGTGTCTATTTTGATGTAGATTTGCTGGGAAAGTTACAAAAAGTCACACAAGAATACTTTTCTGGTCGAATAAATCCAAACAGCTCATCAATAATCAAAATTTATCAATTTAAGCAGCACAGCATGAAGTCATATTGCCAAAAAATTGTTGGAACCTCAAAACTGTGACACAAATTACTTTTTGCCTTCTTTTGGTGACACAAAAACTTTCTTCGTCGCTGTTTGCTGATGTTCTTCAGATAAAAAGTAGTGCAATTGCGAATTTGATTAATGCTGAGTCATTAGAGAGCCACGGCAAGCAGGCATAGAAAATCAATTGGAATTTAATGGCAAAAAATCGTGTTGGATTGCTTGAGGGCAATAAATTTCACTTATTCGCACATTTTACTCAATTGTGAAATTTCAAGGACGTTGATTTTATCTTCATCATGTGTAGCTTGACTTGCACGGACAATAGAAATTATTGACATCAAGTTCAAGGACGTCTGTGTAGAAAAATTGCAGCAATTTGGATTTTAATTCAATTTTATGTTCAATTTTCTTCTAATTTAAATAATTAACCTTTTGCTGCCTGTTCCTACATATAATTTCTATTTTATAGATGAAAGGATTTCAATGCAAGCAGAAGCGACTACTCACTTGCGATGAAACTTGATTACTATTGGCGTATCACGTTCTACTTTAATACGAAGTGAATTAAGAAGAATCTTCTTTGATTACTGCAGAATAACTGCATTCTCACTTCATTTTATTGCCGCTTCTTCTCACTTCCACTTTTGTGTTTTTATTATGAAAATGAAGACTTTTCTAATCAAATTATTCGCACACGTGCCTATTATTTCCATGGCTGTAAATTTCAATTCACATGAATGCTTTGAGGATTTTTAATGTAATGCGTGACAAATTTTAATTGTCATAACAGCATCAACATAGAAGTTGCGACAATCTCCAGAACTTATCAAAAACATGGAATATTTTCACACATTTGACAATGACTGAGGTGCCTGTAAGCTTAAGCATATCTTAATTATTTCCATTTAATGCTAAACATTTCATTAAGAACATTTCTTCAGTTCTACTTCCATTTGAGCAGTCACGACAAACAGTAAGCAGAAGAAGAAGAAGACGAGAACTAAAACAAAAGAAATGGTTAATCGGTGAAAAGCAGGCGAGAGATAACTTTTAAATGCACGACACGATGGCTCTAAATAGTTAATGAGAAAATTTTCCATCATCTTACTTGATTATCATTGAAAAGGCCATTGACGATGAAATTAGCTTTTAATTTAACACCTAAACGCTCATGCCGACCCTAATCTTACTTCCTCGGTCGCTCTACCGCTGCTGCTTGCTTAATTTTTACTTTTATTGCGATCATCTTCTTCTGTCTTTTTAATCTCCATTCATTTCTCTTTCAAGCTCTCTGTGGAATAATTCACATGATCTAATTACCAAAAGATTTCCATTTCTTCTCCGAAACTCAGTGCTGAGAATCTCTGAAAAATATGTCATCTTGTGTATGTCCAATGGATTAACTAAAACATAAATCATCCAGCTCAACTTTGTTTGCTCACTGATTTCAATAATTACTGAGATTTATTGCACAAAAACATTGTTTACTGTGATTTTTATCATCAAAATTTACTGTAGAATTTCTTTTTTGAACATCCAGGAATTACATTTTGAAGATCCGCAATAGATTCTTTTAACTTTGTGATTACTGTAGCTGATTTGACTATTTTCTGTCTAATCCACTGATATTGTGTCTAATAATCTTTCCCAAAAAATATGAAAACAACAGAAATCGAACATCCAATAAATACCTCAATTCCTTCATCAAATGACTCAAAAAAGACACAAGAATCGATAAAATTAGCAATGATGATCTTCACGACTTCCATAAACTTGAAAAAGGGAGGTAAAATGACATCAATAAACTTACAAAACGAGGCTCACTTTGATGTTCATGATCGTAAAATATAAGAAGTACTGTAATGGATCTAAATGCTGCAAATTGCACATTTATTAATGACATAGAAAAAAAAACATGGAAATAATTTCAAATCGATAAAATCGAAATGAGTGGAAGTAAAGTAAAGAAAAAGAGTTTTTCATTCATTCCCGATGTTGTGCCTGAACAAAAGTTTTTTTTTCGATGAAAATTGAGCACCCGTTATGTGGCCTAAAAAGCAGCATTTACTATGTTTAATATTCAATGCTGGGGCATTTTCCTCCTGCCTGCCTGCCTTCTCAATTCAAATCGTCGTCGACTTTTAAAGTTTAGACTTTTTTACCTCCATAAATATGCTGTTTATTATTACCATTAACTGCCATAGTCATTGCTCGACTCAATGAATAGAATTGAATGAAAAAAACAATCGGCAGTTTTTGTGGACGGAAAGTTTCTGTTTCTTGTGCTGCAAATGTAAACTTTTATTATTATTTTTATGTATACATATTTTACCTTGTTCTTCTCATTCTCTCATATTCTATGCTGTATAAATTTCTAACCATAACATAGATTAGAAAAATTTGATATATCCGATAATTTCACATTGCGACTAACAGCAGCAGCAGCAAGCAAGCAACGGCGACTATAATAATAATGAGGTAAAGGAGATCCAATTGAACAGTTTCAATTTATATGCAAGTACATCCACTCAAAAATGCCTCAAGAAACCTCGTTGTTACTGTGTAACTAGAACTCAGCAATTTGCGGGTATCTCAGTCAACAGACTTGATACTTTCTAAACCAAAAAACAGCAACAACAAATAAAAAACATTAACAGCAACGATTGTGGAATTTAATGCACATTTTTATGCATTCATTGATGACGTAAATCAGCAGTAGAATGAAAAATTGTAACGAGGTGCTTGATGCGGGACACACTGCACCAATTTAAGGAAAGAAAGAGATTTTGTATGGGCAGCATAAGATAAATAGGAATAACAATAGGCAACATTTTAATGATTTCCGCATTTTTTCTTCTAAGAACTGCCAGTCTTCACAGCTTCTACCTTTTGAGGCTAAAATTCAATTTCCATTCTCGTGATTCTCTTTCTGGGAATTAAAAGCTTCATTCTCATTCATTATTATATCCCGAAAGGAAGGAAAACAACTCAGCTATGATTAAAAGCATTAAGCATTTAAAATGATGTTGATTATAATGTGTGAGTGTGCATTATGGAACTTATGGGATCTTAACATACAGTAACAGTAGATTGAGAGATAAAACAGCAATAAGAGTGCACATTTGGCGCTTCATGTAATTGAAAATTAATACATAAAATTGTTGATGTGCAATGAAGCATGAAGGCAAAGTGATGCTTTGTGGATTTAATTCATTCATTTACAAAAAAACAGCATTAGAAGTGAAATTATTGACTTTGGCTTTCGATGTAAAACATTTCATTAGATCAACGGTAAATTCCATTTCTTAGTTCTTCTTGTTCCTCTTCATTACTTCTTCTTTTTGTTCTCAAAATCTTATTCATCTCTCTTTATTCTATCTCTGCCTTCATTTGATGTACACAGAAAGATATGTTGCCTATGTTGTTTGCCTGCCTCTATGCTCTATGTGCTTTGATATATCATTTATAGTCATCATCATCAGCAGCAGCACTAGCACTGGCATCGCATTGATTATTGAGAAAATGTAAACAAAACGAAATTATTTAAGCTGGGAAAAGTAAACTTTTTATTATTTTGGAATTAAGTACAAAAGATTTCTGTATTTTGAGGTTTAAATGGTCAAAAGACCCTTGCGGTTGATTTGTCAGACAATTTTAGATCGCCACAAAGGCTTACTTACAGATCCAGCAAAGGATTTATTAAATTTATTATAAGATTCTTCAAGTTTTAAAGAAATTCAGCAAGATCAAGGAAAATTTCTAAGCCTCCTGATTTATTTTGACCAACTTTGATCCAAGGGACAGGCACAAAGCATTTGCAGATAGAAATTCCTCATCATTTGTGTACAAATAACATTTTTATTACATCGCATTATGTTTATTTTTACGCTGCATGCGTCCCACTGATTTTACTAATTTTATTTGATTCATCTGGACTCGAACTATGTTATGTCCAGTCTATTTTGATTGATTTATTCTTTTTCCAATCTTCATGCTCACATTCTACTGTCATAATAACAATAAATATGCGTTTGGATATAATTAATGGTGATTATGAATTATTATGGACCAAAGCCTGTTAGATTGAATATTTTAATGCTTGTGTCATAAAATATTTATACCATCAAGATGTACAGCATAGCTATGATTGTGATTAATTATACAGGAACAGAAAGAAAGATGACAAAATAGTCAACAAGTTTATGATCATCAGTCAGTCATTAAAAGTAATTTGAATTTAATTTTTTAGTTCTCTTGGCTGGAACTAGAAGAATCAGTGGAATTAAGCACTTGAACATGAATTCCCATTTGTTCCTTTTCACGCGTGCATTTGAAAGAAATTGAAATGAAGCAAAAAAGCAATAAAAGAACTGAAATTAATTCACATAAAAGTATGAACAGAACAAGAATGTATTCAGCTTTAAAAAAAGAGTCATAAAGGCATAAGAAGATCAAATATGCGATTAATTAAAATTCAATTCTTACAGCTTCACGGTATTTTTAATTCCAGAATGAATTTTTTGATCATTATCAAGTGAGTCTTTCCACATAATTTTGGGACTCAGAAAATTTTTGGTTTTGAGCTAATAAAACCATGAATCTATATTAAAACTATAACATATTATATATTTTTAGAAAGCTCTTGAGTAAAGCTATATGAATTCGGAAAGTAAAGTTAATTATGTAATCAAGGGTTGGAACCTCAGAGGTTTGAAGTTGTCGAAAAACATACATTTTGGTACAACACACTGTGCCTTGTATTTTAGAGCAAATAACATTCCAGGTAGTGGATAAGGTTTAGCAAACAACACTTTAACAGGCTGTATATAAATTATATTTTTACCTTTCACT
Source organism: Chironomus tentans (assembly GCA_963573255.1). Lineage (NCBI taxonomy): Eukaryota > Metazoa > Arthropoda > Insecta > Diptera > Chironomidae > Chironomus > Chironomus tentans. Next base: position 9,353,815 of record OY754303.1, read on the forward strand.
GTTTTCTTTTTATGAGTTATCAATCCTTGGTAATATTTCAACATTCAAGAAATTAAATTTAGCATAACTTTTGATCAGACTATCCATTTTTGATGATTTAAACAGTTTTGAACATGTTTTTGTAAGGCACATCAATAAAATGTATGTAAATATTAGTAGAGCATAAATTTCAAATTTTATGTCACCGCTAAAAATTAGCATATTTTTGACTTATTGAGTTTTTATGATTTTGTCAAATTTACTTGCTAAATTGACTGGTAATGTGGTTTAAATGATTGAATGATTAAAAAACCATGATAATTAGTGAAAAAAGTAAGTGAATTCAATAAAAACTGAAAAATTTTTATCAACAAAATTCTTCCAATTTCCATTATTACCAAGGTTTGATAACTCATAAAAAGAAAACAGTGAAAGGTAAAAATATAATTTATATACAGCCTGTTAAAGTGTTGTTTGCTAAACCTTATCCACTACCTGGAATGTTATTTGCTCTAAAATACAAGGCACAGTGTGTTGTACCAAAATGTATGTTTTTCGACAACTTCAAACCTCTGAGGTTCCAACCCTTGATTACATAATTAACTTTACTTTCCGAATTCATATAGCTTTACTCAAGAGCTTTCTAAAAATATATAATATGTTATAGTTTTAATATAGATTCATGGTTTTATTAGCTCAAAACCAAAAATTTTCTGAGTCCCAAAATTATGTGGAAAGACTCAAGTGAAAATAATGAAAAATGAGAAACAGAAGCAAGTGGCTCAGATTTTTAATCTAAATGATGAAGCTTGGCTGGCTATAAAAGCAATTTACATCCAATTACTACTTTTTAATGTATGAGGAACTAAGTCAATTGCATTGGCAATGCCATTGATAGATCAAAAGAGAATGAAAGCGTCAGTTGCTGCAATAAATTGACGGCTGGAGATAAAAAGACTAGCAATAGAACTGCTGACGTTTTTTTATTATGGCTTAAGTTGAAATGGAACAGCATAAAGACTTTCCATCACTTCGTCATTTCAATTATTGCGACCTCCTTCGTCTACTTCCAACAACTATTTTTCTGTACTTCTTTTTCCATTTTCATCATCATTGCAGTTTCAATTTAGAATTGTCCACTCTTCTCACTTCTATGTCTGTTAAGTAGACGAAAAAGAAACTCGAGAGGAACTGCTACATGTGTGTCGACACTAAAAATAGACTTAACATAAATTTCATTTTCAATTGACCAGAAATTTTACTTTTACTTAACATTTCAGCAGCCAGCCTCAAGGCAGGCTAAAGAAAAAGAAGACAAGTCGAGTCGAGTCAGGCAAAGAATGAAAGAAAATCTCATCTTTGTTCTTAATTGATAAATTGCTCATCATCACATCCATAGATGCATTCACAGATCTTCCTCTTTCTTTATTGAATCTCACACATAAATGGCATTAAGCAACACTTGAGCATTTTTAATGGAACAAGAATTTCTATTTCTTTTTTTTCTCGTTCGAAAAGCCATAAAAAGAAGAAATCTGTTCAATAGCTGCAACTTTATTCATTCCTAAATAATAAATGCAAATACAATAATAAATAAAAGTATTGAGGAAGAAGAAGCAACAAGAAATGAAAAGAGAAAGGAACTGCAAACTTGAACTTGAGAAATAATAAAATAAGCAACATGTGAGAATTTTTCAGGCAGGCATTTGCTGATGATCAAAAAAACTGCACGAGCTGTATGTAATGAGGTCGCATGATTAATGAGGCTTAAAGCTGAGCTACAAAAATTCTTTAATTTTCATAAATAAAATCTCAAAATCATCGTCAATTAAAGACATTAAGTCAAAATTGAAAGATGAAGACGTAAATGAGCGGAAGATGAAGATCCAGAAAGTGCTCATCACTAAAAGGCACTCATTAATCCATCATTATTATTTGGAATTCTGTCGATTCTATGAATCTTCTCTCAATGCTGGTTCTGTTACTCTTATCTGCTGTCTATCGATAGCAAAAGTGCCGTTGCTTCATGAATATTCCTCATTATAGTCAGTGCCAGTTGTGATAATTAAGACTCTTAATAGATGTAAGCTTCTAAGTCAAAAACACTAATTTACTGCCTTGCCTTTGTTATTGTGAATTTTTAATTCCATTTGATATTCATGAGCTACAGCCAATATATTGGAACCGCGTCTGAAAGTCAAATTTCTTTAATTATTAAAAATGAGTTTTTTTAGTCTGTGCTGGAAACGCAATCTTCACATTTTTCATACAGAAATTAAAGAGAAATGGAAATTGCCGATATCAGTTACTTTTTAATTAAATCCAATACTTTTTTAATCGGAGCACTGCCTCACTTCCATTAATTTCTCGAGATTATCTGACTTAAATCTTTCATTTCTATTTTCAGAAAACGAGGAAGAAGATCCAGTAGAAGCACTTTGTCAACTTCCTTCCTGTCATCTTCATTATTAATCCATTAAAATATTAAATCGATAAGATTATCACATTGAGGAAGACGAAAGGTAAGTCCACAAACTCACTCAATGATCCAGCATGAAGCATACAAATGTAGGTCAGTGCTGCCAAAAAAAGCGAAAATGTTACTTCCAATTCTTCGTTCTTTATGATCTTTCGGCAATAAAAGAGAACCTCAGAATGTCGAGTAACTGACAGCTTAAAAGTTGTGGATAAAATAAGAAGAACAATGGAAGCAGCAAAACATGAGCATTTGAGCGATATTTTCACCGTTTTTTATTCCGTTCTGAATGCTATTTTATTGCTCCTTCCTCTCTTTAATCTCCCAAAATATTTTGAAGCCACAAAGTTCATATTTGCAAGTGCTTCTGTTGTGGCAATTAATCAGCACAGAAACATTCACAATAGATGTAATAAATTAACCTTTTCATGGTCACTCGACTTCGAGAAATAAAAGAAAAGAAGTGAAAAGAAGGCAATTTGAATAAAAAATGATGTCAAAGGGCAAACTTAAGACATTAGCAGCAACAGCAGCAAGATCTTTATCTCGCAACAACTTTTTCCTATTCATCCAGCGGTGGTCTCGTTTTAATAAAAGAGAAATAACGACGGTGAGAATTTTGACGCTCCAGATGCAGCACAAAACTGAAACAATTGAAGATAAACATGGAACTTGAATGTTGGATGTTGTTGTTCCTTAAAATTCTATTCATCATGTGTATGAGAACGTCAATTGGAAATTATTTTGTGCTTAATTTTTGAAAGAAACAATCCACCTGATTACTGACATTCTCACTCCCATGGGACTTTAATGAGCTAATTTTGTGCTTGCTGACTGTTCGAAAAGTAGTCAAATAGTCATTAACAAAAAGCATTTCCAATGAGAATGGGAAAGAAAGAAATGTTTTTGAGAATCATAACTTAAGGCAATGCTTTTGATGAGTTTGAGGTGAAAGGAGATGTAAAAGAACTGACAGGAGCACTTAAAGGCACTCAAAAAGTGAACAAATAGCCTAGAAGTCCATTAATCACACTGACACAATTTATGGTGACACATAAAATAATGCAAGGGTGACATCATCATTCAAGTCATGCCTTGATACCGCATACTATTTAAGAATATCTTCGTGACACAGAAATAAAATTAATTCGGGCTGTTACTGTAATTTTATTTTACATCTTTATTAGGGGAAATAAAAAAAGTATCGGTGTCGCTTCTTAATATGGTAATTTGAACGGAATTAATTTTTGTGAGATCTGAAATTGATAGGCTTTTAGTTAATGGATGATTAAGGAAGAATTTGGATGCATTTATTTAATTTTTTATGAAAATTAAGCTAGTCATTTTGTAGTTTAATGTTATGGATATTAACGAACATAAATGTCACATTTAATTTTCTGACTAACTGTGAAAATTTGAAATATCACAGCAAGCTTGGGTGCTTCAGTGATCCAGGCTTAAATTACCATTACAGCCGGATAAAAATTTCAATTTTAGAATCAAAAAATTCACAGCCACAAATTCAGTTACAAATAATTGATGATCATCACTAGCCATTTGTTCTTAAATAGCTACTTAAATTAATCTAGCCATTACATCAAGCATTCTGGCAATCTTCTCCAAAAAGAAAAAATTCTGCCATAAAAATCGCAAAACCACTAATCTAATTTTTACCGTAAATGCAATTAAATACAGATTGTATTAAAAATTGATTTTACTAGGTTTACATAATTAATTTCCAATTAACAGAAATAGCTCGTCAGCATTTCCATTAAAAATAAATTTAGCAAACAGATTACACCAAACGGATTCGCTTCATCAGAATAAATCAATAGCCAAAAAATTCTTTAATTTGCGTCTTCTTTAGAATTTATTTCCTCGAAAAAAATCTTCTAGTTTGGTGTTGTTTGGATGTTACGTAAAGGAGATTCACTCTCCATTGTAAAATAATTTTTGAAAAATTAACGGTTAAAAAATATTTGAAAATAAACGGTCATAAAATATTCAAAAAATAACGATCAAAAAATATTTGAAAAAATAACGGTCAAAAAATATTCAAAAAATAACGGTCAAAAAATATTTGAAAATTAACGGTCAAAACATTTGATCCCTCCTCTCGTCTTAACGTTACGTAACATCCAATCGACCCCTCAAATTATTTAAACAAACTTCTTGTTAATTTTCACAGCGTCTAATGGATTGATTCCATACTAGATATGTGCAAAAAGAATCATTTCCCTTCCCAAACATTATTTCAGCACCTTCCTCATTTAAATCAGTTATGGAATAATGAAAATTGTGTTTTGATTATCGCTTAACTGTTCTTAATTACAGTAAAGTTTCTAGCCATTCTCAGCCTTATTTTTTGGCATAAAACAAAAAAAAATGTTCTCAAATTAAAAATAAACAAACAATGGAATCTAGAAATTTACGATTTGATTGTTGGAATATCGCCGGATGAAGGATTAAGTGAATAAAGATGATTAAAATGGTGCAAATTAATGAACAAAATGCCCAAGCATTCTTTCTTTTTTAAGGCATACGAGCCATAGTTCAATGTTCTTGACGTAATTATGATAGCAATTTCGTAATTAATCATTTCTTGTTGTCTGAATAATCAACTGTAATTCGTCTCGATTCTCACTAAATAATAAATAATTTGTTGAAGAAAGTTTGAAGACAAAGAAATTAGGCAAGTTTAAGACTGAGATTAATTTTGGATTATTGGCGGGAAGCGCACTTTTTGATTGTGTTGTTGACTGTATTGGAATTAGGTTTTCTGGAAATTCGTCTGTTTAGCGACAAATAGGAAAAGGTGTGAAATTAAGAAATTTAATTTTAACGGCCAGAAAGTATTTGAATTTTAACGGTTTTCTAGAATTTAAATTTTGTAAAGTTTGATCACTTTACAAAATTCAAATTCTAGAAAACCGTTAAACTTCAAATACTAAATTCAAATTCAGAAAAACATCAAGAACAAATCCAGTTCCTTTAAAACTATCTTATATATCATATCTGTAAAGCTATTCAGTGAGCCACTAAAATGCAAAATCTCAAATTCCATTTGAAAGTCTAATCAAACATCTCAGAATCTTTCCCATTTCTAGTTCCATCCCTCAACTTAAGAATCTGTTAAATTGCTGCCTCAGTAAATATTTTCCCAGTATCATGTCTAATACTCTTTCCCATACTTAAATAAGATGTATCCACAAGAATCTCATGTCTCCCTCAATTCCCAAGCATCAATTACTTGACAAAGCATTAGCTAATCACCTCCTTTCATGATAAAATCATGCTACACATGTGTGTAATTTCCAAAACTCAACAACTGCCGTATTTGCTAACTTTAATGATATTGTTTAGATGATTTTCTCCACTCAGCCACATCATTATTAATGGACACGTCTGTCAATAGCTATATCTAAATTTACACAGAAAATGAGACATAAAGAATGGATTTTCTCATAAAATTAACACAAAATGAGCAAATGTTTGACAATATAATCATTAATGAATTAATATTCATTCATCATAACGGTCGTGTGTCATGCACTCCTTCATTCCTACTCATCGTGTATACTTATTTGCTCACAATCTCTTCTATTTTCTTTTCTGTTTTTTCGAGTACTCAGCACGCTCTTTTAACCAAATTAAATAGGCGTGTGAATGCTTCAAATTAATTTTTAGCATAAATTATTATCATTAGGTATGTATAATGTGGATGAATAAGAAGCGCAAAACAAAAGAACGGAGCGAATAGGCAGCAACAATAAAATAATTTCATTTCATGACCTTGAACGAGTTTTCGTTTTTTCTTTTGGAAATTTTTTTGGAATATTAAAAAAAGTGTACCGATAAATTTTTTTGATGATGAGAATATCCAAATTATAATCACAGAATTGAAATAAATAATAGTAATTTCAAGTTACAAAAGATTGAGCTCATTCGCATTTTTACTGCTACACATTTTTCTTAATTTCAGGTATTATTGTGTCCAACTTTTCAGCACAAATAGTGAAAAATTGATTTTAATAATCGGCACTTGCTCTTATTTTCAATTGAAATGCAACAAAAAAAATCAGAATCGAAATGTGTTAATCAGTAAGTTATTCAGTGAGCAGCAATTTGTCAGACTAATGTGGATGGTATGGAAGGTTTATTGTGTTGTGCAGCGATGGCGCATTTTTATGGACTATGAATTTTGTTGATTGGATAAAAAGTAAAAAATCCCATAAAAATGACGGTTATATTTTCAAATAATTTTGACTTTTACTTTTAAAATATTTTTGACCGTTATTTTTCAAAAATTTTGACCGTTATTTTTTAAATATTTTTGACCGTTATTTTTCAAATATTTTTGAACGTTATTTTTCAAAAAATTTTGACCGTTATTTTTTAAATATTTTTTGACCGTTATTTTTCAACTATTTTTTGACCGTTAATTATAAATTTTTCAGTCTTTATTTTCTACTTACTAGTTTATTCTGGTTTTTTCCTTTCAGACAATCCGACAAAAAAAATCCAATCTTCATCTCCAAAACTCCAGTCAATTCAAAAAATCGTAGAATTGTAAATAAAACGAAAAAGACATAATCAGATTTAATTTTTTTCTCTTCATTCCTCTTTGAATTGTGAAATGCCTTGCGGCACATTTATTACTTTCTTCGGTCAGATTTCAATTTCAGTTTCACGAATTAATAGAAAGATTGAGCCAGAATACAACATGAATGAAATATTTAATAAGATTTGAAGGAATTTAAATTAGATTTGAGTATCATGATACCTTTGAAATACAAATTAATTCATTTACAGAAGGCTTTTGATGATAATTTGTTTGACAAATTTACAGTAGCCGACTTTTTGTATGTTTTGATGGCTGTAGATATTTTTTAAGGCGTTTGAAATTTGTGAGAATTGAAATTTTGAAAGTAATTTCGCTTCCGCTCTGAATATTTTACTTAATAAGAGGTGATTAATGCTAAATTTAGACAATTTTTTAAATTTCAGGCATAAATTACATTAATGGTTGTTCATAAATGATGTCAATAAGTTTGGATTTTCATCAACCATACATCAAAGCATACGCAGATTTATTTGAAATTTTATTAATCCTTTTGCCTGAACATTTAATGAATGGATTTGACAATGGATGGGATCTTTTAGAACAATAACAATAAGCAGTTTCGTCTTTGAAAAGGCATTTTCCTTTTTTAGAACAGGACGAGGAACAATTATTAGCATCAGAACTATCATTTTCAGCTTTAAGTCTACATCCAACACCCTTTTCAGGAAAAAATCCTTCAAAACAGGAACAATATCGATTGTGGTTAAAGGCAGAGCATTTAGAATTATCGCCACAACCTGTTTCATCTTCACATGCGTCTACACATTCATTCTTTTTATAGTTGCAATATTCATTGTCTTCACAGAACTTGTGATAAGCACATCCAGGTGTACAAAGTCTTGTGTCCAAATTACAATATTCTTTAGCATCACAACTATTTTCTAATCTACATCCAGGCATGCATTCCCTTTCATCAAGGTCACAATATTCCTTAGAATCACAAGTTTCATCAGATCTACATCCTATTGTACATTCCATTGTGTCCTCATTGCAATATTCATTTGGTTCACAACTTTCATCAGATCTACATCCAGTTTTGCAAATCCTGACGTCTTCGTCACAATACTCATTGGGTTTGCATCGTGCATGATTTCTACATCCAATTTCACACTTTCCATTTATACACATCTCATTCTCATTGCAACTGCTTGGGCGGCATCCCGTTTTACATTCACCATCGTCGCAATATTTATCAGAATTACAATCACCGTCATATTGACATCCTTTTAAACACTTGAATGTATCATTTTTGCAGTGTTCATCTACTTCACAATCGCTGTTGTCATTACAAGAATGCTCAAAGGAGGTTGAAGAGGTGGAACTAATTAACTGGAGAATATTTAAAAGAAGAAATTTATTATTAGAGGTTATTTATTAAGTTGGTCAACTTGTAGAGTTGGGATCTGATTGTTAAATTGAAAAGTTCATTCTTTAAGTCAGTTATGGACTTGGAAAAGATGGAATGTCTCAGATTTTAGGAGTTTGGCAAGATTTAGGTTAGATTTTTAGGGTATATTCTTCATTGGTGTGCCTGTGTGCCGCGACATATGAGTATGCCATGGGAAGCTTTCAGGTATTCCGTCATATTCTAAAACAAAGGTGCTTTAATCAAAAATTTCATATTTTACACTAGAGTCTACTGATTTAGTACAAAATAGATTGACTTCTACTGCCCAAGGGCAGATATCCTGAGGCAGACATGTAGCCAGTAGTCGATTGAATTAAATGGAAGCTTTCAAGCCTAAACCTGGGATATATCCGTTAAAACTAAAATCTAATAAACACCTAAATGACATTTCTGTCAACTAGTGAGAAAAATTGTCAACAACCTCTTCTAAATCATATGCTGAATTTAGACTTTTTGATAACAGATGACAGCACTCTTTACTAAAGGTCATGAACTTACGAAAATAATAAATAGGAACGACTTTTTCATTGCAAAAGATTATTATTCCCCGACTTTAATTTTATGACTGAGCATCTTTTGTTTATTTTGGTGAGATTTGTGCGAAATTATCAAGCATTGGAATGTATGAGGAGTGAGAGGAAAGTGAATCTTATCAGCTGATATGAAGTTGTAGTAAATATGACACAATTTTGTTAAGTATTTTTGGGAAATTTTAGAATTTATTGGAAGTCCTTGAAGAAGGAAACTCACCGGCCAGGACAAAATGGATAGCATGTCCATGTCTATCCAAAAATACATGCATGCACAACAGTGGGATAGTAACAGGGGCGTAGCCAGGGGGGGGCCACTGGGGGGCCCGGGCCCCCAGTCTGGAAATCAAAAACTCATACAAAAAAAATTTGATAAGAAATTTTTTTCAAAATTTTATCATATTTTTTGTCGGCCTCGCTTCGCTCGGCCGTATTATTTACTACTACAACAATATTTAATATGATTATCAAAAAATTGAGTTATTAACATCAAAAAAATTTTTTGGCCCCCCCCTCAAAAAAATTTCTGGCTACGCCCCTGGGTAGTAAGGGGGTCATGACTAGTCTGCGTTACCAATCATTTTATATAATGAGGCTCAAAATTCCATGTAAATGGTACACATTTTTGATTTAGCGCCAAAATCCCTTGCTGGTGTCTAAAACCTCTATGTCAAAATTCTTATTGACCTATAAAATCCAATCTGGAATCAAAATCTACATAATGAATCTGAAAATCACTACTTTAAATTCTTTTGGCGCCAAAATGTTAAGTACACAGCCGTACACAATAATAAAAGATTCAAATTGGATATTTTTAACCATACGCAAGAGTTTTTGCAGCTTTTAATGAAAGTATTCTTAAATGTGATGGACATTCAATGTAAGGATTTTGTAAAGGAACACTTAAAATTTTACAGAAGCAAAAGATTATGTCGTCCTGGAATAAGCACTTTCCATTTGGTCCACAATAAAGAGAGCAGTTTCTATTGTCATAAATATCAGCTTCAGTTTTTAATCTACATCCAACATCTCGTTGTGGAAAGAATCCATCATGACATGAGCAGTATTGTTTGTGATTAAATGTAGAGCATTTGGAATTGTCACCGCAATTGGCGTCAGCACAAGTGGAGTTGCAGATGTGGAGATGATAGTCACAATATTCATGATCTTCACAAGCTATTTCATTGCTGCATCCGGGTTTACAAAGTCTGTCTCCTAAGTCACAATATTCCTTCTTTCCACAGTTAAAATCTGATCGACATCCAGGCAAGCATTCTTTTGTTGCAAGCATACAATAATTCTCATCCTTACAATTGTAATCAGATCGACATCCTTTTGTACATTCTCTCGTGTCATCATCACAATATTCTTCTAATTTACAGCTTTCATCGGAACCGCAACCAACTCTGCACTTTAAAGTTTCATACTCACAAAACTCATCTGATTTGCATTGATAATCGTATAAGCATCCAATTTCACACTTTCCATGCAGACACACTTCATTTTCTGAACAACTGTCATGTGTACGACATCCTGTTTTGCATTCGCCATCGTCACAATACATTTCTAGGTCTTCACAATCTTCATTGTAGTAGCAAGATGATTCTGATGATGCAGGTATGGTTATGGACAGGAACTAGAAGAATTTTATTTGTAAAGGGTCATTAACCATCAAAAAATGAGTCTATAAGTCCCAAATATTGGACGTCATTGGAGAATGACCCAAAACCTTGAATTTCAAGGCTAACCCTTAATTCCATAAACTTCATCAACAAATAAAATCAATATTTTGAAGTCAAGTTTATGAACTTTTACTTACGGAAATCAAGAAGATTATTCTCTTCATACTTTAAGTCCACTATGATTAATCCTCATCGACAATATTTTTGAGACTGAATCAAATTTGTTGGATTTTTGTTTATTTTGAGAGAGATTTGCGTAGAATTATCAGTAATAATAAATTTTTGACTCAGAGAGGATTTAATGAGTTGAATCTCAAGCTGTTTTGATTTGATGACTTAGACTTGACCTTTAGTTTTGTTCCTGAATAGAATTTTTTGAGGTTTATACCCGAGCGGCTGTTCACTGACACATAAATGGATTTCAATTATATACTCTTTTGTTTAGAACATTCAGCATCCTCAAGCCATCTTTTAGCACCACATTTGATAACAACAAAGCATGCACATCATCATAAAATCCAAGCAATAAGACAGAAACACATCACATAATTGTATCTAAAATATTTTAATGACTTTACATTGTGCGGCAACAATATATAGGTCACATGAGATGTAATCTTCCCTAAAAGAATAATTTCTATGCTTCACATTTAAGTGTGCTACAGAAAAAGATTATTTTATCCATTAAATGCAGTTAAATAATCCAGAATTGTGAACAGTAATAATAAATGCTATTAAATTGTTTTAAATTGTGGATTGGGAAAATATGAAATGTTATCGATAAAACTGTATGATAACTTTTTTACTGTTTCAGGTACGGTATTTTAATTAAAAAAGATTATTTTACTCTGTTGATATTCCCAAAAAGCACGTGGAGGCTTTTATTAATAATTTAAAGTAGATTCTTATTGGTTTCTTTATTACAGTATGTGAGCAAAATAATGTGTACTTTTTTAAAAATCAGTTATTTGGACTTGGTGGCTGAAGCTTAATAGATATCCAATAAGCATAAAGGCAAGAAATGCTCCAATTTTGATTTCCTATCCAATGATATACAATGTTGGACATAACTTCCACGCATACAATAGTTATGCTCATTTTTCAACTTTATGTCTTGCCAAATATATGGAAAAATTCACATTTTTTGACATTTTTAACCGTATTTCAGCAGTGCTTTGTCCAATCGATGCGAAACTTTCACAGAATATTCCTCTTATATTGCTAATGAACCAGCAAGGATTTCAAATTTTTTGGATGCACTGTTATCAAACTTCCGCACCAATTATTTTTGCTTCATATCAAAAAGTTCATCACATAAAATTTAGTTAATTCCAAACGTTTCTAATGATTCTTATAGCATTTCTGAAAGCATTTTAATTTAGCTTTCATTTGGTATATGATTCATTAATTGAACATCAACGGGTAAAGAGAAATCAATCAAAAAATCCAAGATGGCGGAAAAATTTTCATTGAAATTTTAGAAATTCGTTGATTTTTCCAAATATTTACTCAGGAACTGTTGATGTTTTTCTATTTTAGTAATCTTCATGTTGTTTGCAAGAAATCATACATACATTATATAGGTCTACTGTAAATGTAAACTCAACTTTTTCGGGTGCGAATATCATAAAATTTCAAAATCGAAAATTTTTGTATGAGCAAAAATAAAATTAAAGTTTTTTCATGAACTGCATTAGAATACGATGCAAAATGAGTTTGTTTTGCAATAAATATAAACAAAACACAAATTGCAAGCATCTATAAGCCTTACGCAACTCCAAATGAAAAATTTTATTTTTGCTCGTACAAAATTTTTCGATTTTGAAATTTTATGATATTCGCACCCGAAAAAGTTGAGTTTACATTTACAGTAGACCTATATAATGTATGTATGATTTCTTGCAAACAACATGAAGATTACTAAAATAGAAAAACATCAACAGTTCCTGAGTAAATATTTGGAAAAATCAACGAATTTCTAAAATTTCAATGAAAATTTTTCCGCCATCTTGGATTTTTTGATTGATTTCTCTTTACCCGTTGATGTTCAATTAATGAATCATATACCAAATGAAAGCTAAATTAAAATGCTTTCAGAAATGCTATAAGAATCATTAGAAACGTTTGGAATTAACTAAATTTTATGTGATGAACTTTTTGATATGAAGCAAAAATAATTGGTGCGGAAGTTTGATAACAGTGCATCCAAAAAATTTGAAATCCTTGCTGGTTCATTAGCAATATAAGAGGAATATTCTGTGAAAGTTTCGCATCGATTGGACAAAGCACTGCTGAAATACGGTTAAAAATGTCAAAAAATGTGAATTTTTCCATATATTTGGCAAGACATAAAGTTGAAAAATGAGCATAACTATTGTATGCGTGGAAGTTATGTCCAACATTGTATATCATTGGATAGGAAATCAAAATTGGAGCATTTCTTGCCTTTATGCTTATTGGATATCTATTAAGCTTCAGTCACCAAGTCCAAATAACTGATTTTTAAAAAAGTACACATTATTTTGCTCACATACTGTAAAAAGTCATTATTGTCTATAAATTCACGGTTATCGACAATTTTATTGAGTTGGCGATGTTTTCTTGGAACAGGTGATACTTTTATTTTTGCATCCCATGCAGTGTGCACTTAATTATTTTTAAAAAGTAGATTATTGTTTCATTGGTCAGTTATTATTTTGTTGGAACTGTTATTGACACGGGATTCTCTTTAATTGTCCCATTTCGTTATTTGACCGTATTTTTAATCGTAATGTAATGATATTTGGGACTTAATTCTATAAGATTTTAAAACTCTACTCAGACAGCAAATTAATTTTATCGATTTTCAACTGTTTTTTTTGAAATTTGAATTTTCATCTTTGTTCCATTCAAAAAATTAATTTACTAAAAAACTAGATTAAACCCAGCTACTATGAACAAATACGTTACGCCTTATTTTAGAACAAAATTCAAAATAGCGACTTTTAGTAGTCCTTATTTTTCGTACAAAATGGCTGCTACCATAAATTAAAAAATCAAATTTTAGCTCCTTTCTGTCTATTTTAACTTCTTTAAGCTATTTAAATAATAAACTTTAGGCCATAAACTATAGTATTATTCATAATATGATAAAGAAATCCTTGACAATAGACCAAATTTTACGAAAAACAAAATTTGAAAAGCTCATAATTTGTAAACAAAGATTCGAAAATTTGAATTTTGAGCTTTTTCAAAAGCTTCTTCAACTGTCAAAAGTTCTGTTCATAGTAGCTAGGATTAAACTATAATCAATACCTAACTTGCAGTATTTTAATGCAAAAAAGACTCTTTAATTTGTTGTTGCTATTCTAACCTTCTAGTTAGTCAGTGTTGTAATCAAACGAAGTGGAAAAATTTGAATTTTTCCTCAGTTATGATAAGTTTCTTCAGAAAATCATTAGTTTATGTTGAGAATATATCAACGGTCATTTTATATTTGAATTATGTTAGCAACTACAATTAGTTAACTTCCCCTTTTTAAGTTGTTTTCCCCTCTATGTAAAAGTTTAGTTTTCATTATAACTCGTATGAGACAACATCGTCTCTTATTAAATAAACATTAAGTCACTTTTAATTATATTACAATCATGCAGTTTATTTATACCAACAGTTTAACTAATTTAAAGAGCTGTTTTCTTAATTTGAGGTATACAGTATTGTAGAGCATTAAAAAACGAAGGATTTAGTTGAAGATTCGCATTCGAAGTCTTTTTTGGTAGTTTTATAACATATACTATCAATAATTTAATTAATATGTCCAGGAAACAAGAAAAAACACAAAATTACCTGATTATTGACACTTATAAGGCAAACGACCAAACTCTACAGCATTCTAAGCTTGACTACCACGAAAATAATTCGTCATTCTGCTATAAAATATAGTCCATCATGTAATTTTAACTGCAATTACTTCTACCTCAAACAATGTATAACCAAAGAATTCGTTCCTCTTTAGACATTCATGCCTTGTTACCCACAATCAATCTGCGAATCATCTAATAAAATTATTCAAGAACAGAATTATTTTTTAGAATGTAAACTCACAAACTGAAATCCAATAATTTAACTGCAAATTCATGTTATTTATGTATCAGGAAGTAGGCATACTCTAAAACCTGAAGGCATGAATATTTCTGTTTATTCCATTTCACAACAGTTTAACATTCAAGAACAGTTCTTCAAATTACATGAAAAGGTTCTCAAGATAAAAATCTCGAAACAAAAATATTCAGCTACAGCTAACTAGATGAAAGAGAATATCGAGAGATATTAGAATACAGTTCTATAAAGTATCATCCACCTACCTAGACATTATGCTGTCAAAAATGAAATTTTTGCATTATTCATTACCAATTATTGTATTTTAAACTATAATAATTTGCGAATGTTACAGTTATTAAGGCATTCAATCCAATAGATTTCTGCGTACACTTGAAAAATTATTCAGTCATTCCAAATTATTGCCTCTTGCTGGTCTGGAGAAATTTTTCTATTTTTTGCCTTGCAAATTATTAAGTATTTCACGATTTGATAATCAACAATAATGTTTTGTGTCGTGAAGCGATGATTTTTCAATATATCATCAAGTGGATATGCTGACTCAAGATGTTTAGTTGCCTGAGGATTTTAATTGGCAGCGGGAATAAGAATTTGTGGCAATAATTTTTGATTAAATGGAATTAGAGTTGTGAGTCATGAGAATTTTTGAATTTATGAAATTTTAGACACTTTGCGGTGTCTTACTAAGAACGACCAGCATTGTTGACTGGTTTATTTTGGATAGTGTCATTGATGACTATGGTTTTGGCTACTAAAGGGTTTGTTCTTAGATTATGAAGAATAAATTTAGAATTGATTGAAGTTGCAGTGTCCTAAGCTGGATACTCCGCGCTGCTGATATCCTTGATCCTTATTTAAGGTTACTATGCTAAACTGTAGCACTTTCTCCTTGGTTCTTCCGGATATTACGTACTTAATATACTTGTTATTAGAGGATATGATCAGACTTTTGTTGGTCTTTCGACAAATGTTGCTACAAGGAGGAATCAGAACGGCATGGTGTCAGTGTTGTGCCAGATTGGTGCTGGATTCTAGTGCAAATCTTGTTTCAAGTAGGTATCACACCAGCCCTATTCCTGAATTTTGTTTTTGTGCTGTTTGGGAAACGAAGTGGTCAAAAATGACAGTTTTAACATCCCTTAAAATCCAAGTGACCCTTTTCTCAAGGTTTATTCGTTTTTGGGGTCGTTCGAAAATTACGTCACGCAAAAAACAACTTTTTCTAATGCCCACCCTCCTTGTCAAAAAATTTCCACAAAAAAATTATTTTGACTGGACTATAATAAATTCTTTGATACCCCTCCCCTTTAAAGCATGACATAATTTGTGAATGAACCCTTAAAAGGTTCCTTATAGGCCATAAATGACGTTACGCAAAAAAACCTTTATATGGTAGTATCACAAAGCGTCTGACCCCCTTCCCCCTAAAAATTGGACGTCATTTATGAACAAATCCTTAAAAGCTTATTTTTAATATACATTGAATTTTAAATCTTAGGATTTAAGTTCTACCAACTTCCGATTAAAAAAGTTCCACAATATAAATGTCGGTAAAGCAGACAAAAAAACTTTTACTTTCCAAAAGCTCCAACTGAGCTTTTATTTTTTGAATTTTTACAGCCCACGCATCAACTGCCACAGCTGATTTTAATTATCTTTTTCGGTAAATGAAAAAATTTCAATGCCTTTATCAAATTTAAATTTTCAATGTCAAAAAATAAGAATAAAATTTCTCACAGCTTAATTATTAAATAAATGGAACTCAAACACTTCAATCAGCAGTTTGTTTAGACATGTCCGGTTGTAAAGCTGTAGCTTGTGTACACAAAATTATTAATCTTAAGTGACTGTGCTGCTCATCAACAGAGAAATTTCCATTTCTTAATATTATTTCCAATAATCAATGAAGTAAGCTTTGCTAATAAAACTATTTGAGCAATTTACGTACAACATTACACACATTTAGCATATGATACAATATTGATATATCATAACAGGTTTTCGTTGTTAAATGGATAGAAAAAAAAATATTATGTGATTTAAACTTTTTTCTATTTTTTTTTTGCAAGAGCAAGAAAAACTTCCTCACTCTGTTGGTCGGCTGCAATTGCAATTTTTATTTCTTCAGCTATGCACTTTTGAAGCAAAGAAATTATAATTCAGTCTATTAAACACTTTCGAACGAGACGCGTACAGCGGGAAAGAAAAGTGAAAATTTTTACTGTTCGTGCACTATGATTTAAAATGAGAAAAAAAGCGACATTACACTTTGAAATTTGAAAAATCTGGAATTGGATATTGGGGTTGATTTTTTCTTAAATAAGATGCGAAATCCAATAACTATGTGAAATTTCAGATTTTTTGGTTGACTTAAAGGGGGTCTATTGGGGTCCCAAAGTTGAAAATTCTAAAAAAATGTAATTTTTTGATATAATTTCAAAATTAAATTTCCATATAAAGATTTAATCAACTTAAACTAAGTTTTTGGCATAAAATCTATCGTAATAAGTCCTTTATTTTAAGCTCCCACGTAAAATGTTTTTTCATGATTTTGACCCACTGGTTGAGGTAATGTGTAAAAAACACATAAAATTTAGCATAAAACGTGCCGCAAACTTCGGAAGTGTAGTTTTACGGTGAGTTTTTTACAGTTTTAGAAAGACACTAGTTTCTACTTTTCAAAAATGTATAGCTTATATGCAACTTGGTCCCACGTAAATTTGCTACAGTCGTTTGAAGTTGGTCTGCTGCAATAGTCAAAAATCAAAAAAAATTATAAAAAACATATAGAAGGTTATTAACTATTTATTTTTGGACAAAAAATAATAGATTTAACTATTTTTAGACAATTTGTGAAGAAATTTTTTCAAAAAGTTCAAAATCTACCAAGATACAGGGTACATGTGCTCCCTGACGACTTTGCCCTTTTTGACCACACTCAAACAGCTGTAACTTTTACAAGATGTAATATTTTTCAATTTTGTTTTCTGTTCGTTATAGTTTAATATAATACCTTTCTAATGATATATAATAATTTATGGTTAAGTATGATATTGGTTACGAACAGGGCACTTGTTTGTGACCGACCCCAAATTAGTGAAAATCTCAATAACGTCATTTCAGAATATACTTTTTAAAAACATATTTAGACATTGTATTTAAGTTTTTTGTGTTTAATTAGAATAATTATGATTCTCGAGACTCAAATTTTGTGTTTTTGAAACTTTTTGTGACCTATGGGTGGTCTCTTAGGAAGTGCTCACTTAGTCTCTGTTTGGTCAACAAATCTTTCAATTGAAGTTATTTTACAGTCTTTTATCGATTGATTTATAATATTTATACATATTTAAGCTAAAAACTATCTTTTTTAAGTACAAAAGATCAAGAAATTTGGATTTTAAATAATTGTGTTTTTGACTGACATGGGTCGGTCACCTTCAATGCACTCCCATGGTAGCAGTGAGTAATCTTTATACAAGATTTATATATTATTAAAAAGGTATTTATATTAGCTAGTATCAACAAAAAACAGAATGCAAAAATATTGCTCTGGAAAAAAGTTATAAGCATTTGAGTAATATCAAAAAGCTCCTAGTCAGCAACCAGCATAGGTAAAAACACGACTTTGAAAATTTTATTGAAATTACAAAAGTTTTTGAGTCAAAAGTAATTAAAAGTCAATAATAAACTTAAGAAATGCATAAAAAATCAAAATTAGCATGAAATTTTCAAAATCGTGTATTTACCTATGCTGGTTGCTGACTAGGAGCTTTTTGATATTACTCAAATGCTTATAACTTTTTTCCAGAGCAATATTTTTGCATTCTGTTTTTTGTTGATACTAGCTGATATAAATACCTTTTTAATAATATATAAGTCTTGTATAAATATTATTCATTGCGACCATGGGAGTGCATTAAGTGTGACCGACCCATGTAAGTCTAAAACACAATTATTTAAAATCCAAATTTCTTGATCTTTTGTATTTGAAATAGATACATTTTAGCTTAAATATGTATAAATATTATAAATCAATCGACAAAAGACTGTAAAATAACTCTAATTGAAAGATTTGTTGACCAAACAGAGACTAAGTGAGCACTTCCTAAGAGACCACCCATAGGTCACAAAAAGTTTCAAAAACACAAAATTTGAGTCTCGAGAATCATAATTATTCTAATTAAACACAAAAAACTTAAATACAATGTCTAAATATGTTTTTAAAAAGTATATTCTGAAATGACGTTATTGAGATTTTCACTAATTTGGGGTCGGTCACAAACAAGTGCCCTGTTCGTAACCAATATCATACTTAACCATAAATTATTATATATCATTAGAAAGGTATTATATTAAACTATAACGAACAGAAAACAAAATTGAAAAATATTACATCTTGTAAAAGTTACAGCTGTTTGAGTGTGGTCAAAAAGGGCAAAGTCGTCAGGGAGCACATGTACCCTGTATCTTGGTAGATTTTGAACTTTTTGAAAAAATTTCTTCACAAATTGTCTAAAAATAGTTAAATCTATTATTTTTTGTCCAAAAATAAATAGTTAATAACCTTCTATATGTTTTTTATAATTTTTTTTGATTTTTGACTATTGCAGCAGACCAACTTCAAACGACTGTAGCAAATTTACGTGGGACCAAGTTGCATATAAGCTATACATTTTTGAAAAGTAGAAACTAGTGTCTTTCTAAAACTGTAAAAAACTCACCGTAAAACTACACTTCCGAAGTTTGCGGCACGTTTTATGCTAAATTTTATGTGTTTTTTACACATTACCTCAACCAGTGGGTCAAAATCATGAAAAAACATTTTACGTGGGAGCTTAAAATAAAGGACTTATTACGATAGATTTTATGCCAAAAACTTAGTTTAAGTTGATTAAATCTTTATATGGAAATTTAATTTTGAAATTATATCAAAAAATTACATTTTTTTAGAATTTTCAACTTTGGGACCCCTATAGACCCCCTTTAAGTCAACCAAAAAATCTGAAATTTCACATAGTTATTGGATTTTGCATCTTATTTAAGAAAAAATCAACCCCAATATCCAATTCCAGATTTTTCAAATTTCAAAGTGTAATGTCGCTTTTTTTCTCATTTTAAATCATAGTGTCGTGTGTGACTTTTGGATTAAAAGTTTAATTGAAGGTTGAAGAAATTGGATTTTTCTTGAGTTTAAGGATGGAAATGATTTTTAATTACGGAAAAGGAATTAAGAAAGAAATATTAGTGATCAGATCTTATTACAATTTAGTGTCAAAATGAACTGTGAATGATGAGAAAATTGAAATGAAAAATTGTTATGTGGTTGGAAATAATCAAAGCTTACTTTGATGGAAATTTTAGTTGATTTTTCTAAAAAAAATTAAAAGATATCGGATTGAGGATCCTCGTTTGTATGTGTCACTGAAGTACCACGGCATGGAGTGTTCAATCACTCTGAAACTTTGTCAGAATTAAGTCCATATTACGTCCTATTGCGTCCACCAATAATTTTGATATATAATATGTCAGATAAAATTGATTTTTAAAAATGATGCCGTTTTAAAACCTGAAGTACGACGGCAAAAGTACCCAAAATTGGCACCTACCATATCTAGGAACAGGAAGTAGGACGAAATATTTTTTTAGTGGACGCAATAGGACGTAATATGGACTTAATTCTGACAAAGTTTCAGAGTGATTGAACACTCCATGCCGTGGTACTTCAGTGACACGTTTGTATTTTAATAAAAAAAATTGTTTCAAAAGGTCCCCAATTCAGTAGGATCCAAGTAATATCAGGGACCACAATACAAAGATCCAGTAAGATCCAGTGTTCACGGATCTTAATTTTTGTATCAAATTTACAGTACTGTAGCAAGAGTTTTTTAAGCATCCAGTGCCCCCATATGTAATTAGACTTCACTCCTTCCAGGGGCGTATCCAGGGAGGGGTTTTAGAGATCAAAACCCCTCCTTTTTGGGAAACTGTTTTTCAATTTACTAAGGGTGTTTAAAGAAAAATATCCCAAAATTTTTCCATCCAAACAAAAAAATTCAAACCCCCTCCCTCGAAAAATTTCTGGATAAGCCCCTGATATGATCCTTCATATGATATTTTATTGTCTTATTACATAAGGTGGTTATTTGGTATAACCTCGTACTCCCCATGGATACATCATTGAAAATTTGACCAAAAAAATCTTTGCAATAAAACTATTTGACTCAGAAGTATGCCACTGATATGAATGTCATGTGTAGATGACTACCAATCTAAAGTTCTTCATCAAATCTCCCCAAGAAAATATTCAAATTGGATTTTTCAAATGAAAAAAAAAACTTTTTCATTATTGCATTCATTTTATGTCTGGTGATATAATCAAACTTAAACCTGTTTAATACCATTGCTTGACCAACATTAACAGTCTTTGAAAAGCATTACGTAAATTTGCTTTGCATGCTAACAATTATTTTTTAAACAATTCCATGAGTGAAATTATATCCTCAAAATTGTTTCTTTAATCTTTAAATTTTTCTCATGTATAAACGGGTATAAACTACGCATTCCTTTCGAACAGGCACGTAGCCAAACAGGCCCCCTTTTTACCAGAAAATTCTTTAATTTACGGGGGTTTTGAGAAAAAAAATTCGAAAAATATCTGGCTATGCTGCTTTCTATTTTTGAGTGGAATAACAATTGGAAATCTATTAATTCTAGTTCTTGTGGTCATTCACTTCTAAAGTGTAGCATTTAAGAGAATAGAAGAAAGGGTCTGTTCATGGGTGTAGAGAGGGAATGATTCTCCCTTCGATGAAAATTTTTCTTTAATTTACCAATAATACCAAAGATACAACTTCAGAGGAGAAAGTAGTTCAAGTTGACATTCTGTCAAGCTTTTGAGTACCCCCGATAGCTTAGTGGTAGGAGCATGTGACTTGAAATCTTAGGGGTTGGGTTCTAGTCCCATTTGAGATCCGTTATTCCAGAAGTTTCATTTCTTCTACCAAAATTTTCAAATTGAAGTTCCTTAAATATAAAAATCAAGTTCTGGGCATGTCTTAGGCACTGACTTAAGAGGGTTGAATCGTTGATACGCATCATTAGTAAGCTCTTCCTCATTTGCTCTTGAAAAAGTTGTTGTTTGCAGAGCCATACCGCACAGTTGAAACAATTTTAAAGTTTTTAAGAATTAATTAAAATTTTCACACACAAAAAAGTTCCCACGACTGAGCATCTGTACGGAGGTACTGTGCTGTATTTATATTTACTTAAATGTTAAATTTTTATGCTCTTGAAAAAAGGTTTTTCTCCGACCATGATTTTTTTTTGGGGTAAACTTGAATTTTCCATCATTTTACGATTAAAGTTCAAGGCATTAAATATGCATGAAGATTAAAACTTGCTCACAGGTTGAGTGAAAAATTGGATTTTTTATGAAATGTGCAAAAAATTATTATTCCTGTTATGCCTGCTAATGCCTCTTTCATGATTCAGTGAGATAAAAAAAATTTAAAGCTTATTATGCAGCTTGAATCACACAGCATGGCACCCATCTCAATTTTAAATCAATTTCAGCCACAAAAAGTCCTCATTCTGACATCTCGAATAGAATTTATGGAATTTTTAGATTAAATTTCAAATATCATCTAAATGTCCAGCATAAAGTCAACAGAATCTACATAAGCTTAATAATTTTCTCATAAAATGACCATCCCAACAACAAACTTCCACATGACATGACAAAAACTTGCTTAATTTTAAAGAAATTTATTGCTCTTCAAATATTTTTTCATTTTCTTTTCGTTCCTTGAACGTCCATGGATGCTCTGTATAATATTTTTTCTACATTACTTAACATAAAAATTCATCCATGAATAAAAAAAAAGTTTTTTTCGGTATATGAAAACGGAAGGAAAGTTTTCATGCTGATGATATTTTCATTACATCTTGGGTGTCCATCTGTGAAGAAGTCTTTATGAGATTTTCTGGTTAATGAAAACTTTGAGATGGATTGGATCGAACCTGGATTGAACCAGGGACCGTTTAGTTTCTACGGAATGAAGAGCAAGTTTTCCAAGTCTTTTTGGGACCTAATAATACCTTTGTGATTCATTAGCTTTCGATCTCCAAAAAGTAATTGAACTGAAAGATGTCATATATTGCAGATTACAGGGATATCTGGCTTGATTGCATGAAGCTTTGCATCAAACTGGTCAAATTTGGCAAAATCAAGGTCCAGGGGCTGGTTTCTAAGGGTATCCAAGGTACCTTACCCAACCCTACCTTGGGAATACTTTAGAGTACCTCACCTACACTACCCTATCTCTACCCAACACTTAGGTTACCGTAGGATATGCGACTGTATGGTATTCAGGGAATGGTACCCTAGTAGCCCTAGAAACCAACCCCAGGGTATATGAAGTTGTTGTTACCTTAGCCTAAACCAGCCACCAAAGCCTCAATTCTCATTTCATTCTAGTACTTCTTGAGTACCTAATCCTACTAAGCTACACCTGCACCCATACCAGTAAGCTACCCACATAACAAAAATCACATCATAGGCACCCTAGAAATAAATTTAAATATCTTAAAAACAATCCTGAAAGGACAACGAGTTAATGGAAGAAGAATAAAGCGAGAAGGAAGTAAATGCTTAATGATGCAGATTTTTTTCATAATAAAAATATTTCATGGACTAAAGTAAGAAAATAGCAAAGGAATCGAGTAAAAGAAATAAAGGAAATCTTCATTCATGAATAATTCGAGAGTTTTTTTTGGATGCGGATGAGAAAAGAACTTAATGCAATTTCCATCTTCTCAGTTGTTCTCATGAATGCTGCAAAGTTAATTACCATAAAAATAAGAAAATTTGATTTCAGGATTTAAAGTTTTATGATTTTTTATTAGGGTACGTGATTTCATGGCTTTGTCGGGAAATGTGAATATTTTGAGCACCAAGCATGTCATGAAGATGAATTTTCATTTTATTCTCTTTTAAAGATGATTAATTAAAAATAATAATAACAATTCAATTCAATTAAGGAAATTTCATTAACTGTAATTGTGACGAGGGATTAAAAAGTTCTCATTTGACGGTTCCAAAAATAGCAACAAAAGTAACCTTTTTATAGCTTCAATGAAAGACAAAAAAAATTGAAGTAATTAAATTAATTTTTATTATAAAAGACCTTAAGCTAGCACGAAAGGGTACAAATTTAAAATAAATTCTGGTGGCTTTCTTGGAAAAATACTTGAAAATTTTTCTGTGGATTCAATTTTACCTTTTCAATTGCTTCCATGTTGAGCATAAACCTCTTAAGATATTTTGAACGCCTTTAAAAAATTTAATTAAAAATTGTTCCTTCCTTTTTGGGTTTAATTAAGAAAGGTATGCCACGGACTTCCAAATCTTAGAAACTCAAAAATTTATGATGAAAATAGAGCAGTGCGAAGTACGTTATGGCCATTTACCCTGCCTTTAGTTTTAAAAAATCAAAAACAATTAAAAAGACAATTTTTGAAAATAACGGTCAAAAAATATTTGAAAATAACAGTCAAGCAATTTTTGAAAATAACGGTCAAGCAAGTTTTGAAAATAACGGTCAAAAATTTTTTAAAAAAAGAGCCAGTCACACTTCTCGGAAGATACATCAACATTTCACAGTTCATATTCTAACCAGCCTAAAACTACACGAATATCAATAACCAAATTCAAGTATCATTAAACCACAATAATGATTAATGTTGTCTGCAGGGTTGTCTGTATTCGATACTTTGATCGATGCCAAAACCAATTCAATTTCCGACCGCAAAAAATGAGTAATTGGATTAGTAATATAAAGTAAATATTGATCCTCGATTAAAAGGGAGCATCAAGAAAAAAAAATTGAAATTAATTATGTGCTGAACATTTTCCATAATAAATATCAAGAATTTTTTTTCCTTTCCTCTTTGCATCACGTATAATTGAACTGAAATATCCTCTTCCGTCATTCTAATTGAACCTTTTTTCTCTCCCATTTATTTTACCATTTGTGCTTCGTTAAATTTTCCTTCTTGTTTTTCTGTGAAAATGAGACCGCTGGGAAGATAATGATCATTAATATTGGAGGCAATTCCTTAATCCTTTTCTGAAAATAAATTGAATATTTTATTGGGTATTATAATTGTTGAATTAATTGAATTTAGAAAGTTTTAAGTTATAACGGAATTTTCTGATTTGAATTTCTTGAAAAGAATTAAAGGGAAAGCAAATTTGCAGGGTAAATCCTACAACATTGTTTCGTTTTCTAAATTCATTAAAATCTAATCAAATTTCAATAAATTTAAGGAAGGAACATTAACATTAGACACTCAGAAGTGTTAATTGTGCTCATAGTAGCATGAAAGTGCCATAAATAAAGACTCATAAGTGAAAATATATAACAAACCACAAGCAATACAAAAGTCATAAGTAAAATGTACTCAAAACAATTTGTGGTTAGTGCTGTGGTGTACTTGCTGTGGTTTTCTAATACAAAAGTTTATGCGCAAGCCGGAAATACGAACATCAGTAGCAATGGAATCTTAAAATCATTAGAAAATTTTCAAAACAGTATTGTGGCTTCGCATGGAATACAAAACATTAGTGAAAGTGAAAAAGTTTCAGGACTAAAATTCAACAATAATTACAAAAAGTTCTTGAGTGAGTCCTCAAGTGATTTGGACATAAAAAATGACTCATCTGAGGTCGTCGATGAGGACGATAGCTTAACATTTGACGGCAAGAAAAATGGTTTGAAATTTGATGATTTTGTCCCACAAAAAGAGCTTCAAAAGTTCCCAAACGGCGATAAAAAATCAATTGATACGAGCTTTATTAATGTCTTTAAAGTCCCAAAATCAAAAACTAAGAAAACATTATCAACGAAGCATTCATCTATGAAAAATGAGCCGGTGATAAATGACTTCAATAGTGAGCTACTGTTCACTTTAAATGATGAAAATCTCACAAGCTACGACACATACTTTCATGCATTTACGCATTTATTTGATCACAATAAATGGGACATCAACACATTCTCGATTGGTATAAGTAAATCATGTCTCAGAGACATGAAGATTTATTTAAATGACTTGAGATTGTCGAGAGATTGGGCCGTAAAAGTGAGTGATGCATCAGGCAGATATCGTGGAGCATTTTTCTTTGAAAACTCATTCTGGGTTGGATCGAAGGAATATTGTTACGAAACGTATGATGAATATCGGAGTGATGGCGTACCGGAACTGCAGTTTTTTGTTTATAAATTCACTGTTAAGCTGGAACCTGTTAAACATAAGGTAAATTGTTATTTTTTGTAGGTTATGTGATTTGTTAATCAACATTTGATTTAAATTAGTGACTGGAATTGTTTCTGAACAATGACAAAGTAGCCAGTGTATAGGCGTGGGTAGTCTAGGTACCAAGTTGCTAGCACCTAGCCTACAGAGGATTTATCATCAATAATACTATAGTAAACAAACAAATTCTCACGTCCCAAACTTCATCAAACTAGTTTATCTCGAATTTAGTTCCGATAAATTTTATTTCACACTCAATCTCATCGATTATCTTTCAATTTCCATTAATTTTCCCCTCAAATCAATTTCTATCTAAAATTAACTTTTATTTTTATTAAAAAATACACGAGAGATTTAATAAACAATTTAATTTATCTTCAGCATACACACTGCTTTACATTTTAAGTTTTAAACTCGTTTTCTAAGTTTTTCCATTCAGTCTAGCATTACGTAAAGAAATTATTGCATCAGGTTGCAGCAGAAGAAGAAAAAAAAATTGCATTCCAATTCACTTTCTTTCATATATTTTGCCGCTTGAGTGAATATACTGTGCGTAGTTGTATGTATGTGACTGAATGTTTTCAAAGCGGCGTCTGCTTCATACTTTTATCTCCACGTATCATGTTGACCCTTTTTAATGAAAATAAACAGACAAAAGCACAAAATTGATGCTTGATGTCGAGAAATATTTTTGAATTGATGCCTGTATACAACATGATGCTAATAGAAATAAAAGAAGCATCCTTAATGTGAAACTTAAACCCTTGACCTCAATCATAATTAATGGATCGAAAATGTGTCACTGTTTGTGCTTTATGGATGTTTGTGATACAGTTAAGGAAGTAATTTATACTGTTTGTCCTGATTATAAAAGAGAACTGATGAATATTTTTGTTGACAACATTTTAATTGGATTTAGTATTAGAGTTTGACATACACAGTAAGATATTGAGGAAGGACAGAAAATCTTGATGAGTTCATTAAAGCTTCGATCTAACAGAATTAAATTCTTGTGAAAATGTTCTCGACAGTCAAGTTTCTCGTGCTCAATTCCGAACCATTTAATAATATTCTCTAATTTAATCCCTCTCTAACCGTCAAACTCCTTATTATTCTTTCCCTTCTAACTCTACTCGTTCAGCACTCGAGTAATTTTCTCATTAAAAAAGCTTAAAAATTTTTATGCTGACTCACAAATGATGGAATTTTCCACACTGAAAGGGGTTTGATCGCAAATGATGTCCATCAAATGTTTAGAAGTTCCTTCATCCATTCAACCTCCTTCTTGCTTCAGCTTTTGAATAAGGATTTAGCTCACTTAAACCGCGGTAATTCTGGGGCTGATGTCTAGGTATACACTTGCTATACTAAAGACAATAGCTAGGGTATACCCTAGTAAGTAGCCCCTAGTTCTTGGATGGCACGATATACCTAGAAAGCTGGAACTCTAGCGTGGTACCAGTGTCATGTCCTACTTGTGCTTTCCTACTTGTAAAATGTTCACTTTCCACACCCTCATTACGTTAATGCACCCTTGTTCCTTCATAACATCGAACATCATAAATGAACGACCCTAAAATCATCATGCTGTTGATATTTTTTCCGCCTCCACACAAGATAAACAATTTTTTAATTAGGTCACTGAGAAAGCTGAAATTGATGTAATTTAGATTGAGCTTTTTTTCCTTCCTAAAAATGAAAAGGCAATGGAACAAAAAAGGTCAAACATCCACTTGTGTTAAAAAGTCTATTAACATTGTGTTTAACAAGCTGAAATGTGATGTTTAGTGCTAGTTTGAAAGGGAGAAACTTTTCGATAACAAATTGGATTTTACAAAACTACATGATTGTGCTTTTGACTTTAATGATCCATTGTCTGTGCTCCTTTTTTTCGGTGAAATCTAATTAAAGAGATGATAAGCTGTTGTGTTCAGTTTTGATTATGGAAGTTTAATGTGATTTAAAGTAGAATCAATAGAAATTTCTTGTTGCCTTTGGATGATGTGAATCTTTTTTTTTGGATTTTGCAGTTTAGAGGAATGCTTGGTCCTAAAAACCTAAAAGCATAAGTGAAATGAATACAGACTGGCATGAAGCCAGATTCGATACAATTCCTGCATGAGGCTGGTTTTTCCTATTGGACTCTAGTATCACCTAATATGTCTATGTAGCTCCGAGTGAGCTGAAGTGGCTCGATGGCGTAGTGGTTTAGTTCTTCGGGACCTAATTACACAGCTATCATGGGTTCGAGACTCGACTAGGAATATCTTTTGCCTGTCATTTTCTGAAATAATATGAACTGGAAATGAAGCTCACAGCCTTCTTTTGTAGGCTACAGGCAGAAATGTCATCAAAGGAAGTGGTTCGGATCCCACTATAAGCAGTAGGTCTAACTTGAGTGCGGTGGCTAAGCGAACCTTCACTCATTAAACAACTATTAGGCTAATCACTTCATAAAATTCATTTTTCTAAACCTCCTAATTCTCAGGGCAAAATATTATATCCAAAACTCTCCAACTAACCTCAAAAAGGATTCTTCACATTTATCCTCCACTCAAAATTGCTTCCATAAACCCTCTTATCCAATTAGCAGTTTTATAGAAATAATTATCAGTCTGACACGCATATAAAATTAATTATTAAATCTCAGTATCTTCAACACATTTATCTACAAACGTGCAGCATCACAGCACCAAAGTGATTTTCAACGTGCAGAAAAACACATCACATAATGAAGAGTAATTAAAGGTTCATTTTCACTGTTCGTATGATGAAATATTATTTTACAGTCATTGCCTCATCTTCATGCTTAAATAAAAATTACAGAAACCTGCTATACAAGCACTTAAAGTCTTCTACTATTATTATCATGTGATGTGTGTAATTTCTCATCAAGTGTAACGTCATGACAACGAGACGATTTGCTATTTTCAAGCTGTAAAAAATATATATAAACGCTCTCGGTATGAACTGTCATAACAATTGCTTGATACAATGCTATAAAAATTACGATGAGATAATCAGAGTCACTATGGCCCAATATATATATTGGGATTTTTATCTTCTTCATCTTCTACGAGGTTGAGGATGCTGAGCGAAATTGTTCAATAATTTTTATTTCTTAACCCGAAATTGAACTTGATAAGTGCTGAAGAAAAAGAAGTGAGAAAAGCACAGAATGACAGCTTTAAGTTGAGTCTTGAGGTTAGAATGGAATTATTGGGGTTGCTTAAAGCAAAAAGGCACTGCGATAGATAATTTATAGAATCTAAAACACCTAACCGAGCCACTCATTTTTTGCCGTCGAAAGGGTTGAAAACAGCTATCTCAGTGTCGTTTGGACACCCCAACGTCTTTTTGACTTTTTGTAGTTAACACGGTGACTATGTCCTTGATGAAACCAAAGATGTCAAAATAGAGGTTGCTTTTATTGAAAGTTTCTGTCAAAATTGAGTTTAAGACTAAAGATGTCGAAACCTTTTGAGGTTTAAGGAAGTTATTTCTGAAAGATTTGTACCAATGATAATATTCAGACCAGATTATTAGTTTAAGTCGACATTCTGCCAAGCTCGGAGAAACCACCGATAGCTCAG
The DNA here is from genome assembly GCA_963573255.1 of Chironomus tentans. Taxonomy (NCBI): domain Eukaryota; kingdom Metazoa; phylum Arthropoda; class Insecta; order Diptera; family Chironomidae; genus Chironomus; species Chironomus tentans. Next base: position 9,383,521 of record OY754303.1, read on the forward strand.
TGGTAAGAGCATGAGACTGGAAATTATAAAACTGTGGGTTCAATTCCCACTCGGATCATGTTTAAATTCATATTAAAGTTTCTTGAAGTATCAAAATCAAGTAGAACCCTGAATCAAATCATCAGCCTTATGATGCTAAACTTTTACCACATTCACTCTTATCCCAAACTGCATAATCATACCAATTTTGCCATATTTAAATCCTCTAAATATTCAGCACGAAATATGTCTGTCGTATTAGCACTTAAAGCATGACCACACATTAAATCTCTTGACACCAAAAACTAGAAGTAGACAAACGTACACACAGATTAAGTACGACTAAAAGCACATCTCCTTCAAATAAATACACTTGAGGATCGAATGTTGCTGAAATGATGGAAAAATTTTTACGAGTATGATGTAGGGAAAGGAAGAATAAGAGAAAATCGGTGACATTCACTGATTTTATGGTAGAGTGAGTCGAATGTCAGATTTTGCTCCCATAAAGCTTAAAAGCTTTCAGTTAAATTATATCAAAAAGAAGGAAGCATGAAACACTCAACACATTAATAATGAAAATGGATGTGAGGATTAAGACTTTCTTTTCTTCTTTTAATTACAGCAACAGATAGCATTTTTAGATGTGGGTCAATGCCTTCCAAAAGCCTGCTCTCTCCAAGATGTCACAACAATATTGAGCCGTGATCCAGCCTCACTTGCATTACAACAAACAATAACAGTCGACGGAAATCTTACAAAGGCAAATGAAATTAATATAATACGATCCAAACTTGTCCCCGGCAATTACAGCATATGGCGTGATCACAAATTTTATATATTTGGGTAAGTTAATGACTCATGAACAAAGGTTGGTGAATTATTGTTGTCAAGTGGCGTTTATGTTGCTGCTTGTTATAGCTTCCTTATGACTTTTTGTGCCTTATGTGGCTTTTTCTTATAATTTTGTTTAATTCTTAGTCATTTTTTTGATTTTAGTTGTCTTGCGACATCTTTAAATATAGCATTTATCTGTCTGGTCTCCAGATCCATTTCTTTCGTTATTGTTGAATCCATAGACACATCTATGAAATTTAATATAAGAAATAGAAGGCTTTAAGAACGGAAAGGTAACTTTATCACACAACCCGTGTCTTAAGCACATGAGACTGACACTAAGCGTCAGGGGCGGATAGTCCCCTTGGTAAATTTGTGGTTAAACCTCTGTCAGGGATGTGTCAACGATATATGTCTGTTATTTCCTATACAGTCGGTTTTTCAGGCATACCCCAGTTATTGTCCTTAGTATGGCAAAGGTTTACCCTAGAAACTGGACCCTGGGATAAGCTTAGGTGTTCGCGTGTATAGAGAGACCTATCCGAGGCATGAAAGCTCATTTTCTCAAGCACTCAATGATCCAAAAATTCAGAATCTTGTTAGAATATTTTCATCTTAAACGTAAAAAGATCCACAAAAGAAAATAATTCTTCATTATTCACCATAAGAACCGACTGTTGGATGTAATTTTATTTTAATTGCATTTCTTCTTCTTTATTCTCGGAAATACCTCGAAAGAACATAATTTAACCCCCTTAGATCTTAATCTCTTGGATATCTTTCTTGCTCATTTTACGCTAAGAAAAATTATCTTCATTATTTCAGACGACCAAGTCTCCAACTTATTTAATACTGTCAATATGCCTTTTTGGCTCTTTGTCTTCTTTTTCGAAATGAAAACATGACCATTTCTCCTTGTTGTTTCTACTAAAAAGAATGGCAAGAACGTTAGGTGTTATTCACAAATGACGACTAATCCAGAGGTTACCTTAGAATTATAGCCTAGGTTTTACCCCCAGGATAACTAGTGTAAACCCTAGCAAACATCCCCAGCTACCATTCCATACATTTTGTCCCATTTGTTGATAGCCATCATTTATGAATGTCCCCTTAACGACGCAAAAATTGCTCAAAGTTGACGAGAACAAAAAGATTAAAATTGACATTTTCGTTTTTCTTGTTGCCTTTATTCATTCCATTTGTATAAAAGACATCAACAATAAGGAGCAGAAGAACAGAAATAAATTTCCTTCTCGTCGCTGTAATTTTTCATGTTTTTTAATTTTCTTTTTTTGTGTTCTTTTTCGCCTGTAGATTATTCATTCTTGCACTTCTCACATTAATTATTTTTGCAACATTCTATGAGAAGACATTAATTGCAAAGGGCTTTAATCTTTACGATGAAAGGGATAATGGAAATAAGAAAGTACCGAACAAACACCACAAACATTGTGAAAATAACAATAACATGGATAACAGCAATAACAATAACGGCGATAAGTATGAGATGAATTGCATAAATAATAACAACAAGAACAACGTAAGTGAATGTGAGATGAACAAAATGCATGTGAAGAATGATTTGCATAAGCTAGGTAAGCTCAACGAGGTATTTTTTTTTTGTTTGCAAATTTATGTGGAATGCGAGCTGGTGTTGAGCATTTCCACGAAAATTAATAATGTGGTTTGTGTTGACTGGTGTAATGACTAAGATGAATTTATAGTTGGAGTTGAGTTGTTAGGAGCTGGATAAGATTATGCATTGAATTTTGTGTTTTTATCTACTGGATCTTTAAGATCCAGGATGGAATTTTTGGTTAAGGAGTTTAAGAATTCTTTATTTTAAGGAATTGGATATGATTTCGTATTAAATTTTGTGTTTTGAGTCTTTATCTACTGAATCTTTGAGATCCAGGATGGAATTATTTATTTAAAAATGTGATTTTGGATTTTTTTGGTTAAGTAACTAAGAAGTTCTTGAAAATTCTCTTTTATTCAGCAGAAGCACTTGCTTTATCAGTCCTTTTGGATTGTCGGGGTAGAAGTTGAACTCAACTTAAGCATTTTATTTCAATGAAGTCGAGTTATTAAAGAAAATAACCATTTTTGACATTTCATCACTAAATTTTTGTAAAATCCAGTAAAATGTAAACAAAATAATTACCTAAAGTAAGCATATCCTGCTATCTAGCAACACCTTCACTGATTGAGTTATTAAATCAATTATTCACGCTCTATATTCGCTCTAGTCTTCAACACCACCTGAATATTCACAACTATAACAAGTGTGCCACACGTATGCGGTTAAAGTACTTTTTTGTTATGTATATTTGCATGCACGGCATGGTACTTAAAATGCAATTTAATTTCACCACATATATTGTATCTTGAAAATGACTTTACACTCTATATCATTCCTTTCCATTCATTCTCTCCCCCCTTGATACTTTTTTCATACGTAGGGCTTTCATCAAAAGTTTTACTCTGCTTCGCATACGGATCCAATTCAAAAACCATTCTTAATACAAAAACCAGCTCAGAGGTAAGAGAAGATTGATGAATTATTAATGGATGTGTATGAATGGAAGCTTATGAAATTTTTTTTTGATAACATTTTGCTTCAAACTGAACAATGATTCACAAAAAATAAGCTTTTAGCTTTATATTATTGAGCATGTATGAACAGGACTTGAAATTCGATGCTCAATTAAAAGTTTGACATGGATTTTGAGTAAAAAGTTTAAGGAAGCTTGTTCAATGCATGAATGATGTGTCCTCGAATTTTGATTGATTGAATTTTATGGTCGATGAGATTCTTTGGAAATCCCTTAAGCTTCAATGTATGACTTTTGTGGTTTCTTCCTGTAAAGCAGTGTTGTCCAACCTTTTTTGAGCCACGGCACACCTTGATGGTAAACCATGACCAAAACCGCGCACAGCGTGCGGTTCGTGTTATTTTCAAAAAAATTTCTACGGCACACAGGTTGGACAACACTGCTGTAAAGAATGTAACAGACAGGAAATTATGTGAATGGAAACTCATTGAAGTTGGTGCTGTTCGTGTATAATCTTGTTGATATTTGTATGATATTTAAACTTATACAAGGATATAATCCGTGTTACTATCTAGAAGTAGTTCGTGTATTATGTAAGAAGGATAGAGTTAGGTGAAATGGTTTTTTACCTTCCGTAGTGCAGGGGCGTATCCAAGATGTTTTTGGGAGGGGTTTTTCAAATCTTGACCTTTTTTTGTAACAATCATTGGTTTTGGATATCTCAAGTAAAGCAACATCAACGAAAACTTCAAAAATACTGTTCAGAGCCATTAATAGTTTAAGTTGGTATTCTGCCAAACTTTTCAACAACCCACGATAGCTCAGTGGTAAGAGCATGTGACTAGAAATCGTAAGAGCACGGGTTCAATTCCCATTCGGGACAAGTTATTGGAAATTTTACTTTTTTCTGCTAAATATTCAAATTAAACCAATGCATAACATCTATGGGATGCTTAGATCTGAAGCATGTAATTTGACTCCCCCCCCTATTTTTTGAAAACCAATACAGTCATGAATCGAAAAGATATCCGAAAAAATCAGAACCCCATCCTGGATACACCCCTGAATTTTAGAATAGAGCAAAAGTTCCAAATTATTCATAAAGGCATGAACTACTCTTCCAAATGCTGTCCATTTCAAAAAACCAAATAAATATTCCAATGGCAACTTACGTGCTGCATAAAATCCAGCTTAATCACAGTAAAAAACGCAAATACATCACAAAGTAAGATCATATTTAATGAACTAGATTTATCTTTGTAATTCAAACCCTTTTTACAGCGACATGCAAAAATCAATCACCTTCATCTACGTCTAACATAGTAACACAGTAAAAAGCACAGTAACAGGAGTATAGGAAATTATTCAAAGGATGAAATCTGAGAAACTTTCACTTTAATTTATTAAATATTCTTCGTGCTTCTATGCCGACACGCTGTTCAATGATACATCAATTTTTCATAGGAGTAAGCAGCTTTAAGGTTTTGGATTATTTTCTGCTTTGCGTCCTGCTACATCCTTCATGAAAATTTAAACAGTTTCTTGTACAAACATATTTAAGGCTGTTGGAAAACTTTACGTAACAGAATGTTTCAGTCCAAAGATCAAGTTTTGTACTTTTAAACACTCTTGCGATGTCAATGTCTAATAGTTGTTCACTTAATATCCACTATTGAATGTTTACGTTCAGATGAAAGACTTGAAAATTACTTTGAAAATTTTCTGACATAAAAAAGTTTTCTTTTTAAATTTCTTTTCTACTTCTTTTCATTTTCTACCAGGACTCTTTGACTTGCCTTCATGGATTGAGATTTTTCACGCTGCTTTGGACGGTCCTTGTACATACGTATCTACAGATGTTTGGCATTGGAGAAAATCGAGTAAATTTTTTTTCACTTCATTCACACACGGTTTGAAAACTTTTCCCTCAGTTGGCCTTTATTGTTATGGCTTTCTCGTCAGTATGGAAAGCTTTATTGCTGCTGTTAAAGTTTTCGATTCGTTGAAGCGCAATTTTTTTAGAATCATACATTTTTATTTGAAAATTTAACGGCTTTTGAAAATTTGAATTTTAAACGTCCAAAAATTTTGTTAATTTTGAATTTTTTAAATCCGTTACAAAATTTAAAAAATCATTTTGTGCTTAATAACACAAAAACAGACTCTGTACAACATAAATCGCACATATCTTGAGTCTTAATAGGCTTCATACATTACATTACAAAAATACGAAGAAGACTTTACAAATTTTCCTACAAATGATTTTTTCATGAACTTTCTTTCCATATTTTACGTCTAATTTAAATCTCACAGTTTACTCGAAAGATCTCAGAGCGTAGATTCATATATCAGATGGTTGGCAACGCTACATACTCAGTTGATACATTTTTCTTCATTAGCGGCTTACTTGTTGTTTTATTATTTCTAAAAGACAACAAAAGGAGTAAAAGCACAAAGTCTTTGAACAATGGAGTAAAAAGGATGGAGTGTGAGGATGTAGACGGCAATAAACATTCATCTACAGATGGATTTTGGTTGAACAGCTTGTGCAAAACATTATGGCTAATTTTGTATCGCTTTCTACGTCTTACGCCTGCATATTTCTTCATTATGGTTCTCACAGAGCTCTCGATGAAGTAAGAAGAATGCTTTATGTGAGCATAACATTTTTTTTATACCAAGACAATAAATTTATTTGTTTTTTTTCATTCTTTACTTTCGTTCCTGCCATTAAGGGTCACATACAATCAAACTGTTATTACACCAACATTAACGGATGATGTGAATTGCAACAAGTATTTCTACCGGAATTTGCTGTATGTGAACAACTTTTATCCATTGAGCGAGATGTGCATGATGTGGAGTTGGTATTTGGCAAACGACTTTCAATTTTATGTGGTTGTCATTATTCTTCTGCTACTGTCAACTAGGTCAGTTGATTTTTTTTTCTTTTTTATTAAATCAAAGAAGAAAGCGAAAAATTCTTTTGGATATAAATTATATCCAACATAAATCCTATGAATCTGCTTTGGGGTTGTTCCTAAATGACGTCTAATATTTAGGGGGGAGGAGGTCTGACGCTGTGTGACCAGGGTCATATTGGTATGTTTTGGGGGTCAAACCTCCCCCCCCCCCCCTACTTTTTGGGAAACTTTTTCAATTTGCAAGGTTTTTTAAGAAAAAGAAAAATTTCTGGAAACGCCCCTGTGTGTGACATCAGGGGCGTATTCAGGGGGGGGGGGGGGAGGTTGTTCGGAGTCAAAACCCCCTCCTCTGAAAAAAATTCTTCATTTGCTAGGGTTTTTCACCGAAAATGTGCGAAAACCCCCCCTTGGAAAAGGTGACTCTTACAACCAAAAAAAAAGGTCATGAAAAGTCAATTTGGAGCCATTAAGTATACATTTTCCACTTTTGAGATTTCAAACCCCCCCCTCAAAAAATCCTGGATACGCCCCTGTGTGTGACACTTCCATACAAAAGAAAATTTTGGGAAAATTTTGAAACTAATTTTTTGCTTTACGTCATTTATGAACGGTCCCTTTAATATTCGACCTTAAATTTTTTCACTCATTTCCACAAACTTAAAGACCAGAATCTCCTTAACTTTTTCTCTCATTAAAAGCATAAACATGAAACGGAACTCATTATAACTGTTAGTATAAGCACAAACTATCATAACTCACTAAAACTTCCTGAAACATAATAGATTATTTTAAATTTGTAGCTGTTTGGAAACAGGAATTTCGGCAATATTCAGAAATGTTCAAAATTTCTGAAAAGCTTACAAAAAAGCTCAAAACAATTTTAATTGAATTTGTTCATTTTGGGGGGAAAACCACTTGGTGGAAAAAAGTCATGCACATTTTGTGCAATAATTTTGAATGCTTGAATATTTCTTTGAGGAAAAGGTGTCCTATATTATGATTCAGTTCAAGATAGAACCAAAAGTTTGAGTCAAAGTGTCTTTTAGAAAATTTCCACCAAGTAGTTTCCCCCCTGATTCATTTATTTATTTATTTTTTACAGATACTTTAAAATCTCAGCAATTTCAACAATCTGCCTTTTACTACTCTCATGGATTGTAACAATATACATCTCATTGGATCATGGATACACGCACAAAGTTGCTGATCCATTCGAATCATTCGATTTTCTGTACAATAAGCCATGGCAGAGATTCGGTCCATATGTTATGGGTATTTTTCATTTCTTTTTATTCTCTCTTCATTTAAGTGCCATCACGTTGAATTATTAATCGTAATTTTTATGTTTGTTTATTGCCCATTAAAACACACATGCTATAGTGGAAAAAATTCTCATTTTTTTTTGTATCTTTCTTTTTGTTATTTATAGGAATGATTGCTGGATACATTTTATATCGTGTCAAAGTTCCACCGAAAGTACCATACGTTATAAATGTGATGCTATGGTCAATTTCACTCTTTATTTTATTCATCGTGATATTTGGTGTACGAGGAGGAGAACTGAATTTGATAGTCACGTCGCTATATGTTAGCCTTGGTCACACTGGTAATCATCCTAATTCAATCATACCATATCCTTTTTTTATCGCTCGTGTGTTATGTGCTGAAGGGAATCTTGTTCTTTATTTGTCGGTTTGTACTTAAATGACATCTGAATTCACAAAATGGGTCCACTTCCCCCCTAAAAGAAGGACCAAAATTTTTCGTACTAAGAAATTGCAGCTCTTCTGGTCGTTTGCTTACTTTAACTTAGGGTTTGCATGTATGAGGTAAAGGTACCCTAGATAAGCTAGGCTTGTGGTTTTTCGGGTATACCCCAGCTATTGTCTTTAGTATGGCAAGGGTATACCCGAGTGACCGGGCCCTGTGGAAAAGTATACCAAGCAATCGAACCCATAATCATTTCCTCCCCTCAAAGTTGGATTTAATTTGTGAACAACCCCCTTCTATTCTAATCTGGGGTGCTTTTAAGAGCAGAGGGGCAGTTAAGGTTCGTTCTTCTACTGGACGCATTTTTCATTTTAATTGGATTTTTGAGGAAAATCCAAATACCCTCCGTAAGTTCCAGCTTCAAATTCCAATCCGTATCCCTATAGGTCGATGTCGACTCTATTTTTGTCTATTAAGTCCAGTCCACATGAGAAAACTTTTTCTTCCCCCTCCACTGTCTCAAAAAACTGTCTCCATACACCCCTACCTCTGACCTTTCACATTACACAAAGACACATCCTCTCTCTCCCATGACAAATTGCACAGATATATTTCTTGTGAATGTGCATGACAAAATGTATTAGATGATTAAAAATCTTTCAATTTAGCAAAAAGGGAAAATTTCTTTTGCAAAAAAGTTTGTATGTATATGACATGCCTTTTCAAGGTGCACAAGCATCGTGCCTACCTGCATTGGAAGTAAATAAATAAACGAATGAAATTCAGATGTGAAAAAGGGAGTATTGCATAATAAAAATTGGACAAAAATTGGGGTGCATGAATTTTATAGGATATAAAAATAAATGAAGGCAAAAGGCAGTGAACGATTAAAGCTTGAATTGATTTTACAGAATTTGTCTTGAACTTTGGTTTAAGGATGGTTCGAACTGATTTTTAATTTTTTGAAATTGACGGCATTACGGAGGTAAAACTCACGGAGGCAAATAAGTTATCTTCCCTCCCGAACCAAACCCTCCCATAACCTCCAATTCTAGTTCGACTATATTATTTGTTAACTGAGAAGGATATGTTTTTGAATTAGATTGAGTAGCACATAGGAACAAGACAATCAGCATGAGCACAAAAAATCCGATAACATCCTTAAATATTTATTTAAATCCCATTGTTTATTTTTTTGTTTTGTTCATTCTTTTCCAACATCACACACAACAAAAAACACACGCAATGTCAACGACAAAAACCAAAATCGTAATTTGATATCGGGGACGGATAAATAGCGTGGGGATTTGCATTAATATGGATTACATTGTCATGCTGTTGGGGTCTGGCAAAGTCAATTAATGGTTTATTATCATTTAATGGCTTTCTCCCATTAAGCCGATTGACATACTGTGCATACCTCATCCATCCGTCTATCATGATGGTTACAAGCTTCCAGAGCGAAGCTCCAGTTCACCTAAGACATGGATTGATTGTGAGTAAATTTTTTTTATTTCGATTTATTTCTCATGTTCTTGTCAAAAAAAAAGTATTGATAGATATGGATGTGGCATGTTCTGGTGTGTGAATTGAATGTAATTTTGTTTCTGGAACTAACTGAGTGTTTGGCAAGTTGGTTAATTTGATTGGATGAGAAGTAAAGTTTCATTTTAGTGCTCCACTTGATTCTATCAGTTTATGACAGTGGTTCTCAAACTTTTCCGGACCGTGGCACACCAGAGTTATGTTTTAACTTAATTTTAGTTCATAAACTGCACTATAGTGTGACTAATAAAATTTTGGAGATCTTTGGTGTGCCGTGGCATACAGATTGAGAACCACTGAGCTATGACAACTTAATTGAGCAACAACTGCAATTCTCCCGAGTGACACAAATTTTTGTTGGTAGCTAAGTGGCATCAGCATCGTGACCAAAGGCTGGTTTCTAGGGATACCCGGGGATCCCTGGTAGGATGCCCCTAGGGTATCCTTAGGACACCCTACCTACCTCACCTATCCTACCCTAGGGTACTCTCACCTACCCTACCATGGGGTATACCCTACCTACCCCACCTAGGACACCCTATGGTACCCTACCTACCCAGGGTAGACATTCCAAAAAAATCACCATGTGACCACTAGGCTGCCATGAAGAAAATGTGTCGATCGGATCAATCTTAACATTATTTCTATTAATTTTCTACTTCAGAACGTCCACAACATCAAAAAACTATTTTATGACAAAATTTCCTTTTCAGTTCACAGCATTTCTGGGTAATGCAACGATGTCATTCATCCTGGCATTCGTCATCTCAATTATGATCGAAGCGCCTGTCATAAGACTGCTGAAACTTTTCGTTAAAAAATGATGTAGCACTTTTGTTTTTTTTTCTTGCCTGGCTCTGTCTTGAGAAAATGGCATTTTCATGCAGCACAGAACAAGCACTTGATGAAAATGCCAGTGATATGCAATTTATCGTTCAATTCTACATTTTTTCAATTTATTTTTATTTGTTATACAATCTAAATGCTTCATGTCTAGTTCGTAAGTTATTGATAGTTGGTTATTGTGTTTATTTTCATCACCATTTACTTGTGTTTCGTTATTTGTGATACTTTTTTCCTTGTTACAAATTGAAATAAAATAAATCTATAAAAAAAAAGAATACAAAATGATTGAATTTTTAACCTTTTCTTTGGATTTTTAAGGTGGATAGTCTTCTGATTTTGTTGTAGATTAATGTTTGACAGGATGGAAGGGCCTGAAGCCATAACAAGAGAGGAAATCAAGTAGTTCCTTGTCAAATTTTTAATTAATTAGTATTTCTCCCATGTTGACCACATGAATGTCAAGTGGATATTATAAAACTAAGCGGAATTCAGCAACAACTTGGCTGTCATTTGGTGGTCACTTGGTCGTGGTTTGATCAAGTTTTTAATATGTACCGATCGGGTCTTCATTACTATACAAATGAACGACTCCTAACCAGTCGAGTCCATTGAACCTTGATGAAAATTAATCAATGATTGTTTATTCATGCATTCATTTTATGGTAGCATTTACTTAAGCATTCCTCACTGTTTAATATTGATGTAAATGTGGAATTGAGGAAAAGGAGGATGGGGAGTCATCGATTTAAAATGTTCTTTGTTGGTTTTACTGATTGATGGGTAAATTATTGATACGCTTTTCAGAGTGAGAGTAAGCTACTTAGCATCGTTGCGAAATCCTATTATGGTTTGGTTTGAATTCCTTCTCAATAAACAAGATTGACATATATTTTGTAGGAATTTTAATCTTTAATTGTATCGTTTTCTGATGGTGCATGACATTTGCGGTAGAAGGGGTTTTGATGGAGAATTAAGCATAATTATACGCAGTTCACGACAGGGGCATTCCTTTGAAGGCTACATATTTTAATAATGTCAAAGGAGAGAACCTACAGTCTTAAAAATTTTGAAATAGTCCAATCCTTGAAAATTTGACTCCATAAAAATGAATATAAAACGTCGAAATAATTAACATTTCTAATTGAAATTTCTTTCATCGTTTTCGTTCGCTCCCCTCTCCCTCTTTCTGTGTTTTCATGCTATGAAAATTAATTAATTAAAGTTACATTTTATAGCAATGCTAATAAACTATTTCTTCATTTACTCGTTCATTCAATTTTTTAACTATTTATTTATGTGCTTATTTACAAAAACAATTTGATAAATGATGAGAGTAAACTGAATGGAACTAAGTAAAGGAGGAAGAAAATTCTTCCTTATCAAATAGGAAATTTTCTTCAAATTTATTTTTCAATTAAATACCGACAAGATAATTCTTTGTTACTGTGATGGGATTCAAGCTTCAGAAGTAGATGTGGAAAAGTTGAATGATGTGATTTTCAAGAGGAGTGATTTCCTATTGTCAGTGTTTATCTGTTATTTATTGTTTGCGTGGGAAAAGGTGCAAGTTGTAAAGAGAACAATGGCAATTTGTAATCGAAAGGTTTATTTAAGTTTCAATTTGAATATTTGATTTCTTGATTTAATTTAATAGAATAGATTGTTGATTTTTTGCAGCAGTAAGCAAAAGGTTTATTTGCATCTTTCGATCAATTAAGAAATTTTTTGTTTAATTGAACGTTAAATTACTGCATCTTTGAAGGAAATATTTCAAATTAATCGTTAAATTTCTGCATCTTTGAAGCAAAATTTTCAAATTAATCGTTAAAAGTCTGCATCTTTGAAGCAAATGTTTCAAATTGACCGTTAAAAGTCTGCATCTCTGAAACGAACTTTCAAATTGACCGTTAAAAGTCTGCATCTCTGAAACTAATTTTAAATTAACCGTTAAAAGTCTGCATCTCTGAAGCAAATTTTTCAAATTAATCGTTAAATTTCTGCATCTTTGAAGCGAAATCAAATCCAAATTATATTTAAAATTTTCAACCACAAAACCTTAAAAACTGCTCAAGAATCATCAAAGCTTCCACAAAATACTGTCACCAACGTTAAAATGTACATAATGGAAATGATTTTAATTCAAATTGACCGACTCAATTAAATCCAATTTCATTTTATCTTCTCTTTTATTGTCCATTCTTCCACTTATTCTGTTGTACATCTTTATTATCATGTCTTCATGTCTAATGTATGTTTTTGGTGCTTTTTAAATTATAAGAAAAGCAGCTTTTTACGAGTCATCGTTAAAGCAAAGTTTAGTAAGATAGTAAAATGTGAATCATTGTGTTTATGTGCAATTTACACAAATTTCAATGTCACCAGCGAATGGGAAACTATTTGTGGCTGTGGTCGTGAAAATTTCTTGCTCGAAAAGAGAACAATAAAGGAATAATGCAGGATTAACATTAAAATTCAATTTAATAGCCGGAGAAATGGAGAAATTGAAGTATTTGTTCACAAATGACGTCCAACATTTAGGGAAAATTAGGTCTAAGGTTGTGTGACTGATAAGATATGTTCTGACAGTGAGAATTGTCATGAAAATTCAAATTTTGATGGACATTATTTATGAATCAGGAACAAAACGAAATTAAGATTAAAAACATCTGAATCTTTTGTGTTGAAGCCTGCATATTGTCGCAGCTTCTCGAAGGACACAACAATGAATATTTTTCAGATTATGATAAATGATGAGGCAGGTTTAGCAACAATAAATTGTATTATCAGAAGGAACGGCCAAACTTTCATAATTACGACGTAAATTTTTTTGCATAAAGTTTTGCAAGTCTTAATTCAATTAATTCTGATTTGTAAATTGCCTGAGCAATGAAGAAATTGCTCTCAGCCTTCCATAAAGAGAGTTAAGAAAGCTTTTAATACTGAAATTGTTATTTTGGAATGTTAAACTTCCAGTGGAAGTGCCCTTACCATTCTTCTTAAAAGAACACTTCCAATAGAACTTCTGGAAGGACTTCGGCTATTCCAATAATTATTTATGTCTGTCAATTTCCATTGGAAGTCTCCCCTCTACTTTTTGACTGGAATTGCTTCATACGAAACATTGGAAATTCCTCAGCTCTTTAAAGCATGAAATTACACGTTTTTCCAAAAAGTTTCACGTGCTCACAGCAGGCAATGTGCTCCACAATGGAAATAGAATTTCCTTTTTGAAGCATCCACAAACTTTTTTTGTGTTGAGATAGCAAACAAATAAAGCTCTTCAATTTTCTTTTGAGAATTATGAGGCATAAATTGGCATAGCCTTAAAGTAAAGTAAATAATCGCTTTCAATTTGCTTCTTTTTTCTCGTTTCCGCATTTTCATACGGAATTCTCAACAAATAATTTGCTAATCTGATACACAGAAATAGAACAAACATGACGAGGAGGAAAAAAACATTTTCGCTTCAGGCACAGAATTATTTTGGTACGTTATTATGGTTATTCTTGTGAATGAAGAAGAGATACAGAATAAAAGTGCCATAAATCAATGATGAAGAAGCCAACAAGAAAGGGAGGAGAGAAGGCATGAAAAATATTGCTGCGTGATGTGCTTACAATTTCATGCATGCAAAGTGTCCAAAAATAAACTTGTTCGAATTATCATCCATTCGTTTCTTTGAGCACATTTCCATTTTTATATTTGTAGCAACTTCTGCTTCATGAATGCTAATGCCTTTTTTTAATCTATCAGTCTGTCGTCAGGACATTTAGAAGATTTCAGAGATAATAATAAGATTGAATAGAAATGGAAATATTTAGATTAAATGAAGGATGCTTTTTTTGGGAAATTGGAAATTATGTGTAATGTGTGTAATAATGAAAGATTTAATGCTGTAGACTAGATAGAGTTATTTGAGAAATAAGAACGGAGTGATGTCTTAAGTAGGAAACTCTCCCTAAGCGTTACAAAATATCTGTAGGACCCCTCTACACGTGACGGTGCAGTGACATCGACATAAAAAAATCTTATGCTGCTCGGGAGCAAAATATGGAAAGGCTTTCATTCATTTAACAATTTTGACCATTAAATTCACTAAATAATGTCGGTTCTTCATGATGCTTTTCATTATCATACCAAGGAGACTACAACAAGGGCTATTAAGTCTAATGAGCCAACATGATTATTCATGCGGTAAAAAATAAATCTTAATTTTAATTTTTCGTGATTTTTCTTTTCGCATTCATATTTTTTCACACAAAGCAAGCAAGCAGGCACAAGCAAGCGACGATGATGGATTAGATTTCATAAATTGTTACATAAAAAAGTGGAACAGTAAATTCTAATAATCATGAAAAGCATAAGGAAGAAAAAAAAGATTCACCTTGTTCTGGAATGCTAAATATGTAGCAGCTGCCATGCCAGCACTTCTAATTTTTCATCCAATTTTATTATGATACACCTGAATGAAATGGAGGTTGATTCTGTCCATGTTTGAGGTTTACATTTGCTAAGGTATCATTTCCATTTTTATGCCTCGTTTTATTCTATTTCTTTGTCCATTTTTCGTTCCTCTTTTTCACTTGCTGACCTGACAGCTATACTTAATTCATACCCCAATTTTTTTTATTTTTCCGTTACTTTATTATGGTCGGAAGATTCTATTTTCATATTTTTTGTAGGAAGCCTGAACAATTTTAATTTTATTAACATAAGAAGTTGAAGATGTTGGTGCTTGAAATTCTCCCTCGTCTTTTTGATGCTTCGCAGATTCACATTCGCTTCAGAAGATTCTCACTGAAGACTTTGAAAGTTTTTTAAACCGTGAAAAACCATAGCAATTGTGACTTGCACATTATTATGCTGGATATCGTGTATCAGAGTACTTTAGACAGGATATGATGCTGTATCAGTTTATGATAGTTCCTTAGATATAAGCTTCTTACTTTATTTGAGTTTTCAACAACCTTATCTAACATTTTTCTTATTTCTTAGTTCCTTACTGGATGTTAGCTTCTTCGAGCAATGAAAACATTGGATTCGGAGCGTTCAAAATCTAATAATTAAAATCCGATGTGTGTAATTCAAGTTCGACAGACTGTTCGAAAGTCTAGGGGTATTAAAATAAACAACACAAAAATTTTGAATTTCAAAAAGCCGTTGAATTGTTTTTATTAATTTTCTTAATATTTTTATGGATTTAACAAAGCATTTAGTTTTGTTATTGTTACAAATGATTAATTACATTAAATTTTCTTTGAAATTTTGTATAAAAACTGCTATTTTCAAATTTTTGGTTTTTCGACTATTCGAAACTGGGGTATTTAAGGTCGATTTTTGTATGGCAGACAGACAAATAAACAATTTTTACAAGTTTATTAGGAAACTTTAACGGTCACTTTTCTTGAATTACACACATCGGATTAAAATTTTCCTTTATTAGTGTCTCTTTTCGGCAAAATTCCTTAGCTATCTTACTCTTTTCCTCTATGCTTAGAGCTTTCTGCTTTAGTTTTGTTTCTTTAGATTATCTTTAGCACTCAATTTAATTAAAAATCACTTAAATTTGTCTTAAAATGCTTTTCTTAGCTTCTTATACGGATTAAAGAGACCCGACCAACATGAAGTTGGCTCTAAGTTCGAGCAACTTAGTCAAATAAAATTTGAATTTAAAATGGCAGTTATGAAATTCTAAGCTTTTTATTTCTTAAATCTTAGATGTAGATTTTTATTGCATGAAGCAACGAAAAAATGCAATAACATTTTAACAAGCAACTGATTTTACAGCATTTTACCCTGGACAACAATTTTCACCGTGGTGGCACCATCAAGGCGTCCTGAAGACGAATTTAGATCCATTTTAACAAAAATGAATGGTAGAAGTGCTGTTATTGTTGGTACCGCTCAGGAAAAGTCTTTTGGCAAATTAAAATTTTCTCTGCGAGTCATGTTCAAAGTCTTGTGATTCATAATTGATGAATCATTCTTATCAAGTCAATAAAATTGAACAGTCTGTTGAAGTGATAAGAAATCCAGTAATTACAACATCTGATTCATCTCTATTTGAGAGTTTAAGTGCTTAAAGTAGCAGTTCTAATGACGATAATTGGGACTAGTCTTATTTCATACTTTTGAAATTAGAGACAGTAAAGAACTACATATTCTGAATGCAATATGACAACAAATATTCAGCAACATGCAACTCATTCCAAAATAGACCATAATCTCCAAAAATTTATCAAAAGCATTTCATTGCCTTACTGACTTTTCATTTTTAAGCCATGATTGATGAATCAAAACTGTTCAAGAGGATTTTGAAGTCTATCAATTATCAGTTATCAAGACGATAAGCTTGCGATAAAGTCAGCTCAATTTCAAGTATTAAACGTTAAATAATTTTTAAGTTCTACGGCAGTTGTGAAGTCGCATCGAATAGAATCAGAGGTAGATGCAAAGATTGGTGCTTTTGTGACACAAAAATTAAATTCAATTTCTATTTTTTGACAGACAGTAACAGTGAGCAAAAATGAAAGTTGTTGGATTTGCAATCGTTTTAATTTTCTGCATCATGGCAGCTCTTGCCCAAGAAGAAGCAGCTGGACCAGTCAGCATCACTGGAAACAATATTGGAGATATTGTTACAGTCGGAGTAAATGCAAATGCAGTCGTAAGCAGTAACACAGAATTGAATATTCTTACAATCCTTGCTGCCTTATTGAACCAGCAACTTGCTGTTGTTGGAGATATTCCACTTCCTATTAACCCAACTGAGACGAAATAAAGGAATTTAAAGAGATTTATTTAAAATAGCATTTTTTGTGTCTTTAATCTGAACAAATGCACATGTGATTTATTATGCATTATTATGATATATAGCACTTTTCTGTTAGGAACAGTCAATGTCAAGGGGTAGGTCTGGAGCAAGGGGAAGACAACTCACCGACCCAGACAAACTTTTTGCTGATTTTTGCATGCCCAGAAGGCAAGTATGTTGCTTAATAGCATGAGTATAAAATTCAGAAGATGAAAAATGGACCTTTTCATACTAAAACATTCAATATGGGGATCGTTCATGAATGACATCCAATTTTTAGGTGGGTCTGATGCTGTGTGGCACTCATATATAAAAAAATTTGCATACAAATTTCCATAAATCACATTTTTTGTGTTACATCATTTATGAACGGCCTTTTATCGTATTTTCATGATATCGACATAAAATATCCCAATTAGGTAGTTCAACAAGATGAAGGATTTCAAGGTCAAAATCATTCATATCTTAATTCTGCTACTGTATTTTAATCTTATCTTTCTCTCGGTAGCCTTATCAATCTGTAAGGTTCTTATTGGGTTTGATAAGCTCTTGATCATCAGTAAATTTTATGACAGAAATATATTGAGCTATTGCTGGATGCTTATTTATTGGAAGGCAATTGTGAAAGACGTCTTCATGGATTATTTAGTAGATGGATAGATGAGATAGATGAAAAAGCAATGCCTTATATACTGTGTGTCGCGGTCCAGTGGATCAGCCATCAAGGCCCTAATAATTTTTTATCAATTATTTCCATCATATTTGACTTTACTAGTCAATTATTAGTTTTAATTAATTTTTCAATTGACAACTCATCACTACATTTAAAAGCAATAATGAATATCTAATTTACAAAAACTGATAAATATTTCAATATCGTTCATATCATCAGCATATATCTGCATATTAATTTCTATCCTACATGGCAAATAAATGCTAAATAGTCAGCTGAATACACTTCCGATAATAATAATGCGTCGTCTATGGTTACAAAATCAATTGCAATCATGGTTATTATCCTGATCCTCCTTTCCTCGTAAATTAATATCCAAAGGATGCTGCTGCATCGCATTGTGTGATAAACATAAATATTGACAGCCAATTAATTCGCTATATTCTGAACCTCACTTGGTATGAAATAATTATGTGGATTGGAAGTTCAATGTATTTTTATGGTGATTGAGTATGGGGTCGTTTACAAATGACGTCCATCAATATATTGAGATTTTTTTTAAAACTCCACTAGGGGTCATTCACTTATGACGTCCATCAAAAAATGTGATTTTTAGAACCTTCCCTCCCTCCTTGTCACAAAATTTTAATTCAACAAAATAAAGTGTCACAAAATCTCAGACCCCCCCTCTCCCTAAATCATGGACGTCATAAATGAATGACCCCCAATAATTTAATTTAAATGTCAAACGGTTACAAAAGCATCATCTCCAGGGACGTATCTAGAAAAGAGGGTCTAAGAGGTTCAAGACCACCTTTGAGATTGAATTTTAAATGGAGTAAAAATCTCAACCCCCCGAGAGGTCAAACTTCTATCGAAAAATTTATGGTTACGCCCTGAGCTGTTCCCTAAATGTTTGAAGTCATCAATGAAAAACTTCTTTGTTCTGAGTATTTAGATTGGGTTGGAGATCAGTGTAATGTCGTAATTATTGTGCGGACCCTTGTCATATCGACAACAATCTATATAATGACTGAGAGATCGACCTTTAGTGAGAATCAAGCCAACGTCCTCACAAAAGAAAGATTTCAGATTTTATGGTATCTAGCCTAAAAACATAGCCACAGAAGCAGGTCTTACTCCGAAGTCTGTCAGATTCGCCTGAATATGACTCGATACCCTTGATTCCATACTGCTCTGATACACCAATCAGAGTGCTTTGTGCTTAATATTCATAAAAATAAGCTTCGATAATCCAGGTAACAGCAATTTCACAAGTATAAGCTTTTAACTGCTAATCGTCACGTTAAACATTTGAACAGAACCGATTCCAGTTCGTTGTACTCCCCTGCTGCTCTAGTTTAATATTCAGACTAAATCCTCTGCATCTGAGAATAATAAAATTGCAATCTACAACAGCTACGAATTAAAAAGAACTAAAAAACTTTTCATTACAATCTATTGCATTAATCTTTATTACTTTACATTTTAGAAGATGCTGAATAATCATTAACACTACAGTCATCAATAGCTTTATAACTAATTTGTGTAATCTTATTGCTCTCCATATTTTCACTTCTTTCCTTTTTCTTACGTCTATCCTTATCACTACTTGTTAAATAATATTTTGAACGTTTAACTTTTCGACAGCAGCAGCGAAGCTTCTTACGGCAACTGAAGATTCTATTTAGACTTTTCGATAATATGAATGTAAAAAGCTGGATTATCATTTTCACGAAGTTCCTTAAAATCTCCGTAAATGTCATGAAAGCTATTGTGTCCAAAGATGTCCTTCAAAATTTTCTTGAATACTTCCAACTGATGTGGATAATATGAAAGACGGAATTCACTAAAAAAATAGGCACAAAGTGATTAATTCAGTGAACTTTATGAACTATTCTAATTTCTTACCTCGTTTCGTCACCGGTCGATATTAAGTAATCGAGTGATACCATAGCAGGCTTTCCAGCAACAATTAGAACTGAAGTTTTAATATCTGTCATGTGTTGACTCTAAAAGTACGTGAATATGTGAAAAAGTTAGAATTAGTATTGGTGTTTGAGGCTTATGCTAAGTGCGCAGTATTAAGCTTTTGACTTTTTTAAATGAAGCTTTTTAAGTTCAAGAAATTGAGCATTTTGAACCAAAATTGTGTTTTTTGAAGAATCTATCAACGGTTATTTTATATTTGAATTGTATTAGCAACTTCAATTAGTTGATTTCCCCTGGTCATAGTTTCAATCCCCTTTCTGTGTATTATTTAGTATTCATTGTTACTCGCAAGAGATAACATCGTCTCTGAGATAAATAAACATTTAACTTATTTATAATGATATTGTGAGTGTATACAAGTATTCATCTTAACATAATGTGAGCTTTGTGGTTAAGAATCTAAACTTTTTTGACAAAAAATGAGCTTTTAGTCAATAAAAATTTGAGCTTGAGCAGAAAAAGTGCTTATTTAAAAGATTATTTCAATAAAACTAGCTAAAGTAATATGTAAGTAGTAATAAGTTACATTAATGACTACACATATTCATATAAACACCAATCAATCAGATGAATGCTATGTGCAAGTGCACCGGTGAAATATTCACACTTATATTGAATATTTTATATCGTTATTTACAAAAATTAATTATAATTTTATACAAATCAAGTTCAATGTCGATGACATTCAGAATCGACCGAGAATATAGAAAAAAAGTTACTTTACTTACATTATAATAAATGCTCTTGCTTGGTGCACTTCCAGTTTCCATGATTGAGTCATAATTACGATGGTCAATGAACAGCAGTCCGCCTGGTCGAAGGCACTTCTCAAAGTTTTTTATTGCTTGTTTTTGTTCGCGTTGATCACCAAAATTATCAGGCATGTGAGCGAATGAATTTCCCAAGCAAATGACGGCATCGAATCCACCTTTTACGTGATCTTTGATGTCATCGTAAAGTGTTAGCCAGTTGGCTTCTTCGATGACTGAAAATGTAGAAGTGAATTTTAATTAATTATCAGTTTATGACGTGTGCTATAAAAATAATCGTGACTTGGAAAAAAAACTAAATTTGTTTACGAATTAGTTTAAAATAAAGTTTCTATTTTTGGTTAGTCATTGATAACGATTATTATTGTCCAACGTCGCGTGGATTAAAATTCTTATCTCTCTAAAATACAAAAATGTTAAGGACAGACGAACCTTCTGAATTTATTTGAAAATATAAAAAAACAATCAAGCCCCCATGTTTTTTAAGAGTTAATCTATTGTATGATACATCAGGCAGTGACATAGCCAAGGATTTTTTGAGGTCAACCCAGTTTTGGGTTTTTTATTTTACCAATTTAGGGGCCGTTTATAAATGACGTCACCCAAAAAGCGAAATTTCTAGACCCCATCCCCCTCTCTGTCAAAAATTTTTTGTATGGAAGTGTCACACAGTGTCAGATCCCCTTCCTCCCTGAAAATTGGTATTTATGTACGACCCCTCTCTATTTTGTGACGGAGAAGCAGGAGTGTATCCGTTTATGGGAATTTTGGATTTTTTTTCTCAAAAATCCTAGCAAATTGAAGAAAAGTTTTTACTCCGAACCCTCCCTGGATACGCCCTTGCTGAGAAGGCTAATATTTATTATGATGAACGTCATTCATGAATGACAAGTCATTTCAATGTCAAACGTACAGACTATTTATTTGAATCGTATTAACCAAGGTTGAAGGAGTCATTAGATAATAATATAAAAACCATCATTAATGTCTGTCTGTCTGTCTCTATATTGTATGTTCACTCTAATAAGCCCTGTTCTTAATACTGTCATTAATTTTCCCCGTTTTGCTTATTATACTAGACGGGTAGTCATACTAGATTCTCTAGATATTCTTATTTTTTGTTAAACACATAGAATCACTAATAAAGCAACAAAAATGACCGAGAAATTGTCAAATTTTTACAACTTGCCATAAGCAGCTCCTAAATATTACTGTCACAATCCACTGTCCTGATATAAAGCTACACACAATCACAAATACTAACCCCAATTCTCAAAACTCATATCCTTCCGGCGGTTCCATCTTTCCTTAAGAGCATATTTCAACATTTTGTCTGAAGCATCACATGACACGACCTCAAAGCCTTCCTCAACCAGCATGATTGAATCAACACCCGTGCCACAAGCGACGTCCAAAATTCTACGACATCCTCTATTGCGCAGCATATTTACTAAGAAGTTGCGATAATTCATTGTACGGACTTTCGTATCACCAATGAAGATTTCCCAAACTTTTGCTGCCTTTCCGTCAGCATATTGATCTCTTGTACCCTCAGCACTGATTCCGTTTGAACGGATATACATTGTATTTTCTGATTCTGGCATAATCAAATATTATTTCTGCACTTTTAAGGTTCTTGTTTATTATTCAATGATCACAATGAGACTGATCTAGTCCTATGACTGCTCATGAATATTTAAAGGAACGAAGATTGTCTCTTGTGCAAAACAATTGATAATAAATTTATAATAATAAAAAATAAGCTTCGTGTGTAATAATACGTAGAAAAATATTTATGTTATAAATATAACAGGCTGATAAGGAAGAAAAAAGGCAACGGAATTTTAAGAATCTTTCTGTCAGTGCTTCTAATTCGGCATTAAGTGATGGAAAGATGGAAAAATTGCGATTTGTGCAAGAAATGTTGAGTGATTTGTTTGAAGGATTATTGATATTATTTTGGTGTTGTATCCTGTGTTATCCAGAAGTAGATAGTGTGTGTGAATAGTGACTGACGTGAATATTTAGTAAAAAAAATGGAACTTTTCTGAAATTAAGGACTTTTTGTTTGAAGAAGTTTAGTATCTGAAAATTCAAAATTGAATCATAAAAATTTAAAATTAATTTAAAATTTTAAAAAATTAAACAAAATTTTAAAAATGTTGTTTTTGATAAAATTTAAAAAATGGAGATTTTGATAAAATTTAAAAAATGGAGATTTTGATCAAATTGACAAATTTTTAAAATTTATACTTTAGAGGTAGACACAGGGGTGTAGCCAGAGGTCCGGACCCACCCTCGACATTGAAATTTTTATGGGAAAAAATTTGGACACCTCCTAAAAATTTAAAATTTATTTTAAAAAAACATTGATTAAAGAAAGCTTTTCAAAATTTCTAGATTCCTAAAAAATAAATTTTGTTTTAAATTTTTTTAAAATATTTTTTAAATTTTTGAATTTTTTAAACCGTTACAAGATAAAAATAATTTGAACTAAAAATTAATCGGAGTGAGATTAATCGGAGTGCATTATTATACCATTTAGTCACCGAAGCAACTTTGTAATGAAATATTTTTAGTGAATTTTTTAAAATACAGTTTCCAAAAACATTTGAAAAATAGGTTAACAAAAATATTTTCATGTGCGCAAGAAGCTTACCATCAGACTTTCTTTGAATTTTTGACATCTTACCCTTTTTAATAAAGAAATTAGATTTTTAGATACCCACAAAATTTTCAAACAAGAAAAAATCTTTTGAATAGAGATGTCACACAGCTCTAGATACGCCTCCCCCTTAAATGTTACACGTCAAAACTGAACGCCAAATTTTAAGGGAGAATGGGGTCGAAAGCTATCTGAATACAAAGAAGTTTTATCAGAAGGGAAGAAAGGGGGTTGAAAATTTAGCTTCTTGTTGGACGTCATTTGTGAACGACCCCTTTAAGTGCAAGAGCATTTTTACCGTCCCCAAAGTACCTGAAAATGGAATTAAAATAGCTGAAAATTCAATACAAAATAGAAAAAAACCTCAACAATTAATTTCATGATTTAAAACAACAAAGTTGGCCTTGGAAAAATTATAGAAAAATATTTTTCATCACGGTCCCCCAATCAACAACTCAAAGCTCATTCTCTCCATAGATGAAACACGTATTAAATAAAATTTCCTGTATCATCAGTCAGTCAGTCCAAAGCTAGGTCGCAGTTATAAATGATTAGCAGTTATAATTTTTTATGATGAAAAAAAACCATAATATTTACTTATAGTAAAAAAATACACATTCTATTTTTATAAATACGCGAGTAGCTTCTTATCTTATCGCACCGAAAATAAACATCATAATATAATTTTATAACAGCTGTGCATGCGAAACGTGTGTGTCTCGTGCAGACATTATAGCAAGAATATAATAAACGGCCATTAATCTACAATGACTGTACAAATAATAACAGTCTCAGACATAAACAATAATATTTTGAGATTTTATAATGACGGCAATAATTTATTCATGAACGGAGTAAGTAAAGACTCATCGCTGCTGCTCATTTTTTTATTGAATTTTCTTTCTTTATTTTTTTATAGTTTCATTTTTATTATTTGTGTTAAAACATTATGTCGAGTATAAAAAAAGTGCTTTTGGAATAGGTAACAAAAATTTGGATAGAGATCTTTAAAATATATGACGTGTGACTTAATTGATAATAATCTGGAAGTATATTAAACACTATTTTGGAAGAATTTGAATTTTCTTGATAAATGAATTATTTTTTAAAGGAACTGAGCTGGATTTTCTTATAATTTAAAGTTTTGTCTGTCTGGCAGAAAAATTTAAGTTCAATTCGGTTTCATACAACTGTGGTTGGTTTCTATGGTTTCCCGGGGTAACCCACCTATCCTACCCTAGGGTAACCTAGAATAAGCAAAGGTGTAGAGTAGGTAGGGACACCCACCCTACCTATGGTACCCCGGGAAGTACTAGAGACATAAAAGTGCATTTCCTAGTCATGAAACTGTGTTACCTTCTGCCACATTTATACCACTCACAACCTAAATGTTGGACGAAGCGATATGTATCATTGTGGGAGAAATTAGCCTCAGGATCGAAAAGTTAAGGTACCTGACTCAATGCCAAGCTAGACTTTTAATTTATTTTTAGATTCTCACTAACCAGTAGCATAGCAAATAGGACGACCATACAAACTACATGAAACTACCATATAAAGAGACGCAAAATTCCAAATAAGGATTAATTTAGCCTCGAGTGCCATAAACCCTTTCCTCTGCCAGTCCAACTGTTCCCTTGTCTAAAATATTCTCCCTGCACTAGATTCTGTCCTGTTATTGAACCTTTCAGAGGACAGAGGACAAATTTCAAAAATAAATGACAGCCTAGTTATTCAGGCCCTGCCTTGCTTACATAATAGACTTATCCCATTTAAATGCTTCTTAATATTCTCCAATTCTTTGATGATAATGTCTGCCTTTAATTCATAATAGTGACAAAGTTCACCAGAACGTCATATGAATCAACAAGCTCCGAACTAAATTTACTGATTAAGCTTATATTAACCGAATTTTCTTATTCACGAATCTTAATAACTGTAGTATTCGAATCTGGGGGTACCGAATCATGTGCATGCCGATCTATCTGCCAATGCGAGAGTCTCGTTCCCACCAGAATCTCTCAATCAGAATCTCAAGCAGTGCTGTCGATACGACAAGAATTTGGACAATGCTCATGACATTACAATAACATTAACGATACACTTAATAATATATGATAAATATGTGTGACAGCACAGCTCGAGGAACACTAAATAGAATATATCATGGTGTGAAATTAATAACGAAAACTTAACAATATAAAGGAAGAAACAACCATCGGTACACAATTCACAAAAAAATCTTCCACCTTTCTGTCTGTCCAATTAATTGACATAAAATTAGGTATTACAATCAATACTGTTGCTGATAAGTTCCTTAAATCGATATTCTCCGTCATCGTCCTTGACAATTTCCTCAAAATTTTGCTGATTGAGCGTTGAAATTGAGCGACGATCTTCACTTAATGATGTGATTGACGTGCATGTTAGTGACTTGCGATTTTGATGGCTATTTGTGTATGTGACTTCATCTTCTAGATCATCATCGTCCATATAACTCAAATCGCCCTCATAATCTGAAATATTTGTCACTATTCAAAATAAATTTTAAGAAATTTAAGAGAGAATTCTTTTTAGTAATGTTGAGTCTACAGCTTTTTTGCATGCATGTTAAAACAAGATAAAGACAACAAAAATAAAACTGGTGAACAACTACTGAGGAAAAACAAACTGTAATTATTTTTTGACGTTTTCTTCTTATCAATAACAAAAGTATTTCTTTACTTGTTTTTATTTCATGTAGGTACATAAATATGAGAGAAAAATAATATCAAAAAAATTCGGACGTCATTAATGATCGTGTAATTTTTAATTAAAATTAAATATCTTTTTTAACAGAACAAAATTATACATAAAGGATGAGCGTGTAGACGTTGAAGTCGTTTAGGAATGAATTTTCACTATCCATAACATTAACTTAAGTTATTTAAGGAAGCTTTTACGTACGTAAAATCAGAGTAACCGTTAAAATTTAAATTTTTAACCGACCGTTATTTTTCAAATTTTTAGAATCCGTTGTTTTTCAAATCTTCAACAGCCGTTATTTTTTCAAACATTAAATAACCGTTAAATTTTTAAATTTTCCATGATCGTTAATATTTCAAAATTTAAATATAAATTTAACATAGAACAGAAAAGGATTTTAGTGATAAAAATTAATACTAGCACATGGATGCAGTTATTATTAGCTTTCTACATAGACAGTAAAGTTATCAGTTCATGATTCGCGGAAGAATCTCATAGGAACTTCCTTAAAAGATAGCCTAAATAAAATCTAGTCTAAAACAACTTCAATTCTACACGATATGCAGTAATATTAAATTAGAAAGGCAGGAAATGTTGAATATCGAGAGGAATGTTTAAAAATCTATGGAGTCTTAATATCTAATTTCAAATCCGTTTTTTCTTGTAAATTCAGGGCTATAAAAATATCAATCTGTCAGAGTCTTGTGTTTTCCACAATTTCATAATCATCTTCATCCACATCGTCCATATCATTCTGATTCACTTCCGATGGAATTGAGTCGATACTCGTAGCATATGATGTCGCCGTATTAAGACTGTTCATACTTTTATATCGTCTTATTGAGGATGTTGTGCTACCAACTATTTTTTTTTTAATTTTTAAAGTCCAGAAAATTGTGTGATAAAAATGAGGTAGTGATTAATTGATAAGAATAAAGTATAAAAAAATGTCATGCGAGATAAGAAACAATAAATTTTGTTCAAGCATTAAAGGTCAGAACATAAAATTTCGCCGAAACATTCTTGGAATTCTCTTACCGCTATAAATTGTGAGCAAATATGAATGTCAAGTTCACATTTAAAGACGGTCTGCTCACTTATGACTTCCAGCAAGAAACTGGATAGTTTAGCACCAAAGCAGCTTCTCAGACCATCTCATCCTCCCAAAAATATCACTTTTGATGTCCGTCATTAGCGAACAATCCCAAGAATGTTTCAGGCAGCTAAAAAATAAGATTTCGTCCAAATTTTACCTGTATTTAAGTTGCTGATCTCGTCAGTCTGATTCTCATCAATCACATCCAGACTATTGCCGTTCTCTTCACTTCTAGCAATCATCAAGCCAGTCACATTCTTTTCAGTATCACTAAAGCACGAAGATCTTAGTCCCAATTTCTTTTCAAGAGTGGGCTCAATGAACGTGCCAAGTTGGCATTTTGGAAATTCGATAGAATCAGCTGGTGGCGGCAGATCCATTTTTCGAGTTCGTAACTCATTTAGTGATATTTCTAACGTTTTGATAACAAAATTATCAGTATATCCGAAATTTTTGTGGAGTTTGTACTGTAATTAAGTCATATTTAGTCAGAGGATTGTAAAATTAATTCCATAAAATCAAGTCATACCTGAAAATAGTCCGTAATTGCATCCATATCTTTAAATTTGAGCAGTTTTGATGAGTGAAGCTTAAGTATCGTATAGGCTGTTGCAGGCAAGACGCGTTCGCCTTCAAGAAAAAATATATCCCAAATTCGAAGGCACAGACTAAATGGTATACGTTCAACGAAGATCACAAAAAACCATTTTAAGGAATATAAAACACTATCCATGTTATGCTTATCTAGAAACTTTTTCAACTTTGGCAAGAACTTGGTGAGGATTTTGTCATGATGGGCAAGATATCTCATAAGTTTTGGAAATCCAACAATATATAATCCGTGCATAGCAAACTTTTTATCAATCATTAATGTATTTAATGCCCAAAATGCTTCCTCCTCGTCCAAATAAATGAGTAAGACGGCAGTTATTGTCGACATTCCTTGGCAATATCCTAATTCCATATTATACATAGAATACGCCACTAGGACATTAAATAGTTGTTGCTGTTTAGTGCTATATCGTTCACGAAAATACTCATGATCACGAAAGCACCTGTTAATATCATTGTCTATTTGTCTAACTTCCGTTGAATATTTATATCCTAATTGAAGCATTCTATTGTAAATGGATGGTTCATTTTTATTATCACTCTGCTGTTTCATCTGATTTTCAATGTTGAGTAATTTAAGCCATATTGACCGTCTCAGCTTGTCGGGTATGCCTTTATATATTCGTCTTTGCAATTTTTCACGGCTTGTCTCTTTAAACTTATCCCAATTTTTAACCATCTTAAGCCATTTTTGAGCTCTTTGGATTTCAACTTCCTTCTCTTTACGCTCTTGCTCGTCAAAATCTCTCGATAACTTGTCTGTATGAATAAATCCATATCTAAATAAATGGGAGGCATAGAGAAGAAAATAATTTGTTTGAGGCTGTTCTAGAGATTGGAATTTCAACATCCGGAAATGCATCAAGTTACAGAAAGTTTTGCTTGCTTACCGATCAATTTTATAGTATAGACCAAAATCTGGATCTTCCTATAATCACAAAATGTCATTTATTAATAGAATTAACACTGATAAAGCATGATTTCTTACCCATTGATCAATTATTTGATTATTTCTTCCAGATAAATATTTCCTGCAAATTTTAATTCTCTCTTCATCAGCATGTATTAACTGTTCTGCTAATTCTGACATCTTTTCTCGATATTCCTATAAATTATCTCAACACTATGCACATTTTTTGATAAATCTAAATTATCGTTAGTCTCAGAATCACTGGAAAAACCGTAAAATATTTAATTTTCTCATCTATTTACTACTCTTAGCTCTGTTTTTAGATACATGGGCAAATCTACGGATAATCGGTACTGAAAATTTTTGACACAAAACTTTTTAAATCAGTCTTTTTTCGCTAATTATTCACTTAAAATATATTTTGAATAGCTAATTTATTCTATTCTTCAGTTCTTTATATGCTATAATCATTATTTAATAACGAAAGTAGCTAGTTCTTGTAAAAATTATGCATCTGTAGATTTGTCCATATATTGGTTTTTAGATTCAATGCTAAAATTGATGTTTTAGCACTAAATTTAAATATTTTTTAACGGTTATTTTTTGAGCGCATGCATGAATTCAAAAAACCGTTAAATCTCAGCCACGTTGCTAGCTATCTTTATGTATCTAGACATTTTCATTATTAATTAAGCAGAAAGGTAGGATATTAGTAGGAATTTAAATAAATTAATGAACTATGCAGCTTGAATCATTAATTCTATGAATGGTATCAATTTCTATTAAAAACCGTTAACATAATTTTTGAAAAAAGTAATCAAAGGGTGCGAAATTAATCAATCCCAACATTCAAAAATTTAACGGTTTTTGACTAGAAAATTAATTAATAGTAATCCTGAATCAAAACAAATGAATGCAGGCAATGTTTCGACTTATTGTTATTGCTGAATGCTGATTGCAGACTCAATGTTGAATGTTGACAAAACAAAGAATAATTTTGAAATAATTTTCATTTCTGTTGTGAAATCCGAAGAGTTTAGTCGATATTGCTAATGAAAAAAAATAATTAAGTGATTTTAAAGTGTTTAATAAGGATTAATCTGTGAAGGAATCGTTTAATACTATAAATATTCATCAGTTCTTGATTTGGTTAATAAAATTAAGTGAAATTAGTTGATATTCGACTGGAAAACGAGGAAAAAAGGTTCAAGTCAGAGGAAAAGTCTATAAAAAATGGCAGAATTGACAGCAACTTTGCCATTTTCTTCCAATTTAATTACGGCTGAAATTCGCGTCGAAAATCTTGCTGAATCATCAATATCCATTCCTCAGCCATCTCAATCGAACGTTATGTCGTCCTCACAAATTGCTGTTGAGGAATCAGATAATAATAATACATCCAGTATGTCTAAACAGCAACAAAAAGAATTCGATGAGCCAGAATCAAAACGTCAGAAATTGGACACGTCTATGAAAGGCAAAAAGTTTGAAAAGTTAGAATCCCGTTTAGGAAGTGTTTTGTGCTGTGCCGTTTGCTTAGATCTCCCAAAAACAGCTATGTATCAGGTGAGCACAACTAAATTTCATCCCTTTTGTCTCTCGACGTTTAATTCTCAAAAATCCATTTCTAACTAATAAACCATATTCGTCTGAGCCTCAATTTCACGGGTTTCATTCTGAGTGTAGTTCATAATTATTTAATACGCAATTTAAAAGGCTCATGTCTGTGATAATAATGCATACGTAAGTCATACATTTTCCCTTTTTAAATAATACCTGATTCATGGAATGTCAAATGACACAAAAAAAGAAATGGAATAATAGAGAAAAAGTCTAGGCTGTTTATGCGGTCGGTCATTAATGCCCCCGTCATTAGGAATCTTCTGCCGAAATATGAATCAGTGACTAAAGAGATATAATAGAATTAACAAAAAATGGGGGAATTAGAACGATAAATTACATTAAATAAAAGTTTGTGTTATAAAAGCAACAACAGCAGCAAAAACAAGATGGACGTTCCTGATTATTTTTCGTTCTTTTGTGTGCTGCTCATATATTTCGCTTCACTTTATGTCATTTTCAAATTCTGGAATTGCTCAATGCTTTCAGGCAGAATGAATCAGTCAAAAAAAACTAAAATTAAAATATCAATTGAGGCAGAACGGAAAACGAAAATAGAATTGAAGGAGTGTGTAAAAGAGACAGCGAGTAAATGTTATTATGGAATGTATGTATGATTTGGAAGTGAATGACTGAATATGATACAGTGTGTAGAGGTTCCAAAATTTGCATTTTATTTTATGGACAAGTTTCTTGTCTCTGTCATGGCTATCTGCATTTTTAATTACAAGTTTATTTTTTTTATTGATTTTGATTGATATCTGGAGATTTTTTAGTGCATTCTTGTGTATTTTAGTGGTGTCATGTGGACAGCTCATGAATTTTAATTTTTGATGGCTTTTTAACGGATTTTTGAAATTCAAAATTTATGATTTTTGAAAGGGGCGTGGAACTAAATTTCAATTTTATTTTTCCGTTACAAATTTGAATCTAAAAAGACCGTTAAATCTTGCAATCTTCAATAAGAATCAAAAAGGCATTTCAATGATCTTTCCATTTCAAATATGCTCAATGGGGGAAGTTATGTGTGTCATTGATTTGGAATCTCTACGTCGTCGAGAATGTGATGTGCTTAATTCAATAGATTATGTGAAGTGGCCTTTGTCCTACGCGACATAACGAGTCATCAATCGAATAACGCTCACAGAACATAAAAAGATATATTTTGAGGAAGTAAAAAATAAATAAATAGAACGAAAAAAAAATGTGTGAATGAGGTGTTGGCCTTCGAAATCCACAACATTTGAAGTGAATCGCTCAACATGTCCTTGAGCTCTCCCACATTAAATTGTGAGAAAATGTATTTTATCTATTCATTTTCAGTATATTTACGTTCTTTATTTATCTGAAACATGTGAAATTATGTAATTGATACACCTTTAGTTTACAATTTGTTTTAATTTTTTGTGTACAAGCAATTGACTTCAATGTTGCCAGTTTTTCGACATTCTTGTCTCTCTCGCTCTTATCAATTTTTGAATATATTTATTGACATTTCTCTTTATTATTGTCTTCGCCTTTAAAGTCGAGTCTAAAGCATATTGCGTCATTTTCAAACTCATGGAACGAGAAAAAAAAGTAAACAAAATTCTACTCGAGTTTTTTTCTTTCTTTCTTTCTTTTTTGTTGTTTCTGTATCTTTAGCGACCAACTCCTAGTTTTTAGTTTTAGTTTTCGTACCCTCACAATATACAGAATGAAAAATATAATAATATTAAATGTGATGTGAGAGAGACGAAAAATAAATTGCGACGTAATAAATTTTTCCTTGAAAGAGAACAGAAATTGCTGCTATATTTATGCACACAATCATACCAGGAAACTTAAATAAAAATATATTTTTCCCCATGTGTGTGTGTATGTAAGTTTGAGAGAGTGAGAGGGATAGACATGTAGTGAGAGAGACTGAATTTTATTTATATTGCGCCGTTACATAATGTAAGATTAAAGACATAGAAAAATGTGTTACAAGAATTATCTGACAATGTTGATGGAAACTGACAAACATGTCCGTGCATGAATTCCATGAAAATTAATAATAATTTTCATGTATTGCGATGATGTCATTATTATGAGTAAGAAGATGAATAATTGCTGTTTAGATTGCAACTTTGAGTTGATTCGATAACTGAACTGTGAGGTGTGAGGCGAAAAAGAAGAAAAATCTATTTTTATAATTTTTTTTATTTAAGAAATCGTGAAAGTTTCTTTTTATTTCACATGTGCAGAAATTTATGATAACTTTTTTTTCGCTGCACAAGTATCTTCTTTTCAGTTTAGAAATAATATAAAGGCTGAGTAGAAAAGAGAAAGTTATTGTTATTGATTTTTATGCTCACATTCGAAGCTATTTTTTGCATATGGTGATAGAGTTGTTGGGAAATCACGAGCTGTCTTTAGTTTTATTGTTGATTTGGTTTTTTTTTGCGCAGAAATTTGAGGATTTGTTCAGACTTAGTTTGAAATTGTAACGGCTATATTAAATTCAAATTGAATTTAGGCGATATTTTCCGTTTGAAATTTAACGGTCATTTCAAATTCAAAATTTAACGGTCATTTCAAGTTCAAAATTTAACGGTCATTTCAAATTCAAAATTTGACAATCATTTCAAGTTAAAAATTTAACGATCATTTCAGATTCAAAAAATAACGGTCATTTCAAATTCAAAATTTAACGGTCATTTCAAATTTAAAATTTAACGGTCATTTCAAAAAAGTTTGAATCTGATTTGTTCGTTAAATTTTGAATCTCTTTCTGAATTTGCCTTATTTTTCAAATTTTAATAAATCGTTAAATTTAAAATAACTTCATACAAAATTGTTCAACCTTTCCATAAATAAAATAAAAATCAATAAAATTAAAGCAAAAAATCCAGCCAATTTTAAAATAATTTTCCTTGTCTCCAGACTTGATAATCCAAGTCTAATTTACTTCCTAAATTCATCGAAAAAAAATCCCCAAATTTAAAATATTCGATAATCCTGATTAATGGATTAGAAAAAAATGAAAATTAATAGAAAAAGATAACAAAATGCAAAAAGAAGTAGCAGTCAGTAACAAATATGGCGATTTACCCAGATTTTTCCTCCATTCTGTACACAAAAGTCTTTTTTTGGTGGCCTATTTGAGATGAGTTGAGCATTACATTTTCATCAATTTTTCTGGGGAGCAAAATCAGCGAGGAAAAAAGAAGAATAGAACGATTTGTGTTATGACATTTGCGCCGTAAACATCATCGTCAAGGCATAGAGAAAATCTCTTGTGCTGAACATGAAAATGAATAAAAGCACAGTTCTTCCATGTTAAAAACTCTCCGTGTGGAAAGGCGAAAAAAATTTGTTGCACATATCTCGCTTTTGCCTTTCTCCAATTTCTTGCTCTCGTTATCGATTTTTTTTTCTTTATGCTTTTTTAGAACTTCGCCCAACAACTGAAAAGTTTTTTTTTGCGTCGCAATTATTTTTTTTTTTCATTTCGTTTCCTCTTCTTACATCCTTTTCCCTTGAGAATCTCAAAATAATATATATATATATATGTATATATATATAAAAACCTCAAAATAAAACCAAAAATATGGCAACGCAGCACTCTTTCATACCAGCTGATTCGAACCAAATAGACAACAAAAACAAAAATATACTTGCACGAGATATGAGCTGTATTTAAACTTTTTAGCATGCATTTAGCTATTAACTTCTTTCGTATCGTGTCTTATCAAATTATTAAAATTCCGTTACCTATAAAAATATCATTTTTGAAGCCATAAAAAATTAATTTTCGCCACAAATGATTGAAAAAAAAATAATGAGTAAGAAAAAGACAGAAATGAATTAAAGTCAATTGTAATTGAGAGCATGAGGAGATAGAAGTAACAAAAAAAAGGTTGAATAAGAAGACAAAAAATTTTCTGACGAAATAAATGAACAACGCGAAAAAAAAGTAAATTAACATTTATTCAAGGCAAATCAAGTTTTTCTTTCTTCTTCACAATATTATTTTATTTTACAATTTAAGCTGTGTATGTGAATGTATGGGTTGTGCATGAGTATGGTCGTGTTGGATAGAGTGAATAAGAAATAATAACAAACAAAGAGCAAGCATTGCGAGCGAGAAGGAATGAAAATTGTTTCATGCAGCTGATTTTCAATGCTGATTCAGCTGATTCCACACAATGTTTGCCTCAATGCGACGTTTTCATATGCTGTGTGCCTTTATTTCAGTGCTTGTTGTATGTTTTCCTCTGTGAACTGCGATTTTTGATGAAACAACAGTTTTTACAGATTTTTTAGCGCATTTTCCAGAACTAGAAATTTGATTTTTAATCTCATTTTGACTGTTATCCTGTCTATCTGCTGTAACGTATTAATTTTTCCGTTATTTTTTCAAAAAAAAAATTCAAATAATTTTTAACCGTCGTTTTTCAAAAAAAAATTGACCGTTATTTTTTCAAATATTTTTTGACGGTTATTTTTTTTAATTACTGAATTATTCTACGCATGGAAAATACGCTATCGTCAGTCACGAGTGACCACGTCTATAAAGTTTAATTCTGTTGACTAAAGTAAAAATAAGAATTCATTAAAACGAGTGTAAGTAACAATGCAAAAATGTTCATCATCCAAACAAAATTGTATCTCGAGATTCACAAGTCACATTCATGGCACAAGAGAAATTAATAAAAACATAACATTGTGTCGTGTTTATTCATTTTCTTTCAGCTCGTTGTCTTAGCGCATTTTTGCCTTAAAACAGGTGTACATGCTTATGTATTTACTTTGATTTTTTTTTCTCCCAGCTTGTCTAGCAAGTTGATTGAGTAACTAGCAAGCTATCTGACACTATATGTGTCGACTGCCCATTTAATCAGCTGATAATCTTGACTTTTAATTTGTTTTTGAGTAGATTGCTGAACTGATCGTCTTAATGACTATGCATTTTATGTCGAAAATTTGTGTTTTGACTGGATAATAAGAACTTTCAACGAGATAGTTTTGAATTATGTTATTATTTTGAGATAGACATTTTGTTTTAAATTGTGGAGTAAGAAAGTTGTTTGGTATGAATTAAGATTAGATTTTTATTAGATTGATACCTGTTTTTTGGGATTTTGATTGACAGTCAAGGCAATTTGTGGATTATTATGTTTACTTCTACCTGCCTAAGGGGTCATTCACTTATGACGTCCATGATCTAGGGGGGGGGGGGGGGGGTCTGAGATTTTGTGACACTTTATATTAAAGAAATGTTTTTGAATTTAAAATTAGTGACAAGGGGGGAGGGGGGTCTAAAAATCCCATTTTTTGATGGACGTCATAAGTGAATGACACCTAACGGGTGTTGTCTGAAAAAGGGGGGTCCAAATTGTTTTTTTTCTTCATTTTGTACTTCCTGTTAATTCTTAAGAAATTAGAGCTTCAGAAAAATTCCATGAAAAAGGGTCTGGATACCCCTCTCCTTCTGGTTATTCCCCTGTTCTTTCGAATTTGCAATACGTAAGAAACTATGTGAAAAGCATTTTTTACAATCAGTCAATACAGTTCAATTATGAACTTCAATATCCCATTTTTACTACAAAAAAGAATTATTTTATGTGAAGATTGACATAATGATTGCAGGGGTACTAAATTTAACTGGTTCTAACATGCTGGCAACATTAGCATGCGGGTTGTTTGTTATCTGCCATAAAAATTAGTTCCTGTCAGATAAAATAACTTTAGATCGTCTCTTAAGATACCAGAAAACATTTAAAATGACTTTATCAGTAAAACGATAAATTTACTTCCATTTTTAGTAATTAGCAATTGTTTTATGGCTCAAAATTAAAGATCTCAGTCAAGATTATCAGCAAGAAATGACGTCCATCCAAAATATGAATTTTTAGACCCAAAAATGGACGTCATAAGTTACTGACCCCCAAATATCCAAAATATAGCACATAACAATTTCCACAGCAATAATTAAATGTCAGTCTCATGCTGATCGGTCAAGGCAAAAATGCGCTAATTTCATCAAAAAAATTAAATTTCTGAGGAAATTGCACAACATTAATTTCATTATAAACAGCTGCTTGTGTGCGTAAGTGTGCTACATGTAATGCCAAATTAAGTTTAGTGTCTTCTTACTGTTTCTCATTCAATATTCAATTGGAAGGAAAAGCACAGCATAAAATGAAATTAGAAAGAAATGAGAAAGATTAAGAAGAATGGAAAAAACTAGTTTTTTTGCTCATTATTATAGCAAATCATAAGAATAATAAGAAAATATAGTAATCATGTGATGCTTATTATGACCAGCATTGTAAATCTATGTACGGGCTGTAGAAGGGATTCAATGTTAGGAGATAGAATATCTAGTTTATTGGGGTCAAGTAGCATGACATAGAGTAGATTGCTTTAGCACACTTCACAGCAGCAGCACAATTTGTAGTTACGATTGAAAAAAGAAGGGAATTTTTTTTTTGTTTTTTTGTTGATAGAATTATGAAAATTGACAGGGACGGGTCGTCATAATTTGTATTGCACTAACACATTTATCATAATAATTTTGTTATTAAAGTAGCTTAATAAACCATTTTTTGAAGGTTAATTGAGAATTCTTAAGTAAATTGTTGTAATAATACAGAAAATGTACACATTATGCACAATGTATACAGAACAGCAGTATAAAAAAATGAGAAACAAATATCATGAAACTAGTTAAGTATTTAGATTTAACAAATACAATGTAAAGTTGCATTGTCATGTTGTACCTGCTCATGTTTTTTATGTAATTATCATTAATGAGATGATTAAAGAAAGTTTAAGTCCGTTATTTTAAGTCATTTATTGAGGAAAATATTATTGGTAATTAATGATCAGTTGGACATTAATTAAAGCATATATCCAATCTGATGAAAAATTATTCATTTCTTTATGATTTCACTTTAATTTAAATCGGGTGAGATTTAATGGAAATCTTTGCTGAAAACATGGAAATACGATAAATAAATTCATAATTTTTTAGGAAATTTTGTAAATGATTGGGAAATGTCTGAATTTAGGGGTCATTCACTTATGACGTCCATCAAAAAATGGGATTTTTAGACCCTCCTTCCCCCACTTGTCACAAAATTTTAATTCAAAAAAATTTCTTTAATTTAAAGTGTCACAAATTCTCAGAACCCCCCTCCCCCCTCCTAAATCATGGACGTCATAAGTAAATGACCCCTTAAATGAATGGAAAAATAATCTTTAAAACCATACAATTGTTGAATTCTGGAATTGTAGGGTTTTAACTCAATTTTCATGGAATTTGTATGGTTCTAATTAAATATTCAATTTGAATTTGTATGGTTCTAATATGGAATTGTAGGGGGTCGTTCACTTATTACGTTACGCAAAAAAACGAAATTTTAAAACGCCCCCACCCCTCCCCCCTTGTTACAAATTTTCCAAGAAATTTTTTTTTCTTTGTTTGGCCTGTTACAAAATCTCAGACCCCCCTTCCCTCCTAAAAAGCGAACGTAATAAGTGAACGACCCCTAGGGTTTTAGCTCAAATTTATCTGGAATTGTACGGTTTTTAAACAATTTAAATTTCATGGAATTGTAAAGTTTTAAAGATTACAAACATTTAGAACAAAATTGTATGGTTCTGAAAATAACATTTGAACGGTTTCATGAATTTTTCTACAGTTTTATCAAAAAAACTAGCAATTTAGACATTTATTTCATTCTATTTCTTAATTCCTCAAAAATTCCCCCTCATTACCTCCTCAGCATGCATATCCAACCAAACAAAATTTCATTCAATCTCAATTGATTTCACAATCTTAAATTAAAGTCGCAAATCTGCTTATTAAACAGCAAACGAGCATGCATAAGATCACCAATCTCTTACCACATCTTACAAAGCCCACAATTTTTTTTTTGCTACTTTCAAATAATTGCTGTTTCATGAGTAAATTGTGCATGTATAAGTTTTGGCCTAAACATTATTTACGTTCCTATCCACACATCTCTAACATGTCAAATTTTATTTCTAATTGTTGCGCAAAAAAAAATTCACTGCCTCGTTGACGATTGTGAAAGGTGGAAGAAATAAAAAGGCAAAAAAATGTGGCATTTGGCATTTATTTATATTTTCTATAATCCGTGCATACATTTTGAGTGCACTTGTGATTTTTATCGCTTCTGAATTTCCTTACTTGCATAGTGCTTAAAGGTAGATAGTGAAATATGAGCCACGAAGGCACCAGAATGGGTTAGTTCATCATTGGAATTGAATTTTGATTCCTTCCTTAGGTTTAGATGAGTTTTAGGGTTTATTTAAATATTACGGAATGTAAAGGGAGAAGTGAGATTAAAAGATTGTTAAATAGAGGAGATTAGAGACCTAAAATGTCAATTTCTAGTGTTTTTCGGATTTCTAGTGTCCAAAAGACCCAATATGAAGAAATTCATGTGTAAAATAGCTGGTTTTTGTAGCTCCTTTCTTCCATCTATCCCTTAAAATCGGATGATAAAACTGAATGACCCCATCTGGGTCTTATAACGTCCAACAGTTAAGTAGGAAGGGGTCTGAAGCTGTGCAACGCATGACTTAGTCATTTTTCTATGAAAATCTTGTAACCAGGAACTGCCATAAGACACCAGTTGAACCAAATAGTCTGAAACTTTAAGAATTTGTTCCCACATATATCAGCTTTCAAACAAAACCAATCTGAATAATTTTGGTGAAACTTTTCAATAAATTGCACTTTTTTATTTTAGACCATTGTGCAAGGGTCCATGGGGGTCCGGACCCAACCCAACCCCCCTTGAAATTTTTTTACATGGTCCAGATCACCCTCTGCTTGTGACTGTTGGGTCTGAAACGCCCCAATTTTTTTGATAAACATCATTTATCAATAAACCCCAAAAACAAAGTATTTATATATTTTTCTTGATTACGTTCAATTGTGATAGTTAATCTATATTCAAATCCAAGCATGAAAGCGAGCATGAAAACGTGTTTAACGATGAATCAATTAACGGTAATGCTATGCCTTCCACAATGCAACCACGTAGTAGAAAATGCAGTTCTTTTTTTTGATATGCAGTTGTAGATATTTATTTCTTCTGTTTTTCCTTCACACATTTATAAATTTTTATTCCATTGATGTTATGATTGAAACTTCTCGCTTTTGTGCATGATGCCCATTGTGCCCTCAATATAAACATATGGTGGATGTGAATATATGTGAATGACTTGTGTATATGGAGTTAAATAGAGTTTTTCTTACAAATGAAAACAAAGAAAAAACTGGCAACTGTGTACTTGACTTTTCGTATTTCCTTTTGTTTTTTTTTCTGCGTCACCTTTCAGGGATAGATTTTGTTATGGGCACGATCAATTGAAAATGTTGGAGATTAT
Source organism: Chironomus tentans (assembly GCA_963573255.1). Lineage (NCBI taxonomy): Eukaryota > Metazoa > Arthropoda > Insecta > Diptera > Chironomidae > Chironomus > Chironomus tentans. The sequence continues at coordinate 9,423,207 of OY754303.1, forward strand.
TATGAAAATCTTGGGTATTTTTAGGCTGACCTTTAAATTCTTTTATGGTTGGCTTAAGGCTTCTTCAAATATAAGTATTTGGATTTTTATGATGTTATTTTGGGTCTGTAATTTTGGAATGTCTTTGTACAAGCTTAATTTCGTCAAATTTCTGATGAAAAGTTCCTCAAAATTATGAAATTATTTCTTCAAATGAAAATTTTCAAATTTAAATGAAAATTTCAAATTTAAATGAAAATTTCAAATTTTCAAATTTAAATGAAAATTTCAAATTTAAATGAAAATTTCAAATTTTCAAATTTAAATGAAAATTTCAAATTTTCAAATTTAAATGAAAATTTCAAATTTTCAAATTTAAATGAAAATTTCAAATTTTCAAATTTAAATGAAAATTTCAAATTTTCAAACTTAAATGAAAATTTAAAATTTTCAAATTTAAATGAAAATTTAAAATTTTCAAATTTAAATGAAAATTTAAAATTTTCAAATTTAAATGAAAATTTCAAATTTTCAAATTTAAATAAAAATTTCAAATCTAAAATTGTCATGAAATTCAAATCATTTAGGTAAATTTAGAATTCTAATAAAAATTCAAATTTAAATGCAAAGGAAGCATAAATTCACTGAATAATTCATTTAGACGTCTCAAACCTCAGTTCTGGAACTAGAAAATGTTTACGAAGTGAATCTGTAACCGGAATTTGATATTTAACCAGATGAGAATTACATCGTAAATAAGAAGATAATGATGGCATTTAGAAACTATCAGCTGTGGCATGTTTTGCTTTTTTGTTTACTCTGATTGCTTTCTGTATCTTCAACATTTTCAAATTGACTTGAGATGGGAGGTTGCTGGTTTTTGAAATATTAATGTAAAACTTTTTTGATTGAGGAATTTTTTTTGTTCTACTTGAATTTTCTTTGGTGTCTGAAAAAATATCGTAAAGTTCAAATTTATTATTTAGATTGGAAAATTTAGGGGGAATTTACAATTCTTTTTTCAAAAACCTCCAGAAAAACGGATTAAACTGGGATATTTTTTTAAACATTTACGGCCTGTTTCACTAAAGTGGATTATCCTCGATTTCGGATTATCCACTTTAGTTTTGTGTAAATATCTTGAATATTTTGGGGGTTGCAATATTTCTGATTTTGGTTTATAATAATGCAGGATAGGTGTGAAAATTCTATGTAGATAGGATTCTGGTAAGTTTTTCAGAAGTATTTATTATTTAGCTTTTTTGTTAAATCCAGAGGATTAACTTTAATTTTTGATACAACTCTTTCACTAATGAGGATAGAAATATTCTTAATATATGGAATTTTCACACCTATATTGTACTATTATAAACCAAAATCAGAAATATTGCAACCCCCAAAATATTTAAGATATTTACAAAACACTGAAGTGGATAATCCGAAATCGAGGATAATCCACTTTAGTGAAATAGGCCGTTAGGGATTTTACAAATATTTTTTAACGGTTATTTTACATTTAAACGGTTATTTTTCAAAAAAAAACTTGATTTTTATTTCAAATATATTTTGACCGTTATTTTTCAAATATTTTTTGACCGTTATTTTTCAAATATATTTTGACAGTTATTTTTCAAATGTTTTTTGACCGTTAATTTCGATAATCCCATTTTTAATTGAAATAAAATCTTTGAATAAATCTTACTACGTCGAACATAACAAATCTAAATCCCTGAATATACTTTCTACTTAACAATGTTTTATTTATATAAATACAATTTTTTAAAAACGTCAGCAAAGATTTCTATCGAATTTTAAAACAAATTTTTCGTTATCGCTGATTACACAAAGGAGATGAAAAACTTTATTTAAATTTCTCATTTTTCACATGACAAATATTTACATAAGGAATTAAGGTCGAAAAGAGTAACAACAAAAAAATGATAATAAAGAAATTCTTTCATTTTCTATGTTATTAAAAAGAAAAAGTAAACAGTCACAAATAATAAAATGAAGAAATAAAAAAGTTATTAGATTAGATAGTAAATAATGTTTACTGAACATGTGCTTTCAAGGAAAGAAGAAAAATTATTTTGAAGGACGTCAATGGCTTAATTTTTATTGCTCAATTGGAAATTTGTACAGTGCCACATGACGTAATTCATTGATAACAAAAAAAGAAATATTAAAAATGTATGAAAAAATTGTTCATTTCCTTCCTTAAAGCACGTCAAGAAAAAAAAACTATGAAAAAAAATTGGAAAATGTCCAAAAAGAAGAACAAAAAATTATTGTAAAAATTGTAAATGAAAAAAAAAGAAAAAAAAATACAAAAGAAAATTTTTATTCACAACAGATCCGCAAAATTTTTGGATTTTTCATCATTCTCGGCGATATATAAAATTTTTGGAGGATTTATCCGCCATTAAAAGTCAGTCGCCTCCGTTGTTGGGTTGAAATCATTCACTCTATCAAGTCGTAGCTGTTTTTTCTGTCGCTTTCGTTGGAAATTTCAATATTTGACTTTTATTTTATATTTCAGGATATAATCAATAATACCCGAGCGGCAAATCACACTTCATGCTGTCAAGGCCACTGTCAGGGCACCCTCACGTCTTTTTAACATTTTACCATCGTATTGTCGACGTAACGGTGCCCTAACGACTACGTTGTGCCGCTCGGGATCATCATTTTAAATAAAATCATTATTGCCAGGGTTGCAATGTCTGACTGCATGTCCAAGACATAGATTCTGTGGCAGATAAGATTCAGTCACACATATTTTTCTGTGGTATTCATGTGACATGCCACAGAAGCATATTTGTGATAGAATCTGCAAAACAGAATATATTTTCACAACCCTGACCATAGCCATGCTGCAAATAGAACAGCAAGCACATAACAAAAATAGTTTATTGGAAAAAAAAATTAATTGCATTTCTCTTATTTCCCGTTTTTTATTATTCTTTTATAGGGTAATTTTTTTTTGTAGGTAACATTATTTTTAACTGTCGTGTCCAAAAAAACAAGCAGCTATAAAACTAACCAACTACATATTCTATATTTCATATTAATTAATGATTTTTGAGACATTTTTAATACTGATTTTTTTAATGTGCATTTCTGTGGGAATTTTATGCTTAATTGTTCACTTGGTGCTAGTTCTGAGGGATCTTGCAGTCTGCCCTTGAATCTTGTGTTAATCTCAATAAAGAATTCATTGTGTGTATTTTGGGGGTAGATTGCAGTCTGTGGGAACTAAAATTGAATTTTTATGCTGGACTTAATGTTGATTTATGCTGGATCTATTGCTTTCATGTTGGATCTGTCAATTATTGTAGAATTAAGGCCAACAAAAATCATTCGATCCATTTCAACACCAGCATCCAAAATTACTGATCAGTGCCGACCAAAAATGCACAAAACACGAATAATATATCCACAATATAAAACTTTTAATTACAATTTCTATAACAAATAAATATCTTCAAATTTTTCTGTTCTTCTTCTTCTTCTATCTTGTCTGCGAACGATTGATTACTGTGTTATTGTATGTAGTGCATCATGGGACATTTAATGTGCGCAGGATGCTTCACACACTTGCTAGCTGACAGCCGTTTGCGTGATCAAGTTGCAACATGTCCCAATTGTCGTGTCGAAATATCTAAAAACAATGCAACGAGAAATTTGGCAGTTGAGAAGGCTGTTAGTGAGTTGCCGAGTGAATGTCAGGTGAGTCAAAAGGTTAACAACCACCGTACTGATGGAAACAATGATAGCAATAATAATGAAAAGGTTGACCTTCACATCGGGCAATTAACTAAATTTTATATATCATCATTGTGTGTTGCTGAATTGAATTTTTACGATGATTAATCACATTTCATTTCATTCTGTTTCATTTTTTTTTTCTTCTCTTATTCCTTTCTCTCCTTACTCAACGACTCCCGTCACTTTTTCAAAAAATAAATTCAATAGTTCTGTAATCAGGAATTTCCTCGTTCAACATTAGACCATCATGAGCGTAACGAGTGCGATGAACGTCCAACTGAATGCAAATACTTTTTGATTGGCTGCCAATGGAATGGCCCAATGCATGAAGCTAAGGAGCATGAGGCACAATGTGCTCATCCAAAAAGTAAGTTTAAAGATAATCAGAAGTCAATAAAAACTAATTATTATTTAATTGTAGAATCTGGAGCCGACGTGATGGGAGCATTAAAGGATCGCGAGGCACATCATGAGGAGGAAAAGAAGCTGTTCAGTTGTCTCGTCGATCTCTTAAGCTACGAGAAAATTACATTCAATGGTGAGTGTCAAGAACACGGAATATCATAGCTTAATGTCCTTTGACTCAGTTCAGAACGACACTGAGCTAGTTCCTGTAAAAATTGCACTTTAACTTGTTTTATCAAAATTCATATTTTTTGGGAAAAGAAAAAGAAGAAAAAGGAAGTGGGCAGACATTGCTTTTGATAAGATTAGATTTAAGTATAAACGACTCGAAATTGCCTTCATCATTTGTGGAACCAATTGAAAAAAAATTGAAAGTGTATCGGGTGATGATGGCAATTTGTAAGAGTCGGTGCTGGATGAAGAGAAATTTATGGCAAAAAAAAAATTCTAAAAAAAACTAAAATGAAAAAAATGGCAAATCAACTGATATGTTCCACATCTTCATGTGTTATTCCATGAAACATGTGTGATGGTCTATCCAAAAATGCAATAATGATGATAAAGGTAATAATGCTGTTGTACGATGTCGTAATATAACAAAAGGCATAAGAAATACGATTAAAAAGAAGAGGAAAAAGCGCCAAAAGGCTTCAACATCCAATTCGAATCCTACTCCCCGCTCAACACGATTGACGCCGACGACGACGACAATCACGACTGACAAAAATAAATCACATATCGATGAAAATTTAAGAAATTTCTTGAGACAATATCTGAAAAAGTCTTTTTCCATGACAGATCTTCGTCTTCAATCATATCGAACGGATGAGTTCATTCACAAGTTATTCTATGAGACAACACGATTCTCCGCGTTCAATCATCAATGGATCGTCAAAGCAATAGTTAATAACTCACAACGTGATGTCCATCAGTCGAATGATCGATTTATTACTTACCAAGTAATATCAAATGTGTTAATTAATCTTTATTTAATATTCTCTAATTAATTATATTTTTTAAATGAATTTTGTAGGTTGCATTGAAGACAAAAACACAACATCCACTGTCGATTCACTTCTTCGTGCTGCCCGGTCCGTTTTCTGACATGAAAGTTAATGCAAAAATTTACAAGCAGGACTTTACTGATAATGAAAATGAGAGTGCTTTCAATTTATTACCATTACCAGATACGGCTGAATGTAATCGGTTGCTTGCTGCAAAGACTATTAATTTAAGGTAAAATTGATGGCTTAATATTGATCGAGGTTGTTGTTTAAATTGATTGGAAAACTGTACGTTAGGAACTTCTAGTAATTTTGTATTCTTTTTTGCTCTACATATTTTGAAATATTAAATTGCTTATTGGAGATACGAACATTGTCAACGTGGTGCAACGTGTCATTTTCATATGCATTGCTATGAATATTTTACGTAAACAAAACTTTTGCATTGAAAGAAAGTGAAATTGTTGTTTTTCCAGATTATGTATGTCAAACTAGTGCAAGCTCTTTTAATGTTCTTTCAAGTTTTCCAATATTCTGAGTAAGAATAGCAATTTTTTAAAATCTAAAGTAAAACTGTACGAATATTTTAAAATATCGGCATTTGTATTGTTTTACATTGTTTGAAATTCGAAACCTTACAACAGTTTTTTCAATTTTGAAAACCTCTCAACAGTTTAAAAATTGACATTTGTACGGTTTTAAGTCATTTTTCTAGTCAAAAATGTTTGAAAATCATACAAAAGTTTTAAAAAATTGACATTTATAATGTTTTGCAGAACAATTGAAAGCTTTTGAAGCAATATTTTAGAAATTCGAAACCTTACAACAGCTTTAAATATTGACATTTGTATGGTTTTAAGTAATTTTCTAGTCAAAACCGTACAACAGTCAATAAATGTTCGAAACCTTACAACAGCTTTTTAAAAAAATTGACATTTGTATGGTTTTAAGTCATTTTCTAGTCAAAACCTTACAACAGTTTTTGAATTTTGAAAACCTCTCAACAGATTCAATAATTGACATTTGTATGGTTTTTAATTATTTTTCTACTCAAAACCTTTCAACAGTCAATAAATGTTTGAAAACCATACAACAGTTTAAAAATTGGCATTTGTATGGTTTTTAACTATTTTTCTAATCAAAACCGTACAACAGTCAAAAATGTTTGAAAACCATACAAAAGTTTGAAGAAAATCTTCAATAAATCGACATTTGTATGGTTCCAATTAAGCTTTCCTGAAGTCTCGGTCTCGATAAATTTTCGAGACCGAGACCGAGACCGAGGAATCCCGGGAATTCCCGGGAAGTCTCGAAAAAAAATTTACATGGAAAATTTCAAATTTTTAACAAATTTTTGATATTTTTAGTCTCAATTTGAGACTAATAACGTATTTTTAAATTGAAAAGTGAAGGTTAAAGTTACAAGAATAATGGTTATGTCATTAGAAATAGTTTTAAAAATTGATTTATACCAAAAATATTTTTGAGTTAAAATGTTGAGGTGCATAGGAATTATCCTTAGTTTTAAAAATTCAAAAATTATGAAGATCTACTAATCTGCTAATAAGACCAGAAAATTTTAAATTTATTATGTATTTACCCAGTATTTACTATATAATTAATTCAGATTTTTTCCTTTTTCGAAAAAAACTATATGGAAATAGGTTGAGAATTTTTTTAAATATTACCTATAAAACATTATGTTCAATCCGTTTTAATCAAATTTAGTTTTTTAGTGTTAAATTATTTTTCAATAGTAGCATTATTAGAAATCAAAGTAAAAATGGCTTACTAAATCCAAAATTTAATTCTTTCGTGATTTTTGATATCTTAGAATACAGTAAATTTACTTTTTAATCACTAAAGGACTTATCAGAGAACATAAAAAATTTCAGATGTTAAATTTTTATTTTTTTGTTTGGTTCAAGAGAGTTGGTAAAATAGTTTCTTCAATTTTTCTTGGTCTCGGGTCTCAGTCTCGAAAAATTTTCGAGACCGAGACGAGACCGAGACCGAGACTTCCCGGGAAGTCTCGGTCTCGGTCTCGACATCGGGAAAGCTTAGTTCCAATGCTAAATTCTAGCTTCAATTATTCAATTTCCAATCAATTTAAATTGCAAACATTTTAATTTCCATAAATTGCTAATTCCAAAACATTCATCACACTTATACCTCATTTAATTTCTCGTTTATAGATTAGTCATGTTCTTAGCATCGAATTAAGAAGCATTAAGTTGATGGTTCAAATGTAATGAAGTAAGAGAATTAGAAATTCATTCAAGTAGAAGATTATGGATTACGGATAAATTTTTGATGATGATGAGATGGAAACAATTAGATCCATTACCGTTTAAGTCTACATGAAACCAAGATAATTTCACACCTTTTAATTTTTTTTCTTATGTTCATATATTTTTTTATGAGTTATATTCGTGGATTATGTCTGTTTTTCTTTCTTTCTCTATTAGTTTATTGTGTTTGATGTAATTTGAATACTTTATTTTTTTTTATTTCATTATATATTATTTTTTAAGTGTCTAATGTCAATATCGACATTTTTATTTTTTGTTTCGATCAGTGAAAATAGGCATTATCCAGAAAATGTAATGATATACATATTTGTTGGCTGGATTATGCATTAAGAAGGGTCCATTTTTGATCATCTTCAGTTCTCACTTACAATACAAAAACTCTGGATAAGGAAAACTTTTTGATATTCAATAATTATAAAGATAATAATAAAAAAAAGACCGAGTTAAGCAAACCTTTTTCCTTTAAAATATTCTCTATTGTACCAAAACGTACCATAAAAAAAGTGAAAAGTAATGATAAAAATATTGTTAAAATAATATAAATTTAATGCGTTGATTTTGTTTAAAAATTGATCTCAAATTTGTAAAGAAGGGAAATTTAATTTTCATAGAATTTTTTCATTTTTGCCCACTAAATAGCTCAGCACAAATGAATGTACCACCTACACACACATACACATATGTATCTATTGATTTGAATATTTTTGACTTCCTTGCTGTCCTTGACAATAGAAGCTTTTCATTTTGGCGACGATTTTTCATGATTTGTGGAAATCTCGTCATTTCAAAAAATGATGAATTAGGTAATTCTTTTTTTCTTAGATTTTAAATGGATATATTTAATAATAAACTTCTTTTTTGTTGCGAAACAATAACGATGATGAATAATATGAAAAAAAATTGTGATGAAAAGAAAAAGAAAATTAGAAATTACGCCTACAAATAAATTTTTTTCTTCTACCTATATCTATAATAATTACGAGAGCTTTTTTTGATCTAAAAGCTTCTCAATCAGCGTGATTATGTCGTTTTCCAAACACAAAAAGAAAACTTTTTATATAGTACATCTTCTTTTCCTGCAAGAAGATGAAAATGCTGTTTAATCTGAGTCTCTTTAAAAAAAACCTTAAAATTCTATTATTTTTTTCTATGATGAAATTAATTTATTCGGCTTGCAATATTTTAATCCTCTAAAATAAATATATATATATTTATATTCAAGTATAATTAAACAAAAAAGAAATGATAACAAATTCTATTAAGGATGAGAAAAAATTAAGAAATTTATACACAGATTAGATGTAAGAATTTTTTTTCTTTGTTTTAAACTATAAAAATTGATGTTAAATTGCCATAAAAGAGAGGAAATGATGTGAATTTTTATGGATTTTTAGAATTGTTCAAATTTATTGTTTCAAAACTACAATTTTTTTCATTGAATTTGTAAGGTTGTTTTACCATTAAAAATTGTATTTTATTAATCTTTGTAGCTTTCTGAATTTGAAAACCATATAAAAGCTTTAAACATTAAACATTTGTAAGGTTCTGAAAACCGTAAAACAGTTTATATTAACATTTGTAAGGTTCCATCAGAACAATTGAATTGTTTTCAAACATTGGTTGAGTCTTGAATAAAACCATTCAACAGCAAAAATTGTAAGGTTCTAAAAATATTCATAATGCTTTAAATAAAAGTGTTCAACAGTTTTTGACTTGACATTTGTAAGGATTTATTAAATAATTCTGTAAATTTCAGTTATTTTTGCTAGAACCTTACAACAGCTAAATTTTTGAAATTAATGTCGTAGAACCCTACAACAGTTTTAAATTTTATTAAAACCTTACAACAGTCGTAAATTTCCTAAAACCCTACAACAGTTCTGATTTTTCTAAAACCTACAACGGTTCTAAATTTTGTTCTAAAACCTTACAACAGTTAAATTTTTTGAAATTAATATCGTAGAACCTTACAACAGTCGAAAATTTCCTAAAACCCTACAACAGTTTTGAATTTCCTAAAACCCTACAACAGTCGTAAATTTTGTTATAAAACCTTACAACAGCTGATAAAAAATTGAACAATTCTAAAACTCCAATAAAAATTCACCTGTATCTTCGAAAATAAAAAAAAAGTGAAAAATGATAATTTCTTTAAGAGTCGTGTCAAGCTTTTTAAATGGATAAACAAAAAAAAAACTCTAAAAAAATCAAAAAATACTTGTAAAGAATTATATTTTGCTTAAAACTTTTACTAATCGGCAACAATTAATTTAATATGAATAATAAAAAAATGAAAATTTATTTAAAGAAAACTGACTCATTGTGTTGTGTATTTGTCATTACGACCGACATTCATTCATTCCAGTTAGATTATCAGCCAAATTGTTTCATCACAAATTATACAAGACGAGAGAAAATTAATCGGTCAATTAATTTAATTAAGAATGAAGTGGTAAGTCGAGAAAGTATAATAAAAAGAGATAGAATCGAAGCCGAGAGATACTTCCGACCGCACTCTGTGATATCAATTTAAATGAGCGAGTAACAAAGTGAGCAACTTTACACAAATGCACACGATGTGTGATATAAGCATGCATTGTTTCGGATATATTAGTATAAACAAAAGATAAAGTTTAACTTATTATTTATGTTTCGTCATATTTCTCCCCCCTTTTTGACTCTCAATTGTTTGCTTTTCGCTCAGTTTTATTTCAAGTTTTAATGTGTTAAGAAGCAATCTACCAAATAAAAGATAATTTAATAGACATGCTCGCGCGTATATTGGCAATACTTCGATCCGCTGAGTGCGCAAAATGTATTGGATGGCTGAAGTTCATCAGCAGCATAGTCATTACGCTGTTTTTAGTGCTTGTCTTAATATTCTTCTCATCAATAGCGGAAACCATTAAGAAAAACATAAACTCTTCCTCAAATACAAGTAAATACCTAATAATACATTTTTGTGTGCCTACTAAATGGCGATAATTTACACTTTCAGAGTTTTATGTGCTTCTTGCGTTATTTATGATCTTTCTCATCGCATATGCTGCATGCTCATTTGTGCTAATCATCGGAACGATTAATGTAAGTTTTCTTACAATTTTTTTGGATCCAACATACTTAATTTCACTTTTATTTTTAGCATGATCGACTCAAAGTTTCCATATTTCTTATCGCGGATGTGATTTTTACAATTATACTGATTTATGGATTTTTCAAGCTGTTTCCTAGCACATTCTTCATAATTATGCTACTTCTACAGCTTATATCTCTCTATTCAGTCATCGAAGTTACACGCTCGTTATTTAATGAATACAGCAGACGACGCGAGATTGAGGAGGAACGGAAGCGAGAGGAACAAGCCAAAGAGTCATTCGAAAATGAAATAAAGCAGTATCAAGCTCGAATTGCGATTGAAGATGAGCAACAAGAGACCAGAAATGGAGAGTAAAAAAAGCTTAATTATACACCAATTAACTCACTTAATTTCGTAATTTTAAAGAAAGTTATTTGTTGATCTCTGGTGCTATACATTACTTCCTCATTTTCTAATTACTATGACCCGAATAGAGCTGTTTTTACCAAAAATGGATGTGAGGTCCAGTTCTACATAATTTTATATTTTAAGTGAATTTACATGATAATGTCTGGAGCTGATAAGCACATACTGTAAATGTTGGATCAAACTTCTTCTGGATGTTAGCCATCTTCCAGAGAAATTAGTTATTTCAATATAAATCTACAATAATTATACTGTAAAGAGCCACTTTTCATCTATTTTCTACATCCACCATTCAATTAATTAATAGAAGCAAATGAATTCTTAGAAATTGTGTCATGATTCATGCCAGAAAATTATATGACATATAAAATGGAATCTCAAAGAGAATCTCGCGGTAAAATATAAATGTATGGTCTACAAATAATCCTATTACAATTAATATCTCTCTTCATGCCAATAAGATTACCAGTTCTAACATCCAGAATAGAACAAATTTAGTTAATTAATCAACTTGTAAATGTATTGAACAATTCGAATAATAAACAAACGATTTTGATACTTTTAATTGCCATATTTCATAAGTTTCTTGCATAATAACTTAATTACAGTTCATTACTGGATCTTTAGTCGATTTTTCCGTTAAAAAATTCAAAATGATTTTTTTTTTTGAATTTACTCCATGAAAATTGTTCACTGAACGCACCCACATTCGAATATTTCAAATTTATTTTGACCGTTAAACTAAGTTGCGTTGTAGACTAGCTGCTCGGAGTGTTTTGATTTGAGCATTAGCTGCTACTATTTATCACTCGTTGACTTTATAAAATCTTAATTAGAATAAGTTAGTAACAAACTGACGTTCGTTTTATGTTTTGCCGCACTTTTCATCCTACTAAATTCAAAACTTTAACCGTTATTTTATTTTTTCCCATATTTTTTACACCCTTTTAACAAAAACTCATATCCTCATACCCTTTCAATCATTTACAAAACAAAAAGCTAAATAAACGAAGAAATTTTGTAATTTCAATATTTTTTGGGTTAATATAATATAATTTGGGTTAATGTTGCTGTAAGTTAAGCAAAATTTTTTAATCCAGAAATATTTTCTTACAGTATCACTAATTTTCATTATAGATTGAATATTATAAGCTTATTATGGAGATGTCAGATAATTGAGGAGAAATTTTCCTGAAAAAAAATCTTTTGAAACCAAATAAAAATTTTAATTCTAAATTCTCTCTATTTTATTTGAAAAAAGTGTTGATTTCTTTAGTCTTACATAAAGAACCAAGCATAATTAAGGTAATAGCATCATCCATGATAGCCAATTAGTGGCGAAAGTTAGAAAAAATATTGGTTGTAAATTCGTAAACAATTTTAATGTCGACTTTGGATGAAGATTTCTCGAGTCAGACAACAATTGGAAGCGAGATATTTTCACAGGACATAGTTAAAACAAGGATCTTTAATCTGACATTTAAAACATGTAGTTTAATTAACATGAAATTTCTTAGTTTTTGAACATTTTTTTCAAATCGGAACCATTGTGGTTCCTTAGAAATCGATATTACTAAGTACAGACAAATCTAGACAATTATTCATCATAATAACATGAAAATAATATAATTAATAAACATATTTGCATGTAACACAATTTAGCATAAACGACCGTCCGAAATTCAAAATTTGAAAATCTAAATTTTTTCACTAAACGCACCCAAATTCGAATTCAAAGCGAAATTCATAGATTAATTAAAATAAGAAAATTGAACGAGAATAAATAAGTTTTTAATTTAAAGATATGTGAAGTGAATTTTAATTTAAGATATGTGAAGAAGTCACGAGAAGAAATCAGATATTTGACCATAAAAGACAGAATTTCTAGTGCGATCAAAAAATAGTGTGAAACGAAAGGAGAAAAAAAAGAAAAGAGGAGTGAAAAAATTGAAATTTCCATCATAAAAAGAAAAGAAAAGTCCTTTGTTATTTAAAAGAAATCACATAATAATCTTGACAAAGTGATTGAGTGAACAGTGTAGTGAGTAAGGCATTTTTAATTTGTACAAGTACCTAAAAATGAGTGGTAGACCTCGAACGACATCATTTGCTGAACAGAATAAACAATCCAATCAGCAACCAGCAGTTTTAGGAATGAAAGTAACAAGTAAGTAACATAATTAGAACTAAATCAGTCATCGATCTGTTTGATAATCGACTCGTAATATCAGAATTTATATGATTTTTTTGTGAACTAAAATTGATCACATTTGAAGTACCACATAGAAAGAAAGAAAAAAAAATTGATGATTGTTGGAAGCAGAAAAAAACGGAACGAGCAATATAACTCTGTGAAAATGGCGGCCGTATAGTATGAAAAAACCTGCTTTTCTCAACTCGCCCGTGCATTAGACATGGATTTTTTGCTGGCAGTGAGTTACGTGCCTGTACTCTGATTTTATTAAAACAATTCTATAACATCCAGTCAGTCCTCTCGTACAGGATAATTAAATTTTTCCATTTCGAATGTATAGCAATGTATGAAAAAAAATAAGTGTATAAGGTTCGGCCTCTTGCCTTATTTCGTCTTAGATTTTTTTTTCTTTCTACATCACTTTAGTTTTTCATTCCCCTTTTTTGCTTTTGTGCTGGCTGCTTAGCAGTGCAACATAAATTATGATTTTTTTTCGCTCTCCAATTTTTTTTTTCTTTTACCTGATACGGCTGCTTAGACTTTCTTAAAAAAACCGTAACAAAGAAATATTTTTTTATTATGCCTTTTAAATGTCGGTCATCGCAAGTTCATAACTCGACTTGGAAAAAGTTAATATTTTTTTTTCGGTGTCTTTGTTTCTGCTGCGAGTATGTGTCACGAAGGCGCTATTTTATCAATTATGTAGTTATGTAAATGTCATTAAAATCGTATTATCAAGATATATGAGGAGTCATTAACTACTGATTTGATTAAATATGTCAATTTTCATCGTAAATCCAATTTTTTTTTTCGTTACCTACGCTAAAATCAACATACACATCGGGAATGTGTAAGCAATTTCAATTAATTGTGCTTCAGTTGCTACCAAATATTGTTATTTCACCTACATTGCAAGTTTTATAATTATTTATTTCGATTCCATTACAGTTTTCTCTAGCTCTATATATATATGCGCTGTACGGTGACCTAACAACCCCAAATACACTTTTATTTCTGTCTATTTTTGTACTTTCTCATTTTCATGTGTCAAAAATAGTTCCTTTTTGCAATAGGAAAATTGAGAACTTTTTTTATCATTAACTATTCTTGAGCACGTCTCCAACCGATTATAGGTCAGTCACAATTCTGTATGCGGAAAGGAAGGAAGAAAAAAAAATTAAATTTCAGTTCAACTTCTTCTTTTTCATTACGGCAACACTCTTTTGTTTCTGATGTGCGTAACAGACATTAATGATGAGCTTCACACAAGCTCATAATGATTACGATCTCTCTTACGGAGAGCAAGAAAAGTTAAAACGCAAAAAAAAGTTTAGCTTGAGATTAAGGCTGTACTGGAATTTTTATTATTGATTGCGGTGATAATGATTAAATTATGTGCTGGAACTATATTGTTTTATATTTTATGTGCGCGTCAAGTACGAGTATTTTGCAAAATTAGTAGATTCTGTTGTGTCTATCTTTCTTCGAATGTCACGTGCGTGTCTCATGGAGAAGAATTTCGAGTCATCATGAGAGAGATTGCTCAAAGAGCTAATAATTGTCTGGACGATGAGAATCTGTAAAATAAAATGTAATTTTTACGACTTGATCATGAACGAAGACCATGAATTTTTCGACAGTGCACATGTGCTCCGTGATTCATCTCACTTAATTTTCATGTGGTTGAGTTACATGACAGTTCATACACAATCTCTTCTTCGAACGTTTTTCAGTCTGATTGATTAAAATTTGTTCATCAAGTGTCTTGAATGATTTAACGTATGTGGATATAGCACTAACCAAAGCTGTTTGAGATCGTACACATGTGCCCATCCTTTTATTGAATTTTCAGTCAATGTATGAGCACAAATGGTCGAATTACATACAATTTTCTACTCAATAAAACATTCTACAGTCTATAACTAAAATTGTCACCATGTCTCGAACTATAAAGTCGACTTTATCCTCAAACGCCATGTCGCCATTTACAAGGATGTCCAGAATCAATTTTATGAAAATGCTCTCGAGACTCTAAAAGGCTATATGATTTTTTTCGCGACATGTCGTCCGACCTAAACTTAGTCTTGAGAAGATATACAGAAAAAAAATATTTCAATCAATAATCTGTTGAGGAAAAAAAAATATAAAATGGAACATTAGAAAAAGCACTTGAAATTTTCGTATAGATTTGATTCGCAGTAATCTCTCATATATTGAAGAATTGTTGGGATGGGATTATGGATCGGCAATGTTTAAACAATCCAGACGAGAAGAATTTGAATAATTGAAATGTTTTGTAAAATGTCTTCTTTAAATGCTCAGGAATTTTGTTGCATGATTTATTTGATTATGATGAAAACAAGCTTGTACAATACGAATCGATTTGAAGCCATAAAAAGCTTGTTCATGTGGAAAAGGACTTTGTCATTGTCGAAATGTATCCACCCACGTTTTAGTTTGATAAATCTAATGATGATTAAGGATGGGTGGAAAGTGCTGAATTAATTGAAACTATCAGAATGTAGATCTTGAGGACATTTACATTCTCATGCCAAAAGTATGACAAAAGCCAGTCAGTCTCGAGATTTCTCATGTCTATCTTTAAGAAAACTTCAGAGTTTGAAATTTAACGGTCGTAAAATATTTGAATTAAGTAACTCATAAAATATTAATTTGAAAATTAACGGACATTTTTAGAAATAACGGTTTTACGTCAGCAAGCGTCCTTTCTCTAAAATAACATTGCGATAAAATCTAGACAAAGGCTCATGTGCCATACATGACTAATAACATGCATGAACAAAGTAAAGTAAAAAAACGAAAAATATTTCCCGTACTTATTAATTTTGTGTAAATAAACTTGAAAATGATAAAGGATCATCATCAGCTGTATAATTTAAAATTAACTGAATTCATTCAAAAAACGAGACAGCGAGGAGAGGAGGTGAAACCATAAACAACATGAGTTCTCGTGCACTATAAATATACGACGCTCTTGCATTTTCAATCATTTCCACACACTGTATACATCATCACACAAGCTTGAGTTGAGGGAAGCATAGAATTTATGTACACAACGAAAATTACAATATAATGATGCTTTTCCAGCTAAGTCAATGGAAGAAGCAAGAAACAATTTTCTTTTTTCATTTTTTTGTATTAATTCTATTTCTTTTTATATTTTTAGATTATGATATTCCTTATTTCTTGTTTCCATGTTGCTTGATTTCTATCACAATAAGTACATGGAATTTGTCCTGTGACACAAAAGAAATGTCAATTGTAAGCGTTTTTCATTTTTTGACGAATAAATGGTTTGGGCTACTTATTCAGCAAATAAATGCGACTATTGTTGATGGAATGACTGTATAATACTGACAAGGCAATTCTTAAAGATTCCGGGGATTAATTGAACTCGTCTGTAGGCAATATTGAATCAATATATCAATTTCAAAAAAATCTACGGAACAGCTAATCAAGAAGCTCACAATTTATTTCCCCGTTTTCAATGCGGCACCGACAGAGATTATCTTTAATAAAGCTATTAAGAAGAAAATAGTTTTCAATAACAACAGCATTACACATTAACTTGCACTCACGCTCAGCGATTATATTTCCTATATTTACCACAACATATACAGCTGGTAAAGTTGTGCTCCAATTTTTTTTCACAAAGAAATATTTAAATCGTTCGCAAGTGATGTCTATTAAGAAAATATCATTACTGTCACACTTTTCTACCAGTTAAAATTTAATTACTCAAGACACACTGCTTTAAATCATCCAACATAATAATTTTGGACGTCATAAATGGCTTCTGTAGTATGTCACGTAACTCCTCCAAATTAAGCTTTTTAGAGCTTTTTGATTTTTATTTCAAATCTTCTGACCGTTATTTTTCAAATATTTTTTGACCGTTATTTTTCAAATATTTTCTGGCCGTTATTTTTCAAATTTTTTCTGACCGTTATTTTTCAAATATTTTCTAACCGTTAATCATGAATTTTTTTGGGCTTTATTTTCTGCTGGGAAAATATTAGACGTCAATAAGTGAATGACCCTCCATAATGTTTTTATATTATACATATGATGCAATGTATTATTTGCATTAATATTATCTTTAAATGTGGTAATTTAGAGTTGCAACGAAGCTTTTTTTTCTTTATTTTTAACAAATTTTCATATTGCGTCATCATAATTATAGTCATTATCGTCATCATCATCGCTCAAAGAAGAGAAAAAACCGCATTTTACAGTGAATGTGTTTATAAATATAGCTGATAATGGATTACAGAAAATAAGAGATTTGAGAAATAGAAGAAAAAAACTCCTCAAGCTTGTCTTCTTAATAAAAGGGAATGAATGAGTGATAAATCCTTGAAGAATCATAAAAATGTATGAGCGAGTATATTCTCAACGAATATTTATTTTTCCTTATCCTTCTTCAGTCGCTCATCTTTTGTCATCATTCAAAGTTGCTCAAGTTTTGATGAATAT
This sequence comes from Chironomus tentans, assembly GCA_963573255.1. Taxonomy (NCBI): domain Eukaryota; kingdom Metazoa; phylum Arthropoda; class Insecta; order Diptera; family Chironomidae; genus Chironomus; species Chironomus tentans. Next base: position 9,440,868 of record OY754303.1, read on the forward strand.
ACGGCACGATAAGCATCAAGCAAGATTCTCAATTACAATAAAGGACTCAAAAGAGCTTTTTTCAAAGCGATTTCACTTTCAATTGAACACATTGAATTCAATTTAAAATGCACAAAAAAAGAAGAGATAAAAAAAATTAAGAGAGACTTGCTCAAAACTAAGATGCACTGGTATATATGTAATTAAAAGTAAAATATAATTTAATTGTGTCTTTGTGTCGTCTCCGTTCAGTGCGATGATAGATCTTAATTAAATTTAGAAAGCGAATAGATGAAGAAGTTATAGGATATAAAAAAAAATTTAAGAATTTCGCAGTAACAAAAGTGTCAAGCAAGTTGAAGACGGAACGAAAAAAAAAATTGATAATAAAGCAGTAAGAAAGAAAAAAATTCTTATCAACACATGGTGTGCGTGTATAAATGAGCAAGTAGGAAGAAAAACCCGAATATCATTATCACTATAAGTTAAAAGAAATTACATATTCAAGTGCAGAAGACGAAGAGTCAATTTGTGATTAATGTCAAGTGCTAAAAAGAAATCAATACGAGAAGCTCGTCTCGAGAAAATCGAAGCGATACTTGAGGCTCATGAGAAAAGTATGTGGTTACTGATTTTTTGTGTGTTGTATTTAACCTATTTCATTCTCATTTACTTCTTTTTATTTTATCTAGCATATAAAAATGTTTAAATTTATCCTGCCACTTACTGCCTACTTCCGTACTTTATCAGTACATAATTTTAAACTTTTTATTTATGCATTTATAAGTGTATGAAAGTAGAGTAGAGTAGAAAAAGGAAGAATGCAAGTTATGTGTCTTTAACCTTGACAAAAATGAAAAAAAATCAAGAGAAAAAAATTGAAACTACTTGAAAAAGTGAGAATTCTAAAAATATAAATCAATACAAAAAAAATTAAACTAGTGTAAAAGTGGTTGCTGCGTTCCTTATTGGATGACTAGCGCATTTTCCCTTTCATTTTTATTTACTTGAAGTACTTTATTAAGTTGTAAAATAAGTTTGTAAATTATAAAATCAAATGACCTGCCTTAAGATTTTATAAAGTGGCGTGTGCTTAAAGGGGGTTCACTTATTAGGGGATCTGAGATTTTGTAAAAAAAAAGATATTTCTTCTATGGGTAATTTGTTTCTAGATTATTTTCAAGAAAGTTCAAATTGACCATCAGGGGTCGGTTGCTTGGTATACCCTAGGGTATAGCTAGTTATTCAGTAGCCTCAGTAACCAAGGGTCGCTATTTGCTTACTGAAAGGTAGTTGAAGTTAACTTTTAACGATTTTTGTTCCTTACTGGAGTAGTGTGGGTGTGTTATACACAAGTGTAACCCCAGTTGTATGGCCTAAGGATAACCCTAGTGTTATACACTAGCGTGAATGAGGTATACACTAGTTGTGACCCCAGGGGTCTAGGGTAATCCAAGGGGTATGGTCTAGGGTAACCCCAGGTGTATGACTTAGAGTATACCGAACAACCAGTCCCAGGAATGTAGCCACAAATTGTTTGACGTTGGGGTTTATTTTTTGCCCCTAGAATTAAAGAAATTTTTCAAAAAGATGTTTTGACCCCAAAAATCCTCCTCTGGTTTGCACCCCTGTTGACAACTTTTGACGGTCATGACGTCAAGTTCCTAAAAAACTGGTCGTTCATAATTAACGTCAATAGGACTTTGAACCCCCATTTTCAATTTATGCTAAAAAATTTGACCACAATTTAAGACATTTTTGCTCAACAACACCCCTCCCGCCCCTTTAAGCATTAGACGTCATTAGCAAACGATCCCCCAGTGAAACAGCAAATTTTATTATGAATATATTTCCTTGCATAACATGCATAGTCAGACAACAAAACTAAGCAATAAAAATTGTCTAGTTCAAGGAAAAAAAGTCGCTAGAAGATATGCAGTACATAAAGTACATATTGTGAATCTCCTGACTTCCACTGTAATTTGTAATTCAGTCTTTTATTATACTGGTTGCTTAAATATTTCTTCGCGCTACTTCTTTATTTATAAATGCATGATTTATTGTCCTCTGACGTGAATACTTATTTACTTATTATATTCTATTAATATTTCCTTCAATAATCTCTGCTATACATTTTATATATTTGTGGAAAATTGTATATACAATGTATGTTATTGTTTTTCAATTAATGTCTAATCTATACTTTATATTCTTTATGTCGACACTTTATGTACTATAAAGTGATTGATAAGATTATAGCAGTTCAGTTATTAGATTCTTTTTTTGTTGTTGCTTCCCATATACAGTAATGTCTGTAAAGCAACCTGTTTATATGACAAATTTCCTTTTTTTCTGTGGACAAAGACGACGACAAAAGGGGAAAAATATATTTATCCGACAATCGAGTCCGACTTTGTCTTCGTGTCATTAACATTGAGTAATAAAAAATATTAACCTCATGCAAGGTAACACACAGAACATAAGGCAGTGTATGCAATGACAATAATTTTTTTTTGTCTCATTCAAATTTGCATCAACAATGAATAATTTCCTTAGTTTCTGTATTCCTGTAAATACGATGACTTAGAAACACTACAAATAACTGAGAAGATGAATTAAATCGATGTCAGAGCTTTAAACAAACATCATCAAATGAATTCGTTGCCAAGTGCACTTAAAACAAGACAAAAATACATAAATTTGTTTGATTTGATTTCTCTTCGCATTGAAACAGCTGATTTATTAACTGCTTGCTATTGCCCCACGCTGTTTAATCATTAAATTCATTCATTTAAGTTTTCCACACTTGCTGCTGTTTATAATGATGAAAATGCCCGCCTTTATTAAACTACAAATTGGACGATTTAAATTAGTTTTCTTACAATATCTCCTATTTTAATATAGAAATCGACAATTATAGTCAGTATTTACATATTATAATGCATTTATTATTCAAAAATGTTTGATCTAGAAATTTTAATTCGGGACACAGATTGAAAACAAAATTGTTGTGAGTCAGTGGCACAAGTGATAAATAAGAAACGAAAGAAAAAAATAATAGAAGAAATGGTGAGAGAGCAAGAAAGAGAGAGAAAAAAAAGTCATGTGCCATTTTTATTTTTAGACGATTACACTGTTTGCTTAAGAAATTTTCGTACCAAGTATGCGGAGCTTTTTTTCTCTTTGTTGTTGTTAGTGCAAATTGAAAGCTGGATGTGATGTCTCTTAAAGTTCATGGAAAATTGGGGGATGTATTTAGAAGCGCTGTGAGCTGAAGAAACTTGGTGGCGTAGTGGTTAATTACTTACCACCGACACAGCGATGGTATGGGCGTAACCAGAGGGGGTCCGGATTTTGAAACTCAGTATAAATGGAACCCATTTGAAAAACTAATGGTTTCTTCAAATTGACTACACCCAATTAACTATAAGTCAAAATAAACTTTGAAAAAAGTTGATACAATCTTCTTGAAAAATAAGTTTGAAAATTCCATACCCCCCCCCCCCTCTGGGTACGCCCATGGATCATGGATTCGATACTCATCCGAGGACATTTTTCTCTTGTCCTTTCTGAATAATATGAACTGGAAATGAAGCTCACAGCCTTCCTTTGTAGGCTACATGCAGAAATGTCATCAAAGGAAGTGATTCGGATCCACTATAAAGTGTAGGTCTAACTTGAGTGCGGTGGCTTGGCGAATACTTACTCCTTAAACAATCATAAGCCTCGAAATGCAGCTATGGAGTTATGGATCTTCTAGATCTGAACAGCTAAAGTTTATTATTTGTATTCAGAAGCAGAACGGATTCTAATTGATTAGGAAAAGATATAACTTTTGTAGCGGTCAATTCTAATCAAGTTAGTTACTAATAATTGGATTTTGCTGGCAGACGGCGACATTTTTATCAGGAATTTCACTTTTTCTATATTAATTGAGTTTCTTTGAATTGGGAATTAATTATTTGACCGATAAGAGAAATAGCGATAAATTCAGCACAGCTGATACTGAATTATATATTCGAGAATTTCACGTAGTTTCCAAAAAAGCCATTTAATTTAATGATTCAAGATTCCTGCTCATGCAATCCTATCAAATTATATGTCTTGCCTACAATTTTCAAAAAATAAATATTTTGGCAAACTTTTCTTGAGCAATTTCACCCCTGTTCTTGCTGTGCTTATACACAATATTGAGGTTTTGGAATAAGAAACGAATATTTTCTCCCACATTCATTCATTTATCCATTCGTATATCGATATAGATAATTTATTCAAGGTAAATTGAAGGAAATTTCTTTTTCCTCTTTATTCTATTGTGTAATGTTATCCAACTCGAAACGAATATCACCATTGAATATTGAATGGATATATGATAGATGGATTTGTGAAGCTAGAATCAGAATACATCTGTTAAGGATTAACTGTATGAAAAGGGTAGTAAAATAGAAAAAGTCATTCGATGGTTAGTCGACAGAAAAGCTCGAGAGTATAAAGGGGGCTGTTCATAAATGACGTCTATCAGAAAGTAGATCGACTTGGGTTTTGTATGGAAGAGCTGACTCTACTTCGTAAAAAATTCATGTCGACTTTGGGTTCTGGATTTTGGATTTACTGTCATTAAATATTAATGGTTATGAAAAACTTCTACAAAGCTTTAAGTCGAGTCAAGATCAAAGGTACCGAGCTGATCAACTGACTTGATCATTTTGATCAGTTCCGCATCCTTGTTCAAGTCAATTTAGTTATTTTCGAGTTGATTTGTCTTAGTTTCTTACATCAAGTCCATTAGACTCTTTCAAGACTGTTTGAGTCGACTTAAATAGTATCAAATTCGAGTGTAAACCAAGCAAGTCATCCCTAATGACTGCCATACCTTCATACTCCCTTAAATGCCGTACATCATAAAATAAACGACCCCAAAAAAAGATTTTTCTCACATTTTATGTTATTACAGAAAGAAAAATCCTTTCTCTAACTTGACTGTATGTTATTATTGTTGGACTACAAAAGGCAAATTCATTCATCATATCGTCTATTTTTTTTCTTATTTTCTTTCCAATGGAATCGTTATTTATCAGTCTAAAAATAAAATTTTTCTATTTCATTAATTGTTTTTCCACTTTTTCTTCGTCAAAAAATAAATAAATAAAATGAAATAGATAAAAAGGCACTGCTGAACTTTTCTGTATCTCATCTTTATGGGATAGTAAAAACATAGCGGAAAATGAAAAGTAATAAGAAGAAATGTGGAAAATGTCCAAGTAAATCTTTTCAATTTGTGCTGAAAACGAAGAATTTAAAGATGAAAAATAGACACTAATTGGTGAAAGACAAAAGTATTTTGAATCCATAGAAACGCTCATTGTTATCTTCTTTATCCACACTCAAAAATATAGAATTTGCAAGTAAACAGCTTTTTTTCTTTGTGCTGAATTTCCTTTCAATTACACAGACAGTTTACTGACTACTCGAAAATATTAATTCACATAAAAACCTTTGTTCGTGCTTTAAAAGTTCTGTGGCAGTGCTCGAATGGTGCTGCAATTTTTATGCTGAATGTAATAAAAAATATGAAATTATTTTATAAAATATACAAAAAATTTGTTTGGCATTTTTCTGTACAAACATAAATTTCCGTGGATTTAGGTGCTTTCTATCTGATCAGTTGTGTAATACCTGTGCTCAGGTCTATTGACTCAGTCGTGGCTTAAAGATTATTTCTAAAAATTCTGTTTTGACCTGAATACGCTCTGAACATATTTTGTAGCTGTATCTACAGCCCGAGCGGCACAACTAAGTCGTCAGTACAACTCCATGTCACAGTGTTAATGGTAGCGTACCCAGAAACTTTTTTAGGGGTGTCCAAATTTTATTTTCTTCCTAATGTTCATGGCTTCGTACTAGTTGCTAATTTTAACGGTTCATGATATGATTTTTTCAAGGGGAAAGGGTCCGGACCCCATTGGGGTACGCATGTAAAAAATTTCCATTTTTCGAGGGGGGGAGGGTGGGGGTCCGGACCACATCGGAACCCACCACCCCCCCCCCCCCCTTTGATACGCCCATGACGTTTTTCTGACGACAAAAATAGAAATTTGCATTGGGTCGCCGCTCGGCTACTTTAGTGCCAATAAACCAATTTAAATCTTCATAAGCCGAACCGCTAAGAACTCAGTAAATCCACTTGATACTTTGTACATATTCACTAATTGTAATCTAGGTCAATAGTCACGCGCTGGTAAGAAGAAGATAGCTCTTTTTTTATAGAGAACCTCTTTTGTCCATACCGAAGCATAAACTGCTAATGTAAACGAAAATCAATAAAAAGCAAATAAAAATATCTAATGTCATTCATTCCTAGAAGCTAGAAGTATGAAAAAATATTTTTAGCCTTTCACTATCGTCTAATGCACTACACGTGCTTGTTTCGGTAGAATTTTTTTTATGATCACATCACGCAAAGTAGCAACGATGACTCGCATTCAATTATTTATGATGAAAAATATAATTTTTTTTTCTATCCTTAAGCCTCCAATTTTTCTCCTGCTGTACTTCTTTCATCTCACTGCTGTGTCATAAATATCATTCATGAAATTTCACTCCAAGGACAGGGTAATTTTTTTTATTCAGCTTATAAACATTTTTATACACAACGGCATTTACGTTGCTTGCTCTTTTCAAATTTTTTGCGTACAGTCGCATCACGAGTACTTATTTCTTTGCCAACTTTGCCGTACATATATTAAAATTGAAAATATGAAAATGTTCCTTCCTGTGTCTTCCTTCGCTTGCTGTTTTCTTAAAGGGCAACATTGAAAAGTGCTGAAAAAGTGAAATTTAATATGAACAAAAAAATATATAAATTTTTTTCACATCTTGCTCATCATAATATATTTCGTCGTGTACACATTTATTCCTCCTTCCTTTTGTTGTTTACATTGCGTAAAAAAATATAAAGTAAGAAAAATTCTTTTGCTTTATTTATACACATTAGAATACGAGTGAAAAAAGGGGGGTACAGTAACATCAAATGAGTTAAATGTAGGAAAGAAAAAAAAACAATCATCAGTATGCACATGATAGCATGAAATGCCACGTGTGTGGTGAAACAACTATAATAAACATTTATGTGAGATGAGAATTGAATGAAAAATAAAAATTGAAATAAAAAATTTCCGTAAGGGGTCATTCATAAATGACGTCTAACATTTATGTGTGGGGGTCTAGAAAAATTTTTGTATGAAATTTCCATCTCTCCTTTAAAGCTTCTTCTTAAAATAATAACTCCAGCCTTTATTTCGGGCGATAAATTAATTAAATTCAGGATTTTTAAAATCTTGTCCAAGAAAGAAAATGAACGAGCCTAAAGATCACTTTAAAAAATTCAAATTCTAGAAAACCGTTAAAATTTTAATATTTTCTAGCCGCTAAAATTCAAATTTTAGAAAACAGCTAAAATTCAAATTTTAGAAAACCGTTAAAATTTAAATATTTTCCAGTCGTTAAAATTAAATTCTTTAATTTCTGTTGTGATTCCTAAACGTCAAGGTATTAGACAGATCTCGTTCAAACATCATTTATAAACGACCCCCAACTGTTTTTATTTTAAATTCTAGTTTAAATAAAGTTTAACTGTTTATGAGGGTACAGAATGAATTTTGAGCACTTTTATCAATTGCTGCCTTGTTATTCGGAAGTTTTTAAACATTTTTTGGGAATTGTCTGCTATGAAAATCATTTTTAATGCACAGACAATTTATAAAAGTGCGTTTAGAATGAAAACTTTGTTGTTATTTCCCATTTTTTAACAACTTCGCAATGGATAAATGAAAATGTACGAAAAGGTGGAGTGAGGATTGACAATTTGAAGCATAAATATTTAAAGCATAATGCACAAAGGTTGCTAAGCTCAGTTTGAATGGAAATTCCTCATGTTGTCTATTGTTAAAAGGCTTCTATCTGCAGTGTTGTTATTCCTGAATAAGCAGCAACAACAACGGCACTTTTGTACAATGTATTGCTTCGTTGATGAAGGGTGGAAGCGATTATGATTCATTTATACTTTTACAAAACATTTTTGCATAGTTTAAAGCAATTATTCCTCCCTACTTCCATCGCTTTCATTGCCAAAAAATATGCGCACACTACTTTTGTTCTGTTCATAAACTTTATTGTCCTTCTGAATTTACAAATTGATTCATATTAGTTTTTATTATGTGCATATATAAAAGAAGAACGGGCTGCAATTTGTGTGAGAGGAAAACACAAAACAAAAAAAAAGTTTTTATATTTGGAATGACTCAGAAGCGTTCAAAACTTGACCTAACCCAATTATATGAATGAACGGAAATTTTCTCTCGCTCTGCATTTTCTGTAACTGCGTAGAAAAAGATTTTTCCCTCCCTCTGTTGCTTTTTTGGAAGCAAAGGAAAGGAAAAAGTATATCTCGTGATTCCGTCTCATATCGCTGTGAAGTTATCGCACATACATGACAATAAAAATATTATTATTTTGTACTGTACGAATGTGACAATAGTTGGATGTTATATGTCACCTTCCATGAATTCATTTTTATATTATTATTTTTTTTATGATAAAATCGATCAATTTTCATTCATTCTGTCATAGTCTCTTTCGTGATGTGTCACTCAATTATTGGGTCTAGTAATTTTATAAAGTTAATCAGCTGAAAAAAAAGATTCATGCACAGAAAATAGGGAAATGGAATTTCAAGAAGCATGCGGAAAATTCTTCGTCTTTAAATAAATGAAGGCAAGGAAAATCGATAGTTTTTTTCTGCTGTGCTGCTCTGTGAACTTTATTTCATGAATATCTCACATATTTCAAATTTTAAATATTATTTCAAAGTAATTTCCATTTTCTATAGCTGATAAAAGGGAGAAAAAGTCATGAAACTTTCAGCTGTGCGAATGGAAGTAGAATGAATTTGAATTTCCTGAATATAAATTTTTTTCTCATCTTAGACACAATTTTTCAAAAACCTCTCAAATGTGCTTAGCCAAGACACATTATACTAACACAAATGCAGCTGTAAAAAGCTGTTTGTTTGTGTAGCCGAAAAGAATGCAAAACATTCCTTCACATTATCATTTTCACTGTGGAAAATTTATGAAACGTAAAATGAGAATTATAAGAAGGAATAATCTCATGTGATCTCAATTGATTTACAATATCAATTTGTTCATTTAACACAATTTTTTTATTTTTATCTGAAGATATTTTTGTCCTCTTTGGAGTTTATTTGCACTGCAAACATGTTAAATGAATGTCATGTATACAAATATGAATTTTGGAACCGCTTTGTTAAATAATTCTTAGACTTGTTTATTTCACATGACCATTGCGTTCTGTCGGACTTAAGTCACGATTTAATTAGAGCAATTCTATTTTTAGGCTGATGCTAATTTGCTTAAAGATACAATGAATAAATTTACACTATTTGAGAGAATATTCATTAAGTCATGATTATATTTGACATTACACAAACTTTATGACTTGACATTTATTATATTTGAGATAGCTTAGTGCTGTAAATTTATACAGCCTGTTTTATCACCAGACAAAAAAAATGATAAAGTTTTAGCAACGTAAGTAACCAACTGAGATAGATTATTGCATGAAATTATCACATTTTCCTCATCTTCTCATACCCAAAAGGCATTCACACGTAGAAAGTAAAGTTTTCGTAACTTTAATACCGGCAGGATACGATGTGACAGAAGCAGACATAAGTCATAAAATGGAAATTAATTTACCTCCTTTAGACAGAAGCTTACGGCAGCCAGAGAATTTAATTATTTATTTTGCCTTCCTCATTCTAACTATTCCTACAACTCTAGAATTTTCACGTTTACGACAAAATTGGATTTCCATTTGAAAATTCTGTAATCATCTCTTAAAATTTCCATCTTCTCATGATACGCATGAAGCTTTATGAGCTATTGGAATAACTTATCATCATATACATAAATTTAATGACAGCTTCTACAGGAAAAATGGCATTAAAGCTTATAATAAAATATGTGAATATGAAAGTGAAAAATTATTTCCTTTAATTTTTTTTGCGAGAAGAAGCAAAATTTAATCAGATTTTAATGATAAATTAGACCGTGCTTCCTTGTTCCGCGTGAAAAAATTTATTCTACTAAAGTGAAAATTCTTTAAAGATTTCAATTTAGAACAGATTTAAATTTCAACTTTTCTACAGAAAATCTGAGTCTGATTTAAGCTCTGGACTGGATTTCTCGGTCTAACCCTACCCCAGGTGTAGGGGTACCATTTAGGGTTCTAAGACAGGGTATACCAAGGGCCTGACGTAGGGGTACACCGAGAAACCCAGCCCTGGATTACCATTTTGAGTCTCAGATAATTCAAAGTCCTTCTCAGTGGTTACTTCATATATAGGCTATAATGGTCAGATGGTTTTTCAGAAGACTGTCCTCTGATTTTTTTGCGATTTTGGCAAATTTCTTCTATTTTTGACCAAAAAATACCCAAAATTAGGTACATTTTACCCTAAATTAGCTTAATTTGGTTAAACTTAAGGAATGTCCTCTATTTTTCTGGAAAAATTTCAACTACTCTATTCATAGCTTCCAATTTGAACAGTCAGAATTGTATTCAACTACTGCCGATTCTGGATGAATCTATAAACTCTTCCATAGTTCATCCAATTTAAAAGCTTGTAAAATTTGATTATTTACATTAAAACAAACCATCCATGAAAAGATAATTGAATTTTGCCTTTTTCAAAGCCTTTAAGCGCTCCAACGTTTCCTATAATTCGATTTACATTTCCAGTTTATGAAATATTAAATACGCAAAACTGAACATTCAACCGAAACATCAAAAAATAATGAATTTGCAAAAATTCTTTCATTTGGAACTAGCAGTGAAGCTGTAATTTTTAAATATTTTAAAGGCTAAGGCTAAGAAGAAATCCCAAATGAGCATCGTGAACTTGAATATTTAGAACATTTAGTTTTGTTGGTGTATTATTGATTATCAATTTGCCAAACATCAGTTCCATCTCGATGTAAGTGAATAAAAATGAGGAAATTCTCATTTCATACACATTTGTACCCAATTATATCCTAATTATAATCAAAAAGCTGAGCTGTGTCTCGTGTCTATAAAATAAAATTGAATTTTAATTCGACAATTTTATTTTTCCATCTCCATGTGTCATTCTGATTGGGCTTGAATGACTTTAAATGTAAAAAAAGAATTATTGAAAATTGAATTTCTCGTCTCTGAGGTGGAAGAGATCCAAAAATATGTATTGAATATGCACACTTGAACTAACCTTGTCAATTATTTGTTTATTTGAATGTCCATCGTTGCATTGGTGCTGACCATGAATATGCAATTTCATCTATCCATTAATTATGATGTCATGTGTTCATGCAAACTTGTCGTATGTTTCCATTATTATAATAAAATGCATGCCTCCTCTAAATACTCATATGATCGTTATTTTTCATACATGTTGAATGAGAGGCGTATCCAGGAGTTTTTTTCGGACGTGTTTAAATTTTTTTGTAAGGATTGAATTGTTTTTGGAGGGTTGTGAGACATTTTTCCTTTAAAAACCCTCCCGAGCAGCACAACGTGGCCAACAAGGCACTAACTCATCGGCAACATGTCAGAGAGACATAAAGGTGCACTGTTGGTGCCGTGACGGTTGTCTGATGCCAAAAAAAGTCTAATTATTTTGATTAGTTTCTACGTCCCTGCCTGGATACGCCTCTGTTCCCAACTAATATCATGCATGGTGACTATCACAGCCGTAAATATGTTCATTATAATAAAAGCTCATTATTTGCATAAACCTTTTGCCCATTTCTATTAATTATGCTTTTATTTTTTCTCATTTCTATTTTAAAAAAACCTTATTTGCATGAATTACTTTTTTGCTATTCATTTACTCATGGCTAAGTGCTTGGAACGGTGAAACCAAAATCTAATCAAATACGCGGCAGTGGTGCTCGAAAAGAATCTCCTTATGATTTCCTTGGTAGAAATGTTATCATACACCAAATGCCTGACGGTAAAATCGGTAAGATATGGTGTTATAAAAAGACATCCTTGTTATTCTGTTGCTATATTGACATACTGTTTGTTTACGTGTTTTATCATCATCATCACTGTATACTTATATTTTTTTTATATGACATCCTTTATACATACATTTAATGAATAGATAGCGAACATCAATGGCTATAAATTGAGGTAGCAAGTAGCAACGATATAAATTGCACACTTGATAAAAGCTTTCGATCAATTTCAATGTAATATAAAGTTCTATCGGTTCATTACTCTAATGAAAAGCACACTCTATGAAATTGTTTATCGATTTAGAGGAAGGAGTTGAGGATAACATGGAATACGTCAAGTTTTCAAATGTTTAGACTCAAGAAGGGTTTTAAGGAATTCCAATAATCTTCACATCAATCTACACTAATAAGAATTGTCCAAAATAGTTAATTGCAAAATGTGATTATTTATTTTCCGAAGTTCTGATTAAATTCTGATCATGTATAATAAGTTTATAAATTGATTAAATCTTAAAATGTGTGCTGCTACGTCGTTCGAATTTAGAATGGCTTATAGATGCAAGTTTCTGTATAAGGATCATAAATTCTTCCACGGGGACAAAGCACTTGGTATGCAGTTCCACCGCGACATTCGTAATATCTCGTATTATCAGATACAAAAGGTGCTCTGAGCATGTCTCTTGTGCATTGAACTTCACAGAATGGTGATGCAGTGTTTGTAAGACTGTAAGAGTTGATTGAAAGTCCAGGTGGGCAGCTATAAATGTACTTTGGTCTGCCATTTAAGCAGTAAACAGCCATTGTTCCGCTACTTCCTGAATAACTTAATGGAACCCATTCGGCGGCAACAAATGTTGAGCATTTTGGAACGACACAAGTTCCCTTTGGTGCACAGTTGTAGCCTCCCTTTCCTTCAGCACTGAATGGATATCCAGAATTGCAAGCATATTGTTGTGGAACTAATCTCTTCAAGCTTGCATCATAGTCACAGTAGTAGTATGTCAAGCAATCGTACAAGTCTGGGAAATATCCAATTCCAGGGCATTTGTAGTTCAAGCTCGTTTCACATGTTCTTTCAGGGAAAGCTACGTGATATAATTTAATTTTTAAAAATTCATCCAGCACTGCTTAAAAAATTATTGAACTTTACCTGTACACTTGCCAAATCCAGTATTTCCTGTGCAATAAGGTGTTGGTTCTGCACATGCGACTGGTTCAGTATATCCATACAAATCAGTACAAGTCTAGAAATATTGAAATGAATTTTATTTCAAAGTCAAATGACTTTTGTTTTCGTGACTTACAAACACTTTGCCACCTGTACTGCATGCGTTGGAGTCAATACAGTAGCTAGTGCCTGGTGGTGATGTTTTGCAAGTATCAGCTGGATTTCCAGCATAATAATATCTGCCACTACGACCTCCCGTTGAATTAGTTGGTTGATCAACTTTGGTTCCTTTTAAAAATCCATTATGATCGTCTGCAGTTGTGACTGACAGAACTGCCAATAGTACCTTTTGGAATTAAATATTAAGCACTGGATATGAGAATAATTTTAATCATTCTTACCACCCCAATGAATAATTTCATATTTGTATCTTTGTCCTCCTTTTTAATTTCACTTCAAGATGTTACTATTGAATGAGCTGTAGTTTTTCGTGGAAGCACTTAAATAGTTAGTTCTAGTTCCATAAACACACTACATGTGTTTATTGTAAAGTTTGCAAATATTTGATACAATTAAAGTAATGCGTAAAGAATGATATCTTAACATAACTGTCCTTGGGATAAGAACGAAGATGTTGCCAAGTACACGTGTGTCAGACATTAGATCTTTAGACGGTCCTTTACTTAATGTAAGAGACACAAAATTTAATTAAAATGACAAAGCTTCGAAATCCCTGAACAACCTTGTCGCTCTCTTATCTATCTCTAGTTTTGATTAAATTATTGCATGCAGATAATTTCATTACGAAAATAGCAAAATATTTTGCTCATAAAAAGTTATGTCACAGAACATGGAGCGGAGAGATGATTCTGATTAAATAAATTGTTAAATAAGTTTTTCTTGGAAAAGTGTACCTAAAGTTAACAGCGTGTTACATTTTCCATCATTCGCTCGGATGATTTATTAAGTTTCTAATTCTGTACGAGACATTTTAGTGCTTATGAGGACATTGGAAGCCGTATACCTTAACTTATATCTTCTACATTAGTCTGCCATCATTTATTGATAAACATCACGAAGGCAAAGTTCCGAAAACATTTTCTTTACAACTATTTTTTATTGGATCTTTTAAAGCTTCATAAAAGTGTGTTTCTGTCTGGAATTGTTAATAGCTGTCGAGTAACATAAAAAGTTTTGTCAATAAATAATTAAACATTTTGTACAGGATGAATAAATTAGTAATTTTCGGAGCTGCTCATGCCATAAATATCTACCCTTAAAAATTCACCAGGAAATTACAAAATTATTAAATAACCGGGAAAAAAATTAAATGTAGGCTTGCAAAAAATGTCAAGTAACTGTTCTCACAGACACGACTCAACATGATTTGCCCATTTTAAAACAGCTATTTGAAATATTAAGGATTTATTTCATGCTATTACGTAAAATTCAAATATGTTACGTAATATATATTTTTTTGTTAGTAAAAAAGATCTTGTTGACCTTGGCAGCTGCAAGAAACGAATGCAAAGATCAGAAGTTTCGGAAATTAGTATTTCTGTTATTTCAGAACAAAACTTAAATTTATTAATGTGTGGCTAATTCTTCCGGAATTCTAAGCGTCAAATTGTATCCAAATTCAAGGAACAAAAAGGTCGTTGGAAGCATTAAGACACCAGCCAGTGTCGTGCATTGAAATATTATTGATTATCCTCATCATTTTTACTGTCGTTGTAGTTCTTTTAATTATGTATAAATGAGAATTCCAACAAGTGTAATTAATTGCCGCAATAAAAATTGAGATTGTTATCAATCCATAGAAAATCGATCGGACGGAACCTTATCAAAATATCTATATTTGTAGATAAAATTTTATTGCAAATATTTCGCAAGAAATCAATTAAATAACAACAGACTCATTCAGAAATTGTTTTTTTCTGCTTTGAAGTTTCACAAACATGATCGCAGAGGCTTGAAATAAAAAAAAATAAACAAAAAATCATTGGAATGCATGGGGGCTTGTAAATTGCGAATATATGAACAGAAGAAACGGAGAGCTGAAAAAAAATATAACGACGTAGTCAATCGTGACCGACTAAAGTGCATTTTTCTTCGTACAGAAAATAAAGTTCAAAAAATTTGAAATTAACGGTCAGAAAATATTTGAAAAATAACGAACAAAAAATATTTGAATAATAACGGTTGAATTTAAAATATTTGAAAAATAACGGTTGAATTTAAATTATTTGAAAAATAACGGTTGAATTTAAATTATTTGAAAAATAACGGTTGAATTTAAAATAACTGTCAAAAATCTTATCTGGACAGACACAGACAAATTGTCTTTTCCCTTTCGAAAATTGCACTAAAAATTAAAAGCAAAGTTATTTTTTGTTTGTATCCAATTTTAAGTTTTGAAGCATAAGTTATAAGTGGAATTTTATGGCGACACTCTTACTCGATGTTTCATCAGCCATTGAGCATCGGTGCTTTATTTCATTTTATTAGAGATGGTGAACCATGAAAGATTGTTGAACATGTAAATTAATTAAAGTCCTTCAACTAATTTTCGCGAGATTTCGTGCGGTTAAAACAAGAGAAGTTCGAGTGTACTCAAAAGCATTCAAACAGGCTTGATTCGATTGCGTGAAATGGGAGAAGAATTTCTGTAACAAGAATACGAAGTACTCGAAATGATTGAGATTCTTTCTTGCTGATGATTTTTCGGTATTTGTTTTTGCATTCAAGAGAAAAGAAAGAAGCACAAAAAAACATGAGAGAAATGAGACGATGATGAGCAAGTTTCTTCATTTGTTGCTCCTTCAATTCTTCTTTTCATTTCATTTCTGAATACAAATGCAAATTTTATTTTTGTTGTGTGTTGTCGCATTCGATAGTGAACTTCGTAGTCTTTTTTTCTGAGTTGATTCCTGCATACTGACACTCGTGTGCCATTTTTTATTGATGGAAAAATTCTCACATACATGATTACATGTCATATTAAAAAAAAAGCTATGAAATATTAATGATGAAAAAAATTGAACGTGACGCTTAAGTTTCGTAGACAGAGAGAATCATGCATCGGGCAAGACTTCCTCGCTCTTTTAACCGAACGAACGGAATAAAAAATTCGCTCATTCGCTCACTCAAATTATCTCACAACAAATACATGAGAAGCACGCAACGAAGAAACCGAAAGAAGTATTAAAAACAATCTTCAGTATATGATTTGACTTTGTATGAAATTGTCGCGACATAAAAACGCAAGCAGTGCTGAAAAATAAACATTTATTAAGCTTTTATTCGTGAGATTACATTATATGCCAAGAATATTTCTTAATGCATTGTAGTTCCTTCATTACTAAATGAAATTCTGATAATAACGGACGTGATGAAATCAATTATAAAATTCTTTTTAAAAAAGAAGAGACGATAAAGAAATAAAATAAAAAACATTTGAATGAAAATAATTTCTTACAATTTCATGTGAATGTACGTGTGAGAGTGCTGCTTAAAATAGACACAGAAGAAAAGAAAAAGATTTTTTTAAAAAATTTCCACTGACTTTTTGGATTGGATATACGTGTATATTGCGAAAAAAATTCTTAACAATTGTGAATATTAAAAGTGATAGATTTACGTTAAGAACAATCAAAGCTAGGCATTAATTCACACGAAAGAAGTGAAATCTGTTGATCAGTCTTATTGTTGGAATGTTGATCATTGTATCGGAACTGCTAATTAACGACTGATAAATTAAAAGTAAAAGCATTTCATTTTAATAAAGTAAAGAGTAGCTTCATAACAGAATTATAAAATAAATCAAAAAAAAACAAGTAAAAAGTCATTAGTGAAAGTGCCAAGTCGAGAAAATCGTCATTAACTTATATGCTTATAAGTCTGCAAAAAAATATATATATATTTACAAATTGAAATATTTTTCTAAAAACGTATACATGCTGTGCGAAGATTAAAAAGAAAAGAAAAATTCTAAAAATAACAAAAAAAAAATTTCAAATTGAAAACGAAAGTCTCTGTCTGACCGTCTTAACACAGCACATATAGTGGGTGAATGTAAATAAAAGAGATATTTAAAAAATAATATGCGAGAACTCAATGAGATCCAAACTTATATTGATGATGATGAAGATTTTCATGATGTGACTGAAATGGCTTTAGAAGTTCAGAATTCATCATCATCATCCGATTACTTAAACGTCACGAAAGATAAGGAGAATTGTGTCACAAATGAGTCAGATTCCGGAATAATTTACGATCCATCAGAGGAGGAGGAGAAGGATTGTAGTGAATTCAGTATTAACACAAAAATAATAAGTAATAAGAATTTATTGATGGCAAGTATTGAGAATGACCTTACAGATAGTGGAATTGACAGCATAACAAAATTCTCGTCAATACGCGATGAATTTGATTCAAAACAAAACCTCACAAAATGCTCATTGAAGTCGTCATCGGTGTTGACTGTATCAGTGCCGTTACGTGATCCCGTGCTTCGTACAACCTCAAAAGTGCGCAGTAAACGTTACAGCTTACCTGATATTGACAAACTGAAATCATATAGTGATTCAAAAACTCAACAATCTACCAAAAAGCCACCGATGAGTCGTAAAACCACATTATGTGATATGCAATTAGAGAATAAGGAGACTCAAATTCAGCCAATTCCATTGGTACCTTCAGAGGCTAAAGCTTTAAATATCTTGCAAAAGCAAGAAAAACTCGACAATTTTGCTATAGATCCAAAGTTGATAAATAAGTTTGACGGACTCTCGCAATCGCTGTATTATATTGATGAGAATGGAAGTCCAAAGATACGCGAGAGGTATATTAAGCAGCAGAGAATGCTTATTGAGAAACAGGAACAAAGAAAGCGTGAAAAGGCGGCAAGAAAAAGCTTGGAATCTGACTCTGCGACGTGCTCATGCTTTAATTTTAGTCGATTATCGAAGAAACTCAAAGAATTATGTAAGTCTTATTTTCAACTCCATTCAATTCTCTCCTTCTTTGCCGTTTCATCTCTCCATGAATTTTTTTTATTATTTATTTCACTTTACTGCTTGCTTTTACTGCAAGATGCTTGATTCTGGAAATTTCCATGAACGACCGTGAGAGACATTTAGTCTCACTTTTTAATAAAGTAATAAAAATGCTGAAAAGAAATCCGGTTTTTCCAATACTTAATCAGCTTAGCCGCATGGACTAGCTTTTTAAAAGTCGCAAATCTTTAAGAATGAAAAAGAGAATGGTTCTAGCTCGTGTGTGATGTGAATTAAATGTTAATGTCGCAGATATGTGTGAATTTTTAAGCTTCACGTTCCTAATGTTTTTTTATTAAGGAAAGTTGACGCTCTGAATGATCAAAAATATAAATGCTAGCGGGATATAGCACACGATTTTTTTTAGATTATATCATTTTTCGATGCAAAGAAGAATCTTTCTTTTTATTTGATGTTTACATTCGCAATAAGATTGTTGTTCGAATTCTTCAAAAGGATATGAAAGCCTTTGAACGGAAATTAATCTGAGGATATGGAATAAATTATTGGAATTCCTTAAATCTCGTAATATGAAACTTTTTTCAAAAGAGCTACAAAAAAAAGTTTATTAATTTCATGAAAATGCGTAGTTGATCGACACAGAAACTTGATTGGAAAATACACATGCTTAGCTAAATGAAATAAATATTATGGCAATTAATTTTTGACGTACGAGTTTATTGCACAAACTGTCTCATTTATAATTATAATGAAAAATTTTGCTAATACGTAAAAAAATACTATTAACATGTAGAATGTAAATGCTCATATAATTAGGAGTGGATTACGATTGGTAATAATTTATGAGCATAAATATTTCATCAACAGAAACCTCCTCAAAACAAAACTTTCTTTCCATTTGATTCTAATACGTCAACGTTGCATGCAATAAAGCAATTTTTTGTCACTTTTCTGATGTTATTTAGAGCTTTCTATGAGAATTGTACTAGATATTCAATTATATCATATGAATATGATTATCAGGCACGCTATATCATGTGATAGTAGCTGGAAAAATTATTCATATATGCAGTGTAGAAATTCTCATTTTATTAAATATTTAAAAAGATGCAGCGTTCCTCGTGCCTTCAATCTCGTGCAAAATTAAGTTCAAAAGCATAAGCATCACATCGCAGTGTGTTTATATTGTTATATTATTAGGATTTATTATAGAGGCGTTTCTTAAGTGTAGCTATTTTTAGCTTACTACAACAAAAAGTAACAACAGATTGTATAAAAAAGTGAGCTGTACCTACACAAACTACATATTTTTCGTCTCTTCTTGGCTCTGTTTGTCTCGTTCATGTTCATGTATGAGAAAAATTAACGAACGTCCTCGTGTTATTGATCGGACTTAAGCGCATTTTTGTGTTAAACTGCGTATTAAGTTAAACAATCATGACTAAAATGGGTTGGTCGTTTAACGGTTTTTTGGAATTTAAATTTTCTAACGGTCAAAATATATTTGAAAATTTTCTCGTCAAAAGTTGTACTGAAAAACAAAAAATCATTAATTATAATATTTAACGATGGTATTGAGATCTATAAATATCCAGCCGAACGAACAAAGTGCATTATTAAGCTACCTTTTCGAGAAAAGTTTCAAAACTTCTGCTAAAAAGAAAAGAAACTTCAGTGGACGGCATTAAATCAAGTATTCATTCTCATCAAGAGGATTACACTTTGTAGGAACACAAATGATAAGTGGAAAGATGACAAGATAAATTCACTTTGTAAATTATTATTATTACGAAGTTTTATATTCGTTTACCTTTAAAATTGCTTGTCGTTCCTTCACCCCATTTTTTAAAAATTTATGACCTTCGTCGTTGTTGCTTTTCTGCTCAAAACTAGTTCATAATTCTTTTTTCATACAATATTTGCCTTTTTTAAAAAGTTTGAAAGATCAAAAAAAAAAACTTTGAGGTTCAATTAACCCTCCTCTCGCTTGTGTATCTAATCCTACTTGCTATCCTAAAATGCTAAAAGTCAATGTTGAATAGGTCATTGATTCTTTTTCTATAAATTTCTTTATCCACGTGTTGGATAATTGCTTAATTGTTGGCTTCGTTGTCATAACTTTTGTATTTCTAAGGATTCTTCTTGTTACTTAATACTTAAAACAGTTAACCGCAAAAATTTGTTATTCCTTACTGCGGAGCAACTTAAAATTCTTAATTAGATTTAAATTCTCATGAAACTTTTTGGGGATTTACAAAATTATTTTTTTGTTGATTATTTGCTCATAATTAAACAGAATCCAGCTCCGATGGATTTTTAATGAGTCACGGAAATTCAGGCAGCCTTCAAAATATTAAAATGACTTCGTGCCCTGAGCTAAGAACTTGTTTGTTGATGAACACAAGATAAAGTCCTTAATAAACCCATAAAGATTTAAATATATTTTATCATACTTCCATTTTATTGTTTATAGCTGAATGATCTTCCGCATTAAAATATCTTTGTTCCATTATCAGCTCAAGCATTTAATCGGTTTATAACAAAGAGTTTTCTAATTTAAAATGAAAACTGCTCTACTGACTCATTTCTTTGTGGTTACTCGGTCGCAAGTTGCCATAGCAGGGGAGTATTTGGGGTCAAACCTCCTTTTTTGGGATTTTTTAAGAAAAAAAACCCAAACCCCCCTAAATTTTCAGTTCATTCAAAAAAATTCTCGAAAATCTTCTAGATACGCCCCTGTGCTATAGATTATCGTACAATTAACTTTTCATATCTCGGCTATAAGAAGTTGTCGCTTTATTGTCAATCTCGATTAATTAAGATATTCTTTTAAATCAATTAAAGCACAAAAGTCTTGACATTTAAGAATTATTAAATCTTCTGTCTCTGAATCATTTTTTACGATCGAAGCAACCATAAAAATTTTATTTTCATTTATTTCAAAATTAAGCAGTGAAATTTCTTCGAGTTTCCTTTAAATTCATTTGTTGTGTATCTCCATTAAAATTATTCGTGTAAATCGAAAGCAGAACAAGACTCACTGCCATCCTACATTTATGAAGAGGTAGATAAGGTGATGATTCAGCGCGTGACATCATGAATGATTCCAAACGAAATTTTATGTCAAAAACAGATGGTAAATGTTTACTTCTATTTATTTGCTGACGAAATTGGGATATTGTATTTAGTGAGAAATTTCATTCACACATGATCAGATTTTTTTTTATTTTTTCATACATGGACTTTAGTGGCAATGACTCACTGTTTTTTGTGCGGAGAATAACATTTGCATTGCTATTTTTAGCTTAACATAAATTTCACGAGTCTTTAAGAGTATTGCACTTTGTGGGATTTTGAGGGCTCGGACATTTTTAGCGCGCTGTTGGATATTATTATTTATTTGTGGTTTTAACGACGGGATCTTTGGTTTATGATGTCCAACATTAAATGAGTAACAGAGCTTCTAAAGCTGTGTGATACTGAATTGATTTTTGTAACATAACCTTTGATGGACGTCATTTACGAACAACCCCCCAAAAAGAATATTTTAATTTTTTTCTTAAATCCGACACCAATTGAAGGCCTTTCTCGCCAAACCAAATAAATTCCTGTTCCATACAATCAGTTGCTGTATTTTATTACTTCCGATATTAATGTTTCAAGATGTAACCTAAAATAGCAACTTTTAGTCTCCTTGTTTACATCCTACATGAGCCGTGAAGCTTTCTTGAGAAAAAGCAACTTGCTGAGATCAATTTATAGCTGACGTGATTATTTCTAAATAAATAATATCAATCTCTTCCTCAATGAGGGAGTTCCTCAATCAGTATTATCTTATCAAGAAATTTAAATTTAAAAATAGCTGGAGATAAGAAGCAAGTGGGTACTTCAAATATAAATCTTTGCATAGTAATGAAATGCACAATCAGCTTCTTGCTCATGTCAGACATCATGAAATGCAATCAAAAGCCTCGAACTATAAACTAGCGTTTTGCATCATTTGTGATAATTGCTATACACAATAGATGACTATCAAGGAATAGGAAATAAAAAAGAAGTGTGGGATTAATGGCTCGCGACAATATCATATCCAATAAACGTGCTTGATGACGACTTTTTCTTTGTTATCATGCGGCCCAATTTATTGAAGCCATAAGTAATCATCGTGCTTCATGACGATTTGTAATTATTTTATGATTAACAATAGAAATTCAAGTGTTTACTACGCGTGTGGCTTTAAGAGTAAATATTTTGACAGCTCTGTATCAACTTATCATTTGAGAAATTGCTTTTGTGATAAATTTGCCTGATCATTTGCAGAGAGAATGATCATCGCTTATTATTTTTATTCCATATGGAAATGGCAATTTTCAATGTTAACATCAATTCATTGCTTACTATACATATACGCATATTTAATTGATCTAATTGTTCTTTTGATAACCAATATCTATCCTTGATTCTATTTATATCTCCCGACTAAATTTCATTGACAAATTCATTAGACACAAGTTTTTGTCTGTGGATATTGATGACGTTCATGTTTGTAGTAGCACTTCACACTTCCTCCATTGAACTTAAGACACAGTATTTCTTGGTATTTACTTAATGGTCCAGTAGCTTTAATCATCCTATAAAAAAATTCCATACGTCGTCAATTTCTTCTTTGCAATTTCCATTAAATAGTAATGGCGATAGATCGTGACCAAATTAAATTGTGCTAATTAAATGGAAGCAACTTCTTTTTTTACTGGTTTATTTGCGTATTTGTGTGAATTTGCATTGAAACATTGTGTATTTTAAGATGAGATTCATTATCACCATTAGCCGGGTCAATCCGGCATGAAAGATCGAGAATTATCATAATTGACTGTAAAATGAGTTACACATATCAGCATATCACTGATAACCTCTGTCAATTTAGAAATTTCCTTTATTTTTATTATTTTTTTTCGCAATCATAAATCGGTCATAAAAAAAATATTGTTTTTAAGTGCTGTATAGCAACTGTTTTGAAGTGTAAGCTATAAATTTCTACATTACTTTGTTCTTTTGACGAAAGAAGATTTCTTTCAGCGATTATTTATCTTCGCCTTGAGCAAAATATCCATTACATCCATTCCATAATTTTTTGAAAGATTTCCCGAGCTGCGCACTGCGTTAAATCTTATTTTTTGGCATTAGAGAGCCGTTTACGACAACAGTTCCATGTCTCATTGCATGGGTGTACCCAGAGAGGGGGGGGGGTTCAAACTCTTTTTTCAAGGTTTTGTTTGATTAATACTTAATTAGGTGTAGCCAATTGAAGGAATCATCAAATGGGTTCCAGTTACACTAAGTTTCAAAATCCAGACCCCCCCTCTCTGGGTACGCCCATGTTTCATTGACGTTCTGTGTCTAAAATGGCGATGTGACTGTGCCCTGACGATTACGTTGTGTTGCTCGGGATCTCTTTCCTATTTTTATTTCCGTCGAGTGCTGCTGTATTTACTTTAACAGTTATGAATAGGCAATCTTATCAATCAGAAGAAAACTTTTCTTTCAAACCATTAAAATATTTATTTTTTCATTTTATTTAGCAAACGATGGATGCTAAAAATAGAATTTACTTTCTTTCATTAAACTTGTTATTATGGCACAAAACATTCCGAACTGGAATTATGCGGAGGAATTTTTACGTTTCTTGCTTCTTTAGACTTCTCTTGCTCATTTCCATGTCAAGTTATTGAAATTTTTTCTCTCTCTCTTGGGTTTAGTGATTCGAAGAGCTTGTCTATTTGCGTCGCATTAGATAAAGGCATATCGTTGAGGTCATCGAGATAATTCAAAGAATGAGTTTATGAGCTTCCTCAGTTTTTCACACTTCATAAAATTTCAATGAAAAAAGCACTTCATAATTCCAAACTCTATTGACCGAGACATTGGAATCTCTATAGAATTGGATGTGCACGTAATAAAATATCTTAACGGCAAGCGGTAATGGATGATGAAAAATCGTAAAAGAATTTCATTCTCTCTTCAGCTTATTTAGTATGTCATATTCGTGTTGACGCCTGCTTTTTTTTGCTACCAATGGTTTGTGTCTTTATGAAACAAATAAAGTTATTGACTTTATGTTCTGCTTGCTGTGAATTTTGCTTGTTCGTCATTATTTCTGTCTATCCAACTTAATAATTGATGCTACAAATGACTTGTTGCACTGTGTAGCAAGTGCTATCCAAGGGAAAATGCGCTTTCACAGCTCACGATCGACCACTTTCATACTAATTGTTTTGTTTATAAACTATTTGAATTAATTGACTTTTGTCTTGCTTGAATTGAATTAAAATTTGAATTTTCGGAATGTCATGAAAGGAAAAATAAATTATGTGATAAGAGGGAAATGTCTAAATTAATGTTTATCAATAGAATGGAACACAACATAAACATTTTCATCAAGCTTCAATTGAAATGTTTTTCATTTCTTTTATTGGAAATGATTAATTCCTGGCATATGCTAAAGAACCTAATAAGTTTATTGATTCAAATGGTTAAGTGGCATTTGGAGACAGCAGCAACAAATATTCATTTTAAATTAAAATCAATTAAATTGTGATATTTTGAAAGAAAAAAGCTTCTTTTATCTTGTTTATGTTATTGAACAGTCACCAAGGACAGTCATGATTTATGGAAAATATTAAATTTATACACAATAATTGTCTTGCTCGTGTCACATGCATTTTGTATGAAGATTAAGTAAATATTCAGCTTTAATGCACTTTCATGGAATTTAATATACGTGCATGGTAGCATGTTTCAATGACACTTTTCTTGGAATTTTCCCCAACAGAAATACGTATTAAATTAATCAGTGTCACCTAAGTCCTATTGCACCAATCACCTGTACATGTTAACTTTATTTGAACTAATTTTTTTATCTCCATCCACAATGACAAGTCGTAATTGTGTCAAAGAGATTTGTTAACAGAATTGGATTAAGCCTGCCAACGATAAAAATTGTTTACAAATTCTTAAAACTGGAATTTATCAATACGTGATTGTTGACAAACTCTTTGGTGCTTGAGAAATAATTTCAACCATGATAAAAATATGCGATCATTGAGAAAAAATAAACAAATTTCGAGATATTTTACAAATGTCATGCAATGACGTAGATAGGATCTCGTGTGGGATGATACTCATCAAAAATAGGATTTTTGGACCTCTTCTATAACTGCTACGCAATTTATACAATAACAAATAGACTAAAGACTGTCAGAGAACTTCAAGCCTGCTTCCTAATTGATGATGAACTTTATAGAGTCAATTTTGTGTATTGAACTATTAAAACTGTTTTTATCTTGATCACCAGCATCGTAAAGCGAATTTCCTGTCGACAGATATTTCCTACGCATTAATTTTCATCATTTAAAGAAAGAAATTTCCTTATTTTTTATATCTTTTAAGAAAAACAGCTTTAAACCACAAAATTGTGCTATATCAATATGGAAATTTTCTTCTCGCACGTAAAATGCTCTAAAGTGCTGTTTTTAATTTTTTGTTTAATTTCATGCTCGCATTTTTTTGTTGCCTTCTTACTTCTGTCTGTATCGCACACCCATTTTACTCACAGCTAGGTTCTTTACCCAAGTTAATTCTCATTTCATACCCAAACGAGCAATAAATTCTATAAATTAATGGAATATTGTATTGTTGGCGATGGAATTAAACGAAAATGAAGGAACTTAATTAATGAAATATCCTTGAAATCAATTAATTACATCGAAATGATCATTGAAGATGTGTTATTAAAGATTAAGTGGTTCAGTCTTGTTTAAACGCGTTCTGTTAGTGTCTGTATACACGCTGACTTCCTTTATTTGGTTTCTAATTCATTTATAAAGTGTTATTATCTTTTATCGATTTTATTCTTGTTCAACACCTCAAGTCTTGTTTATTCATGTTATCTTTTGTTCAGGACAAAGAACTTGTCAAGTGTTTATGTCTATGAACTTCAATTGTTGGATAATTGAAGGGTTTTTTAATCAGAAATGATCGATAAACTTTCACGTGTTGGCTACTTTGGACTCAAAAGTGCTATAAATAATTAATCAGTTAAGTCATACTCAAGATACTCAGAAATTCAAGGAATCTATTAAACCTGTTACTTTTTACCTGTTGGCATTGACCAATCGCTGACGTTTGATTGATATTCGTTTTAAATTGAGAATCCATTCAGCTTATGTAATTTTTCTATTGCTTAATTAAGTCATGACATCACAATAACCGGTAATATTTGCGCGTCATCATTACGATGGTCATTTACCCTACAAAAATAAGTTTTAAACATAACAATACAACCTTAATTCATTTAATACTTTATATCAGTGATGTCCAACTTGTGTGCCGCGAAAAAAATTAGGAATTACCACGAAGCGTATGCTGTGTGTGGTTTTGGTCATGGTTTATCCTCAAGGTGTGCCGTGCCTCAAAAAAGGTTGGCCACCACTGCTTTATATAATGCATACAGTGCTTTAAGGTCTTAAATTCTTACATGTTGCTATAGCTTTTAACGAACATAATAAATACTAATTAAATGACTTTTTCATTGATTTATAACATCAGTAAATTATCGCGTAATCTTCATGAATTTCTGTTTCTCGTCATGACAACTATCGTTATTGCTTTTTATTACAATAATTCGTGTAAATTATACGACTCTTCCACTTTTACGTAAATTAATTGATTTATTACGATCATCTGATGAATTTTTAAACAATTTAATTGCACAGATCATAAAAGTAGTTTACGATATTCGTGATTTATGGTCGAATATGAATTCGCAGAATTTTTGTACTTTTTTGGGGTCATTGGATTTTTTTTTGTATTCTTGATCAATGTTTGTCTGGATAATGAACAAGAGGTACGAGTAGCACATTGTAGTCGCCGTGCTCACGGTTAAACGTCACAGAGGACCCAACAGCACCATGACAGTTGTCTGACAACTAAAAAGACATTAGGAGTCGTTCGCAAATTACGTCACGCTTTAGGGGGGGGGGGGGAGGGGGGTAGTAGAATTTGTGACAGTCCAGATACAAAATTTTTCTTTCATTAGAAAATTTGTGACAAGGGGGGGGGGGAGGGGGGTGTCGGAAAAGTCGTTTTTTTGCGTGACGTAATTTGCGAACGACCCCATTATTACCAGAGTTAGGTCACTGAGTTGCTTACTTTCTAACATCGTCTATCGTTAAAAATCAACAAACCATAATGTGCAATCTTAAAAGCAGCAATTAGGAGTGAAAATGTAGTTCAAAAGTATCAGAACAGGAAGGAAAGAGAATAACATTGATCCAATTTCATAGCAAATATCCACAAAAATGTGTGTGTGTGTGTGTGTGTGGCGATCTCACAAGTAATAATTATTAATGAAAACAAAGACAGCGAGGGAGAGAATGAAATAATAAAAAAACATCGACCGTAATGAATATCACGAATTAATGATGAGGTCTGGTCAGGTTTTATATTCAATACTTCTTTCTCTCATTTCCCCTTCCTTAAATTTTGCTGCGGTATGTTATTTGCTTTAAAATGCGACGCAAAAGTTTCATGTTCTGTTCCTCTTCTTTAACATTTTTATTTTTTTTGTACAACACAGGAAAAGCTTACTTGTTGCGGTATATAAAATTTTTATTATTGGACTTTAGAATAACGCGTGTCTATATAATCACATTAATATTTTAAAAAGAATTTCTGTTCATTCACCAACCACCTGCAGTCAATTCTAAATTCATAAAACCTGTTGCGGTTTTTTTTACTTCTTCTCATTCCCAGCGATTAAGGCTTGATAAAAAAAAGTTTTCTAATAAAATCTCTTTGCCGTCCAAATGCCCAATAAAAATAGAAGCGACAGGTTATTTTATGAATGAGTCAAATATTAATAATGACTGCTCACACATGCTTCGCAGAAATTTATTGTGAATCAGTTATTTTGGACGTTTTTTTTACGTCTATATAAGCTATTTTAATGATAAATATAAATAATCCATTAATAAACGTATCGAGAGGCTTAATTAGCATTTTCGTAAAGAGAAATCACGTTCGCACATTTTTTTGTCTCTCCTTCAACTGTATTTACCTCCTCACATTCAGTTTAAACTGGATTTCTCTCTGTTTATCACCATTCGTCTATTTTTGGATACTTTGTGAATGCCTCATGCCCCTCTTTTTCTTACTTTGCGTAATTTCTTCACCTCTATTTTTTCTTCTGTTGATTATTTTGGCGCATATAGCGCCGAAAAAAAATATAAAAGACGACAACAGAATTGGATTTATTTTTGGTTTTTCTTTCCTTTTTCATCGACCGAAGGAAAATAATAAATAAAAAAGGTTGATACAAGCGTCAGTCAATGTTTGGAGGCTAGTTTCTATTTTTAATGAATTCGCTTATTAATGCTTGTGTAAAATTAATGACGGTATGACTGATTAGAAAGACACGAAAACATATTTGTGTACAATTATTTTTGGGGGTCAAAACGATCTGATTGAGATTGTAGATTGGAATAAGCGAGCCTCAATAAGAATTAAACTTTTATTTTAAAATGAAAAAATTTTCTGTATGTAAATTAAACGAGTCGATTATCAAAATAATAAAAAAAAGCAGCTGGCACACATGTCATGTGCTTTTTTTCTTATTATTATTACGCTTACGTATTTATCAATATTTGCTTTTTAAAAACTGAAAAAGAAATATACGAGCCGGTCATAGTTCTGTTTCTGTATTTCATTTGTGATTTATATTATGACTATAAATACAGTTGAGCTTTTAATTAATGATAATCTCCTTTTTTTGTGTCTCTTTTTAAATAGGTAAAGATGGATCTAAAGTGACCACAGTTGTGGCGACGCCCGGACAAGGTCCAGATAGGCCTCAAGAAGTTTCATACTCGGACACCAAAGTGATTGGAAATGGAAGCTTTGGTGTCGTCTTCCAGGCCAAATTGTGTGACACCGGCGAATTAGTTGCCATTAAAAAAGTTTTACAGGACAAGAGATTCAAGGTAATGATGAGGATGATGAATGAGGATTTTACTTGTGACGTGATTAATTAATGTTTTGTATTTAGGAATAGGTAACTTGATAATAGCTCTGTTTAGGATGGAATTAATAAGTTTGACAGCTTTTATTTTAATTGACGTCACTTGATAATATCCTTAGAAAGGTTCACAACTAATTTATTTAAAAATTTTTGTTTTTTCTCATTTTAGAATCGCGAACTACAAATTATGAGACGCTTGGAGCATTGTAATATCGTTAAATTAAAGTACTTTTTCTACTCAAGTGGTGAAAAGGTAAGGAATCGAGTACACTTAATAATAAGATAAAAGAATATTTTATAACTCACGTAATTGGCTGAATCTCTATTTTATATATATACAGAGGTTGAAGTTCCACTTATAAACTTAAAAGTGTTTTTATGTTGAAAATTTATATTTTTATGAAGGAAAACAAGTTTCTCATATTAAGTTGTTCCAAAGTTAAACTTTAAATTATAATCTGTGCAATCTTTAGTATCAAAATATGAAAATGTCAATTGTTTCATACTTCAACCGCTGATATTTAACAAATCCATTAATTCATTTCCTCATTTTGTGTTCGTCATAATGGAAAAAATTCAAAAATAAACTTTTTTTTTGTTCTTTTTCTACGTAATCTTATTTTTCATTTATTTTTTTGATTCAAATTTTCTTCTTATTTTCTTTCTTTTTCTGTTCTTTACATGTTCCTTAAAATAATATTAAAAAAATTTAAAATATTTTTCATGTCGACATCAAATCATGAAAAATAATTAAAACAAAATATTATCACATGTAATTAACAATAGCGACCAGATATGCCAATTCCCGATTTGGGTGTTTTTGCTGGCTCGCTTCAACTTCAGGTCAGATGGTTAACGATACGAGAGAACAATTTTTTTATGTTAAATATTAAAAAATATCGTTAAAATAAGCACAAGATTTGTTAAGAGCTTTGGTTTTAAATTTAAAATAATTTTTAAAATGCTTTCTTTTTTTGACCCTAAAACCATCAAATTGAATAAATAAAATAATGATAATCAATAGTGTCCATCGTAAAATGCTCTTTTTTTTGTGAAAAGAATCAATAATTTCATATTAACTCGCTCGTTACCTTTCATTATTACATAATTACACCATGTTTTGCTCGTGTTCAATAATGTGATATTATTAATTGTTTGAAAACGGGTAGCATAAATCAGTAAAAACTCGTCAGAGATTGAAGTTGGAGATTTGTTGGAATGGAAATCTGCTGAAATTGAGTTTGTAAATTTTTGTTGGAAGCTTTTGAATTACGTACGTAAATTTCCACTGGAAGTCTGGAATTACGTACGTAACTTTCCATTGGAAGTCCTTGAATTACTTTCAAAAAATATTCAAAAAGTTTAGAATCAAAACTCAATAAATCAGCATGCAGATGGCACAAACTAGCAAGTTATTCCATCAACTATCCTCCTAACTTCTTTATCTGATTCAAAAAAAAAGAAAGAAAATTGAGTGAGATAGCAAAAGAGCTTTTTTGGTTGCTATTAATCTTATTTTAGTATCAATTTACTGACTTTAGGTAGTTCCCATCCCTTTTTGACATCCCCTTTTATTTTTGGTCTTCTTTGACGATGCTTGAATGGATTGATATAAAAAATGAATATTTTGATTTATGTGAAGATATTTAATTCAATTTCTATATTTTTCTTCTTTTATTTATGTCTACAGAAGGACGAAGTCTATTTAAATTTAGTGCTCGAATATATTCCAGAGACCGTCTATAAAGTGGCACGCCAATATGCAAAGAATAAACAAACGATACCAATTAACTTTATCAGAGTAAGTGACAGTAAATAACATTGAAATATTGGACCGTAATTGTCATTGAACACTTGTTGTTTCTCTCATCCACAATAGCTTTATATGTACCAATTGTTCCGAAGTCTCGCATATATTCACTCGTTGGGTATTTGTCATCGTGACATAAAACCGCAAAATTTACTATTGGATCCCGAAACGGCTGTGCTGAAATTATGTGACTTTGGAAGTGCAAAACAATTGCTGCAAGGCGAACCAAATGTTTCATACATTTGTTCGCGCTATTATCGAGCGCCAGAATTAATATTCGGTGCTATAAATTACACGACAAAAATAGGTGAGCATCAACACTGATCTTTCAGGCTCATTCAAGAATCATGCTTAATTAATTTTCTCATTCCTACAGACGTTTGGAGCGCTGGTTGCGTGTTAGCTGAATTACTACTTGGTCAACCAATTTTCCCTGGCGACTCAGGTGTGGATCAATTGGTTGAGATCATCAAAGTATTGGGGACACCGACGAGGGATCAGATTAAAGAAATGAATCCCAATTATACTGAATTCAAATTCCCGCAAATTAAGAGCCATCCATGGCAGAAGGTATGTAGAACTTCAATGTTAATTCATTACATTTCTGTAACTATTCTTCATAACAACTTCTCTTACATCATAAAATAGTGATGACACTAAATATAGATCCTTTAAAATTTGAATTGATTTTATTTCTAAATTTCAATCATTAAACAAAACAAAAATTCTTTAAAAAAAATTTCTTATAAGAAGTAAATTTGATCATTCTCAGCCTCGATATCGACTTCATTTCAGTTAATGCTTGAGCGAAAGTCGTTACCGAACTCGTCAAAGAATCATCAGCGTATAAGAGTAAGCGAGATGTTTTTGACAGTAACTTTTGTCATAACTTTTTTTTCTTAATTATACTTTTTTCTCATAAAGAATTGATCTTGAATGAAGCAACTGAGTCAATACTATATTAATTATTCAAAGTCCAAAATAAAAATATTCAGATGCTATTTCAGAAGTATCGTTCATGTTTCATCAACTTTACTTTTATTAATAATTAATTTCGACTTTCTAAACAAAACAAAATACGCTCATTATTAATCTGATATCATCTAATGGAGGTTCCAAAAGTTCTATGTCCTCTCGTTATGACTAGTTCAAGCCTGTTGTGAGTCAACAGAGGCATTCGTTTAGACATAAATAAAGCAGGTCGAATTGAACTCGTGATAATGATGATTCATAAAGCAAAGATGAGTTTGAACTAGTAATATCTCATATAGACTGACTTTTGATGCGGTCTATTTGAAAGATTTTAATTTTCAACATGACATGCCGATTGTAAATTAGTCATTTAAGCTGTCAACGAGAATATTAGTGATCACGTGATTCTTTTCGTATTTAGATACTTATTTCCTTGGATTGTTGCGTGTAAATGAGACATAATTTTTCAAAGGCTTGTTAAAAAGTTAATTTAGGGATGGATTTGGTTGTAAAGCTCAAGACTAGCTGAAATGGCTTAGTTTTGTTATGTTCTAATGCTTTGGTATTTAAAACATGCAACACTGACCCAAAAATCCAAGGTTTCAAGACTATAAGAACTTAAAATTCAGCTCATGACCTCTGATTGAAGACTGTAGACATGCATTTACTCAGACATACCTTTAAGTATCCAATAAATCCTGTTAAAATAGGTTGCTTTTTAAAAATAAATTCCTAGATGTTAGTATTTATCTCCAAAATTTTATCATTATCCAGATTTAGGGGCGTAGTCAGAGCATTTCCAGGAGGGGTGGGTATGATTTTTGGGTTCATTTTTACCCTTAATCCCCTAACAAATTGAAGAAATTTTTCCGTCAAGGGAGGTTTGTCCTCCAATTCCCCCCTGTCCAGATCTTAATTCAGTAGAGCTTAGTCGACAGAAAATTCAATATCCAACCTTCCATTCTGCAATATTCCCGTTCATAAGAGAGAAATTTTTGAGATTTTAGTAATTTTTCGAAAGTTTCCTTGCCATGAGCCCTGTCATGATCTAAGAGCCAGCTAGTCTACCCAATCCACAGTTTTTCGACATATTTTTGGAACCTCAATTATGGATATTATCAAATGCCGCTTCTAGATCTTTAAGATTTCACTGTTTTGGCTGAATTGAAAAAAATGTTTAGCTGAATATCAAAAAAAAATTAAAAATATGTTAAAGACATTCTCATCATTACATTTTAGCGCATCATTAAATAATCTTAAACACTCAAAAAAAATTATTTCACGTTTACGTTTAATGCATCACTGATGGTAATTTGCCGTAATGTTTACTATTTTGTGATTCTTGCACCTTAATTAAAAAAAATTAATAATTTTTTTGTGACTTTGTTTATTGCTTCTACCTGACACACATCACACACAAACAGAAATAAATTATTCCGGATATTAACTCTATTTTGCAAGCCGTTGTTATTGCCTCGCCATTATGTTAACTGAATCTTTACGCAAGTCGACATCAAGAATTGAGAGTGAGCCTGCAAAAAAAATGTATCAGACAGATGAAAAATTTATGATGTCATTTTTTTGGTGTTATCACTTACATAATTACTTCTGTTCATTAATTATCCTCGCTGTCATTTTTTTATTATCTTCGTCGTGTAATTTTACTTTTATTAACAACTTTTTAATTCACTGTGAAGCTCATTTATTCTGTGCTGTTAGCTAATGAGGTTTTTGGCTAGGTCAGTTGAGCATTTAAAAAATTTGAAGCAATTGTAGTCAATTAAGAACAGAAGAGTTCTTTAATTAAATTCGTTAAGCGCTGTATTTAATGTAGGATACGCTCTAAGCACATCCGGTTTTGTTCAAAAAACACTTCATTTATAACGGAAATTTTAAATTTGAATCTTAACGGAAATTTCAAATTTGAATTTCAAAAGTTCGTTATTTTATCAAAACTTTCTTTTGTCAATTCAAAGTCTCTTACAGCACCCCAAAGTCTTCCTACTAACTACCAATTGGCTTATATTGACTGAAAATATTCCCATCAATTGCCTTTCTCATCCGTGAAAATTTTTTAACACATGACTTGCCATTTAAAATTCTCTTCTGACCATTAAATTTCGTTATGATTTATCATTTCCATGTCGCTTAATGATAATTGGATGAAACTTTTTTTTATAATTTGTGTTTTTCCATGTGTGTAAAAATGTGACAGAAAGTAAACTTTTAATGAACTACAGAAATTTTCCATTTAACTCAAACCTCCCTTACATCATGCATATTGTGACGTGTGCTTTACTGTACATTTTTCTTGATTCTTGGAAGAGTTTTGTACAAATTTTTGTAGAGAATTTTTCCATCACAAGAATATTTTCAGCTGTAATGTAAATTTTTTATTAATTTTATCAATTTTTCTCTTCTTTCTTTCGCATTCATTAATAAAATGTCAAATGCACACGCAAATTTAGGTGTTCCGAGTACGTACACCACCAGAGGCAATTGCTTTAGTGTCACGTTTATTGGAATATACGCCTGGCGCGAGAATAACACCATTACAAGCTTGTGCTCATCCATTCTTTAATGAGCTCAGAGAGGGTAACAAAACATTGCCCAATGGACGTGAATTTCCACCATTGTTTAATTTTACTGAACAGGGTAAGTCTGCTGGTGCTTATTATTATGTTTTTGAATCTATAATTTAATTAACTTTATTTAATTACTTTCTTAATTAGAATTAGCAATACAACCATCACTAAATGCTAGCTTAATGCCACGCAATCCAAATGATGCATCAACCGGTGGACAATCATCAAGTGGTGATCAGCAACAACAGGTGACTCAACCAACAGACATAACAGTTGCAGCGGCAGCTGACTCAACCGTAAAATCGGATCAAGTGTCAGCATCGTCAATGGGTTAGCTAAAATTAAAATTAGATGAATTTCATTTAACAGATGAACATAAGAAAGCTATCGTCGATAACTGTTTATAGAATGAATAATAATATTAATGAGAAAAAAAAATAAAATTAAAAAATTTAACTAACTACTGCAAAAAATATTAAAAAAGGTGAAAAAAATTACAAAAAAAGTGAAAAGTTATGGAAGAAAAGTTTATTAATTTAAAAAATTATTATTATGTAAAACTAAGCAAAAAAAAGATTTAAAAAAAATGGAAAAAAGTTTTCTCTCTATATGAAAAAAGAAGATGATAGATACACAAGGAAAAAAATATCTTTCTTATCACATTGCACTTATCACTTTTCTTCGCGCGCGTGGCGATGATTTTCACACACAAACACACATTTAAACAAAAAAAACGGTTATTTATTGAAAGAAATTATTATAAAAAAAATATCAATGTCATCAAATCAATCAAAAAAAAAATCACAAGAGACAAAAAAAGGATGAAAAAAATCATTACATAAAAAGGGCATAGAAAGAAACTACAACACGACAAAAAATTGTAATAAATATAATTTCTTCTTAGTTTAACTTTATTAATTAATTTTTGCATCAGGCTTAGTTTAATTTGGGTGATTAATGTTGATTGGAGTCGAGAGATTTCACTAATGTAGATATTATTTCAAATTTACAGATTTAACGGTAATTTTTTATTTGAAAAATTTGCTGTTGTGAGGTTTTTGAGAAAAATTTGCTGTTGAAAGGTTTTTGAAGAAATTTCACTGTTGTAAGGTTTTCAAAAATTACTAAACTGTTGTATGGTTTTGAAAAAGATTTATAGAACCATACAAATTCTAAAACCATTCAATTTCAATAAAAATAAAACTGTTGTAAGGTTTCGACGACTTTTTTTCAAACAAAATGAATTTTTATTCTTCAATTTTCACTTTACAACACTGAATTGAACCTTTCGATCTCCAATCAGCTTAAATCACCTAGATATGTTCATAGTTTTGTTCATTTTATAAAAATGATTATGACGAAGTTGCATGCAACACTTGTTTTACATGTAGATGATGAAGAGAACAGTTTAACAAATTTACTATTATGATTATTATTATAATTATTATTCTTTTAAAAACGTGATTGAAAAAAAGCAGAAGTTGAAGATATAAAAAATACACATTTTGATGATAATCTTATTATATATAAATATATGCAAAAATGAAAAATTGTAATTGTAATAATTTAGTGACTATCCAGTAGATAACAAAAGATTTAAATAAACAAAAAACAAGAAAATAGCGAAAAAGTTTACAACTGAATACGTTCTTTAAACATATTTCACTGTATTCGCAAAGAAGAATTAAAAAAAGAATCATGAAAAAAATATGAATTTTAAATTTCACTTCCTTCATCCCCGTTAATAATCACTCAGATTTTACACAAATGTTGATGAAAAGAGAAAGACGTTCACTCATAAACACACACACCCATTTTGTTTTGTTTTTTCAAGATAAAAAGAGAACATTATGCAAATTAAATAAATTTATCTACAACAAAGAAGTCTCGGGTAATGTAGCATCTTGATGAGTTTCTCATGATTGAATAGAATTGATATTAAGTATGCGAGATTAGAGTAAAGTGCTAATTCTGAACATAAATTCTCATTAAAATTCCTTCAAGTTTAATATTTTACTGGTTGTTGTCCTCTGTGCAGGGGGTGTACTGGGGGGGTTGTCGTGACCCCAAAAAGCGATTTTTATTTATTTGTCTATGAAAATATAAAGTTACAGCTAGATAACCGAAAGGTTTTTGATTCTTATTGATATGATCTGCATGTTGTGATGTGCAATTGACAATATCACATTTAGCATCCTGAATCTAAAGTTTTGTGGCATTATGGGGTGTTCCTTAACATGCTGTATGCCAAATAGCCTGATTTCAAGACAAACAAGCTTGTTTGACCCAAAAATCCTTAAAAAAATAACAAGAAATTCGCTACAAAACTAGAAAATCCAATCTGGAGCTTTCAGCAGAGATTCTACATTACCCGAGATGACCCTAAACTATTATGCAATTTTAGATGAAAAACTATGACGATATTTCTTTAAAAAGAAACAAAAAAAACTACATTACAAAAAACTAATAATAATAAAAATATGAAAAAATAATGATTTACAACAAATCATTTCTAGAAATTCGAGTCACGTGTTGTAATCGCTTAATTAAGATAAATGAAAAAGGATGAAGAAAGAAATCTTTATATAAAAATTTAAATTCTCATTATAAGTCGAAAAAAAGATGAAAAAAAAAACTATAGAAAAAGAGTTTCAAATAAAAAGTCTTTAAATTTAAAAAAAACATGAGAACTTTTTTGTAGATTTTTAGGGCCAAAAATATTTCAATGAGAAGAAAAAAACATTCATCAGTTAAGTTCTGTAAAATAAAATGGGAAATAAGAATTTTCGTAGGAAAAAAATGAATTTATTTCACTCAAATTATAATAATTAGCTGAAAAATGAAGGCTTGAGCTAAGTATGTGTCGGGGATTGCAGCTTGTTGACTGAAAAAATTTAATTTTGGTTTTAACGTCTTTTTTATTTTTGAATTTTTAACGTCTTTTTTATTTTTGAATTTTTAACGACATTTTAATTTTCAAATTTTTCAAAACATTTGTAAGGTTTTAATTTCAAATTTTCCGTTATTTTTGCTTGCAATTTTTCAACATTTTCTTCTCATTTTCTTAATTTAATTAACTTATTTCTTACTAACACTTAAAACAGCTTCAATTCCAGACATATACTCATCCAGAATGTTGGAAATTCTCAATGGGATGGTGACTGTTTTTGTTCAATGGAACTTGAAGACTCGATGCTAAGTATATTAAGCTCAAAATTGCTCCTGTTGAAGCTTTTACCTTTATTTCTAGTCCAAAGCATGAGAGAAAATTTTTATGGGACTTGCTGGAACTACTCTGGCTATATCAAAAAAGGCTTCAAGAGCTCTCAACAGGAACAACTTTGTATTCTCTATTTCCATAAGAAATTAACTTGTCTGAAAACGAAAGCATTTCAATAATTCGTTGAAACTGTTTAAGGTTGTCAATAAGTAAACGAAAAAGCATGATTAAATATAACTAAATTTTTTTATAAATCAATGATTGACCAAAAACAAAAACCCATCAATAAGAAAAGTTCCAACGATAAAAAAAACATGATGATCTTAATGAAAAAAACACAAAAAAAAATATCAAAAAATGACGTAGAATTTGCCACAATTTATAGGATGACATTAATAAAATAACAAATAATGTTCAGATGGCGATGAATTCATAGTTTAATGAACTTTGAACAAAAGCTCTTGTTAATGAGCATATTATTTATAGCCTTATTAATCATATGCAAACAACTCAACGTATAACACTAGCAAGGTCAATTTTGTTTAGTCTGCCAAATGCTCTAGAAATTAATTATGCATAACTAGTTGAGATTCCTAAGTTTCGATTAAGCTTTTGAAAAAGTTTTTGTTCACTGAACAAACTTTTGTTTTTGAATTTTAAAAAACCGTTAAATTTTTAAATTTTCAAAAACCGTTAAATTTTTAAATTTCCAAAAACCGTTAAAATTTTGAATATTTTCCAACCGTTGAAATTTCATCAAATCAGCAAGGATCCAATCATGAAGCTCATGAATACTCGGGTAATTATTATTCAAGCACTCTACTGACTCATTAACAGAAAACTTTCAAAGTCAATAATAAGTGAATATGAAAAGTTATAGACACTGAAGTGATTAAATAAATGAAGTGTCAATTACACACAAAGTCATTGGAAATGACCTAGATTACATTATGAAAATTAGTTGAACTAAGGAGGATTTTAGAGGTTTCGTGTTTCAAGTAATTTTTTAAAAGTATGTCACGGAATTCAAATTGTTCCTGGTAACTTTAGAATGGGAATTTTTAATGATGCAGAGAATTAATGTCAGCTGTTATTTTCCTAGGATTTAGTCATGGAAGTTTTTAAGCACAATTTATGAAATTCTAGAAGGTAAAATTCCGAGTATTTTCTAGGAATATCATCTTTCAATTTAATAGTCTTGAAACTTGAGAGCAAAGTTGTTCGATTTTCAATTTATGTTTTTGCTTCTTTAGACTTTTTATGTGCTGCTTTTTATTGAAAATTCTGGCTTTATTAGCATTTCATGTGGGAAAAAATTGCTTTCTAATTTAACGGAAATTTTATTTTCAAAAAAAGTGATGCAAAGTTTTCGCATCTTTTTTTTGAAAAAATTCAAATTTTAACGTCTTTTATCGGTATTTTTCTACAAAAATGAATAATTTAGCAAATAACTGACAGAATTAACAACTATAAAGTTTATTCTGTAGAAAAATGCATCAAAAATCCACAGCACTAACTAAATTATAAATTTTCATTCAATAAAAGTTCTTAACAATGAAATCTGAAAAAGTTCATGACAAAGACTTGTTAAACTATGAATTTTTCCGCTTTCTGAACAACAAAAAAAATTAATAAAAAAATCAAAAAGTTTATTTCTGCAATTTAAAGTTTTTATTTTTCAATAAAAAAGATGAAAATAAGAGAAAAATTTTACATTAAAATTACAATACAAGAAAAAAATTAAGAAATTAAGCAAACAGAAGCATTAAGCAAGAAAAAATAAATAAAATTAAAGTAAAATAGGGAAAATGAAGAAAAATATTAGCTTTCTGTATATGTGGTTTTATCTCCTACAGAGATATGATATGATACATGCAAAAAAAAAAATTAAATCTTATACACGATGATTAGATGATGAAAA
Source organism: Chironomus tentans (assembly GCA_963573255.1). Classification (NCBI taxonomy): domain Eukaryota; kingdom Metazoa; phylum Arthropoda; class Insecta; order Diptera; family Chironomidae; genus Chironomus; species Chironomus tentans. Next base: position 9,480,692 of record OY754303.1, read on the forward strand.
AAAATTATACGCGTCTTATTAAATGTGAAAAAATATGCAAAAAAAATTAAATTAGAGGAAATATGAAAAATCGCATTTTACTACACAGAACAAAAATAAAATAAAAAATACACGAGGAGAAAGAAGACGAAGAAAATATTTTTTATGACAGCTTTTTCCTTCTCACTTTCCATCTCGTTAATTCCTTTTTGATGAATTTTCACAAAGAAATTTATTAACAGCAAGACAAAAAAAAAGTTAATTTTAGAAGATAATAAAAAAAGTTTCATTTCGCAAGGAAATTTGCTTTCTTAATTATTTTGCAAAAGAAATGCCAACATAATTCTTCTAATTTCATCAAATAATGTTCAGCTAGTGTAAAGCTGTTGTTATGTCAATTTATCATTTACATCTCAATGAAGACAAAATTAAATCGAGATTGTAGATGAAATATTGACATTTGACGACTAAAAATGTTCATTACTAATTAATCAGCATAGAAATTAATAGAGTTATCTAAGTAGTCTCTTCTTTCTTCTGAAATATTCTAAAAACTTTTCCTCCCTGTTATTGATACAAAATAATGGTGGGGTTAAAGATGCTCTAAATTCGACAAATTTGAAGTTTTGACAAGTTATTTAAAAATTTAACGGACAATTTACATTCAAATTTCAAAATTCCGTTAAAATTCAAATTTCAAAAATCCGTTAAAATTCAAATTTCAAAAATCCGTTAAAAATCAAATTTCAAAATTCCGTTAAAATTTAAATTTCAAAATTCCGTTAAAATTCAAATTTCAAAATTCCGTTAAAATTCAAATTTCAAAAATCCGATAAAATTTAAATTTCAAAATTCCGTTAAAATTCAAATTTCAAAATTCCGTTAAAATTCAAATTTCAAAAATCCGTTAAAATTTAAATTTCAAAAATCCGTTAAAATTCAAATTTCAAAAATCCGTTAAAATTCAAACTTCTGAAAACCGTTAAAATTTAAATTTCAAAAATCCGTTAAAATCGTATGTGTTTTAAATTTTCATTTTCCCTTCGAATTTTGAGCATTTTTAAACCCCTAAATTCTAAAGATTAAAAAAATTCCTCGATTTTCTCTGATATATAATATTTAACAAATTGTATATCCATCCTTGCATATAAATATAATTAACTAGATGACACATACACACAAAATTATATTCAAATGGAAAGAAATTTGTATATGCATTAACGTATGTCTTGTAAATATTAGTCAGTTCCCCTATCTGCCCACTTCAAGTAAGAAAAAAAACAACTTATGAAAAAAATATATTAAAATGCAATTTAATAAAACAAAATAATTAATGAAAAAAAATATTAGCTGAAGTAAAAGTCCATTAATATCTGCTTACATTCAACAAGAGCAGGCACTTTTTTTAAAAGTAAATAAATAAAATTAATAAATATGAACAACCCAATTTTTTTCTCTTATAAACCATGTAAAAAATAATTAATTTAATTAAAAATAGTAAAGTTGTAAAGGTTTTAAAAATGATGAAGAAATTAACAAACAAATTTATTTAGTTGTAATTTTAAATTGCAAGAAAATCATCAAAAGTGAGATGAATGGACGTAGTAAATGGAAAGTCCCACTTGCGGTGACATAAATTGAATGAAATAAGAGAAGAAAAAAATTATTAAAAAAAGACTTGAAAAACTCCAATTGTGACTTTCCTTTAAGATTATGAAAACAAAAAGATAGATTCGCAAACGTTTAGATAATTTTCTTTCAATGATCGCGGCGATTGTGCAGTTGGATGTGAAGATTTTGAGGTTTTTTTGGGGAAAATAAATGTTTTTGCCTCAACTTCAGGCTTTAGATTTCAAAAGATTCTATTTAACGCCAACTTCAAGTCAGTTTTACAACGAAAAAATTTGAAAATTCAAAAACTAAAAATTAAAAAATTTCAAATTTAAAAAAATTCAAAATATAAATTTGAAAAATTTTAAATTTGAAAAATTTCAAAAATTTAAATTTGAAAAATTTCAAAAATTTAAATTTGAAAAATTTCAAAAATTTAAATTTGAAAAATTTCAAAAATTTAAATTTCAAAAATTTAAATTTCAAAAATTTAAATTTGAAAAATTTCAAAAAATTTAAATTTGAAAAATTTCACATTTGAAAAATTTCAAAAAACATTTAAATTTCAAAAAACAATTAAATTCAGAAAATTTAAATTTGAAAAGTTTCAAAAAAATTAAATTTGAGAAATTTCAAAAAATTTATATTTCAAAAATTTCAAAAATTTAAATTTGAAAAATTTCAAAAAAATTAAATTTGAAAAATGTCAAAAAATTTAAATTTAAAAAAATTCAATAATTTTAATTTGAAAAATTTAAACTTGAAAAATTTCAAAAAATTTAAATTTGAAAAATTTCAAAAAATTTAAATTTGAAAAATTTCAAAAAATTTAAATTTGAAACATTTCAAAAAATTTAAATTTGAAAAATTTCAAAAAATTTAAATTTGAAAAATTTCAAATAATTTAAATTTGAAAAATTTCAAAAAATTTAAATTTGGATGATTTTTTATAAATGAAACCAACTTCAAGTCATTCAAAAAATCTAAAATCAACGCCAACTTCAAGACTGTAAAATCTCTAAAAATGTCTCAAAATCTTGACATCCAAAAAAGGATATGAAAAATTAAAGTGTGTGGAATGGATGAGTATGAAAAATGTGGAAAAAAGTTAGATTAAAACCAACTCTTAATGATAATTTAAGACAGAATAATAACGAGAGAAAGGAAATTCATCAAAATCAGGCTTATTATAAATTTACATGATAAAAAAAATTAAATTAATGATTAATGATAGGAATCAACAACAACAAAATGTTTTTTTCTTTTCTTTTAGCTTTTGTAAATTGTTTCCTTCAAAATGGACTCATCATATTATTATTATTTTTTTTGTTTAATTAATTTTTAATTAGAACTGGATGTGTAATTATAATTATAACTTTAAGTACTGAAATTATCACTTCTTTTTGTTTGTATGGAGAGGATATCCTCTTGATTTGTACGTGACGAGCTGACTAAGTTATTCAGTTTGTTTTTTAAAGGTTAGAATTACATAACCTAAAAGATTGTTTACAATTCTGACGATTAGATCCAGTAGATTGATTAAAATGACTGAAACACTCCGTCAACTCGTCAAACTTTGCTGCTTTCCTTAAAATTCATCTAAAAACGACGACTTACATCTTATGTTTACGAATTACATGATAAATGATGATAAATTATGATTATAAAGTCGCAGACATAAATTACGTAAGCTTTTACGTTTCATTGTTTGTTCTCTTAGCTTTTAATGGACATACATAATAAATGAAAATAATTATAATGAGAAATAATTATAACGAAACATGATTATACATAAAAAGATTAAAAAGTACCCCCCCCCCCTCCCCCTTCCCTCTTGGAGCATGATGATGGACATTATCGCTGCTCAATAATCAAAAAAAAATGTTTTAAAAAAAAGAGAAGAAATTCAAGGACGGAAGCTTCTTCCTCGATGAATTTACGATGTAACTGCAATATTGTTTAATTATAATTTTATCTTTTTATCCTTTTATGTTTCATATTTGTAATTATTATTAATGAAATTAAGAGAAAAAGGATTAAAAAACATCAAAAATAAATGAAGAAAAAAAACTTTGAAAAAAATCACATTTTGAAAAATTATAAAAAAATAGATGAAAAATTATTGAGAAAAAAATAATAAAAAAGATTTCTGTTAGTTCATACAATTAAAATGTTATTTAAAAAAATATAAAAATTGTGCAAAATAAAAAAATGCAACTAAAAATTTCAAAAAAATATGTTTTTTATTTTTTTATTTTAGTTTTAACAACAAGCTTTTTTAGATAGGTAGCAGAAGGGTCCGATGTATTCCGAATACCTTCGAGATTGAGCCTTAAAATTGAAAAATATATGAGAAAAAAAACCGGACCCCCCTTTCGAAAGGCTACTGACCACTTCCCTGGTGCTCCTAGTTATTCATCATAGATTGTACTCCAAACCTTCAATTTCTCTGATTCAGGAAGCTCAACAATGGTAACTGAACTTTCCGTGATTTGCAAGCACATGATCTTGTCTGGATCATCAAGTTCCACAAATGACAAAGGCTTCATTTCCTTAGAATTTGGTGATCCAGTGATAGCAAAGCTTGTGAGGATGCTCACATAGTTCCTCATAATTTTGTAATCAACGGAATCTGGTTCTAAACTTCCAAACATAGCACTACAAAAGATATAACCTATTTCATCTCCATGTCCAGCTCCCTTGTATTGTGTACAATTGAATAACTGTTTGACAAAACTTCGTCCATTATCAGCATCAAACCGAACAAGATAAGATTTTCCTTCTGCATGCTTAATTCTTGACTGGATGGTCCTATAAATTGGATTCCAGAACATCAACTCACTTCCGTGACGCATGAATGACTCCTTCGGGTCCATTTGATCATTAAAATATAGATGCTTAATTTTTAAGCCCAATTCCTGAACATGTGAATCTAATGGATCTAATTGCAGCTCTAATAGTGGCAAGGTATATGCTGGATTGTTGAAAATTTCTACTCCAAGTTCTAAGTATCCTTCATTTCTTAAAACTCCTTCAAGAGAATTTCCAGTGAACAAAATATCAATTTCATTTGTCCAACAAGTTTCCATCATCTTCAGTGGATCTTCCGGAATCAAGCAATTTTCAGAAATGAAAGGCTCAACAACTGGTGCAAATGGTGAGAAATATCCAAATGTTAACTTATCCTTAGGTGTCAGCAATTCAATACTGGATTTAACCATATCTTCATAAGATGTGTTCTCGAGGAACTCTAGCAAGCTTTTTAGATCTCCAACTTTGCCAGTCCATCCAAGCTTTTCAGCTAAAACTTCAGCGTATTTTTGACATGCAGACTGAGATATCAATGCCCAAGTTTTACACAATGCTGTTCCAGACATAGCTATTGCACGCTGATAGAGACCTTTAGACTGTTCACTAATGCATAGAAAATGGACACTGGCACCACCAGCACTCTCGCCAAATATTGTGATGTTGTTAGGATCACCTCCAAAATTGGCAATATTCCTCTTGATCCATTTTAATGCAAAGATTTGATCCTTTAAGCCATTATTTCCAGGAATTCCCAAAGATTCATCATCAAGACTTAAAAATCCTAAAATTCCGAGACGATAATTTATTGAAACAAAAACAATATCTTCTTGCATGAAATAATCCGGTCCAAAAACATCTGGGCTTGAACTACCCATTATAAACCCACCGCCATGTATCTGCAATGAAAATTGAATTATTTTACGGACACTTTATTTTGATTAATATTGATTTACCCAAACCATGACTTTATATGGCTTCTCAGGTTTGAGACTTTTCGTAAAAACATTTAAAATTCCATCGTCTTCTCGTCCTGCTTGTCCTGGTATTATGGAACAGTATCCGACAACATTCCCAGTTGCATCTAGAGGCTCTTCCCACTTATCAGTCGCTTGCGCTTCTCGAAATCTCAACTTTCCAACCGGTGCCTTCATATAAGGTATATTTTGAAATGCGATGAAGTCATCATCTAATACGGACTTCTTATGGATGCCTTTAATTGGTCCAAACTCAGACAGAACAATTTCAAAATTTTCCATTCTTAGAATCTTGCGATTTTTTATCTTTATTCGACGAACTTTGTATTCCAAATGACGAAAAAAGAGACAATCTCATTCTTTTTCAAATGTACAATTAAGCTGATTAATGCTATACATACCCGAGCGACACAAATGAAGAAGCCTTATGGAATCCATACGGAGGCGGAGGCTAAGAGGAATCCATAGGGTGTTAATAAATGTATCCCTGAGGGAACCTTGACGGCGATTTTTTCATTTGTGTGGCTCGGGATAGCTATGTTTGTATTATGGGAAATGCATGAATGAACACAAACACTTTCAAATAGTAAAATTTGATTGAATGAACGTATGATTTAAACTGATGGCAACCAGCATGAAATTCAAGTTGATTCGCTCATTGATTTATTTAATAATGATTTCAAAAATTGAAGGCCAAGGCAAGTTTTTGAAAAATTTGTATGTTTTCAACACTTAATCTTCTCAATATACTTTTTTAGACTGTCTCAGAAAAAATTTTTTGAGTGCCTGGCTAGAATATGTAAATGAGTAAAATTTCTTATTTTCGTTTATTTTATTCTCTTCTCAATATTGTCACCAAAATAACAATCTCAACATTCATTTAAATACTACAAAGCATTAAAAATGGCTAACAAAATACTGCTTCACCGCTTCCTTAAAGTTCATTATTATCTAATTCTCATAAACTGTACTCCAAACTTTCAAATTATCTGACTCTGGAAGCTCTATTAACTTCAATGAGCTTTCTGTGATTTGCAAGCACTTGATATTGTCTGGATCATCAAGTTCCACGAATGACAGAGGCTTCATTTCCTCAGAATTTGGTGATCCAGTGATAGCAAAGCTTGTGAGGATGCTCACATAGTTCCTCATAATTTTGTAATCAACAGAATCGAGTTCTAAATTTTCACATGCTTTAAATAAGGCACCTGAAAAGATGTAACCTAACTCATCTCCATGTCCAGCTCCTTTATATTGTGAGCAATTGAAATATTGCTTCACAAAATTACGTCCACCTTCAGCATCAAAGCGTACAAGATAAGATTTTCCTTTTGCATGCTTAATTCTTGACTGGATCGTTCTATAAATTGGATTCCAGAACATCAATTCACTTCCGTGTCTTATGAATGACTCCTTCGGGTCCATTTGATCATTAAAATATAGATTCTTTATTTTTAAGCCCAATTCCTGAACATGTTGATCAGATGGATCTAATTGCAGCTCTAATAGTGGCAAGGCATATGCTGGATTGTTGAAAATTTCTACTCCAACTTCTAAGTGTCCTTCATTTCTTAAAACTCCTTCAAGAGAGTTTCCCGTGAACAAAATATCAATTTCATTTGTCCAACAAGTTTCCATCATCTTCAATGGACTTTCTGGAATCAAGCAATTTTCGGAAATAAAAGGCTCAACAACTGGTACAAAAGGTGAGTAAAATCCAAACTTTAATTTATCCTCAGCTGTCAGAATATCATTTGTAACTTTTACTATGTCTTCGGCTGAAGCTTTTTCAAGGAACTCTAGTAAGCTTTTTTGATCTCCAACTTTTCCAGTCCATCCAAGCTCTTGAGCTAACATTTCAGCATGCTTTCTGCAAGATGATTGAGGAATAAACCCCCATGTATGGCATAAAGCTGTTCCAGACATAGCTATTGCACGCTGATAGAGACCTTTAGACTGTTCACTAATGCATAGAAAATGGACACTGGCACCACCAGCACTCTCACCAAATATTGTGATGTTGTTAGGATCACCTCCAAAATTTGCAATATTTCTCTTGATCCATTTCAATGCAAAGATTTGATCTTTTAAGCCATTATTTCCAGGAATACCCAAAGATTCATCATCAAGACTTAAAAATCCTAAAAGTCCAAGGCGATAATTTATTGAAACGAAAACAATATCCTCTTGCATGAAATAATCCGGTCCATACGCATCCGTTTTCGAACTTCCGAAGATAAAGCCACCCCCATGAATCTATAATAATAAAAATAAAGCTTTTATTATCTCCACAGAGCATGTTATATCCGTTATCCAATTTAGTTTAAATAGAACAATTGAATTTAATACGAATTTATGTTGGACTTACCCAAACCATTACGGGTGTTGGCTTTTCAGGTTTGAGATTTTTCGTAAAAACATTTAAAATCCCGGCATTTTCTTGCCCACTTAATCCCAACGCTGGGACATATGAGTAATAAGCCAAAATTTCGCCAGTTGCATCCAATGGTTCTTCCCATTTATCAGTTGGCTGTGCTTCGCGGAATCTTAAATTTCCAACTGGTGCCTTCATATATGGAATACTTTGGAAGGCAATGCAGTCAGCATCGTATGTTAAAGTTTTATGTATGCCCTTAATTGGGCCGAATTCTGACTCTACAATTTCGAATTTTGCCATATTTTTAATTCCACGTATTGCTTGAACAACTTTCAAATCTGACTGCTAAAAAAGGCAGTGTTGTACATCTAAAGTACTTTTGATAAGAAAGACTTAATGAATAAATTGCTATCTGTGAAATTTTGTTGTAGATACACGAACATTGAATGTGTTGGAGCACTTGAATAGTATATTCTAGCTAGATTGATAAATTATATATTATGCCTGTCAAGATTGAATTGATAAAGATGTTGATTAGAAAAGAATTTCAAGTGTATTTAGGTTTGATATCAATTGTTTACTAAAAAATTGCTCTAAGTATTAAAGCCGGTGTGAGTATGTTGACGATAAACATACATTTTTTAAGGTCATACTCTCTGAGATTGTTCTGATTCGAGAGAGAAGAGAACGTGAAAGTAAATAAACAAGTAAATAAAAAATGTTTTATTTTCTTTTCAAAAATACATAAAAAATGACAATTTACACGGAACTAGCACCAGTGATTAGATTTCCTAGCAAAAAGTTTTTTTTTAAAAACCCTTACTTTACAGCTGAGCACTAAGATTTCTGTTAGTTTTATAAATTGTACTCCAAACTCTTAATTTGTCTGATTCTGGAAGCTCTATAATGCTTGTATCGTGCTCAGTAATTTGTAGACACATGATCTTATTGGAATCAGTTAGTTCCTTGAATTTTAATGGCTTTATTTCTTCGGAATTGGGACATCCTTTAATGGCGAAATTTGTAAGAATTCCAACGTATTTTTTCATAATTTTAAAATCTTTTGAATTCAGTTCAAGACGATCCAAAATGGCGTTTTCAAAAATATAAAACAGTTCATCTCCATGACTGGCTCCTTTGTATTCTGAACATCGATAAAAATTCTTTAAAAAATTACGTCCACCTTCAGCATCAAAGTGAACAAGATAGGTTTTTCCTTTTGCATGCTTAATTCTTGACTGAATTGTTCTATAAACTGGATTCCAGAACATCAGCTCACTTGAAAGTCTAATAAAAGATTCTCGATCGCTCATTTTTCCGTTAAAATAAAGGTTTTTAATCCTCAAACCTAATTCTTTTGCAAAAAGATTAGATGGATCTAATTGTAGCTCCATAAGTGGTAATGCATATGCTGGATTTTTATTAAGTATCTCAATACCGGTTTCTAGTGGTTCTATCTTTCGTATTATTCCTTCAATTGAATTTCCAGTAAACAAAATATCAATATCATTTGTCCAACAAGTTTCCATCATTTTTAATGGGTCTTTGGGGACCATGCAGTTCTTTGAATAGTAAGGTTCAACAACTGGTGTAAATGGTGAATGAAATGCAAAAGAATATTTATCTTCCAATGTAAGAATATCTTCAGAAACTTTAACTATGTCATCGACAGAAGCTTTTTCGAGAAATTCTAGTAAGCTTTTTTGATCACCAACTTTACCAGTCCATCCAAGCTTTTGTGACAACATTTCAGCATGTTTTCTGCAAGATGATTGAGGAATTAATCCCCATGTTTTGCATAATGCTGATCCGGACATGATGATGGCTCGTTGAAAGAGACCTTTAGACTGCTCACTAATGCACAGAAAATGGACACTGGCACCACCAGCACTCTCACCAAATATTGTGATGTTGTTAGGATCACCTCCAAAACTTGCAATATTCGTCTTGATCCATTTCAATGCAAAGATTTGATCTTTTAAGCCATTATTTCCAGGAATACCCAAAGATTCATCATCAAGACTTAAAAATCCTAAAACTCCGAGACGATAATTTATTGAAACAAAAACAATATCTTCTTGCATGAAATAATCCGGTCCGTAAACGTCCGTACTTGAACTTCCAATGATAAATCCACCTCCATGAATCTGTTTATGTAGAAAGAGTCTTAATTAATGATTCGAAATCTTATTAAATTAATAAAATAAAATATCTGCAAAAATTGAACTTTTTTTGGAATCCTAGGTTTTTTTTCAAAACCTTTATTATTTAAATTTTTAAAATACGTTATAAAAGTTCAAAGCTCGTGCTTACAACTCACCCAAACCATTACGGGGCAAAGTTTCTTCGGTTTAAGGTTTTTTGTAAAAATATTCAAAATTCCAGCATCTTCATGACCTTCTAATTCCATAAAATGATTAATAGAACAATATCCAACAATGTCACCTGTTGCATCCAAAGGTTCTTGCCATTTTTCAGTTGGTTGTGCTTCTCGGAATCTCAGTTTTCCAACCGGTGCCTTCATATAAGGAATATTTTGGAAGGCTACACAGGTAGTATCCAAAGCTAGATTCTTACGAAAGCCCTTAATTGGTCCAAATTCTGAAGAAACAATTTCAAATTCCGTCATTTTAAAATAAATTATTTTTTAATCTTGATTGACCAAAGTTTGAATTCTAAATGATTTTAAAAGGCTGTTGTTTAAAAGGCAATGTTTTGCGTGATAAAATTATTATTTACTTTTATAAAAATAATGTCTTATCTGCAAAATTTTACTGTGTATCTGTGTTAATAAACACTTGTTTCAATTTAATCGAGAGTTTTATAAATTCCTAGCTTGGCATATAATTATTTTATGACACAATTCTTTAGTGAGGTATTGATTAAAATATTTAAATCCAGAATTGAACTTGTATAAATAAACCTGCGACATGTTTTGAGAATATTCCTAGATTAAGGTCGTTTACTAACATTTGGCGTATAATCACTGCATATTTGTATAATCACATGTTACTATAAACGTGTTTTTTTTTCTCGTGTATTGTCAATAAAGTTCTCTTCTTCAGATTTTTCATCACTGGATGCAATTTTAGCATATTGAGGCTTATTTCCTGATTTATATCGATAGACTTTTAGGAACTATGCATGGAAAAAATTAAAATAATCTGAATTTTCTATATCGATTCATTTCTGGCTGCTTCAAAACGTATTTTTTTCAACGGTTAAAAAATATTCAAAAATCCTGAAATTACACACAACGTTCAATAAGCCTCAGGCTTCTAAAGCAAAAAAAACCAGAAACAAAAATTTTTATCAGAAGAAAAAGTAAATTGCGTTAATTAAGCTTATTAAAGGGTTTTAAAATAAACAAAACGCACTTAGAGAACAATGTCAAAGAGGAGAATTGAAGTAATGGATCCTTTCATCAAGAAAAGACGGTAATATTGTTAAATTTCAACAAAATATGTTTTTTTTTTCATCGAAAACGTTTTATTGTCAATTTTTTAGCGAGGAAAAAGGAATTCCAACAAATTTACCTAGTTCGGTTCCAACAGCATCTGCAGGATCAGTTAACCCATTAAATGGAGCTTTATACTCAGCAAATTACCAATCGTTATTGAAAAAGAGAGTTTTACTTCCAGTTTTCGAGTATAGAACAGATTTTATGCGACTTTTAGCCGAGCATCAATGCATAGTGCTTGTCGGCGAAACGGGTAGTGGGAAGACTACTCAAATACCGCAATGGGCTGTTGATTATGCGAGAAGCTTAAGTGCTAAAGGAGTTGCATGTACCCAACCAAGAAGAGTAGCTGCAATGTCAGTCGCTCAGAGAGTATCTGAAGAAATGGATGTTTTGCTAGGCCAGGAAGTTGGTTATTCTATTCGTTTCGAAGATTGTTCATCACCAAAAACTGTTTTAAAGTACTTGACAGACGGTATGTTGTTAAGAGAAGCTATGTCTGATCCAATGTTGGAATCATATCAAGTCATATTGCTTGACGAAGCTCACGAAAGAACATTAGCTACAGATTTATTAATGGGCGTCCTCAAAGAAGTGATTAAACAACGAAATGATTTGAAATTAATTATTATGTCTGCAACTTTGGATGCTGGAAAGTTCCAAAACTATTTCGACAATGCACCACTAATGAACGTTCCAGGTCGTACACATCCTGTTGAGATTTTCTACACGCCAGAACCTGAACGGGATTATTTGGAAGCTGCAATTAGAACGGTCATTCAAATTCATATGTGCGAGGAAATTGAAGGTGATGTGCTCATGTTTTTGACAGGCCAAGAAGAAATTGAAGAAGCTTGTAAACGAGTAAAGCGGGAAATTGACAATTTAGGACCTGACGTTGGTGAACTCAGGTGTATCCCACTTTATTCAACATTACCGCCAGCAGCTCAACAAAAGATTTTCGAACCAGCTCCACCAAGACGAGCAAATGGCGCCATCGGAAGAAAAGTCGTTATCAGCACAAATATCGCAGAAACATCTTTGACTATTGACGGAGTCGTGTTTGTGATTGGTAAGTCAATGACTTTGTATTTAATAATAGTATAAAGTGATGATTTTGTTCCATTTTAGATCCTGGATTTGCCAAGCAAAAAGTGTACAATCCACGTATTCGTGTAGAAAGTTTGTTGGTATCTCCAATTAGTAAAGCTTCAGCACAACAAAGGTAAAGTTTTTAGATGCTTATTTGAGGAGTAAAAAGCATTTATTGTGTTAATTTTTATAGAGCTGGACGTGCTGGAAGAACCAGACCAGGAAAATGTTTCCGCTTATACACTGAAAAAGCTTACAAGGAAGAGATGCAGGACAATACTTATCCAGAAATTTTGAGATCCAATCTAGGTATGCTCAATTTTATGGTAATCTTATGAATATTAAGGCTAATTATGACATTTATATCATCAGGAACTGTCGTTCTTCAACTGAAAAAATTGGGCATTGACGATTTAGTACATTTCGACTTTATGGACCCACCTGCACCTGTAAGTTATTAATTTCGAGTTGTCTAAGATTTAATCCTACGATTAATTTTTTAATCTAAAGATTAATTATTTAATCTATGGATTTATTTTTAAATCCAAGGATTAATTTTTTAATCTATGGATTTATTTTTAAATCCTAGGATTTATTTTTTAATCTAAAGATTAATTATTAAATCTAAGGATTTATTTTTTAATCCAAGGATTAATTTTTTAATCTATGGATTTATTTTTAAATCCTATGATTAATTTTTAAATCCTAGGATTTAATTTTAAATCCAAGGACTTGCTAAATTATTCAGAATAACATGAAAAGTAATTTTATAATTTATTACCATCTAGGAAACACTCATGAGAGCATTAGAATTATTGAACTACTTAGCAGCTTTGGACGATGATGGAAATTTAACAGATTTAGGCTCAGTGATGTCAGAATTTCCATTGGATCCTCAATTGGCAAAAATGTTGATTGCTTCCTGTTCACACAATTGCTCCAATGAAATCCTCTCAATCACTGCTATGTTATCTGGTGAGACTTTAGCCATAATATTATTATTTAAGAATTATCAAAAAATTACAAAACATTTTTTCGATACAAAACAATGGCCTCCTGAACCTATACCATTTTTTCGATCTCATTGTTGACTATTTCTTGGCAATGTTTATTGATTTACGGACGTGTGAATGGGCTTTTCTGGAATTTTATTATATGAATTCTGATCCCATTCAAAAAATTGCACATTTGCTGCGTCCATTTTTTCTGTTCTTTAACATTTAAAGTGCCCCAGGCTTTTGTTAGACCCAATGAAATGAAGAAGCAGGCTGACGAGGCAAAAATGCGATTTGCACACATTGACGGTGATCACTTAACGTTGCTGAATGTTTTTCATGCTTTCAAACAGAGTAAGTTCTTAGAAATGTAACTTGTCAATTTTAAAGGATTTAACTGAATAACATCCCAAATAATATTTAGGTAATGAAGATCCTCAATGGTGCTACGAAAACTTCATCAATTATCGATCATTGAAATCAGCAGACAACGTGCGACAACAATTGGCACGCATCATGGACAGATTTAATTTGAAACGTACAAGCACAGAGTTCACATCAAAAGATTACTATATAAACATTCGTAAGGCTCTTGTCGAAGGCTTTTTCATGCAAGTTGCACATTTAGAGCGCACTGGGCATTACCTGACAATTAAGGATAATCAGATTGTACAATTACATCCATCAACATGCTTAGACCACAAACCAGATTGGGTTATTTACAATGAGTTTGTGTTGACGACGAAGAATTACATTCGAACGGTTACTGACGTTAAGCGTGAGTATAGACATAAAATTTTGTAAGGAATTAAGTCATTGATCTTGTTCTTGTTGTTTTTTTAGCGGAATGGCTGTTGAAGCTTGCACCACAATACTATGATCTCAACAATTTCCCATCATGCGAGGCAAAGAGGCAATTGGAGAACTTGCAAGCACGATTAGAGAGCCGTCAATTTCAATTCTAACTGCATTTAATTTTCCTTAATATTATCTCGTTTGGTATTAATTATGGTCAACACTTGTGCGCGAAAAGTTAATTTCACATTCTTAGCCAGTACAGTACACAATAAATAAAGTAAATTCTAATATTGTCAAGGAATATCTGCCGACTTTATTACAATTATGCCAAAATTCTAAAAGAATCATAACTTGCTTCATTAATAACATTTAATTTCAGAGTAAGCAAGGGAATTTTCTGATCATTTTCCATTATCCATGAATCAAGTTCCTTTTTCTCTCAACTTTTTGTGTGACGAAATTATTATTTACTTAGAGACACCGACCAAAGCTGCTCGTAAACACCTATCATGCAATTTATATCCAATTTTACTAACAACAACGACTGTATTTGGTTCTTTATTCGGGATCTCTTGTTGGAATAATGCTTCGTGATAATTTGGATTGAACTTTTCATCTAGTGGATCAACTTTTTCTAATCCATTTCTTTTAAACACTTGATTTAATTGATTTTTCGTCATTGTAAGACCTTCATATAAGCTCTTTAAATGCGGATTCTTGTCAGTCAGTTCCTCTTTTGGAACTGCTTCTGTTGCAGCACTTAAGATGTCTGAAACATCCAGTAAATCCTTGCAGAATGACTGAATTCCGAAGATCTTAGCATCATCAATTTGTTTTGTTAGCCTTTTGCGCATATTCTCACTATCTGCTAATGATCTCTTATATTTATCCTGTAAATATACATGCTGTAAGCCACAGAATTAGGTTCAGAGATAAGAAAAATTCCTTACATCAAGTTCCTTGTTCTTTTCAGTTAATGTCTCCACATCTTTTGTCAATTTCTCGACATCTGCTGTCAGCTTTTTCTCATTCTCTGTCAATTCAACTGTGGGCTGTTCTGTTTGTGCTTGTTCGGCCGAGAAGTTTCTATGCTTAACTGATATTACTCTGGAATTTAAAGGAATTAAATTATCAGGTTACATCATTTTTTCCAGAATGTACTAATCGCTGTTAATTTACCTAAAATTTAGTGATTTCTGAATGAACGGTGAGAATCTTGACAAATTAGTTATGGCTCGTGTACTGATAGATGCCATTTCCTTGATATTTTTAATTCCTTTATTTCTTGTGAAATTTACATCTAGTAGACCAAAATCGTTAGTAGATCAATTTGTTTAGTTCTACACTGAGTTCTACTAGTTTATTTCAGAGAAATTTTCATAATAAAATTGAATTAAATAAAATGGCACTGTCAGAGCAAGCAAAAGAACGTCTTGGAATGGTGTTTGAGGTGGCTAAGACTGTCTTCCATTGGGGATTCATTCCAACTGTCTTGTATTTAGGTAAATTTGTGGATTATTGCGAAATTTAGTTATCTTACTGATCATTCTCTGGATCTTGTTTTTTTAGGATTTAGCAAAGGAGCGGAACCAAATATGCCGCCGTTGTCTGTAGCATCATTATTATGGCAATAGAATCGTAGTACTATTATACATTAAGTCATTATAAATAAAGTCTAATTCACTGAAAAATGTAAACAAAAGTGTTTCTTTTTAATAAAAAATAAATTAACCTCAAAATTTTGGATTATTTTTTTTCAGAATGTTGGTTTTATTAATATTCCATTCAAAAATCAATTTATGCTTTTACAGCATATTTGCGTACTGGATAGACTGAACGTTTACGAACTTCCTTCTTTGTAAGTCTGCTGGCATCACGTTCGCTGAGTGCTCTTCTCATTGCGCGAGTCTTTTTTGGTCTCAAGTCTAATGGCTTGTACTTTTTGCCCTTGTATAACTTGCGAAGATTGTCCTTTGTCTTCTGGTTCATAACAATGTAGACGCGTGCAATTGCTTTACGGACTACACGGCTAAAAAATGAGGAAGAAAACGGATCATAAATTATGCATTCATATAAAAATAATTTTGTTAATTAGCTTACATTTTTGAAAGCTTTGAAGGAGCTCCACCGGTGACTTTGGCAACACGAAGTCCGAGAAGCTCTTGCTTCAAATCTTCGAGCTGTTTAGTCAGCTCCTTTTTATCCTTTTGTCGCAATTCCGAACACTTCACTTTCCCCTACGAAATAAACAAGAAAATTTTAATTCAATATTTTCATCAAGTTTTCACAGCTTTTTAAGCGAATTAAAGTGATTTTTCAATGCACACTCAACTTAACTCAACATTTTTGATTAATTAATGCATAAAATCACTGTAATTCCTTAATAATTTTAATAAATTTATAATTTACCATTTTAAAACGTGTTGTTCGAAGAACTAATGGAAATGAAAAGAAAGATCTACTTGATTGTAGATCAAACGAACTGTCAGATTTAAAAATAAAACGACCGTTGGAGAGTTGAAAAATAAATTCATGTTTTTATTAATGACAGGTTGATATATTGGCAATTTTGAGCAGTACTTCCTATTATTAATGCATTGTGAATCGATTGGAAGTATGAAGGTAACAGGTAAGTTAAAAGTTGTGGATAATGTGTTAAAAATTCTTTTATTAATTTTAACGGGTTTTTAAAGTTTGAAAATCTTGTCATTTAGCACGATTTTTAGAGAAGCTTGCAGCAACTTGTCTAATTGTCAATAATCAAGTCTAACTAACGAATTTTTCTGTTAACAACTGATTCTTTTAACATCCTCAAAGATGTGCATAACGTACAATTTAAGGATGAAAGGAGTAAAGGAAATCAAAAATACTATAGTATTGCCAAATGCGCTTTAGTACTTGAAGTTGCACAAAGAGTTCATAACAAGAAGAATAGAAGAAATAGCTTAGAGAACTAAAATTAATTATTTTAAGTGTTTCGTCCCACAAAAATTAACAAAAAGTGCAATATTCGTGTAGCTGAGTTACCAAATTACGCTAATTAATCAAATATAATGCTATAATAAGTGAATTCGTGATAAAATAGTTAAAAATATTCAAGTGATTGAAATTTTTTGGACATTATGAATAATTTTTATGATATTTGAATTGGTATCGATTGTATTGTCTCTACTTTTTATTGTGCATTATCTGTATTACATCATTACGTCGCTTATTAACGAACTGAGACCAAAAATGCAGTCCGAAGACGCAAAATTCATTAAAAAGTACGTCAAACTTTTCTTTTTTCATTTTCCTCGATTTCTTTTTGACGGAAAAATCAATAATGCAAAGAACAAGTATTAAGCATTATCGTTTAACTGGATTATTTAGCGCATTCTCCAACATCCCAGATCGATAATTCTTTGTTATCTTTGTTGTAATGATGAAATTTTAATCCAACTGGATCTTTCAGGAATTAAATAGACTATGTTTACCTTGAAAAGATCCAATAAATCATAGCACATAGAATTGCTATCTTTTCTAAAACTTGATAATGTTTTTTTTTATCAGGAATACTCAAAAATCATCATTACAAGTTTTTCCAATAAAAAAAAGTTCAATTAAACTTTGATAAGAGAATTCTCAGTCAGAGACAAATCGATAAAACAACAAGCACTTCCTTCATGAGAAAATAAGCTAAATATGGTTTTCACTTTTTTTATTTTATAGACGTTTTAAAGGCGGAATGATTGAACCTCATCCAACTGAGCCCTCAATTATTGTTAATTACAAATTAGAAGCGGCTGTCTATGGCGATAAAGATGTCTCGGATCCAATGTTGGCTGATAAAAAGGTAAGAGAAAAGGCTTGACGACAACAACAACAAACAAATAGCAAATGATTCCAAGGCGAATGATTCATTCATCATTTTTGGAATATCCAATGCCATAACAACGAGACATAATTTATTCAGTCTATAGAAAATTCGTAATGTGTGCATAATGCTTGTTTATACCTTTTATTATAGGATTGTCAGCGAATTATTCGTCTTAAAACATTAAATGGCAAAACAGATGTAGCTGCTTTGGCACGAGAAGTTGTCGATAAATGTGATTTAATTCATAAATCTCAGTTATCGGACGTTGAACAAATAATCTATTTCCTCAAAAACCGAAAAGTCTCAAGGGATTCGGGCGTTTCTACATTAAAATCTGCCTCGGTTCGTTCAAAATCAGAAGCGAGGATATTAGATAAAGTAAATAATGACGTCGATAAAGCGTCAATAAGAAATATTGACGACTACATAGAATTACTCTATGAAGAATTACCAGAGAGAATACGAGGATCGGCTTATATTCTTCAGCTCGCTAGAAATCCAGACAATTTAGAGGAATTGGAGAAAAATGGCAAGTCAAGAAGCTTCAATTAAAGATTTAATAATTTTTTAATGAGTATTTTCACAATTTTAGAGGCAGTTTTGAGCGCTCTGTCGCGTGTCCTTCGCGAAGATTGGAGGAAGAGCCTTGACCTTACCACAAATATAATTTATACATTTTTCTGCTTCTCCACATACACACATTTTCATTCAGTCATCGTTCAATATAAGATTGGTTCGCTGTGTATGGATGTCATTGAATACGAATTAAAGCGTTACGAGCAAATGAAGCAAGATTTGGATAAGCGTAAAAATGCCGAAAGTGGAGCAAAGGACACAAACAAAAGTCAAGATAATTTAGATGGAACAATCATGAATGTCGAGAAGCCAAAAGAGGTGAGCTTATCGTTTTTTCTTCTGGATTTATTGTTAATAATTAAAATCTATTCAAATTACAGATGGAACCACCGAGAAGAAGGATTCCAGAACTGAAGCAACGTCCAAAAAGTGGAAATTGGTCAATGGCAAATAGTATGGTGTCGTCTTCATCATCTTCGTCCTTGTTGAAAGCATATTCAATGAATAATAGCTATCATGAGGGCCTTTCAAAGGAGTTACAGACCAATTCTAATGGGAATTCGACAGAAGATTTGAAAAATGATCCGAAACGTCAGAAAGATGAAATCGAAAGATTAAATAAGCAATTGAAGACGTTTGCCAAAAAACAAGAACAATTGTTGCGCGTTGCTTTTTATCTGCTCCTCAATATTGCCGAGAACACGAAATTGGAGGAGAAGATGCGTAGAAAAAACATCATTAAAATGCTAGTGAAGGCATTAGAACGACAGAATATTGATTTATTGGTTCTCATCGTGACATTCTTAAAAAAGCTATCAATTGTGCGAGACAATAAGGACGAAATGAAGGAATTGAATGTGATTGAAAAGCTTCCACGACTCCTCCAAAGCTCACATTCCGATCTCATTCAGGCAACATTAAAATTAATCTTCAATTTATCATTTGATGGACAATTACGTGCCAAAATGGTACGAATTGGATTGCTTCCAAAACTCGTTCAATTTATGAGCGAGGACAAGCATCATACGATAGTCATTAAAATTTTGTATCATATGAGTCTCGATGATAAAGTAAAGGTCGTCTTCACATACACAGATTGTGTTCCAATGCTAACTGATATGCTCCTATTAAATTTGAATAAAAAATCCGATACTGACCTCATCGCATTGGGAATAAATTTAGCACTCAACAAGAAATGTGCACAGAAAATGTGTGAGAATAATCGACTTAAAGATTTAACAGAGCGAGCATTTAAATATCGTGATGCTTTATTGCTGAAAATGATTAGGAATGTCTCAACACACGAAGAGTTGAGGAAGGAATTTATGGTGAGTTACGTAAAATTTTACATAGCATAATTTTTGAATATTTTTTGGCCGTTATTTTCGGGCACAAAGATATTACTTCATTTAATTCTTTTCGGTCATTTGCTGCGAGATATTTTTATATTTGCTTCTCATATGTCATCATTTTATTTATTTTTAGGAATTTGTCGATGATTTTGCAAAAACGATAAACGAGTGTGATGAAGAAGACTTTTTGGTTGAATGTATTGGCGTTCTTGGAAATATGTTATTGCCTGAATTGGATTATTCGCAAATATTACAAGCACACGGCTTGATCCCATGGATGAGGAAAACTTTAATCCCAGGAAATGCAAAAGACGATATTGTTCTTGACACGGTGGTTTTTCTTAGTACGTGTGCTACAAATGATGAATTATGTGCCATGTTGCTGTGCAAAGCTGAAGTAATATTGAGTTTAATAGAGTTACTGAAGGCGAAACAGGAAGACGACGAAATGGTGTTGCAAATAGTCTACGTTTTTCAGCAAGTACTCAGAAATGAAAGCACACGTAATTATATTATAAAAGAAACAGAAGCACCAGCATATTTGATAGATTTAATGCACGATAAAAATGTAGAAATACGAAAGGTTTGTGATTTTTGTTTGGACATTATTGCAATGACGGACTCAAATTGGGCGAGTAGAATTAAGTTGGAAAAATTCAGGAACCACAATTCTCAGTGGTTAACGATGGTCGAAACACACGAAGCGGATGATATTCAAGACTATGGAGCAGTTGAAGACGAAGACACAGACTTACCAGTTTATTTAACTTCGGACTATTTAACGCAGATTTATCAATCATCCAACGAGGATTCTGTCGACGGAAGAACACCCTCGAATAGCTCATTTAGTCGACCGATGAGTCGATACAGCAAGGACTTTGAGGATTTTGACATTCTCAAGAGCTCCCAATCGCAGGAAATGATTGAGCCATTCCCTGTTAATTAAACATTATTATTATTACTATTATTAATATTAAGGAAAAATTTAAATTTTTCTAGTCGATTCTAAAAAGAAAACATTGGTGTGATAACATTGCAAAGAAATGTTTAATTCTCTCTCTAAATATTCTTTTTTACATAATTTAAAATATATTTAACTTTAAACACAACATAGTCATTAGAACATTACATACTCTCTATATCTATGCTTTTCTTCAAGAGCTTTTACTGCTAACTTTATCAGTGAGATTTTATGCACAAGCTTCACCTTCATAGAATTTATTAAGAGCTATCTGTTGCATTATAGCTTTAAACAAACAAAAAATAAATAAAAGTAAAAATCATATTTTAAATGTATCACAGCTAACCAAAAGATAGAATCAATGTAATTATTTAAGTCATAAAAACACAAATCAAGATGCAAATTTTACGAGAGTTTTGATCAAAGGAGACAATTTGAAATAAAGAATGTCATATTTAATTTAAATAGAACTTGTGTCTTTTTAGTTATACTTTTCATTTGCAGGATAAAATCAACTGTTTTTGAACATTAAAAATAACCGTCATTTTTCAAAAAACATATGGTCGACGAAAAGCTCTAACCCTAAAAGTTCGTTCAGTGCGGAATAATTATTTTTTTAAAAATCGTTTATTTGTGTGAATTTCTCAGTATATTCTCGGCTCTTTAATGACTAACACGGCTTTTTAAGACGATTCATGCTTTTATTTTATTCTGTATTATCAAAGAATTGACATCTGTTAACGTGAAAATTTAGTTAGAATTGTGAATTTTTTATACTAAATATCATAACAACATTGAAAATTGTGAAAAAGTTGATGCTTAAAGAGCAAAAAAATCAAGTGAAACAGTCAAAAAGAAAATTATTAAGTTAAAAACAAACTATTGGAAGGAATATTAGCACATAAAAATTACGATAAGGTGCGTATTTAATTCTAAAAATATGACTAGACTTCTTGTTGCACATAATACATCATCAAGAGTCACAGATGTACAGTTATTCTTGCTAAAAATCACATCATAGTGTTAATTTCTCCAAGCATACATATCTCGCCTATTTCTCTTCTATTCTACAATTTAATACGTTTCTAAATATTTTGATATTTACTTGAACGTAAATCCTTTCGCAATACGTGGTGTTCTCTTGAATGAAATAGTAGATTTACAGTGGGTTCGTTCGCACGTGACGTCCAACAGTTAGACGGTGGTTCTAGACCTTGACTGATATTTTATGAAAGAGTGGGGTCATAGGGGATACACGTCATTTGTGAACAACCCTAGTCCCAGCAATATGGAACCAAAAAAATTGCCATGTTCTCTCCTCTTCAAAATATCCATCACACAACATGCTATACTATAATAATATTAAACGTCACTCCTTATATTTGAATAATGTCACAGATATCCTTTAATTTTCTGTCGTGCATAACAAAAATGGACAAGTAATTCTGTATTTTGCAGTCCTATTGCCTTTTTGTATCCCAAAAAGGTAGAGCTTTTATCCACTCACTTATTCGTTAAGAAACATGATGAAGAAAGGTCGTAAATAAACGGACAAATGATCTGCATATGGGAAATTCCTCAAACTGACTGGGTCATGATTATGCCTCAGTACATTCCCGTAATGAATATATTTTCATTCAAGGCAACAACAATAAATATAGAAATCCAGTTGTCTGTCGAAGGAATCGCCCTAAGAAGAAAAAAACTGTTCAAGAGCTTTCCTCGTCGTTTCCTTTCTTCCATCCATAACATTAAGTATAAGAAAACATAATTTCCTTTGACCTTCTTTGCGAAATTCAAACAGTATAACAATGACATAAAAAATGAGGAGAAATCATAATAAATGAAAGGAGCTACATGGCAGAATAAGAACAGAAATGGAAAATAAAAAAAAATCAAAGGATTGGCAATGGGTTTGGCATGAAAAAGAATAAATTGAAGTTTTTTTTTTGATGGAAAACTAAGAAAATTAGTGGAATGTTAAAGGTTTCGCCATGAAAAGGGATTCATTAAGTATTAAATTTTCACATCTACGCTCCGTCATTCAACAAATCTCTCAACATTCACAACTTACACATGTTCTCTCCCTCTCATTCTTTAATTAATTGATAACGCTTTATTTTCAACTACAACTTCTTCTTATTCAGTATTTCAGTATACGATGAGTACGACGAAAAGATTTTCTTCATAAAACTTTTTCAATTTGCCACATATAAACCTTTTCACTTTTTTCCCCCTTAGAATTTTACTTTACATACGACAGGCAGTCTCGATTCTACAACAGTTCCACGTTGTCATTCGCTCGAACTATTAGCTATCATAAAAAATAGGTAATAATAAGTAGGAATGAAAATTCCATCGTCACGAATCACGAAAGTGAGACTTTTTCTTCAATGCTTGCCACATTTTAAATTTATTTTTTGGGGATCGTTTATTTTTGACGTCCAAACCTAATGCGCGGGAGTTTGAATCAACAAGGTATTTGAAAATACGGAAGAAAGGCAGTGGACCTGACAGGCGTCATTTCCAAATGATCCCTAAATTTTTATTAATCTTCGTGTAAAACTCGTTAAACACGACAAAAATTAAATTTAAAGTTGGCAAGTATTACAGCAACAATATCGTGACTCATATTGTGTCAGCGTATTCTAACCGGCTGATAAGCGAAAATATTCAGTAATGCATTTTTAAAGTTCTATAATTACTTACATTGTTGTAGGTGTTAGACACAATCTATTTATAGAGCATTATTTATGAAACTTTTTTATTGATTTCATGAAGAATGTTTCGTTTCTACATTTTCAGTTTTTCATGCTTCCGAAAACGATGATATGTGTGAATGTGTTCATAATGACTAAAAACCAAAACCAAAAAAACTGTGAATTTATTCTGCAGTTCCGTTGTATTTTAGACATAGTCATACACATAATTTTTCAAACATCGTTGCTTTAATTAGTTTTAACTGTCTTCTCTCATCATGATCATGATCATAACCATCAACATGAAATATAACTATGGTGTTTAAGTGAGCGCATAAAAGCATCAAAGAGATATAATCCAGAAATAATTTCTCTTCTTCATTTCCCTCAATACCTAACAATTTTTTTCAAGTTCATTTTTCTATGCCAAACTTTTGGTTATCTATTTTGTTCTCTCTGTGGTTCTTATTTTCTCTTAGATCTAAAATCCCATTCATATTCGAGTGCTTATCGTCTAACCAACTTCAAGGGGTCGTTCGTAAATTATGTTGCGGCAGGTTGGGTTGTTCTGTACAATTTTCTTCTTAATTTACAAAAATAAAACATTTTTGAACCTTATCGTTCCTTCCTGGCACTAAATTTCCATCTAACAGATTATTTTATGTCACATAGCTGCAGTGTCTGACATCAACATTTAAATGACCATCAAATTTTGTCACAGCAAGCAAGAAAAAGCTCAAATCTTGCGTAACGTAATTTACGAACGAACCCTCATAAAAAAAGACTATCAATAGCAATTAAACAACTAGTAATGAAGCGATCACGCTTCATGGGCATATTCACACCGTTTCAAGTTTTTTCATTCATAGCTTAGTATTATGTTACTAACAAGACTTACGAAAAATCGTAAAGTTTTAGCTTATTTAGTCAAAAATATCAAAATTAGAGAAAAAATGAGTTTGACGTAGCTTCTAGCCCCTCGAAATCCAAAATGGCGTCGGTTCCATATTAAGGCACAGCTAAGGAACCTACATACCAAATTTCAGCTCATTTGGTCAAAGTTAAAGCAAAAATCAATTTGGCGTAGCTTTTAGCCCCTCGAAATCCAAAATGGCGTCGGTTCCATATTCAGGCACAGCTAAGAAACCTACATACCAAATTTCAGCTCATTTGGTCAAAGTTAAAGCAAAAATCAATTTGGCGTAGCTTCTAGCCCCTCGAAATCCAAAATGGCGTCGGTTCCATATTCAGACACAGCTAAGGAACCTACATACCAAATTTCAGCTCATTTGGTGAAAGTTAAAGCAAAAATCAATTTAGCGTAGCTTCTAGCCCCTCGAAATCCAAAATGGCGTCGCTTCCATATACAGGCACAGCTAAGGAACCTACGTACCAAATTTCAGCTCATTTGGTCAAAGTTAAAGCAAAAATCAATTTGGCGTAGCTTCTAGCCCCTCGAAATCCAAAATGGCGTCGGTTCCATATTAAGGCATAGCTAAGGAACCTACATACCAAATTTCAGCTCATTTGGTCAAAGTTAAAGCAAAAATCAATTTGGCGTAGCTTCTAGCCCCTCGAAATCCAAAATGGCGTCGGTTCCATATTCAGACACAGCTAAGGAACCTACATACCAAATTTCAGCTCATTTGGTCAAAGTTAAAGCAAAAAACAATTTAGCGTAGCTTCTAGCCCCTCGAAATCCAAAATGGCGACGGTTCCATATTCAGGCACAGCTAAGGAACCTACGTACCAAATTTCAGCTCATTTGGTCAAAGTTAAAGCAAAAATCAATTTTGCGCAGCTTCTAGCCCCTCGAAATCCAAAATGGCGTCGGTTCCATATTCAGGCACAGCTAAGGAACCTACATACCAAATTTCAGCTCATTTGGTCAAAACATTCCTTTACTATGAAAAAAATTAAATGTGTTTTGCAATAATCGGCTATAATTTGACCAAAAACAGCAGTTTTTCGTTCCTTGTGCCTTACTGGATGCATCTCATGACTCCAAAAACAATACAGTTCTTGCCATACATGATATCTATCAGATACAAAAAACCAGAAGTCTTGATATTGAGTTTGAATCGAGTTATCGCACCGATTAACTTGCTAACTTGCTAAAGGACAGAAAGTGTTTTTTTGAGATTTCTCGGCAATGGAAGCACCAATCGAGATGCGCTTTTCACTGTTAAATTGGTAATTTTAGGCACAGACTTTCCATACTGAACACTATGGGTCGATTCCGTAAGCCTGAAGCAGCAAGTCCAAAAAAGTAGTTTCACTGAAATACCAAAAACAATATATTCACACACAATTAAAATTGGTGTGAATATGAAATCGAGAATTTACGGGTAAATTGTGGACATGGAATATACTTTAATTGAGTTTCGTGTTTTGTGAACACAAGAAAAACTTTTCTTTGTTGAAACTTTTGTTATTTATTCCCAATGTAATGTGATATTTTATTATTTATATGCCTCATTTTGCACCCACAAATATACACACGGAAATGACACGGAACACGCTTGAAATAAAAATTCATCGATTAATTCTTTCATCAATTTACTTATCAGTATGAAAAAATTATAGTACGTAATAAAATGACGATGGATATATCCATAGAAACTTGAAATCAATTGCAATTGATTGATCGGATCTTATCAGCATTAATAATAGCACTACGTATGTATTTCGTGTACATAAACAGGAGGAGGAATCCTTCAATATACATATGTCTATAGGGAATTAATTGGGAGTCGTTCATAGTTGACGTCAGGCAGAATTTTGAGGCTCTTCATGCTTTTGTTACAAATTTATCCTTTATGACATGGCGGGGGTCAAATTTCCCCTCGAAAAATTTCTGGCTATGTCTTAAATTTTTCTAACTTCCGCACGCAGCTTACTTATCATGTCTAGCAAGCAAATAGCCAAGGACGAGGATTTAGGGGACAAACCTCTCTGATTATGCTCCTGGCAGGGGGTCATAACCCCCCTCCTCCCATTTTGAGAAACTTTTTCAATTTGCTAGGGTTGTTCAAGAAAAAAATCCAAAACACCGCCTAAATTCTATTTAATGGCTCCTGGGCTGGGTTTCTCAGTACGCCTATCCCTAAACCACTTAGGTAGCGAAATAAGAATCTGATTTGTTTGATACCCTATTAGAAAAAAGCTCATGCTATATAAAGCAAGAAGTAGATCCCAAATTCTGATAGGCATCATTCACAATCGACCCAGTAGAAAATACATATAGGCCATAAAGTAGTAACAATTTGAATTGATATGAACATCAATTTAAATGCTTTTCCGATGGAATGATAAAATATTCAACATTTTTCGGAATATTGCCATTGAATGCATTCACATTATAAATGTACATGTACAATTTCACTGTTGACTGACCAGACAGCACTCGAACTCTATTCATACAGCATTTTGAGTATAATAAAGCATTATCATATACATTTGGAGGAAATAATGAAAATGTAGGATGAAAAGAGATGGGATGAATGTGATATGAGAATAAATTATACAGCATAAATAAAAAAAATATGCTAAAAGCCTTTTGAGTAAAAAGCAAAAGAACTTTTTTTATGTTTCAATTCATCCGTTTGGTTCATTTCATTTTTAATACAATTTTCCGATATAAATTATAATGTATGAATATTTATTAAAAGCTCCTCTCTCGTTTCAATAGCTTAAAGGCACTCAGTTAATGGTTAGGCTGTTCTTTTTCCCCATTCTACTCTTTGAAATGAGCAAATCTCTTCTTTTTTGTTTCTTGCCTCTAACTTTTCATTTATAAAACGGAATTGAAAGGAATGTTGAAAATTTTATGAGATATCCATCAGATTGTTGCGCATTTTAATAAAAAAATCCTCAAATTGGAGATAAATACGACTGTTGTGACTGAATTTCCAGGAAAAACTTTTCAACTCAATGTCTCGTTTTAACTGACGTGGACATTGATTAAAATTCTACATGCTATTGTAAATTTTATTCATGAAATAATGGAACTGCGATAAAGCTATTAAGCGAGAAACTCAAACAATTAATGTAAACTGCTTCTCGTTTCCAACTCATAATCGAAATGTTAGACTTTAATTGAATTAGTCATAATTGAGTACGGGAATTGTTAGACAAAGATTTTGTAAACATTACCAATTAGATTCCCCAAAATATGCTACATTACGGCAACGGATAATCAAGTAACATGAAAGACAAGAAGAACGGAAGGAAGAAAAGTTGTTCAGCTCTTCACACACAAAACTTTTTTTTTCCTTTATTTTATTATTTCTCATTTCAGCTACGAAATGATTGTTTGAACAGGATGAAAGTCAAAAGAAAGTAAAAATTTATGCTTGTTTGTGAACAAAAAAGAAACATAAAGACGGAAAAATTCGAGGAGGTACTTTTTGAAAGCACATAAAGAAAATTTCAAGTGTTCATATGACTTTCAAGAGTTTATTGTATTCACGAAGATTTCCGCTAACATATCCTATTTATTTAGTTTCAAAAATGCCATTTTTAGAACCTCCTTTCCTTCTCTGACTCAACATTTTTATAGATTTTCCTATTTTTTACATTTTAAAGTCAGTTCCACCTTTTTTTTTAAATGTTGAACATGAAAACCTGTACTGCTGGTTAGGTCATTAGTCTAGATTCACCGTAGGTAATGTATACACGAAGAAAAGATCTAAATTGCAAATTGTGTGCATAGACTTATCTTTCGTGCTGTCAAGGCAGATACTAACCCCACACACCATCGCAAAAAATAATTAAATATTTGGTATTTAGGTACAATCTATCATATCATTAACGTATCAAATAAGTCTTGATAATGGCAGCTTCACAGTCGAAACAAATATTGGCAATAAATTGTTTTTGACTACAGAAAGTAAAGTGTTTTGATACTGAACTACTTAAACGTATTATATCAGGTTTTTGTTTCTAGTTCCTAGCCGTTTCCATTACCTGTCATATGAGACCAATACTTCACTTGGTTCAAAAATCGTGAATGGGAAATTTTCAATCAAAAAGATGAATTTCTGCATGGAAATTGACAAGGGGCCGTTTATAAATGACGTCACGCAAAAAACAAGATTTTAAGACCCCCTTTCCACTTCTGTCTTTTGTATGGAAGTGTCACACAGTGTCAGACACTCCTCACTCCCTAAAAATTGGACGTCATTTATGAACGACCCCCGTAACCTTTAACAAGAAAATTTTTTTTCTACCTAGCAACTTGCTGAGTTATAAGCACCAGCAAACAGTTCTTTTTGCCATAAAATTGCGATTTTTATTTTATTATTTTTAATAATAATATCTCTCCATCAGTAAACAAGCCCTAAAAGAATAATAATAATGCGTGAAGGGCCCAGCTTAAAGCTGGAGGCACTGCGATTATAGAAATCTATTGTACCACACCCTTTAGACCTACAGTTTATAGTGGAATCCGAACCACTTGCAAGCTCTGCACATTGCAAGGACACGAGTACGTCATAAGACCTGATGTACCCTGCAATGTACCTAGTTACAATTCGTGTGCGTAAGATGCTGCTAAGAAATCATCCAAATACTAGTATATCCTTGTATACCTAGCAATGGAGACACATTATGTACCAAAGACCTCAAAACTGCACCCAACACACGAACCGAGCTTCATAACTAGAACGGTGAAATGGAAAAAGAGCTTCGAAAATTAGACCTGACCTGGGATTGAACCCAGGACCTTTGGCACGTAAGGCCAACGCTCTACCATTTAGGCCACTGATGCCATTTCACCGCCCCTAAAAGAATAAATGAGCTCAAAATTTGAATGAAAAATTTTAAAGTGGTACTTCAGCATGCTTGCTTCTTGTGCCATTTCTGGAAGTTATCGTCATATTGTTAACCCTAAAAAAACATCCTCGCAAGTACTTGCCAAATGTATGTATGCTCAATGCTCATTGAAGAGTAGGATCATACATTTTGTACAAACTTCGGGAAAAAATCGATGCAAACCATTAATAAAGATTAAAGTTGAAGAGTCATTGAAGCGTATCAAGAAATGTTCTTCTTGTTTTTCACTGTACGAAAGCTTCAAATTTCTTATTTTTTTTAACATTAAGCATCCCATGCCATGTATAAGCGTATAGCGATAGAATCGTGGTTAGAGAAAAAGGAATAATTTGACAGCAGCATCGCATGAAATGAAAATCGATAATCAGATGGAAATTTTTTAAGCTTAAAAAATAGCTTTTATTGGTAACATAAAATCATGAAATAAATTATTTTAAATTTTTGCCTCTCGTGATGCTTAAAAAAAATCCATGGATGGAACGTTGATGATGATTAAACTTCTTCATACCTAATGCTAATAGCTCGCACGATGGAATATGATTTTTTTTATATAAAATTTAAATGAATTTTTAAGTTTTCATGTCGCACTCGCCAGAAAATTCATTTTATTTATTTTCCTATAATTCCTCGACTGCTCTTCTCTCATCAGGCTTCCATTTTTCACCCAGTTATTTCATGCCGTTTTTGCTAAGCTCTTTATGAATGCAAATGAGTTGATTTTCATGCATTTTTCATCGGGGAAAATCCTAAATTTATTTATTATTCAGAATGTATAGATTCACGATTTTAATTCATATTTATTATATATACCCCACCCCCACTCCCCACCCTTTTAGTTATACCATAAATGAGATTTTATTGAAGTTTACTGAAACCATTCAAAATGGAAAAATCAATTAAGAGTTGATCAGGAAAAACAAAAGGGAAAATTTAAATTGAATTTTATTGAAACAGGTTAGTCAGGGTCGTAGCCAGGGGGAGGGAGTTGGAATATTTGCAACCCTTCATTGGAAAATTCTTCATCCATCTAATTAATTTCCGACCTCTCCTGAAGGGGGAGGGGGGGGTGGTGTGGTTGGGGTCCAGAATTATTCTAATTAATTTTTAGGCTAGGTCCAAGTTTTTCCCATAAAAGACAAATTTCAAGAGGTAGGGGATGTCCGTCCCCACCCTCCCTTGTTACGCCCCAGAAGTTTAGTGCTTTAATACTTGTATCAATGACTTTTTAAATATTTTACAATCCATGAAAATAAAATTAATTTAATTTATTTCATCATTCCGTAAGCTTTTATTTCAAATTAAAAAGTTCCAATCTCTCTGTAAAGAAACTAACTTCCTCTATGTTAGCAATTTTTCTAAAGAAACAAATTGGATTGAATAGAAAGTTATTTTCATGTGTATGTGCTCATGTCAAAGCAAGCAAGCTAGTAATATTGAAAGTTTTCTATGTCCTTTGACAACAACTGAAAATTAACACAGCATGTAAAGTAAATGTTACGTCTATTTGTACTAATTAAAGGACTTGCCTGTGGTTTCTACATCGAATGACCACAGTGTACTTACAGACGTCGTATGACGCAAACATTTTGTAAAATCATTAAGTTGTCAACTTTATTAAGTTCCAAGGGGATATAAAAATGTCGGAAAAGTTAGAAAATATTATTTTTTTAGTCGTTAATGGAACTTTGCAACAAAAATTTATGTTTTTATTTAAAAATCAATTAAAATGAAATTTTTATTGGCAATAATTTTGTTATGTCGCGAATTGTTATTTTAAAAAGTACCGCACCGAAAGCTTTTTTGCTATGATAAACAATTTGATAGAAGACAGCATGCTGAGTTTATGATAAAGTTATAGAAAATTTAAATATTTTTCATACATAAAGTAAACTAAAGTTTTTGAAAAGCTGTAGACTTTTGCTTAATAGAAAAACAATCATCAAACGCGAGGTTAACCGTTTGCTTGCCTTAAATTAGGACAATTTAAGATAGGAAGCCTTAGATAGAAACATTAAAAAAATGTAATGGATAATAATGAAAATAAATCTTCTATAAGATACCTAATATCTGAGAAAAATTTTTTAATTATACATATAGCTTGCTTTGTTCTTAATTATTTTTATTAAGTTGAAAACTTTTTATAAGAGGATTATTAGAAGAAAGGAGGAAGGCATTATATCAATTACGTAATTTTCAAGAAGGTTAGGGTTGCTAAAATCCAGACATCGAAGTCGAATATGAATTGTGTATGAAGTCAAGTTCGACTTCCACCTCTACTGAAATTTCAGTCGAATTCGAGCTCGACTGAAATTTGGAAATTCTAATATATAGCATAAATCGTTGAATTTTTCGAAAAAAAGAAAGAATTTCTTGAAAAGGATCATATATCTGGGGCAGGTTGCTCGATATACACTACCCCAGGGGTATACCCTAGGTGTACTCCCAGGGGTACCTCAACAGTTTGATCTAAATTTGTGTCTAGCTTAGATGTTGATGGTTGCTAAGATGGGCTGAAGAGTGTCAATTTTAGCTGATCTTCAGACTAGTGGTTAAAGCGAGCTAGTATTACCATCTAAAAATACATGGGGCCCTCGATTTCCATAATTAATTAGTATCTTATTCAAAACTCTAAAGATCTTCAAACCTTTAGCAGATCCTTAAGATTATGAAATCATTCAATTCAAGACATCAGAAAATCGCTTTAGTGAAACCAAATCAGCAATCCTAAAGGGAAATGTATTGAATTTCGAAAGTATTGGCATCAGCATGACTCCATGACTCCACATTACCCCCAGTAATCGAGAAGAAATAATTAAATTACCCCTTGATTCAGTAACGCAACGAAAAATAAGAAAGAAGTTAAACGAAAAAGTTTACGAAAAAGGGAATTACTTGCTCTAATGAAGCATGACGACTTTTCTTTCAACTTTTTCCTTATCATTAGGTTATCGTGGAAGCTACACGACGACAAGCGATATTAATTAACATTATAGAATAATAAAATTTCCTTTATCGCGAATTTTCCTTTCCTTATCTTCAATAATATTGGAATTGATGAAAAAAAATGACTTAGTCAATTTATCGTCATAAAGAAAACACAGAAAAAATGGCATTAGTTAAGTAAATAACACTGACATGACATGAAGGCTTTATCAACACCGTTAATGTATTTTGTTACTTTCATGGCGAGTCATTATACCACTTCAGGTGTCTTAATTAGTTTGCTCTATCCGAAAATTGTGTAAATAATGTGCTCGATCATAAAACGAGGGTTAGCTTTTCTGATAAAAAGCGCTTTGTGTACGCAGCTAGCAGCTATTGTCAGGTATATAGTCAAATTTTATGTATAGAACTAAGCCTATATTAAGTAAGCATTCTCAAAGTTGCATAAATATAGCACAATAGCAATAATCATTTACATACAATTGCCAAACTGATACATTTAATGAACAAATACAAACACACATAGCTGAACATTTGCCCGCACATTCTATTGATATTTACATGCTTATTGAGTTATATGTTTTAATGTTTGCGACGATGATTCTATCCGAAATGAGATGAACGAGTGAAAACATGGGAGTTGAGGGAGAATTCTCCTATTACGATATATGTGTATGAGACTGAAATTAAGTGGATATACGCTAAAATATTCAAATGCTTATTTTCATAGCCTCTTTATTACACATTCATATAAAATTCAGCACATTTCTTTTCTCATCATGAATTTTCATATTTTTTTTGGAGCAATTTCCTTTTCGTGATTCTTTAAATAGAACCTAGTTGACGGTGGAATTTCAATACAATGACGACATTATTTGCGACGAAGGAATGAAATGAAACAAATATTTGTATATTTTGTGTCACTGGACTTGAAGAAAGTACCTCAATTCAATCTATTTTCTTTCATGCTGCTTCACAAATATTTATCTTGTAATGAAAAAATATTAAAATTGTAAAAAAATAAGAAAAAAAATCTTGTATCCTTAGAGGTTTTTCACAAAATTGCTATTAGCATGAAAGTTATTACAAAGAAAACAATTCTAGGAAAGTACTTGTAAATATTTTAATAAAAAATTACGAAAATTCCTTTTGTTCATATTTTAAGATAAATTATGTCGAAAAATAATGATAAGGATATGAATTTAATAAGAAAATGGATTTTGGCCTTTAAATTAAATTAATTTTGGTATTCTCCAATTTACAGTGAAACCAAATCAGTTTTGATGAGCGTAGAATGTATTAATTTTGTGGATTTTGCGTTACAATAACCCTTTGAGGATGAGTTAGAGTCAAATTACTCGAATAATTATCCTTCGTTTGTGGTTATCCTAATAAATGATGCTATCTACAAATCTGTTCTATTTATTCTGTCCAAAAAACTTAACCTTAGTCACCACTACATCTATAGCAGATTCATAGTCTTAATTCAGATGGGAGCTTTATTTGACAAAACTGTGAATTTATGAGCGATAACCAAAGTTAGTTACGTTAAATCAATTTTACGGTCGATGGTTAGATTTTCATTATATTTGACTTACAAATCGATACATGAACTGTTGAAAATTGATTTTGATACTTCTGGATATTATTTAGCAGGTAAAGTCGACGTTGCCGTCCATAATAATTCATATTTTACACATATATTTTCGAAATACTTTTCATGTTTACTTTGGATCAAGAATAAAAATTTTATATTTACACCGTGTACCTCTGAATGTATTGTTCAAATCTATCTTCTATATGTTTCTATATTCACGACATGTTCTATCAATATTCCATTCATAAGGTGATCTTGTAGCTCTCGTTCCTATGCTTCCTGTTTCACTTCACTTTCCTAACTCCTAACCCGTTACTCAATCTATCGTTGCTAAGAGCTCCAATTTTGTCTTGATCTCCTCCATAAAAAAGTTATCATTCCCACAAACTTATCTCGAAGAGGCATCGAACCTGGATCTCTTACTATTTTCGGTCTATTGCTTCTACCACTAACCCCAGTAACAAAAACCGTTAAAAAGTTAGTTAATAACTAGCTGCGACTAACTTTCAGATAGTTTTTAACTAACTTTTAACGGTTTTGGTTACTGGAGTAAGCTATCGTGGGTTGCTAATAAGCTTGTCAGAATGCCAACTTAAACTATTAATCTGGTACGATCTTTGGTGCTTATGCCTCGTTTATGCGTATTTGCCTTGGAACCTCCTACCTACATGTTCTATGCCTAAATATTCAGCATATATAGAAGAAAATAAACTTTTTATTTATCAAAATATATTTATAAATTCACTTCAGCTCTTCCACCACTTCAGGTGCTGGCACATGTATCCTTAAATTATAGAACTTTTATTTAAAAAACTACCACAAATAAATGGCAGAGCATCATTAAATAAATATAAAATAATGTTAACCGAGGATTGAAAATGCTAAATAAAATTAACTGGCTGTTTAATTTGCTTAAACCAACGAGAGAAAATGGATAAATGTTGTAGCCATAAAAAACTCATTTGTTCAAATTGATTCTTTATTCAATTGCGTTAGTGTTAATTTCAATTAAATTCATGATAATTATGTACAGTTCTGTTACATGGTGTATGTGTGCTGCTCAATATCCAATATAAACTAAATCCTTCAGGGGTTTATGGAAAATTATTGCAATTTGTAACGCAATTGAGGATATGTTTAAGGATTGAATTAATATTTCATCATAAGCATTTTACGAATCTCTATGGTCTCTATTAAAAATACGATAACTAAGTTTCCTGTATGTTTATATGGTAATTAAATTGTCTGTTTATTTTGATAATCTCCAAGTCTATAAACAGTAATTTTCTGTTGCTAGTTTTCCTCTCGGTTCAAGAGCTAAGATAATAAACACACTTGATTTGTTTTGATTTACTTCAAAGTACACAATTTTAGGAAATTTTGTAAATGCTTGAATATTTTTTGGCCGA
This sequence comes from Chironomus tentans, assembly GCA_963573255.1. NCBI lineage: Eukaryota > Metazoa > Arthropoda > Insecta > Diptera > Chironomidae > Chironomus > Chironomus tentans. Next base: position 9,516,020 of record OY754303.1, read on the forward strand.
TTTTTTTTTCATTAAGTGCCGAACAAACAATGAAGATGGAGTGGAAATATTCATATTCTTTAGGCAATTCATATAATCTTTTTTTCTCAGTATAGCTTGATAATATGAACTCATACCAGATGTTTTGATATTGGATGTACCAGTAAATAAAAATTTGTTGAAGCGCATGGAATAAAAACATCATCATTTAATGCAGGGTCATATCCAGGGGGGTCGTTCACTTATTACGTTACGCAAAAAAAAACAAATTTTAGACCCCCTTGTTACAAATTTTGAAAGAAACAATTTTTTTTAGTTTAGCCTGTTACAAAATCTCATACCACCCCCCTCCCCCCTAAAAAGTGAACGACCTAAGGAGTACTACCCTCGTACCCCCGGACGCCCATCTCGAAAAGTGTCTTGCTACACCCGGGGTGCACCCCTGATTCCATGAATGACAGGAATAGTTTCATATCTCCCCCCATATTCGAATAAGTCAATAGCCATTTTTGTATCATCATTTTTATACTCTTTCTCCCTATTTCGCATTCATGTCATCATGTAATCATGCAAGTACAGAATGAATAAGAGAAAAATGAGTTTATGTGTAATGATAACAGTTATTGAAATCATTTCATAATTTTCCATAATGCACAACATTGTTTTATCAGATGTGGAAGAGAGAACAAGAGTAGTAGGGAAGACAAGACATAAAATACACATCGTGTATCTGATTGTGATTTCCTTCACGTCTTTCTTCTTTCTGCTTTATTCTTATGATGATGACGATGATTGTATCTTGACGAATCGCTTTTCTTTTTCGTTTCTCGTCTTTTTCATTCATTTTGATGTGGGTATGTTTATAACATTATAACATATATTGCCATCCTTCATGTATCTCAATCTGCTTATAAGTAGTAATAAAATTCATGCTTAAGGATTTTTCTCCCTGCTTCCTTCTTCTTCAAATCTTTGCATTTTGAGCAACTTATATATGTGCTATTTATATATTTATTCTTATGACAGAAACTCATAAAGCTATTTGGGAAATGGACGTGTGGCCATTGAGTTTAAATTTTCTGAAGAGAAATTCCAATTTGATTGAATTATTCAATGCTGTTCATGACATGATCTTTTCAAAATGCTTCTCATAACCAAAGATGTAGTCAGAAGGGTTCCAGACCATAATTGACCCTCTTCAAAAATTGATGCAGAGCAAAAATTCTCGTTTTGTTCTTACTACTCCTCTGCTTCTTACCCGAAAATTCCAACATAGTCTCAGAGAATTTTTGTGGCTAGGCATTAAGGATTGCTGTCGACTACATCTTGTCATTTTATCTCAAGTACAGGTATCCAGCACAAATTCAACATTTAATAACTCACACAGTTCGTTTAAAAATTTAACGGAACATGAAATTTTTAAAGAGAAAAAAAGCTTTCAAAGGAATGAAGGAAAGTGCTTATGGCATTATCACTTACACAATATTTAATATAAACATCCACTTAAATCTTCCCTTTTTCTCTTTCTTCTGAATGAAAGAGATTTCTTTTGACAAATGTTGGATGAGAGAAGTAAATTGACAAGATATTCTTCTATGAATACTGCCTTTATTGCTTTTCTCATATCGAAATTGTATCATGTTGCTTGAAATCTAAATAAGAAGGAAAATAAAACTTCTTTTCCTTTTCCTGCTTTTCGGTTTGGGGTCGTCCACAAATGAGGTTGGCAAGGTCCAGACGTAGACGTAGGGGGTGTTTTTGGTATCAAAACGGAAGCTTTCTTCAATTGCTAGATTCTTTTCGAAAAAATTCCAAAACACGCCCTAAATGGATGGGCAACAGTTAAGAGATCAACTTCTGATGGGAATCAAACCCATGTACTCACAAAAATTACTGGATACCCAAAAACTAACCCCCTCTCCCTACTTTAGATTATTGAAACCCAATACATGAACAACCCCCTCAGATGCTTTTGATACATCTGCTTATAAGGTGAGAAAAAGATTTATGAAAGGGATTTCAGACTGTTTGTAAATGTGTGAGTATAATACACATTTAATGGAAAATCAAATTCAGTAGTATCATTGTGAGTAAGTTAAAGGTAGTCCAGCATTGTTCAATATCAAAACATTTCACCTACAGTGATGTCTGTTGTGTGTAAACACAAATGCTCTAAATAAATAAGATTTTACGTAAGACCTGGTAAGACCTAAATTCAATTAAATTAAAGACGAAATATTCTGCATGACCTATGCATGCACACGAGGAAAAAATGATTGAAGATGTGAAAATTCGTTGGTAAATGTTTATGACTCTTATGCATTAGGCTGATTGTTATTTATTGCATATCTTTTTTCAATATTCTTATTTCACATCATTCTCTATTTTCCCTCTCCGCCTCTTTTGTTCATGAAAATATTCACGGATGTGAAGCCTTCCGACGCTCTTCCATTTTTTTCTCCACTTTATTGTGAAGTGAGTTTTACATTGAATGAGTTTTTTTCGGGTAGAGAATGGAAATGAATGTGCAATGAAATTATATAAGTTGTGAGGCGCTTTTACACAATCATCCATGCATTCATCCTTCCTTCCTGCTTTTATATCATTCACAAAACTTTTTCTTCGTCGTTCCTTGCCGTTTTGTGCTTCTGTGGATGTTGTGAGGACAAAAATTAATAAAGTAAGGCTGCTTCACTGACTGAATAAAATCATTAGCACTTAATATGTAGACTTGATGTCAGAGCTTCATATAAAATTCATATCGACTTCGAGCTCTGCTTGATATGCACGTTGAATCCTCTTTTTTATGTGAAACGAAGCAATGGTTTACAAAAAATTACCTAAACAAATTTTCTCTTCCTGATGATGACGAAGAAGAAAATTGTTTTCATTGGATTCTGTCTGTTAAACTCTCTTGACATAGAAGAATATGTCTTTCCTTCCAACTTACTCATACTTCCATTTTTTCGTCTCTTTCTTCCTCAACAACAACATGATTATTCCACATAAATGCACTTGTGATGATGTCTATTGATAAACACTCAGAATTTCTTCTCCTTTCGCCTTTTTATTATATCTATAATGTATATTATATCTCATGTTATGGAGCAGATGAAAATTTCATTAAAGTGTCAAAGTGATTAGGATTTTTTTTTACTTTTTTCCGTCAACATTTAGAAATTTTTATATTATTATGTCGTGTATACATGCTCGTGAAAGAAAGGCAACGAATCGATAGGTGATATGATGTCAGGTTTCAAACTGTTCTCTTATTATTCTTTAGCTTCAAGCAGTTCTTCGTCTTCTTCCTTATTATGCATTGAATAGGACTCGTTCACTAATAACGTTACGCAAAAACGGAGATAAAGACCACCCTACCCCCTTGTTACAAATTTTCCAAAGAAAAAAATTGAATTTATACAAGATCCTAGAACCCCTCCTCTTTAAAATGAGAATGTAATAAGGGGTCGTTCGCTTTTTAGAGGGGTGGGGGGTCTAAAATTTTGTAACAGGTCAAACAAAAAAAAATTTCTTGCAAAATTTGTAACAAGGGGGAGGGGAGTTCGTTTTTTTGCGTAACGTAATAAGTGAATGGTCCTTTAGAGGTCGTTCTCAAATGACGTCCAACATTAGAGGGGAGAGGGGGTCTTAATCTGTAGAAAATTGTATGAAACTGCAATAATATGTATGTGGGAAAGGGCGGGGGTGTTCGTGATTGGTTCTGAAAATCCTGTTTTTTTTTATTAGACGCTATTTAGAGTCGTGACTAGGAGGGTATTTTGGATGTCAAAACCCTCCTCGACGGAAATTTTCTTCAGTTTACTAGGGGGTCGTTCACTTATTACGTTCGCTTTTTAGGGGGGAGGGGGGGTCTGAGATTTTGTAACAGGTCAAACAAAGAAAAATTTTTTTCTTGGAAAATTTGTAACAAGGGGGGGAGGGGGGATCTAAAATTTCGTTTTTTTGCGTAACGTAATAAGTGAACGACCCCTAGGGTTCCTCAAAAAAACTAAAAACACCCCATACAAAAAATTTCAAACCCTTCCTCGAAAAATTTTCGACTACACCCCCATGTCATTTGTGTACGACTCCTAATTGAACTTTACTTGTATGAGTAAGCATTACAAAATACGAATTTTTTATTAAATTTAATTGGATGATACAAAAAATTACTTATAAAGCAGATATTTCAAAATATGTAGCCCACTTCGTGATTATTTATTTAAAATAAAAGTAAATACTGTTAAATCCAATGAAGCAGAAGCATGCCTAAGTATTTACATAAAGCGTACAAAATATGAATTTACAAAGGGAAATTTTTTTCTGATCAAATTTATTTTTGAGAGTTTCAAGAGAATTCTTAATTTTTATGCTAAGCTTTCAAAAAGCCACTTGTTCTTGATATTATCTACGAAAATTATGCTTCGAGCAGAAAAGCAATTTTAAATCCCAAGCTTTTTGACATTTCATTTAATTATTTTGTAATTCCGGTAATTCCCAAATGATTTTCACTGAAAATGGGTTTTTACCTTTTTTACGTGAATTATTGCTGACTTTATGAAATGCTTTAAAAAGTTTTATAAAATCTAAAAAAACGCTCTTCAGATTACGCATTAAAACTTTTATGTTTGTTCGATATTTTTTTTAATATTGATTTTAGCAGATTTTTATTAACTCATAAAGCAAAATATTATTTCCGTTTATTTTTATGAAGAAAATGATATCATTTATATCTACACACATTTACGATAAAGTCATAACATTTATAAATTAAAATGTGAACATAAATTTAAACTTCATGCACGCGATGCTTTTGACGCATTTTATTTTCATTTTGAAAAGGATTTCAGTAGACTTAAAAAGCTGTTGAGCTCAATTGGGCGCATTTCAAACCCCATGACTGCTTTTTCGATGTCACAGTTATCAGATTCCGCAATATAGAGTTGGCATTCAGGTATATTTGCCGAATATATACAAAAGCCCGTTGAAAGTCACCTACATGGCAAGACCACCTACGATAGATGACTTTAGCATGCTCGTGACCACCTGTGGCAGATGTCTGTACAATCGAATTAAATTTATATATAAAGAAAGATTCAATGTCGAATACCTTTAAAAATACCAACTATAAGGCACAAAAGCTACCCATTTTCAAGCAACATAACAACTTTTCAAAACGTTAGCCACAATTTTTCCGATAATTATCGAAAACTTTTTTTTGTTCGAAACTAATGACAAGGTTACAAAAAGAAAATAAAAAGCACGGAAGGTAGCACCGATAAGTTTCGTGAAAAAATGAGCTAAAAATAGCAAAAACATATAAATTGCGTGCAGCCGTAAATGACAGCCTCATGACGTTCAATGCTCAATGAAATCCACCATTAATAACTTTGCAATTTTTCATATTGCGTGGAACATCCTTTGATAATTGTAGATTTTCACATGCTGATAATCTCTCTTTATGTGCATGCATAATAAAGCTGACATAGAAGCAAAACAGAAAAGGCTTAAAATTCCTTTAATTTCTTCTATGTACAACTCGATGTTGGCGTGGCAATGTCAATATTTTCGACGATTTATCGTATAGCTTAATGGCTTTTTTATGACCACCAATGACCAATGAATTATATTTTTTCTCCTCTCTACTTCCTTTTTATTCAATTGCAATATGAATGTGTTTGTGTATTCTGTACATGAAATGTGCATGTACACTTTCTGGCTTCTCTTCACGTACCAATATCATATCAGTATACGTAATAAAGCTTCAAAGCTAAATAAAAAGTTTGTTCAATGAAATTGGATGAGTTTCTCCTTTGACTGCATCTAAAAATATGCGAAATTGCTCTCGTATTCTTCCCATCCGCATCAACAATATGATGAAAAGTCAAAGATATAGCAGTAGAATGGAAATAATTTAATGGTGTTGAATAGCGAAAAGGAAACGGCAAAAAGAGGAGGAAAGCAATGTCTATCGGGACGCTCGAAAGGCTCCATTTAAGTTTTGTATTATTATTCGATACTTTTTTTCACTTTAAATGCCGGAAATTTTCCTTTTTCCACATTTTCTTTTGTTGCTTGGGAGAAGTTTTCATAGCTAAGTAAAGCATACAAGGGATATTTCCGCTGCTACTTGTTATACACAACAACGTTTTCAGCAAATTTATATGAACTTTAATGTATACATTTATGGATATTTGGTACTGTTATAATTTTTTTACTTCAGTTGATAACATTTCACAACAACAACAGCCCAAAGGAAGAAATATATTTTAATGCATTTTCCATGCTTCAGTTTGAAAGGCGCTAATGTCCGCCCTTTGTCCATCATTCTGTCTGATCTCGTAACTCCTTTTTTACAGGGAAGATCCAATCGACTCAAAATTTGACGCATTTGGTTTTTTATAGAATTTGACCAAAGAAAGGATTTCGGAATTGGTCACATCCTTCACTGCTGTCTAGAGATGTCAGATACAAATAACAAATATTTGGGTATTTGGGTTTTTTAGCACTATTTGGGGTCATACAAATACTTGGGTTTACACCCAAATAATTTGGGTACAAAAAATTATTTTTAAAATGAGATTCAAAAACTATATCTTGTTAAATTTTGTGATATCAAAGTTCAAATTTTTAATAATTTTGACTTAGTTTTCAATAAATTTGAAGAAAAAAAGCTTATTAATAAAGTTTTGAACACATTTTGAAGTATTCAGCTTCAGATTTTGTTTAGCTCAATTAATTAACAGAATTGTTTTATGAAGAGATATTATTATTTTTTGAGAATTTTGTCCTCTAAATTTGATTTAGTTATCAAAATATTTAATTTAGCCTGCAATTTTATCAGTATTTCTACTGACTTTTGCATGATTCTTGTGGAAAAATATAATTTTTTTTCATGCAGTGCCTAAAACTTTATCTATAAATTGTTAAGTATTTTAATTTCTGAATCATTTATTTAAATTCTGACGCACTTTATTAGTGAAATAGGGTTTTCTAGACAAAATTTAGACCCCATTATTGCTAATATATAATATTTTTTTTCTGGTTTTTTCCATACAAAAAACTATTTGGTATTTGTACAAATATTTGGGTTTTACTATTTGGGGTATTTGGTATTTGTACAAATAGTAAAAACCCAAATAATTGACATCTCTACTGCTGTCCATACTTTTAATGCAAATTTGACTTTTTACACGCTTTTTGCAATACTTTGTCATACTACTTTTAGCATACTTTGGTCAAATGAATGTAGGCGCATATCAAAAAGTGGGATTTTTAGAACCCCTCCCCCGTATTACAAAACACTTTTAGAGGGTCATACAGCTCCAGAAAACCCTCCCCCTAAATGCTGGATGTCATGACCGCCTACAGGGGCGTATCCAGGAGGGAGAAGTTTGGGTGCTAAAACACTACCCTCGACGGAAATCTTCTTCAAGCTTCTGGGGTTTTGTAAAAAAAAAACAACCCCTAAACTTTGACATTTAGAGAGGAGGGGTGGATCGTACCTCGAAACAAATTTTTTTGTATGAAATTTTTGCGACAAGGGATCTAAAAATCCGTTTATTATGGACGTCGTATGTAAGTGAATGACCCCTAATCAGTGGCGTAGCCAGGAGGGTCTTTTCACCCTACGAAAAAATTTGAACCGCAGCGAGAGCACGGCTCAAAATTTTTTGGAGGGTGACAAGACCCTCCTGGCTACGCCACTGCCCCTAACCAAAAAATGCACTTCTGACCCACAACAATGTAGACATTCTACACTAGTTTTCATTTTAAACTTTTCTTTTATCTGATGTATACAGTTCTTCACGCCATATATACACCATAGAGACATTTTCATGCATAAATGGAATGTACACATGTGAATTATAAAGAAAACGAACCCTTAACCATTCAAGTGAAATTCAAACTCTCGAACTGGCTTATGTGTACGCTCGTGTGGCAAGAAAATAATAAAGAAATATTCTCTACTCCTTCCTTCAGCGTCTGAAAGGACTTTTTACTTCCGCTGCGTTCATACTGAAAAAACTTTTCTTTTTCATGGATTTTTTTTTAATTCGAGGAAAATTATGTACACAGTGGGATTTTCCATATATCTCACTTACATACTTGTTTACAACCAACCGCGGATGTTTGTCTGTTTAAAAGTGATTTTACATATTTTTCTGTTGTTTTTTGCTTTGTGCAATTAGGAGTGCGTGCTTGTTATTTGTTTCATGCTGAACAGCAAGAGCTCGTAACTTGAATATTTTAAAGCCACTGCTTCTCTTGTTGAAAGTTTGTAGAGGAAGAATATTTATGGGAAGAGTTTATAGGGAAAAAGTTTTCGAATTATTCAATAAAATTGATTACGTTTGTTGCAGGGCTCTACATCCCATGAGGATGCTCTTTATGTTGTAGATTTTATTCTAAAAATAGCTAAATCCTTCTCCAAGGTTACTTTAACATCCGTACCTTTAAATATTTTGTGAAGTTCGGTAAACATCCGACCTTTAAATGGAAGAAAAGAAGGGAAAAGGAATTGAAAAATCTCATGAAACTCCAAACTCATCAAAAATTCAATCTGTCCATTGTGGAAAGTAGAGGATAATTAATTTTAAGGTCGGTAAAATTACATCAAATACACCTTAAATCTTTATTTATACAAATTGTAATCTACGACAATTCCATTCGTCAGGACCGTAGAAATTTGCTGTTGATCCCTGCTTCGATTTATTTTATTTCAATCCTCACTTCCGTTCTTCTTCATTTTATGCTTTTTTCTTCTGTCTTTCTCTCCCCCATTCACACCGTAACATAAAAAGAAACTTTACAATGCCACTCCACGAGAGAAGAAAATAGCACAAGCTATAAAATTACGGGTAATTTACAGAGAGAGAGAGAGTAAGATCCATTGAATCTGTATATAAACACAAAGATCTATTGTATGAAAGTGAAAATGAAAATTTTCTCGTGTAAATTGATTTCCATTATTTTCATTTTTCATGCTTTTCTCCTTCATACGTATTTATGAATTCTCGTATTCTTTTTCGAGCATAAATCTTCGTTTTCATTGAAATGTGTCTCATCCCATATCGCTAACAATTTATTGTGTACACTCAACATTTCACATTCAATTTTTATCTCATGTACTGTACTCTATAGCAATCATCAGAATGCTTTTTTAATTTTCATTTCTAAAGCTCTCTCCGCTCATGATTGTTGTGCATGAATCTAAGGGTGTAGGCAGGGAGTGGTCCGAGAAGCAAGGGGTGTAACCAAAAATTTTTGAAAGTGGGATTATAGCAAGGGTATAGCTAGGAAGAGGTCTAAGGAGCAAGGGAGCCAGAAATTTTTGAAAGTCCGAGGAGCAGGGGGTACAGGCAGGAAGGGTCCATAGAGCAAGGGGTATAGCCAGAAATTTTTGAACCTGGTGTTCGGATTTTTTTTCCTCAAAAAAATGCCTATACGAAGGGGTTGGGGGCGGTCACCCCTTCGAGATTGAAATTTGTATGTAAACCAAAGGGGTCGTTCGCAAATTACGTCACGCTTTTAGGGGGGAGGGAGATCATAGAATTTGTGATAGTCCAAACAAAAGATTTTTTTTTTGGGAAATTTGTGACAAGGGGGGAGAGGGGTCAAAAAAGTCGTTTTTAAGCGTGACGTAATTTGCGAACGACCCCTTATGAACCCCTCCTAAAAATTAAACTTGGGCGAGAAAATAAAAAATTCCTGACCTCCCCATCCTTCGATAAATTACTACCTACGCCTCTGCATGAAACAAATAAAAATTCATATTTTTTACCTTCCTACTTAGCTGAAATTAAGGAATTAAAAATTTAATAAAACTGAAAATTTAATGTGCTCACAAAAAAAAAGTGGAAAATAATAATAATTCTTCTTGTACAGCAAATTGTTGAGTTAAGCACTGTGATATTAACATAGAAATTATTATTATCATCATCGTGAAATTATCAGGAACGCTCTTTTTGCTATTTAAATTTGTGTTCATTATTGTGACTAAATTGTTAGACTGTTATAAATGATAATCATGTCAACCATTAAAACAAAACACATAAATTATTTGGTCATTAATGGAAAATGACATTATTTAATTTAAATTACATTTGTGGACGTGTTGATGTCACCAGTTTCGGTCATTTAGTTCATGGTAATTTGTAACTTGATCCCAAGTTATTAGCAAAACAGAATTTTTGAGCAGCAAAATCAATTTTCTATTTCAATTTGTTTTAATCCTCTTAAAGCTCACTTAAGCTTATGTGAATATACACGTTGTGGTAGTTAAAATTGAAACTACCAAGATGATCAAATTTTAACGGTTTTGAAAAATTTGAAATTGCTATCAAGTCATCTCGGAATTCATTGAATTTATTGATTGTGAAAGAAAGACACGTTTATTATATTTTATTAGTTAATTTATGCTTGATTCGTATTTATCATATCAGATTGTGATAAAATAGGTAAATGGTTATTCAATTTAAGTCAGGGAAAATGAAAATACTAATTGAGAACGCTTAATTAATTTAGAAAAGAGATCAAGCCGAAAACAAAAGATCCAGAAGTAACTTTTCATATTTTATTGTCACTGGAAGGCATAAATATTGTGAGTTTTTGTTATAGTTTGTTTTGAAATCAGATTTACTCATAAGAAACGTAAAATTTCAGGAAAAACAGAAGTTTAATGACCTGAAATCATTCTGAGTCAAAGTTTCGGATCTTAACCTAAGTTTTCAAAGTAAGATTGTTTATTAAAACTTTTACCTGAACAATTGGTAATCGAATCTCAATTTTAGAGTATAAAATAGCGGTATAATTAAGACTAAGACGGAAACCTCTAGTGAATAGTTACTGGTAAACTATACAATTGTAAGTTAAATATTATTTTTCATAGATTTTCAAATGTTCACGATATTATATTCTTTTAGAGAGGTTTTTCGTGCAAGATACAACTGTGAATAAAATTAAGGTCTTCTATCAAATAAAGGGGCTTTTTATTGTGCATTCAAGAACCCAAAAGAAAGTGAATCGCTACAACGTATGCTCTAATTTATTTTGGATGAAAATTAGTCGCTGTCCAGCAGAGTTGTTGTTGGTATCTTTTTAAAGGTATCTTGCCAAATTTCTTCTGGCTTTGTCTAGACCAAGCCAATGTCTATATCTTGTCACGTCAAAATAGATAAATATAGAATTTCTAGTCTAGTCGTTGCTTATAGCATGGATGTCTGCAGGTGCGTAGCCAGAATATTTTTTGTGGAGGGGGTGGGGGTTTTTGGACAAATCCCCCCTGGCTACTCAATTAGATTTATGTTTACTTCTGGAAATCTAAATTTTTGTAGTCAAGTATTAAAAACAGCCTTCAGTATGCCATTAGGGCAACCCAACGTGCTGCTCCGGTTAGATACAACTAGGGAAAGACATCTGGGACAAACCTAACTGTATACAATACCTAAGAATCCATTTACTTACTTTCTTACTGTAATATTCCTATCTGTAACTTAGATTACGGCAAAGTTCCTTCCATCTGAGTCTGTTCCTTGTATTGTCACCAAGTTTGTACAAATTCCAATTAGGAACACTTTTTGACTCTGTATCAAATCTGTATCTTTAAGCTTCAACCCTGTTGTCCAGCATTAGCATTAGAATTCCGACCTTCCTCGTGACTATTTTACAAAAGAAGAAACTAATTAAGCCTTAGCATGCAAAATGCGTTACTTAAAATACAAAAAAAATTATTGCTTACTTATGTAAATTTCCGTCTACGCTCTACAATATGACATTATGTCATAATTTTTTTCTGCTTTATTTACTTCTTTATGCTGTGTGTGTGAAAATAAATTCGCTTTCATTCTATTCATTCATTAATTTTCGTGGACATGGCAATTATTTCTGGTGGACTGGCCTTATTTAAAATAATAAAATAAAGCGATAACGAAAAAACAGCAATTTAATTTGCTTTTGTCGTTTTAAATCTCATTTAAGAGACGGACGGGGCGGAGGCTCAGGGGTGAGACGTTTTCCTTCCAACAAAAAAAAATAAAAATTTCCGTGCATGTATTTATGAGCACGTTCTAATTGTCGATGTTTAACGAATCCTGATTTCCATAATATTGACGGTAAATAAATCTCTGTTTGACAATTTCTCAATGCCGCAGAGCTTTTTTTCTGTATTGTACTATAAATTTTCCCAATGTCGTGTCCGCCCCTGGGACTGAATATAATAAAATTAAATTGTTGCTGTTGGCAAATAATACCTTTATTCATTTCTTTTTTCATGAATACAAAGTGGAACCATTTAACACTGCTAAAAATACAGCGAACATAAAGTTTTCGTACTTAATTGTATTCAATTTTGTAAATCGTTCAGTGTAAAAAATTCATTTGAAAAAGTTAGCAGCAAACGGAGGGAGACAACAAAAAAGGTACAAGCTTAAAGGAATGACAAAAGTATTTAAATCGCATTAATTTACATGATTTTACGTGCCGCTCATTTAAATATTACACGAATGTAAGTTCCTTTAAGGGATTTTTTTTTTCTTTTTGTATGTCGCACTGCGTTGTGGATCAAGTGTGATTTTTATGTTTATGTCTCTGGTGCGTTATGAGGATATAAACATACAAGAAGAATTTCTTTTAAAAAGTCTTGAGGGAACTAAAAAGAAGTGAGATGAAGTTTTATAATTAAAATTTTTCTTTTCCTTTCCTTTTGAAAGCTCTTTGCATAAGAAGCTTTTTTGTGCACGCGATATACTTTGAATAATTAAAATATATAATAAGGTCGCTTACTTCTGAGAAGAACGTCTAAAAGAACCCTCAAGAAAACCTCTTCGTCGGTCGTAAGTTGTAGTCATTCTTATTTTATTAAGAAATGTTTCGCTTTTGCTAATAAATTGTTCGTGGTGTACAGGAAGGAGAGAGCTGTCAACCCTTTTCTCATCTCACTTTTGTTATATTTAATTTCATACTTACCATCATTTTTGGTTCCATTTGTTCCAACAAATTCTTGTTTAATTTATTTCCCATTAAAAACGAATGGCACCGGAATCAAATTATAATTTAATTGAGGAGAGAAATACAGACCAGAGAAAAATATTGTCCCAAAAAAAAAATGAAAATGAATGACTTTGCAACGTGTCGACCATTCTAATCGTCTAATTTATTTTTTTTTCCTTCTTTTCAGAATCCGCTCTCCTTTCAGCATTGTGTATTTTTTTGTTTGCGACATCAGCATTTTCCTTCTCCCTTTTATGTGACAATCCTCATCTCTGATATCAACATTAGAACAAAAAAGCATCGTCCGTTTTGTTTTATATCCATCCATACCGTCATTACACGTGAAAAAAAAACACACACAACACAACAACAAACAAGAGAGGGACAGACAGAACATAAATTATCATCAGCAGGAGTGTGAGCTTACAGATAGAGAGGCCATAATCATTATTTTTGTACGACTGATGATGCTGTCCATTCCATGAATGATGATGAAAATGAGGCTTGAAGCGAATGAAAATTAAATCATGTCATCATGAACACGTCAACCAATGTGATGTAAGTTAATTTCCTACCTGAACAATCACACTTTTGTACACGTTTTATTATTTATATAACAATATGCTGATGTTAATTGAATTTTTCTCCCATCACTTAACGCATATCCTTATGATATTATTAATTTTGAACGACTGACTCGTGTTTCCTGAATTTGTTCCATTATGTGCATCAAATTTCATGATTTTTTTGTTGGTGCTTAATTAGATTTAGTTTATGGAAATTTTGGTGATCGAATTTCATGAATTAAAATTAAAGAATTTGGTGCCACAACTGTAACTTAGCACAAAGTTTGAGAATCACTAGACAACTTATAAGGGGTCGTTCGCAAATTACGTCAAGCTTTTGGGGGGAGGGGTTTTGGAAAAGTCGTTTTCTAGCGTGACGTAATTTTCGAACGACCCCTAAATTCCAAAAAAGCATTTCCATCATGCTACCCCAGTAACAAAAACCGTTAAAAAGTTAGTTAATAACTAGCTGCGACTAACTTTCAGATAGTTTTTAACTAACTTTTAACGGTTTTGGTTACTGGGACTACCTGACATTTCAAACTTACTTGCTTCATTAAACATGTCTCCTTTAATTTCATGTCACTTCAAGTAATTAATTTGAAAAGAAAGATGCACAGACACAACAAAAAGTAGAGCAGCAGTCACATAATAATTAATTGTTGATTATATTTGCTTTACACTTTTCTAATTCACTTTTTTCTATTTCCTCCCTTTTTTCCAACCCTACAAATTGATATTTAGGATTTTAAGGTAACAATAATCTTATGTGAATAGAGATATATTAAGGAAAAGGAGATATTCATCAAACGATATCCTTTTTGACTCCGTCAAGTTTATTCAATCGACCCAACACGCAACGCCTTCCTACTTTTTTCTCTCATATCTATATAGCTGCCTTGTTTCATCTTATTCCTTCACTTCTACAAACTTTCTTACTTCTGTTATTCTTCTACATTCAATCCTGAATCAACAAGACCCGAAAAGAGAGGAAAAAAAGAAAAACTTACTTCGATTCCATTTTGACCTTTGGGCAAAAAAATCAGCAGCAGTTTGTTTCACATAGGCAGTACGAAAGAGAAATTAATTTTTGTGTTCATCTACAGAAAGCAAGCTCAAGTGAGGAAAGGGAAAGAATACAACTATATTTTTCCATATTGTCACTGCTACACTATTCCAATTATTGGCATTTAACGTTCATCATCGTCATTGTCAGTGTTTTAATTAGGATTTAATTGAATTGTACTTCATTACAACGAAAAGGACATAAGAGAGAGAGAGAGAGCATATTTGCCTGTTGTATATTCGATTAGGACAAGGAACAATCAATTGATACAAATTTTTATCTCTCAACAAAAATAAATGCTTTATCCGAAGGACGATAATATCAAATTAATTAGTAATAAAGCCATGAGACTGCCAAGAAACCGTCGTACTATAATAATTGGAGGAATTGTCTTCTTCACACTACTTATGTTACTTTTTAAGACAAATGTTCTCCGGCCGTCATGTCTGTTTCGTGAGGATCCGGGCGCAATGGTACGAGAAGAGAAATTTGTGACAGGGTCCGATAAGAAAACATATGTTTATCATCGAAACATGCCTCTTATATTTATTGGTGGGGTCCCACGTTCTGGTACGACGCTAATGCGTGCTATGCTTGACGCACATCCTGAAGTACGATGTGGACAAGAGACGCGTGTAATTCCAAGAATTTTACAGCTTCGTTCACATTGGATGAAATCTGAGAAAGAATCGATGAGACTTGAGGAGGCAGGAATTCATAAAGAGGTGCTTAATAGTGCAATCGCACAATTTTGTTTAGAAATTATTGCAAAACACGGCGATCCAGCGCCACGATTATGTAATAAAGATCCATTGACGCTCAAAATGGGCTCATATGTTATTGAACTGTTTCCAAATGTAAGTTACATGTAATTTATAATTTTTTATTGCTCAACTCAAGCTCTTTGTTTTCTTATCAACAGGCAAAATTTATTTTTATGGTTCGTGACGGTCGTGGTACTGTTCATTCAATAATAAGTAGAAAAGTGACTATAACAGGTTTCGATTTAACAAATTATCGTCAATGTATGCAAAAATGGAATCAAGCTATCACGACAATGCACGATCAATGTAAAGAGATAGGCAAAGACCGATGCTTAATGGTTCACTACGAAAAGCTCGTACTTCAACCAAAAAAATCGATGGAAGAAATATTAGAATTTTTAGATATTCCTTGGAACGATTCCGTACTTCACCATGAAGACTTTATCAATAAGGAAAATGGTGTAGCTTTATCCAAGTAAGTCTATTCATAATTGAATATAAAATTTTATTTTTATTCATTCCTTATTTTCTGTCCATTTAGAGTCGAGAGATCATCAGATCAAGTAATTAAGCCAATAAACTTAGAGGCCCTAACAAAATGGGTTGGCCATATACCCGAGGATGTCGTCCAAGATATGGCAAATTTAGCACCAATGCTTTCAACTTTAGGCTATGATCCATATGCAAATCCCCCAAATTACGGTAGTGCTGATGCTCTTGTTAAGGAAAACTCGCAAAAGGTATTGAATATTCTGATAACGTTTAAGGGAGGGTTGTTCACAGCTTTTGAATTGCACGTGTGAATAATCCTCAATATTGCTGTCATTTTCTCATGCTGCAAATTTCAAATGATTGCTATATTACTCTCAATATATTCTCATGCTTGATATCTTTCTCTCTTTTCCATCACTAGGTGAAAATAAATCAAAAGTTATGGGATCACAAAGTACAACAGTTGCTGAAGCGTGATGAAGAAAATGCGGATGAAAACGACGATAATAATCAGGATGACAATGCAAATGACGTCAACGACAGGACGTGATGAAGTGAATGAGTAAACAAATTTTTCTCCTTTTTATATTTCCCCCCCAAAAAAAACTTACAATCAATGACAACATTATGAACGGATAGACGAAAGAACAACAAAAAATTTCCATCTTTTATTTCTGCCATCCATAAAAATGTCATGCTCTGAAAAACATTAAAAATGTTTAATAATATGTGAAGGATGGAATACATATGATGATGAAAGAATGAGATGAGAGAAAAACATCAAGTAAGATATGCAGATGGACCAAAACAGGGGCGTATTCAGGGAGGGGTCAAAACCCCACCTTTTTGGGAAATTTTTTTCAATTTGCTAGGGGGTCGTTCACTTATTACATAAACCAAAATACCTACTTTTTAGAACCCCCTGCCCCTCTTTATCACAAAATTTCCATTAAGAAGAATTTCGTTTGTTTGAATTGTTAAAAAATATCAGACCCCTCCCCCTAAAAGCGTTACGTAATAAGTGAACGACCCCTAAGATGATTTTTTAAGAAAATAAATCCCAAACCCCCCCCCCCCCCTAAATTTTCTCGTCTATACAAAAAATTTCAAATACACCCCCCCCCCCTCGAAAAACTTCTGGATACGCCCCGATACAAAAATTCGTGTCTGCTAAAACAGACAAAATTTTATTTTTTTTTGAAAATACTAACACTATGATATCATTATTAAGTAATCTTCAAGACGGGGAATCTCAGGATTAATCCCAAGAATCTTAAAAAATCCATGAGCAAGGAAGCAAGATATCTAAAAAAATCCCTATGAATTCTGAGTTACTCATCAAATACCTTAGGGATTTTCCTGAAATCTTGCTTTCTTGCCCGGGGATTTTTTGGGGTTAATCCTGAGTTTCACCGCCTTAGTCATCTTACTAACTAAAGTAAAATTATTCTGTATTTATTAAAGTTTACGCTGAAAATTTAAAACACAGTTTCTATGCGTATGTGTTAGTGTGTTACATTTAGCAGGCACTTCGTATTGGCCCATCTATATATCTTGATGTGATGTGATGTTAAGAAGAGGTTTTTATTATGTGGTGAGCTTAAAAACAACATAATTTAATAAAGAAATATGAGAAAGAAATAATAATAATATATATAAAGAGAGGAAAACGTTTCTATTTCTATTTTATATAAATAAATACATAAGTATAACTTAATATTGTGCAATGACTGAGTTATCTTCCTTTTAATTTAAAATAAAATAAATGAAATAATTTCTATACATTTTTTTTCGTTCTTTTCCTTTTTGTTTTTTGCTCGTTCTGTTGTGGAGAAAGACGAAATTAAATAAATACGGAAGGAAGCATGACCTCATTTTAAAGTCAACTTTTTTTTCCTTCATTTTGTTCTATTCCAATGTTAAATCTTACACACAGAATGTCAAATAGCAAAATAGGATGAGGTGCATGCTCCGCAAATATTGAATGTTTAGCTTGAGCTTATTTTTTTATACATTCAACTTCCTTCTTTTTTTCATTCCTATTAAGCAAACATGCGATAAAATAAAGTGAGCGGAAAAGAAGGAAAGAAAAATTAAAAATGAAAAATTGCAATTTCCCTGTTGGATGAAGCTGAATAGAAAGCATTCTTCTTGCTGCCTTTTTTTTCAAACAACTTTTCTTCTTAAGGACTGGAAGCTTTTTTTTTGCGTTACTTCACGTGACCTAGAATTTTTTTTTATTCGTGCAGAAAAATTAAGCAAACATTTTTACTTTTTTGATTAGACTGTTCTAATTGAGTTCAGCCGAGTCTACAAATTAATTTCGTTTGATCATGCTTACTTTGTGATTTTCCTCTGTTTGTCGAATGTTTGAGGAAATTAGTCGAGAAATTGGATTTTTATACTTAATTAGGTAATATGGAAAAAAGCTGTTGAGTAATGTTGTCACAGCATTGCGCAAATCGTTGTTATTTGACGATAATACCCTGGTATGAATCGAGCCTGCTTCTTCATTAGAGAAAGAAGCTAGAGCTATCTGATTTGAATAATCACTACTCGGGCATTGACCTTCCTTTTTCACTGTCGAAATCAGCTACATCAGTGCTTCTCGAAAAAATTTGAGTGCGACACACTAAATGACTTATCAAGTGCGTCGTCACAGTTCTCGTGACACAAGTGAAGGTTTAAATGACATACTAGTGTGTTGCGGAACATAGTTTGAGTAGCACTGCTCGACATTCCACATTGCTGTGAACTTTATAAACCGACCACATGAAACTGCACCACATGGGCTATAAGTTGTCCATCTTCGTTATTACGGTGTCTTACGCACAATGTTATCTGGGATGTCAAGAAATTCATAGGGAGTCGTTCACTTTCACAACGACTTTTCAGACCCCCCCTTCCCCCTTTGTCACAAAATTTCCATGAAAAAAAAATTTTCTTTGTTTGAATTGTCACAAAATCTCAGACCCCCTCTCCCCCTAAAAGCGTTACGTAATAAGTGAACGACCCCTAGACAATTCTAATATTTTAAAAGAAATAACATTTATGGCTTAGTGGTTAGGTAGCTTGTAGGGTGTATTTAACCTTAAATTTTATGAGGATGTGGGTGGCGTTGCAGACAGGGGTGTATTCAGACAGTTTTTCGAGTTAGGGGATTTTAAATTTTTTTGTATGGACGGGAAAATTTTTTTTGGGGGGGAGTTCGTTTGACCCCCAAAACCCCTTCCTGAATACACCCCTTGTAAGAGATTTTTTCCTTAAACGGAAAAATTAAAGGATGGACGCGTTGGGTGTTATCGATTCATATCAGAGATTAGCTTCTTAAATTGCCGTTCAAGCACTTAACTTTAACAATATATCATAAAATTTAAATTATCTTTCTATTTTTAATTAAGGCTTTAAAGTTCCTATATCTATATAAATTTGTAGCATTTGCTCTATTAAGTTGTGATCAAAATGTGATTCCATTCGAAAAACTTAGATTAATTAATTTATTGATCTCAGTAAAATTAAAATAATCAGCAAAAACAGCTTCCAGTCCTTGAATTGAACATTTAAGTTCTCTGACAGAATTTTCTTGAAAGTTGAATAACTTCAGATGGAAAAAAGGCAGAGTAGGAAGAAAGAACTCTTGACAAAGCATAGCGACGAGAAAAAAAAGGCAGAAGGAATGAAACAAATAAAATACACACAATAAGTTTACTCATACACAAAATGTATAAGAGAGAAGGAATGAAATGACAGCCGTAAAAATTTTTTATTAATTTTTTTAGAATGTTTAAATGACATACATAATTAATGTTGAATGTTAATTTTTAATTGGTGCAAAAATAGTTAAAATAATATGATGAAAAATGTTTTTATTGCTGAAACCGAGCTTCATCAAGTTTGAAAAAAGTTTGACAGACTTTTTTTGTGTGGAAAAGTGTCAGGAGAATCTGGAACAATAGAACGAAAATTAATTCCACAATGGAATGAATAAATTTTTGTTGTCGATTCTCAACGAAATTTTCCATTAAAAAAATTTGCAGCCTTCTATCAAGGATTGACGTAGCTCTGATGAAACGAGAAATTGTTATTCTTATAGGAGTCGTTTACTTATGATGTGCTCAATTTAAAAGAGGAATTGGGGGAAGGAAGATCTGTGATAATTCATGGAAGCTCGGGCTTTTCGAAGGTGGAACTGAAAATTCTAATGATTATGTGCTTTTACTCTCGTGTGAAGTTTAGGGCGTCTAAAAAACCAACACTGCATGTTTACTATTCAGGTTGGATTTTGGGATATTCAAAAATGTTGGAAAATAAAGTGTTATTAACTCAGATTCCTGCGTCAGCCCAGATTATATCTTGAACCAAAATAAAAATGAATCTAAGGTCTAAAATAGCTCAGCCACTTACCTTCTACTTTTCTTGCATACTAGCTTGGGTTTGTGATGTTAGAGCATAGTGGAATCTTGGGTGTCGAGATGTATTTAGCCAAATCAGAGTTGCAATCTGTCATATGCCTGTCGACAGGGATCTGTGGCTACATCCTCTCCAAAGCGTGCTAGTACCCCACCTATCCTACCCAAGGTTGAGAGTGGAGTATGGAAGTGGATACCCTAGGGAAGGTTAGGTGGGGTCAGGGGCGTACCCAGAAATTTTTTTAAGGGGGTCCAAAAATTTTTTTTGTACTTTTTGAACATGGTATGAACATAAATGATTAACTAAGAAAGTAGAGCTTCGGAAAAAGTTTTAAAAGAAAAATTATTTTTCACAAAAAAATTTTTCCATGTAAAAAATTTTTCGAGAGGGGGGTCCGGACACCATTGACCCCCCCCCCCTGGATATGCCCATGGGTGGGATACTAACACGCTTTTGTGAGGATGTAGCCAGAAATTTCTCGAAAGAAGATTTTTTGAAGTAAATTTTCCGTCAAAAGTATTGGATTTGACTTCCCTTAAGCTCCCCTCCTCTGACTCACGACATTACAAGATTATTAGGATTAATCCTGACTGCTGAGGCTTTGTTGATGACGGAATGTAAATTTAAAAAAATCATCTTTTAATGAACGTCATTTGTGAACGACCCCCATACAGAAATTTACCTTCCTTCCTTTCATTTGAATATTATTGATGTGTGATAATTTGCTATGTTCGTTTTACCTCAATATTCATATTATTATTTTGACAAGGCTTTCTTTTTTGATAACAGAAAAAGTTTAATTTTAGAACTCATGAAATCGACATGTTACACGCGATCACGTTACTTTAATTGAAAATAATCGATGGGAATGAGCACATTTCTCGTAAGGATCCAAAATTAAATTAAACATCTTTTTAAGACATATGTATATCCAAAATTTAAATTAATCAACCAGAACACATTTTCCTGTTTTTAACAAGTCAGAAAAAGAAAGGTTGCTTCATATCCCACATCATTGCCATTAGCACATACACACAAGATATGAAAGTTTTTATCAAAGTATGTGTTAATACATCAATAAGCATAAAGATTTCACTGAGGATGTGGATGGAGGGAAAAATCAAGAAAAATTAATGATGATGAGATATAAAATAAAGTTTTTATGTTTCCACTTAATTTTCACACTTGAATAATTTTCCATTTTTTTTCTACATTATCGGATGTACAGCAACCAGCAACAAAGAAAATGAAAAAGATAAAAATCAAGACAAGAACAGATAAACAAATACCAACAACAATAGAATAGACAACATGAAGCTCTTAAGACATCTTTCCATATGTTTAATAAATAAATCTCGTATTCAAAAGTGCAAGGAAGTGTGAAAACATTTTAATGCTTTATGTACATACAAAATGAATTATGTTATGAGCATAAATGAGCATAAATATTAAATATTAATTAAATTTAAGTGTAAGAAAGCAAGCATAGAGAAAGAAACAAATGGAGGATGAAATATTAACAAGAGCTTCGTGTAGATTGCAACTTTCGTACCCGAGCAGCATCAGCAACAATTGATTTTACAGCAACGAAACACCGCAGCAACTTTATGTCGTTCAAATAAGTTTTTCCACATTTTTACTATTGCGTCCACCGTAAACCAATATTGCTGTTGTTGGTGCTGCTCGGGGCTATTATTTATTTGTGGGAAATATTCCCACAATTACAGACACCACGAGAACTGTGTGTGAAAGACATATAAAACCAACGATACTTAAAATTTATTGAGGAACTCTTAAAGGAAATTTATTTTGTCTGAATTATGGAAATTTTTATCGATTAATTGGAGAGTTTTTGGGAATTTTATGTATTTGCGGTGTCCATTTACTCACTCTAGAGATAATCTCGAGACATAGATTGTATTCATGGCTCTTTAAACAAGACGACAATCATAAAGTTTAACTATTTCAGTCAAAATTGAGGCAAATGATGCAGTTAGATACAAAAATTCGAATGGACACCTCATTTATGGGTATCCAAAGCTCTTCTGTAAGTAAAAGAAATTTGGGATTTGACTAGAAAATTACTCATGAACTGCCACTTAGCATTCAGCCTATGCCTTTATTACTAATCTATTTGTTGAGAATATATCAACGGTCGTTTCATATTTGAATTGTATAAGCATCTACAATTAGTTGATTTCCCCTTGTCATAGTTGTTATCCCCTTTGTTTGTATTATTTAGTATTCATTATAATAACTTTATAAAGAGTAAATCAGAGTAAATATCGTCTCTCCAAGCTGCAAGGCTTTATACCTAAATGAATTTAACTTATTTATATTCAACATTGTTTCTAAAATCAGTTTCAAAGGCATTTTCAAATAAATTATGTAAAATAGAAATCCTACAGAGCTAAGTGGTTGTTCTGAGTAATTAAGCACATAATCCCTCATCCAGCCCCTGAAAATAATTTCAATTATGAATTTCCAAAAGTCAAATATCGATTTTAAATATTTTTTATCAACAAAAAATGGCATTATTGCACAAATTAGAGTTTATACAAAGAGAAAATAATAATAATAAGCCACAGTAGTTAGCTGTGAACAGATTATTATGTACTAAACTAAATTAATAAATCATGAAGAAAAAAATGAATCAGTTTTTATCAAAAATAAATCAAATTAAAAAATGGATAATAAAGAGACACAACAAAAAGGAGATTGTTCCTTTTATTTGTTAAATAAATTGAAAATTCATGCGTGTTTTACTCAATATCATCGTCCCTTTGTCTTCTTCTTCTATTCCGTAACGGATAATTTTGTATTAAATCAGCGTCAATTTTCATTTTAGCAGCCTCATAATTCGGTGGATTTCCATGCGGATCATAACCCAAAATCTGTAACATTGGAGCAAGTTTCGCCATCTCATCAACGACATCCTGTGGAATATTTCCAACCCATTTCGACAGAGCATCCAAATTTATTGCTTTAATCACTTGATCTGACGACCTTTCCACCCTTATTTTTTTGGGTACGCGAGATATAAAGGAAGAATGAGGGAAGTAGAGTGAATGTGAATAATTTTAAAAAGTATTATCTTCAAGTGCATCTCCAAGGCAACCTTCATATGTATATGTATACTTACTTTGATAAAGCAATCCCATGTGACTTATTAATAAAGTCTTCATGATGTAAGACATTTTCATTCCATGGCAAATAGAGAAAATCCAAAATGCTGTTCATCGTTTCCTTCGGTTGAAGCACAAGCTTCTCGTAATGTACAATCATGCATTTATCATCACCAAGCAACTCACATTGTACGAACATTGTTTTTATCATTCGATTCCATTTTGTCATGCTAGCACGATAATTATCTAAATCAAATCCTGTTACTGTGACTTTACGTGAAATTATTGAGTGAACCGTCCCACGTCCGTCACGAACCATGAAAAGAAATTTCATCTGCGAGAATGAAGAGATTCATGAGAATGCATTGAGGAGTCGTTCATTTATGATGTCTAAAATTAAAGATCTGAACCAAAACTGACAAAAAAGCATGCTTTGTGGTATCGTGAGGATTTCAGTCCAGTTTCTCGGTATACACCAAGTTCTATCTCTGCTTCTAAACTTTAAGCTATTCCTAAAGGGAAGGGTCAGAGAGTAGCCAGAAGTTTCTCAAGCGAAATTTAAAACAAAAGTGTCTTTTCCCAATGGGAAAATGCACTAAAAATTATGTGGAAAAATTAAGGGGAGGGGTCTGTTTTCTTAAAACCCCAGCAAATTGACGCCCATGTCTTCGAGCCTGAGCTAAGTGTAATTATACTCAATACCAGGGGCGTATACAGGGGAGGGTTTTAGGGGTCAACCCCCCCCCCCCCCCTTTTGAGAAAATTTTTCCAATTTGCTAGGGTTTTTTAAAAACACCAACCTAGCGCCCCCCCCCCCTTAATTTTTCCCGTCCATACAAAAAAGTTTCAAAACACTTCCCTAGAAAAATTTCTGGATAAGCCCCTGCTGAATACAAAGGCGTAGGCTCTGGGGTGTCTGGACCTCTTCCTGGTTACGGCTCTTTGTAATTGGTAAAGAAAGGAGTAGATGTTTACCGATTAACCGGTTTCTAGTCGTGTTTACTTGCTATGTCACTAAAAAACCACTTCTTTTTATAGACATCATAACTGAACAACCACTAAGGGGTCGTAAACTTATTACGTAACGCAAAAAAAAAGTTTTCAAGGTCTTAGTCCATACAGAATAATTTCTTTAGTTTGAACTGCCACGAAATCACGTAATAAGTGAACAAACCCCAAGATATTAAAGTGAGCTCTACTTACATTTGGAAATAATTCCGACAGTGTAGCACCATATTTAAGTGTAAGTGGATCTTTATTGCAGAGTCTGTTTGCGGGTTCGCCATGAGTTGCAATGATTTCTAAGCAGAACTGAGCAACAGCATTTGCAAGAATACTTTTGTCAATTCCAGCTTCTTGTAGCCTCATTGACTCTTTTTCGCTGTTCAACCAATTATTATAATAAGACAGCATTCGTGGAATGACACGAGTTTCTTGTCCACATCGTACTTCTGGATGAGCATCAAGCATGGCACGCATTAATGTTGTTCCTGAACGTGGCACCCCTCCTATGAATATTAAAGGCATTTCTCGATGATAAACATACTTTTGATTGTCAGATCCAATAGTAAACTTCTCTTCGCGTACCATGCCAGCTTGCTGTGATTTAAAGCATTTCTTATAAATTATAAAAATAATCAATGCTACACAAAGTGATAAACATAAATCTACAAAACGATTACGAAACATTCGTGTTACTCGTCTATTAAAATTATTCCTACTACTTCCTATGCTAATATTTCCATACATCTCATCTATATCTAAAAAAAATAATATTTAAATGTGAAATTATTTTCTATCCAGAGAATATGAATAATATTAGTATAAAATGTCGTTGCGTACAGATGCCGACTAAATTCTACTCTCTACTAAAAAAATAATTTTAATACTCATATATGAGTGTGAAATGTGACAAAATTTATTGAACAGACATCTGGAATGAACATTTATTGTTTGCTTTTCCAAGCAATGATGAAAGAAACAGAGTAACTGAAAGCTACATTCAACAACATACATATTAAAAAAATTATTATTTTATGATATTCTAAAAACACTCAGTTTTCATCTTTATTGCTGTAAAGTTTTATTCTCTATATCCTAAAAGCTTTATTCTCTTTGGATTTAAACATTCATACATATATATAAATAGTATTGTTTTAGCTTTTTAATGCATTTTCCCAAAGAATGACGAGAGTTTTTTTTCGATTGGTCACTTCCTTTGTTGGAACTAGCCCCTTAACTAGCAAAAACACTTCCAAAAGTGACTTTCGTAAAGAATTACGTTACGTAAAAACATACGTACCTAAATCTTACAGTAGCGGCCAAAAGTATTCGGACAAGCACAAAAATGGCTATAACTTTTGATTGGATGGTTCAATTTACTTCAAATCTTCACTAAAATATGCAGAATTAAAAATAACGTAAGAAAAATGTCACTTGAATCACAAAAGTTTTTAAAATAAAAAGTTTTTTTTGAAAATACTGAAAAATGTATGGACAAAAGTATCCGGACGAAGGTTAAAGTTCAAACAAAAAATAAGTTTTACTAAATAAATGAGTTATAATAGATCAAATTTAAATTTTTTATGTTCATTCATGAATATTACAATACTAAAAAATCAAAATCAAAATATTTAATAAAGTTTCTGCTAACTTACGGTAGTCTCCTAGAAAGTACCCTATTTCTCTTTATTTGATCACCAAATCTTGTGATTTAACTTATTTCATAGGTTTTTATTGATTGATTTATAATATTTATGTTTGTTTAAAGCAAAAAAACATCAGTTGTTGCTTGGTTGTTACCAAAAAACATTGAAATATTGGGATTTTTTGCAAATTAGTTCGAGATTAGCAAGGGTCGGTCACATTAAATGCATTCTCATGGTAGCAATCCATAAGTTATATACAAGTATTATACATTTTTAGAAAGCTATTAACAGTAGCTAGAAACTACAGAAAACACTATGAAAAAATATTGCGTTTCTGAAAAGTTATTAATAGTTTAGTAGTTTCAAAAATCACCTAGTCGCCAACCAGCATAGGCAAAAATACAAAAATGGAAAATATGTTGAAGATTTGTAAATATTTAAAGCAAAAAGCAATTGAAAGGTATGAAGAAACTTAAAAAATAGTAAATAAATAAAAAATAGACGAAAATTTTCCATTTTTGTATTTTTTGCCTATGCTGGTTGGCGACTAGTTGATTTTTGAGACTACTGAACTATTAATAACCTTTCAGAAACGCAATATTTTTTCATAGTGTTTTCTGTAGTTTCTAGCTACTGTTAATAGCTTTCTAAAAATGTATAATACTTGTATATAACTTATGGATTGCTACCATGAGAATGCATTTAATGTGACCGACCCTTGCTAATCTCGAACTAATTTGCAAAAAATCCCAATATTTCAATGTTTTTTGGTAACAACCAAGCAACAACTGATGTTTTTTTGCTTTAAACAAACATAAATATTATAAATCAATCAATAAAAACCTATGAAATAAGTTAAATCACAAGATTTGGTGATCAAATAAAGAGAAATAGGGTACTTTCTAGGAGACTACCGTAAGTTAGCAGAAACTTTATTAAATATTTTGATTTTGATTTTTTAGTATTGTAATATTCATGAATGAACATAAAAAATTTAAATTTGATCTATTATAACTCATTTATTTAGTAAAACTTATTTTTTGTTTGAACTTTAACCTTCGTCCGGATACTTTTGTCCATACATTTTTTAGTATTTTCAAAAAAACTTTTTATTTTAAAAACTTTTGTGATTCAAGTGACATTTTTCTTACGTTATTTTTAATTCTGCATATTTTAGTGAAGATTTGAAGTAAATTGAACCATCCAATCAAAAGTTATAGCCATTTTTATGCTTGTCCGAATACTTTTGGCCGCTACTGTATGTTACGTAAAACTACATAACATTATAACTTTACGCTATGTGTGCCTTGCTTGGTCTGAATTGAAGAAGTATGATGATGGGTAATTTTTTGTTTTTGACCGTTATTTTTTTTTAAATTTTTGGTCGTGATTTTTCAAATATTTTTTAACCGTTAATTTCGAATTTTGTTCTTAATTTTCTGCTCATATTCTATGCGAGGAAAATGCACTTTAGTCGAACACGAGTGACTACATCGTTATTTTTTTCAAATGGGAAGATATGCAGCTGAATTTAATAAATATAAAAAATAATCTTTTTTTAAAAGGCAGACGTATGACACATACGTTGTTGCCAGCATATTTCAACTTAATTCGAAGATGATTCAAATGAAGGCATTCTTTGATCACTATGACTAATAATAATACATAAGAACATTCTTTTGTGATGCTAAATTCTTAATAAAAAATTATTGCTCCCTTAAAAATGGCAATGATGATATCCAACAGCTTACGTATAAATTAACAATTATTTTGGGTTCTTTATACCCTTTTCTACCCGATCAGCATAATTTAAATGTTGTCTATACGGTGGTCGCCATCAGACAATTTCAGGCAGCCGTCAAGGCGTCTTCAAGACAAGTCTGTGTGACGTTTTAACGTTAACAGGACGACGTGACGATACCTTGACGTCAACGCTGTGCTGCTCGGAATACTTAGAACCAAACAGCTACCAAAATCCTAGGTTTTTATTCCTGCTGTTTGGTTCTAAGTAAATTGTCTGCTCGACTGACGTGTAGCCCAATCAGAACACTTTTTTCATGTCAGTCAAGTAATCATCTCTTTTTTTATGAGGTAATCTGCACTTAGTCACCAAATTGATGCTACTTGACAGCAATGAAAAAAATTGTGCTGACCAGACAGACAACATTTAAACTTATACACATCGGGTCATTCATTAAGTCTCGAAAATTTCATAGGAATGTTTGATCATTAAAGTCTAAAAAAATGACTGGCACATGAATTTTTGCAACAAAAAAATTAAATAAATTAAGTTCTTATGTGTTTAAGTTCCTCAACTCCTCTGCCTCCTCGGGAGAAATTCTCTTGCTTTCTCTTGTCAGTCTTTCAAGTTCCTCCTTTTTCGTTCGATTGAAAAATCCTAATCTATAAAGTGCATAGCACAACAGGATTAGTACGAGTAATCCAACGATGATCGACACAATCCAAATCCAAATTGGCGTCTTGGATGAGAATCTCTCATAGACAATTGTGTATGGATTTCTTGTTGTAATTTTCAATGTTCTCATGCTCTCATCATCGGCACGTTGGAACTTTGCACTTGTCTTGTATACAAAAATGTTCTGGTTGTCATTAAAAATTTCTCCTGTTCATGTAATATGAATGTTGTGGATGTGGATGGAACGAGAAAGAGGAAAAGCAATTAACAATTTGAATAACAAAAGGAAGTTTTATGCCTGGGAAGCATAAAGAATAAGGAAAATGAAATTTATTCTTACCAAATTTTCTTAAATCTATTGTAAAATTCATGCTTATTGTAATTGGCTCAGTTCCAGGACGGAAATTATGAACTGTAAATTGAGCTTCAATGCACTCATTCATGTCTTCCGGTTGTGAGCAATCAAGGAAGATTGTTCGATTACGTGGTAAATTCATTAGAATTGGGTCTTCCTTAACTACGGATACTCGATAAGATGATGTATATTCATCAACAGATCCGGTATATTGATTATAGACTCTAAATGTTTTATCATCATTAACCTCATAGTCATCAGCATCATCCTTATCATTTTGCCAGAGGCTTCTCCTTCTCCTGTGATGAGATTGTCCTAATGTATCATATTCATGAGTTTTAGCACTATTAAAATCATAGTCGAAGCCCAATTTTGAGGTATCGAAATTATTTTGAAGATTCATATTATCTCCAATAACGACTGACTTTACACTATTGCCATTTTCATCACGAGTTTGAAGACGAACTTTATTGTCACCTTCGATCCATGTTGCTTCATATACTTTGTTGGTGTAGATGCCTCTAATATCAATCTCATCAAATTTCACAATTTCTACATGATAATTTGGTTTTGGCATGTAAGCTAATGGAATTAAAAGACTCAACGACAGTTCCTTGATTGTACTAGGACCATTATTGAAAATTTTATAACGATATTGGAGATTCTCAATGCGCTCTCCATCTTCAAGAGATAATTGAGTTGCTGAACTTTGTCTACAATATGAGAAGGAAAGAATTCATTTTAATTTATTTGTTCCGTAAGAGAGATTTTAGATTTGAGCAGCCAGTCTTACCCATTCAACTCCACATCACTGAACTCGGTGAGGAAAATTTCATTCGTGTATTGATTATCAGATGGTCGTTGCTCATCTCCAGCACTCGAAACTTCGGCAAAAACTTTAAATGAACTGCCCTCGAGACGAGATGCATCCAGTCCAATTGTCATGTCTGTCGTTTCACCATTCTTGACTGGTTTTCCTGTATTTATATCGCAAATCATTACATCCCGAACGTTGTTATCTTGTCGACATGACGGTGGAATACGGGAGAATTGTGTTAAGTTTGTAGGAATGGTAATGGTCAACTGTGTCAGATAAGCAGACTCTCCTCCATTTGAAATTTCATATTTAATCGCGATTGTCTTCTCGCTGCCAAGAACAAAAGGCTGTCTTACATTGAGTAATGTTCCAACGACCGAAAGATCTGAAATACACCTGTCTCCACTACAGCCAGTAGAAAATGCTATTTTCGTTGCTGTCAACTTCGAGGCAAGTGGATCCATCATGACACACGTCTCACAAAACTTACTATCATGTGCAGATATTTTGTCAACAGTCTCATATTTCATTTCTATTATTACGGGCTTGAAAATGTCCGCAAGACTTCCACGTACATAAATCATGTAGTCATTACAAGTGTCTTCATGTGTAAGTTTTAGTGAGTCATTGATTGTGTTTTCGATTTCATTCTTCGCGAATGATGCACGATTATATTTCATGTCAAGAGACAGCGAGGTGGCAAACTCTAAATGCGTATAGGAAGAAGAAGAAGAAATTTGAGATATATGAATTATACATGACAAAGATTAATAGCAACTTTACCTATATCCATGTTTAATGCCGTTACACTTTCATAGCGTGCACAGACCTTAATTGCGACAGTATTGTCGTCTAATGTCAATTCACTTTTTGACGATGTTATAGATGCTACAACTTTTACTACGGGATATGTACGGTAGATGTAGACAGTCTCTGAATTTGGAGAGCCAATTGCTATGTCTTTATAATTATTGCCATCAATATCGACACCGCGTGATAATCCATAGCCAAACATTGCATTCTTATAATGCTCATCATATTGATTAGGCAATTCAGATGGTGCCATGATCTTTTGACTAGGCTTTAATGAAATACCATCATGACTACCCAAATAGATGTAAACCGCACCATTTCCTTCAAATGGTGCAGAAACGATTAAATCATTGTATCCATCCAAATTGATATCGCCTATTTTCGAGAGCGACGTACCAAACCTTCCGTTTGTTTCATAATCACTGAGTAGAATCGCTTGTTGTTCAAACGCAAGCTATAGAATGTAAAAGGAATAAAGATATTAGTGCTCGGAGAGCAAATTAGATTAAGTGATAAAGAAATTCTTACATTTCCTTTATTGATGAAAATATAGACGGCTCCATTTTCATATAATCCATTCTTGCTGTATGAAGGTGCTGAAATTGCAAGATCTGGAAAACCGTCAGCATTAAAATCTTCACACAATAACGTATATCCAAAATATTCGCCGAATTGTGAGCCACTGAATTTATTGAATAACTTAATTTTACTTTCGTGACGATAATCCTCAATATCGAAGACGTAGACTTCGCCAGTTTGTTGTTTTGCCTGAGGTGCTGATGCAACGTAATACAATCTTTCTGTTTCCGGACCCAAAAATTTTGCTGAACTGACTGCATAACCAAAGTATGAATCATCCGAAAGGGTAAAGTAGAATGGATTTGGAACTTCACTACGATATTCCATGATTTGTCTTTTTCTCAGTATATGCATAATGCTATTATCTTTTCGCAAATCACGTCGACTTAAGCCACCCAAATCAGGTCGACTTCCAGCTCTATATCGAATAATAGATCCTTGCCAATTTAAAATTCCCGGACATCCAATAATAATCTCATTATTTTCTGTGACATGAACACTAAATCCACTCTCGCCGTAGATATAAAAATAGTTAAAGGTACTATTTGATGCCGGCGCTGTCTGTAATGCACGTTGTCTCAGTGGGATTATTTGTCTAACACCTGATGGCTGCGTCGAATTTGTTCTTGTCACCCAATAACAAATCCCATGCAATAAATAATGATCACTCTCAGTTAAGTCTGCCTTTAATTTCGGTGCACACACAACATATCTATCATGCTCAGACTCATGTCCATCCATTGCGAATCCCAGCATCTGATAATCTTTCCTTTCAGAATTATAAGCTAGATCTGTGTTCTCAACACGAGTATTTCCATTCAAGTCGAAATGATATGGATAACATTCTGCAGTTTCAGCATTGTTCAAGTCACACTTGTAGACTGCACCCGTCTCATTGACTTTCCTTTGTTGCTCAAGTGTCGATTGTGCACGCGGTGCTCCTATCAGCACATGATTTCCTCTCAGATTTATTGAAAATCCAAAATATGACGACCTTGTTTGCGGAAGAAATGTTGAGACTTTTGGCTTGTTTATGAACACATTTGGTGTTGGTGAAAGGTTGAAACTCAAAATCGTCGGCAGAAAGACGAGAAAAAATATTTTTTGTGCTTTTGACATGTTTTCGTCTTCCTTTATATTGCTTCTATTTAATTAGCTGCAAAAGAGAAACTCACATGTGATTATTTATCCAAACAAATTTAATTTAAATCAGATGTCTGCCTGTTTAACTCGCTGTTTATTAGTGCTTTACGAGATCCAGTCAATAACAAGTGTAAAGTTTAAAGCTTTATTGTTAAAGTGCATTAATATTTTCAATGTCATTTGTATATTTTAAAAAAACCTCATCATGAGTCACCGTGTTCAATAATTCATTGCGTCATGCTTCTCTGTTATCAACGTATGTATGACTTATTGAGTGTGAATTAAATTCGCCGAATCGTATTTCTTTGTATTTTGCTTACTTTTCCGCGCAATTCTTGAAAGAATGAGAAGAGGCAACCGAAACCAATCAGAATTATACAATCACGTGTAAGCTTAAGAACAATATATTAATTAGTGAGGCTTATGGTGAAAAATTGATTCCTTAATTCTTGGATTTATTTTAATTCAGATTTAAATCTTAGGATTTATTTTAATCCTTGGATTTATTTTAATCTAAAATTTAATCCTACGATTAACCTTAATCCTCAATTTTAATCCTTGGATTTATTTTAATTCAGACTTAAATCTTAGGATTAATTTTAATCCTACTCTTAATCTTTAATTTTAATCCTGGAATTTATTTTAATCCGAATTTTTTAATCCCAGATTTAATTTTAAATCCTCAATTTTGATATGACTAACTTTTTAATACAAGGATTTATTTTAAATCCTCAAAATTTTCATATTATTGGATTTAATGCAATTACCAGGCAAATTGACCAAATCAACTTTAATTAACTTTACAATCTGACGCTGATTCACATTAGCAATATTTCTTCACACACCGATTACCAATAACTTATTGCCTGCTCAGTGCAATTACTCTTTAGCATTTAACAACACAAGCTTTCTGTGGAATTCCGGTTTTATTTTTGATTGTTTTTTGTTGACAACGCAACATGACGTCACGGACACAAAATTGCCTCTTTTAAGAAAGGTACGGAATGTATATTCAAATGATTATTCATCCACATAAGAAGTAAAAGCGGTTTAATTTTATTATTGACATTCCATGAGTCATCGTCTCGATCAGAATGAGGAAAGCCATTTCTAAAGAGATGATGAAGCAGTGGCATTGATGATTTATTTTACTATGTATGCAAAAAAAAAGTATTATACATGAATGAGGCATTGAATTGTCTTGTTTTTAAAATTTTTGTGTGTTTTACATTTATTATTACACTAATTGGTTTTTTGAGATAGCTAGCTGGCAACTAGCTGGTTGTTAAACTTGTCATTTGTAATATGATAAAGATTGCAATGCACTCATAGAATGCAGATTTTATGCAACGGAAAATGGAACTAAGTATGATAACGCACGGATGTATGATCGCATAAATAAATTGAGCAAATGATAAATATTATTTTCACTGTAATTCACTTGATTTCATGCTAGGTGCAACATTTTCTTTTTATCTAATAATTTTAAAATTATTGTACTTTCTGATAAGATAAGGAACTGAACTCCTCACTATTTGGCTGTCTGTTTGTGTTAAAAAATCATTTATTTTTGCACAACTTTTCAAAATAGTCTATTATTCAACAATAATACCATTACACAATCTTAATAGAGCACTAAAGTAAGGCATAAGTAAATATTTATTTATTAATTAATGCCAAATAAATTATTTGACAACCACACCTTTTTGTAAGAATATGAATATTATCAGCAGTTATTCTTCTTCAACATAGCAAATGAATCAACACAATTTACTAATTTTTTTAAGCAGCTTATCACGGCGCGAGCGAAAATAAAACTAACTTAAAGAATTTCAAAAGCTATCGATATAAACCAATCACATGGTGAGTATAGTGAACTGTAACGGCTGTCAATTATTTAAAGGCAAACTGAAAAGCGCGGTAATCAAGTTTTCATTTTGCAACATGACTTACTTAAGTTATGTACAGATTATTATTTTAATTCTAGTCCCTATCAATTGTCAATATCATTAAAATCCATTAAATTGAATCTGCAATATTTTGTGAGAACCTTACAACAGCTACTTTTATTTAAAATTTTAAATTCCTACTGCTATGAAAACCCTACAAATGTTATGTTTAATGAACCTTATAAAAGTCCCTTTTAAAACCATATAAAAGTCATAAAGAACCTTACAAATGTTACTGAAAGACCAAGTGCTGTTGTAAGGTTTCAAAAATTAATCAAAAACATTTGTAAGGTTTTCAAACATTTTCGATGCTAAATTTAATGTCTATTTGCTTGATATTCATGTAAATCTCCTCTAAATTTTCACATCCAGTGAATTATCATATCCAGTTTAGACTTCAAATGAGATTAAATCCTGGATTAAATTCCTTTAATATCGGAAACTTTCTAGTTAGAAACTGTATGTTGAGATTGATCAACAAGTACTGAAACTTTAATTAAATATCAAGGAATTAATGCTTATAAGCTATTCTTAGCTAGCTGGGTGCTGTAGAGTAACGGTCGCTTAGAATTTAAGTCATAGTCCACAAGAAAAATCACTAGCTGTATCGAGTATAAACAATTCAACATCGTTTTCTGTGTATTAATTTTTTTATTATAGTTTCAGGCATTTCCAGCTAGCTGCTTGTCGAGATTAGACGTAAAACGGGAAGCTCGAAGCGCAAGCGAATGAATTTTAAATTGTTTGACTGATTACAATACTGAAAAGAGAAGAAAATTGTGAAGCAAAGAAATTATTTAATTTCATTAAGTCAATTCGAGAAGATTCTGAACGGCAGATTGTTCTAAATACATTAAAATTAGAATAATGGCTGTTTACTTTATCCCAAAAACAAAACTGTAAGTGATAAGAGCTGTAATTAAATAATTATCTAGGTGATCGAGTGTTTAAAGTGTGTGATTCATAGATCATTGGGAAATAGGCAGTAAGCCGAAACAAAGACAGCGACGTAAAAAGTGTCTACACAATTTTCGAGAAAGATTCTTAATGCTGTTAAGAAAAGTAGTTGATTAATAATAGTGCATGACATAAAAATAGCACAATATCATTGATAAGGTGAAACTTTTCAATTGGATAATGACATGTTTTCATGTACGCTATGCTGCTTATGATGCTATAGCAGTCTCCGGTCGAGTTCTGAGAATAAAGACCTACATGACCTTCGTCAATAGATTAAATTATTACAATTAAATTGATGAATGAAAAAAAGTGATGTGAATGAAATTTCTAAGTTCACGGACAGCATGTAAATATAATTCCTGATATTCGCTGTCTCTTTCTAACATTCATTGAATGCAACATCTGGCTCAATCATATGATTTTCTTTTGTTTTGTTGTCTTATGCTTTTGTTGCATCAAAACAACGTTACATAAACAGGAAATTTTTTCGTCACTTTTGTGTTATGTTGGCATTAAGTTCATTGATCTATGATTCTCACGAACGACGCAATATGATCAAGAAACTGTCTTTAAAAAAAGTAGTCTAATTAATTTATTTTATATGCATTTTTCAAATAGGATCTCAAGGGCGACAAATTTCAGACCAAAGCAATGGACAAGTAAATGGACGATAGCAAAGAGACCATTTTCGCAATCACATCAACAATACCACCAACATAGTACAAATAAAAGCCAAAATAGTCAAAGTGGTGCCAATAAAGGTAAATTACATAAAATTAAACGCAAATGGCGTTGGGGTGCAACTGGATGGACAATTTTATCAATTTTGGATTGGTGGCTTTTGGCTGCAGGGGGATGGCTCTCTTGGCAAGGCGTGGTTTTGAGATGGACACCATTAGGACTTTGTATAGTTGCGGCAGCTCAGTGGCATTTACATAATCGAGAATGTGAACGTAAAGGACTTCCAAGAACAGCACCGGCGTGGCAGGTAAATACTCGAAAACGTGTGAATTTAATCAAGTCGCAAAAATATTTATATTTAAACACATTTGCACATTCCACAGACGAACGTTTATTGCTCACTTCCGTTAAGAATGATGAGCAGAGGTTGGGGATGGCTAGCGGAGAGACAAGTTCCTGAGACTTTTCGACCTGCACTTTTTGGACTTTATTCTACTGCATTTGGTGTTAATTTAGAAGAGGCTGTTATATCAGATTTAAAGTAGGTTGAGTGTTTTATTATTATTAATGCATGATTATCATTTTCACAGTAGTATTGATTGATTGGTCTTGTATCATAGGTTTGCATAAATTTCATTTACTAAATTATTATTAGAACTGCAATGTCAACGAACAATGCCAATACAAACAATAAGAAACAGCATGGATGTAAATTAAATTATACAAATATGCGTTTTCTGAATGTATTGGCTAATAAGATTTGGTCTTGTAAAGTCTAATTTGTATTTTTTTACTCCCATTTAGGCACTACAGAAGCCTATCAGATTTCTTCACGAGATCCATTAAAGATGAATGTCGTTCGATTGCTCCTGACTGTTTAGTTTCACCATGCGACGGTCGTGTGCTTCATTTTGGGCCTGTTACAAGTCATACTCATTTAGAGCAAGTAAAAGGCGTTACATACAGCTTAGAGACTTTCCTTGGGCCAAATTGGAAAGACAGTAGTACAAATGTTCCATACATTGAAGGAATTAAGGAGAAGAATGAAGGAACATCGCTATATCACTGTATTATATATTTAGCTCCGGGAGATTATCATCGTTTTCATTCGCCAACATCGTGGAAACCAAACTTTCGACGACATTTTCACGGCGAGTTGTTATCAGTTAGTCCTAAAGTAGCAAAGTTAGTTCCTGGACTATTTTGTATAAACGAACGTGCCGCTTATATTGGAGAATGGGAGCATGGATTCTTCAGTTATACAGCTGTTGGTGAGTCTCTAATCTAAATTTTATTACGTACTTAGATTAATTCTGGGGCCATCCATAAATGACGTCCGTTAATAATGGAATGGGATATTTTAAGAAACTCATTGAACATTTGGGAAAAAGAGTCTGAAAAATAAGACAGACGTCATTTTTGAATGACCCCCAATTAGCGTGTGTGCCACAAAGTAATCACTAAAACATTTTTGCCGGTCGTACGACTTAGTAATCAAGTTATGAATAAGATCCGTGTATAGCGACTAGTCTATGTCTGATTTCTTTATGATGTAATTTCTTATCAGCTTCTCTGGAAGCTCCCGCCAAATATGTCAACGTATAATTGTTATTAAGAAAAATATTTAATTTTTTTTTTCATTGCTTCTGATAAGGCTTGGATTATCTGTCGGGGTTTCTGTAGTGTCTAATTATTATGACTCTCAAACACCTCGTCCTAATCTGTCGGAATGAAATCGATTCCTGTAAACATGCAATAATAAATTAATTAAAAATCAATCAATCCACACCCACGCTCGCGTGGTTTACAAAATATCAGACAAATTGGTTGTGGAACAAACGAACGTATTTTTCTTGTCAGTAGATACAGCAGCGAACAGATTATATTGTTAAAATCAATTGTGTGAAGCACTGTGTGGCGTGACTCTTTCATGACGTGATCACTACTTGCATTTTTCACGTTATGCTCTTCACTTTGTCTCTTTATGCTTCTTTCCTTGGTGACTAAATTAATTATTGACTGACTTGATTTGTCTTGATCAACATGATTTTTATTTTTATCTTGTTAACTTATCTTTATCTTGTGATTAAGTCTCATTAATATTTTGAATTCTTTATCATTGATTCATGGAACTAATTGCGTCGATAGTTAAGCTATAGATTTATGATTCGTTTATCTTGAACTGAACATTAAATTTAGAAAATTTAAATATTAAACATTGAATTGGATTTAAATAAATCTTCAGTTTAAATCCATCCATTAATCTGAAGTTTTATTTAAATCCAATGTTTAATCTTAGGATTTATTTAAATCCAACGTTTAATCTGAAGATTTATTTAATCTGATGTTTAATCTTAGGATTAATTTAATCCAATGTTTAATCTTAGGATTTATTTAAATCCAATGTTTAATCTTAGGATTTATTTAAATCCAATGTTTAATCTTAGGATTTATTTAAATCCTATGTTTAATCTTAGGATTTATTTAAATCCAATGTTTAATCTTAGTATTAATTTAATCCAATGTTTAATCTTAGGATTAATTTAATCCTATGTTTAATCTTAGGATTTATTTAAATCCATTGTTTAATTTTAGGATTTATTTAAATCAAAATTCAAAATCAAACTTGATTATCACAAGTTTATGTGTGGAACTAAATTTTCTTTAAAAGTTTTAAAAAAAGCATAGTTTTAAAGATTTCAATTTTAGAAAAGTTTTAGGTGACTTTCTTACTTATGTGCCTTATAATGACGTCACATTCGGCTCCGAACTTGTTCAAGTATAAGTCACTTAAGTGATAATACAGTACATACTATTCCATATACAGAGGTAATGAAAACTATCTTCAATTAATATAATTTGCTACAAAATAAAAGTTTTTCTGGATAGAATCTTTCGAAATAGATCACATAATGACCTTTTAAGGTCACTTAGGCATAAATTTCAATGAGTAATAAGGGAAAAAGTGTTCCATGACTATTATCAGTTTATGTAGAATTGTCTATTCGTGTTTTTATTTCCAATCCCGGAATCGAATGATTTTCGACACACTTGTTCTTCGTTCACAATGATGATCTTTCTTTTATCAGAAATCCGGGATCATCCCTCCGAATCTTCATCTTGTTTTTGTCATGAAGATTGACAACAAGCTCAAATTATACTGGATATGGCAAGTTCATTTCATTGTTTGTTTGTTTTAATGAAGACGAGATTGCTTGTTGTTGCTAGGGACGTCCATAATTTGTTTTGCAAAGACCGCAAAAACTTAATGAAAGTGAATTTTTGTGTGCTCATAAAAGCGTGAATTGCACAAAGTTTATTGCTTAGCCGAACACATTTTTCAAGGTTGCTTTAATTGCATGTGCATAAACTTTTCTTCTTCTTTTCCAAGAACTAACTCTCTTTACGTAATTCCATGCCTTCTTTTGCACGTGATTTATGATTTTTTTAATTTGATTTTCTGCAGGTGCTACAAACGTCGGTTCCGTTCAAGTCTTTATGGACGAAGATTTGAAAACAAACAAATGGCGAGGCTTGAAAGTTGGAACAATGCGAGAAACTGAATATGACGAGGCGAAATTAAGAAACGATGTATTTCTTAATAAAGGTGAATTAGTAGGTCAATTCAATATGGGAAGCACAATTGTTTTAGTCTTTGAAGCACCAAAATCTTTTCGGTATGTTCAGCATCAAACTCTGATTAAATTGCCATTTCTTGATAATTAATTATTTTGTTATTTCCAATAAAAAAATTATCAACAGATTCAGTCTATCATCAAATCAAGTCGTGAAACTCGGACAGAGTTTAGGATGCTTTTGTGATAATGACAACGATAGCGGCATGGAAAGTGAGGAATGATTTGTAAATAGATAAAAGTGCCATAGAATATGACTAATTTTATATAGAATTTTTTATTAAGATTGAATAAAAAAAGAACTAAAATCTGAAATGGAAATGAACAGTCAGGGTCACTTGTGTACATTGCATATACTAAAAGATTCCATGATGTCAATTATGAATAATAGTAATGTGTAGAATTAGGTAGTCATTTCGCATAGACAATATGTATCAGAATTAAGAGAGGTCATGAGTCTTCTGATTGTGATACTTTTTTTTATCGAGGATATATATCCAAAAGAAATACGCAAAAATAGTTATAAATTTTTAACAATCCATAAGCTTTGAATCGATTTTATTAGTTAGTTAATGTATTTTATAAATACAAGATAAATATATTTAAGAATTAAGAAGAAACATAAATCATGTATTGTGAGAAGAGATTCAACAGTCACCAATAAAATTTGATAAAATAATTAAATACCTAAATTGATCAGTTTGTGAAGCTAGAATTTTTCCTCAGGTTCAGGAGTGATTTTGTGCTGCTTATTGACGTTATGGCCTTTTCTGTGTAAAAATATTCAGCCGTTCCACTCGCAAGTGATTCCTTAAATTCTTCTAGTGATCGTTTGTCTTTTAAAATGGTCAGAGCATCGACAATGCTGTGAATAGCACCAACGCGCTTGGATAGAGTTAATCGTCTTTCCAAATCTTCAACATGCTGTAAAAATGCATTAAGCACGGCTTGTGGAGCTCTTAATTGATGGAGTTTTAATATCACAATTTCTAATGGAATGTGGATAGTGAATGTCTTCTTCTTCAGCATACTCGATTTCTTCTCAAACAACGACTCAATATCACGCCATGCTTGTGACTTTGCTCGTTCATTTAATGCTATCCATTCAAATTGAGCTGGCGCTACATTAAATTGTTCAACAATCTTGAATGGATTGGTTATGGACGTTGTTTGTGGCTCAGAAAACTTTTGGAACTTGTTACATGCATAATATAAAGTTTCAAGTACACTTTTATCAATCACATCATGTGGCTGGAAATACATCCGTTCATTGATTTGTAATTCTAGTAGATTTATGTATGATTGCACTTGATTTAAAAGAAATGGATTCGTGAAAAGCTCTTGTGCCTTCTTAAGTTTATCTAATTTCTGGATTGCGTTCTTTGACTGTACAATTGCACTAAATTGAAGCAATGCAGCTTCTTCTCGTCTATTAAGCATTGTAAGAATGTCTGTTGCTTCTCCTATTTTCATCGTAGTCTTAAGATAATTAATATAATGTTCAACAGCTTCGGATCTCTGTGCAATGATCTTCAGGAATATTGCTGGTTTAAGAGTATTTTTAAGGTGAAATATCACTTTTAAAATTGCATCACCATTGCCAGATCTTATAGCAACGTCTAAAAGCTGTTCCTTCTCTTTAAGACTTTTATAACATTCCAATGAGCAAGAATTATTCAGTAAAATTTTATTAATTGTAGTCGCTGGATCTGCATAATAAAATTCATTAACTTTTCTCCTAAGAAATTTCACTTCTTCCTCAAGTGTTAAGCCTTTTGGGATCACAGCATCTGAATTATGAATTTCCTCATCCAAAATCACTTGCAAATCATTTTCATTAATTATTGCTCCTAATGAAATTGATGATTGTGTTGATATCTCTGATATATTATCGTCTGCTGACTGTTCCTCAATCTCATCCAAATCATCGAAACAGAAGGATTTCGAATGTGATACATTCCAATAATCATCTTGGTCCATTTAGCTTAATTCACCTTTTTAATGTTATAAATTTCATTTCACAAAATCACAATATTTATGTTTATCAAGGGGACTGCATCATCGTTAAAAAGGTAACTTTAGCAAAATTGAGAAAATTTGAAAATAAATATTGTATGGAACTTAACAAGCATGACATGGGATGTAAATTATCATGACAAACTTAATTACTTCCTAGGAAATTTTCTCTCTCGTGAATTCAAATAAATTTGATCTAAGTTCCCATTTTTCTGCCCCCTTGGATTTTATACGAAATAAATTTGAATTTCAGTTGACCGTTATTTTTTGATGAGTTTGTTCAAAATGTTTGAAAACCGTACAAATTATTTTCAAAACCATAAAAATTACACTTAAAACCATACAATTTATTTCTAAAACCTCACAAATGCTTGCTGTTTTAAGGTTTTAAGCTGATTTAACTCATTTAATAGTTTTGAAGCAATTTTGACTATAAAATTAATGATCTAGATATTTTTTGTGTAATTAGCATTTGAAGGTAAAATGGTGTAATTTCGGCTAGGTATTTAAATACAATTAAAAATAATATTGTTCATAAAACACATTTTGAAAAATAACACTCACAATATAGTTGAGCACGCGGTGAGTGAGTTAGTTGTGTAGAGAAATTTCTGTTTAGTTATAAACAGTAGTTTACTAATAGTGAAAGAGAGTAGGTGAGAATTTTATTACATAAATCTGCCAACTCTCTCACTTTTTGTCTCTTTGGCAATAATATTTTTAGTTTTGTCTGCAACGATTGCACAAAATCTCCTGAGCTAAAAACTAGTCAGATATGTTATTTAATTCAAAGAAATTAAATATCAGCTTAAATCATTCAGATCCACGATTATTCGTCACATGCCAAGTAAGATCTTTTACATTTTTTTACATCAATTTCCTTAATTTAACTAAAATTTTAGTGGCAACGAGACAAAAACATTCCAAATAGGAACTATTTAATCTATCGATGGATATTTGCGATATACTTTAATTTTGTAGTCATTCTGTCGCTAATAACAGCACAGAATGATGAGAATTTAATTCTATATCCAATATTTTTAACAAATTGGAATGTGATACTTAATGGCGTGTCGTCTCTTCTCTTGGCGATCGTTGCAACTCAATTTTTCCTCAAGGTCACTAAATCCGACAATGACCTAAATTACATGACAATAGCTCTTAAGGCATCATGGTTGCTCTCAACATTATCAGCTGTTATTGCCGTCTCGTTGTCAATTATCTATTGGCCGTTGATTTATACTGGAAAGTAATTTGTGCATGATTTTATTTTTATTTTATTTTAAACTAATTAATATTAATTTATTTTAGAGACAAAGGAGTAAATGATGCACTGACACATGCAGTAAATGCAATATTATTATTTATTGACCTGTTCATTAATGCACATCCACCGAGATACTGTCATTTCATTCAAAACTTGCTTTTTGGATTATGTTACGCATTATTCAGCATAATTTATACATTTTGTGGCGGAATCAACAGAAGTAAAGAGCCTTTCATCTATTCAGTATTAAATTGGAAATACGAAACATCCAGTGCCTTATTATTTGCATTTTTGACACTAATATTCTTAGTGTTTATCCATTGCATGCTGACGTCATGCATTCACCTTAGAATATGGATCCACAAAAGGTTATGTAGTCATGAACATCCTAAAAAAAATAATGATAATGATTATGGCATAAATAATGCAGCATATGAAGTGTAATGGTGATTTTATCTTGACATGGGATCGTTCATAAATGGCGTTGGTAAAACAAAAATTTTTTTTGGACACTCATGTCAGTAGGATGGTGACATGAGGGGGGTGGGGTGTCAATTAATTACGTCCATTGTTTAGGAAATTTTCTTGAATTTGCTCGGGTTTTTAAAATTTCTGGTTACGCCCCTGAGTAGGATGTTGACATGGGGGGTTGGGTTGAGTCAAAAAACCCTGAATAAGCCCCTTAGTCGTCAATCAATTACGTCCATCATTTAGGAAGGATTGAAAGAGCATCTGAAGCTGTTTTACTCTATGAAACCCTCTTCTAAAAAGAGGGTGATTATGACGTGCCTAAAAATCCTATTTTTTTGATGCACATCATTTATGAATGATCCCCATACAATAATTTTTTGGAACTGATCGAAACAATTTAGTATTATATGTACATGAATTAAGCAGATAAAATCTTGTAAATGTGAACTCTATGGAATAAAAATAATTATAGAATATGTTTTTTTTTGAAGCATGTCCACAAATTCTGACTAGAAAACATCAATCAAAGAATATTTTGCATTAAGTCGCGTATCTGCATGTTCAAAATCTTTTTTTAACTAGAAATAAAGCAGATTTTTTGTAAGAAAAGTCATAAAGTACAAATTTTTCTGACACAAAGTCACTAACAGACGCAGTAAAATTAATCAAGTCTATTATCTAACTGCCCCATTTAATTCGTGTATTCTACTCAGTACATTTGATTTCGGACTTACAATTCATTATTAAGTCACAAGTGTCACAGAGTAGAATGAAAAATTATTTGAGGAATCTCAATTTAAGTTTGAATAGTTCGGATCCAAAGTTGTTCGTCACATGTCAGGTAAGTGGATGTAAATGTTGAGTATTAATATTTAATTTTACCATATTTTAGTGGCAACGAGACAAAAGTGCACCCAGCAAGTATTATTTGACCTATCGATGGATTCTTGCTGGATATTTCAACTTTGTGGTCATTTTGTCCATGATAACTGCCAAGCAAGATAAAAATTTAGTTCTATATCCAATATTCTTGACAAATTGGAATGTGATATTAAATGGAATATCGTCAGGTTTCTCAGCAATTATTGTGACTCAGTGTTTTAGGAACTTCCATAAATTTGAGAAAGAATTGCAATTAATGACTGTAAAGCTAAAAGCAGCTTGGATTTTGTCATCTTTTTCTGTCGTTATAGCAGTTTCGTTATCATTAGTTTACTGGCCACTGATATACACTGGAAGGTAAACATCCTATTTCAATGATTTAAAGTCAGCATGTGAATCGACCACGTGACAAAAATTCAAATATTTGGCCGTTATTTTTCAAAATTTTGACCGTTATTATTCACCAAATTTTTGCATGAACTTTAATTCAAATTTTTGACCGTTATTATCCAGCACATTAATAGCTGTTCCCTAAATTTTAACAGACACTGAATTTACCAATCAAT
The DNA here is from genome assembly GCA_963573255.1 of Chironomus tentans. Classification (NCBI taxonomy): domain Eukaryota; kingdom Metazoa; phylum Arthropoda; class Insecta; order Diptera; family Chironomidae; genus Chironomus; species Chironomus tentans. The sequence goes on from OY754303.1 coordinate 9,560,610, forward strand.
AACTCTAATTTCAGAGATAAAGGAGTAAATGATGCACTTACGCATGCTGGAAATGCAATTATTTTATTCATTGATCTATTCGTAAATGCACATCCACCGAGATACAGTCATTTTGTTCATCAATCATTATTTGCGACAATTTATTGTGTCTTTAACTTTATCTACATAATCTGCGGTGGAGTCAATAGAGATAATAAGCCATATATTTATCCAGTCTTAAATTGGAAGAGTAAAACATTTAGTTCCTTATTATTTGCTTTTTCGACACTTTTGTTCATAATATTTATTCACTTTGTGCTATCTGCTTGTATGCAATTAAGAATGTGGATTTATGAGAAGTTATGTCAGCGAGAACAAGGAAAGAAAATTGCTGATAATGGACTGGAAGTATAATAGCATGTAGTCATGCCAAATCGGGCCAAAACATAAAATAATAAAAGCCACAACGGGCCACAACAAGCATAGGACACACAAAAATCTCATAAAGGTGTGTCTATCCTTTACATAATATCCATTAAAGGTATAATAAACAAAATTTACTAATGGATTATTACAGTCAATAAAGGAAAACGAAGAAATCAAGCCTCTAAAACGAAATACAGAACATCCAGTTCCATAATTTGCTTTTCAGATAGTTCTATATTTTTACCATGCATACATTATTTTGACAGCACTTGATATATAAATAGATAAAAATGCTATAGGCCCCTATAGACATCAATAACATGCCCTTTGAGACACAATCAGATTTATTAAACTGTTATCCAAATCAGTTATAAAATGAAATTATCGTTAACATAAAGGAAGCATGTACATGTGTCGTCGAGTATAACGAGCAATATTTTATTTCACGACATCTGTCATGCGCAAAGCAAGTTCGAAAAAAATTCATCTCCGTTTTGTTGAACTTCTCTCTCAGTAATTAGGAATTTTATTTAATAACTCTGTGACAATCACGAAATGTAGTATTATTTTTATGTTTTCTGTATTGCAACGATCATTTGAATGTAAGTATGTGAAGGAAGTAGCATTAAGTTTGTGGAAAATGTTGGAATTTTGAGGAATTAAATTTCTTATCGCTAATTTTTTTTGCAAAGTTTACTGGATGTTTTGACAGAATCAAGAATTGGAAATTCCCGTTTAATCATAAAATGTTAGTCATGCGTAAAATATAATTTTGAAGCCGATAAAGTTCTAAAAGATCCAGTAAATGAGTGATTAGACTTATTCATAACATAGCAATAATGTAATAAATCCGAAAAGTGAGAGAGAACCGAGAGAGTACTTTATGCAGCTCATTCGGCAAAAAAAAAGTAAACTGCTGTCCACATTACTCACTCATTTTCTCTCACCTTAATTCCAAAAGTGCTTCGGTACGAAAAAGATCATTCTTTTGTTGTTTTCATTAAATTCGATTTTTATATAAAATTTACTATATAAAAAAATATTTTTTTAAAAAAAACCACGTTTTTCCCGTGGACTAAAAAGTAGAAAATAACTTTTATTTTATATTTGTCAGAAATTAATTATAAATTTTCAGATTTTATTTTAAAAATTTTTATCCTCTTCCATGAATTCATGATCGTCTATGAATTGCGAATAAGTACACTTCAAAATTATCGTATAGTTCGACTACTAAAAACGTGGGCGCATTTTATAAGAAGTAACTTAAGAAATTTCTATACTATACAGTTATGCTGAATTTCTCAATTGAAATTTAGTAAATTTGAAACCCTGATTAAATTTATAACTTCTTATAAAATGCGCCCACGTTTTTAGTAGTCGAACTATACGATAATTTTGAAGTGTACTTATTCGCAATTCATAGACGATCATGAATTCATGGAAGAGGATAAAAAATTTTAAAATAAAATCTGAAAATTTATAATTAATTTCTGACAAATATAAAATAAAAGTTATTTTCTACTTTTTAGTCCACGGGAAAAACGTGGTTTTTTTTAAAAAAATATTTTTTTATATAGTAAATTATTTTCTACTTTTTAGTCTTTCGATGTAACTATTGAATCAAATCACAACATTTCTTAAGATTTATTTATGATCAAAGTAATCATTGAGATTCTTTGAAGTTATTGTTAAATAATTGATGAAATTTTTAATCATTGAGAGATTATTCTATAAGGAAATTGTCATTTGAAATACAGCTCACTATTAAAGTTATTGTTATTGCTACATTTTCAGATACCATAAACATAACTTTTAGACTAAAAATCAAATATTTTACTAATTTGTTCATATGATTGATAATAAGTTGACAGTTTATAGATCACAGTAGTGTTGGACTCCACTTCGCTCCGCTTCGTTCGTCCAACTGTTATGGATCACAGTAGTGTTGGACTCCACTTCGCTCCGCTTCGTTCGTCCAACTGTTATAGATCACAGTAGTGTTGGACTCCACTTCGCTTCGCTTCGTTCGTCCAACTGTTATAGATCACAGTAGTGTTGGACTCCACTTCGCTCCGCTTCGTTCGTCCAACTGTTATAGATCACAGGGGTTAACTCAAAATTTTCTCACATATCCGCATTTACTCGCTACGCTACGTTCAGGACGTAAAAATTTGTGAGCTACGCTCAACTTAGTTCAAACTACGTTCGAACTTTTATATTCGAGCTCCGCTCGAACTATTATTACTAAAATCACCAACACTTTCTCGCATATCCGCAGTCTTCTAAGGACTTTGGAAAATTTTCACACCTTCACTCGCTACGCTACGTTCAGGTCGTAAAAATTTCTGAGCTACGCTCAACTTAGTTCGAACTGCGTTCGAACTTTTGTATTCGAGCTCCGCTCGAACTATTTTTATTACTCAAATCACCAACACTTTCTCACATATCCTCAGTCTTCTAAAGACTTTGGAAAATTTTCACACCTTCACTCGCTACGCTACGTTCAGGATGTAAAAATTTGTGAGCTACGCTCAACTTAGTTCGAACTACGTTCGAACTTTTATATTCGAGCTCCGTTCGAACTATTATTACTAAAATCACCAACACTTTCTCACATATCTGCAGTCTTCTAAGGACTTTGGAAAATTTTCACACCTTCACTCGCTACGCTACGTTCAGGATGTAAAAATTTGTGAGCTACGCTCAACTTAGTTCGAACTACGTTCGAACTTTTATATTCGAGCTCCGCTCGAACTATTATTACTCAAATCACCAACACTTTCTCATATATCTGCAGTCTTCTAAGGACTTTGGAAAATTTTCACACCTTCACTCGCTACGCTACGTTCAGGATGTAAAAATTTGTGAGCTACGCTCAACTTAGTTCGAACTACGTTCGAACTTTTATATTCGAGCTCCGCTCGAACTATTATTACTAAAATCACCAACACTTTCTCACATATCTGCAGTCTTCTAAGGACTTTGGAAAATTTTCACACCTTCACTCGCTACGCTACGTTCAGGATGTAAAAATTTGTGAGCTACGCTCAACTTAGTTCGAACTACGTTCGAACTTTTATATTCGAGCTCCGCTCGAACTATTATTACTAAAATCACCAACACTTTCTCATATATCTGCAGTCTTCTAAGGACTTTGGAAAATTTTCACACCTTCACTCGCTACGCTACGTTCAGGATGTAAAAATTTGTGAGCTACGCTCAACTTAGTTCGAACTACGTTCGAACTTTTATATTCGAGCTCCGCTCGAACTATTATTACTCAAATCACCAACACTTTCTCATATATCTGCAGTCTTCTAAGGACTTTGGAAAATTTTCACACCTTCACTCGCTACGCTACGTTCAGGATGTAAAAATTTGTGAGCTACGCTCAACTTAGTTCGAACTACGTTCGAACTTTTATATTCGAGCTCCGCTCGAACTATTATTACTAAAATCACCAACACTTTCTCGCATATCCGCAGTCTTCTAAGGACTTTGGAAAATTTTCACACCTTCACTCGCTACGCTCCGCTCGAATTATTATTCCTCAAATTACCAACACTTTCTCACATATCTGCAGTCTTCTAACAACTTTGGTAAAATTTTCACACCTTCACTCGCTACGCTACGTTCAGGATGTAAAATTTTGTGGGCTCAACCTAGTTCTTACTTACATGGATCGCAGTAGAGTCGAGCTTGAGCTACGCTCGCTCGACTTGTTAAGAATTACAGTTTTTACATAGATCACAGTAGGGTTGGGCAGAATCGTATACGTATATATACGTATATAAATATACGTATATTTTATACGTATATATACGTATATTTATACGTATATTAATTTTTCAAATTTTATCAGTTACATATCGTAGCTTAACAAAATTAAATTTTCTCAGACTTTTAAGACAAAATATGCACTTGTTGTTCATTAACAGTGCTCAATTGTCATTACTAGCTATAAATTATTATCTAAATGCTTTAATTTTTTCTTTTACAAAATTTTTGTAACGGCCAAAAAAAATTCAAATTTTGCTCATAATTTGTAAACAAAGAAAAATTAATTTTTTCAAAAAATTCTCATTTTTAAATTAAATCCTTGCTTAAACACTTTTAAAATGCTTAATGGAGCCTTAAGTTACTCTATTTCACCTTTTAGAGTACAAATTGCAGCATTTTAACACATTTTTTAGCAAATTAATAACGTACTTTTTGCGTTTTGAAAAATCCATATACGTATACGTATACGTATATATACGTATATTTTGTTCTTCGATATACGTATATATACGTATATTTGCCCAACCCTAGATCACAGTAGAGTCGAGCTTGAGCTACTTTGTCAAAATACATCACATTTATAACTAAAAGTTTTACGGATAGACCGAGCTTCACTGGGTGTTAATTTGAGGATTTTCAAGCTTTTGGGTCTTGTGTGCTCAATTTAGCAAGTTCCTTCAAATCCCATTTTCAATTTTGACTCTCCTTGAACTCCATTACATAATTTTCATATACAGTCGAAATTTTCAAAAATCATAGCAACCTTTGAGTTTCACATTTTGTATGGAAAAGAAGGTTTTTTGCTTTTCTTAGAAGAAACGGCTGTTTCTACCATGCCTAAAATCTAATCAGTTCTTCTGTAGGGTGGCAGATTGAATACAAAAAATTAGAAGTCTCAACAATGTCTCGTTTTGGCTATTTCTTGTTCATTAACTTGTTTGTTTGCTTACAGAAAGTGTATTTCTTGATTTTCTCGGCAATGCCTCAACCAATTCCAATTCCGTTTATTGATAATGATGTAGAATTTCAGGCACAAACTTTTTTGCATAGAACATTTTTGACTGTTTTACTTCAATTTACGCTGTAATTCCTCACAAAATACGAATAACTGATTTCTTAATCAGAGCAAAAACAAAACTCACAGCCGTACATTGTTTTATCCCAAAAATATGTTCACCGATATCAAACGATGAAACGAGTTGCATGTGTTTACACAATATTTTGAGTCAAACAGTTGTACGACTATAGATTTTAGTGACAAAAATATACGTATAAAGAATGATTTTTGCTCTTGTGAAGTATATCGAATTTCATACAAAAAATCAAAACTCACTCTTTTTTGTACTTTTTAGCTGTTCTATTATTTAGAAAAATATAATTATGCATAAATAAATCATGAAACATCGAAAAACATCAAAAAAGTGTAAAAAAGAATCTAAAAAATTCAAAAAAGTTTTTGTCATTGGTGAGATTTGAACCCATGACATTTCGGAAAAATCAAATGTTCTTCAAGAATGTCCATGAGAAAATGACATCATTGATATTGGATTATTTTCTCATATAGAAATCCATAAATTAAATTATACTATAATTAAGCATTTTTGTGACTTCAAAATGCTAAAAGATTGTATTGTCATCGAGAGTACACATGTAAAAAAAAATTTCAGCCCGATTGGAGCATTGGAAGTGGTCGAAAAATCGATTACAAAATTTGACCAAGACAGACAGATAAACAGAAAGACAGACAAGAAAGCAAGTTAAGAAAAACGTGGTAACGTGGTAAAATAGCATGTGACTTCTTCGGCGTTAGGTTAATTAATTAAACATCTATTTACATAGCTATAGATAATTCTATGCACAATAAATCATCACGTTACGGCAAGTACCAGCAATCAAAGTTAAACAATAGCAAAAATGTTTTTTAAGAAAGGAATTAGACGACGAAATATTCTACTCGTTGTGATTATAATCTGCGTATACCTAATAGTGTCGTATATTCATCAAGGCAGAGATGTTGGAGATACGAAAGAGAAAATGTGAGTCTCATTTTTAATTCATGAATATGCCTAACATGTCTTTTTTGAACTGTAATAATTAATTACTGTATTACATCCAATTCACCTTTATTACTGTTTTATCTTCACTTTTTACGGCTGTTCCGTTCATTTAGTATTCTCATAGAGGAATCGATACGGTCGCTTGTAAATCAGGGAAAGTGTAAAGTGCCGACAATTCCCTATGACTCGCCTGAAATGATGAAATTTATGAAGGATGAGGAACCGATTGATTGTGGTAATGATGAGGATTGGGTAGCTTGTAATGTTTCCTTCTGTCACATCAAGAAGCACATTATACAGCAGAAAGGAGGCTTTATTTCTTGTGAATTTACTGATATTTTAAGGAACGGTGATAGTAACTATCAATATGGATCAACAACACGCTCAACTAATAAGTATATGCTCCAAAATTCTGATTTCGTTAGAATTAAATGTAAAGCAGCTGATGGATCTAAATGGTATGGTACAGGAATTGGCATACGAAAAGATGTTGATATAGTCAAGAGACATAAATCTGTAGATGGATATAATGTGATCATGTTTGGTTTTGACTCCTTATCGAGGAATGCTTTTATCAGGAAATTACCAAAATCCTACAACTACCTTACGAATGAACTAAAGGCTGATGTCCTGAAGGGATATAACATTATCGGTAAGTGCTGTCTAAGCTTCTATACATTTTTAACCGTTTTTTGAAATTTGAATTAGGTACTTCAAAAATATGAAAGAAGTTAAAAATTCAAATTTCAAAAAACGGTTATAACTTGATACCTTAATTAACAATAGAATATTTAAATTTACAGGAGATGGAACTCCTCAAGCCCTGATACCTCTATTGACCGGGTATACTGAACTGGAACTACCTGAGACAAGAAAGCGAAAGTTCTCATCGAATTATGTCAATGTTTATCCAATGTTATGGAAGGAATATCAAAAGGCTGGATATGTTACATCGTTCAACGAGGACCAGCCTAAAATTGGGACATTCTCTTATCGTCTTAAAGGCTTCGATGAGCAGCCAACAGATCATTATATGAGAAATTATTATATAGCGATTGAATCAGAATTGAGTAATTATAAGAAGTTTTGCGTAGGAAGTCGCCCAAAGCATCAAGTAATGTTTGATTATACCTACGATTTCATGCACAAATATCACAATACCAATCCCTACTTCTTATTCAGTTTTCATGCTGAACTATCTCATGATTCGATTAATTTAATTGGTCTTGTTGATGACGATCTTGTGAACTGGCTCAAGAAACTTAATTCATCGTCAATGCTCAATAAAACTTTATTGATATTCATGTCTGATCATGGCAATCGCTTTATGGAAACAAGAAATTCACTCAATGGAAAACTTGAGGAACGACTTCCATTCTTTAGCTTTATATTCCCAGAATCCTTTAAAAGGAAATACAGCGCACATTATAAAAATTTCCAGGCGAACATAAATTCTCTAGTAACTCCATTTGATGTCCACGAAACGTTATCAGATTTCCTAGAGATTCAATTGTATGGTAGGAACAAAAAGTCAAGTCATTCGCGAGCAATCTCATTATTTAATAAAATTGGTGACAGAAATTGTAAAGATGCGTTTATAGAACCCCATTGGTGTTCCTGCCTTTTGTGGCGACAGCTAAATGATACATCGTCTGAAGAAATAATTCGAGCAGCAAATGCAGTCATTGATGCGATTAATAAGTATACAAATGATTATCGTGATATTTGCGAACCATTGATATTAAAGGAAGTCGTTTGGTCTGCTAAACTAATTCCTCAAAAGAACCTCTTAAATTTTAAGACAAATAAGGACACTGACGGATTCCTAGCAGATCTTAGTGCGGATACCAAAATTACAAATGAAATGTACCAAATTAATATCATCACCCTCCCTAGTCAAGCTATATATGAATCTAGTGTCCTCTATGACTTTGTTAATAATGTATTTCGAGTCAAGATATCCGATATATCGCGAACTAACAAATATGGAAGTCAAGCGTCATGTATTTATGACCAAAATCCAGAACTGAGAAAATTCTGCTATTGTAAGGATAGCACATAAAAACAGATATTATAGGATATAGCTTATTAATAAACTGACGTGTGTTTGTATTTTGAACAAGTTTATACTGTTTATTTTCATTTTATGATCGAGAAATGAATTATGGAGAAATAAGAAAATTTATGCTTAATAAAACCAGTTACAAAAGTTGGTTGAAAAGTTAATGTAATTCAAGATTAGTTTTTTTCATTCATCATCCTTCCAATTCTTTCAAAAATTCATGTTTCAGCTTAACGTAGAAAATGTCCATAAGTAGATGCACTTTAATGTTTGTTGTAAGGACTTAATAATGTATGTGTGTGTTGAAGGAATGGCATTTTTATTGATACTTTTTATTCGCCGTCTTCTGCTTCCTCATCTAGTTCCTCCTCGTCATCAATCTCTTGCTCGGAGCCTTCTCCTTCGCCTATTTCTGAGCCAGACTCGTCGTCATCATTATAAACCCCAATGTCTGGTACGAGGAAATCTATAGAAATTTACTCATTAATTAATTAAATAAGGATATGAAAATTGGACTTACATTGCAATGGATTAGGGAAAATGTCGTCCTTGAGTGTCTCGGCAATATCATCGTTTGGTGGATCCTGTAAACATAAGTAGTGTCAGTTACTGTTCACAATAAAAGGAAGCAACAGCCTTACATGTGTGTCAAGGAACCATTCAAAGAAGGATTTGTGATCAGCATCTCGCTTCTTATTAGTTTGTGGTTTCGACTGAAGTTCCTTCAATAAGTCTTTGCCTTCCTTCCATTTGATTTGTGTCGCAGTCGAGGTTTGAGAGAAATTATCAGACTGATTTTCAGCAGCTAAGTGAAATTCCTTAGTTAAGACGTCATTTTCAAAGTAGGGATTCTCTTTGAAATGGAATGAGATACGATAGCCAGTTTTGACATCATCAAAGTCCTCAACATGTAACTTTGTCATGTAATGTAAGCAATCTTCTTCTTGATCTTGTAAGATGCTGTAAAATTGGAGAATGTATCATTTGCCGGTAAACTCTTTAACCTACAAAACATTATAACTGGAACTTACCTAGAGATTCGAGGATGATTAATGAATGTTGTTAGCCAGAATTTATCAACCTTTTCAATGATTAATGCTCGCTTTTCATAGAATGGCTTTCTCAACTTGTTGTATTTCTGTTCAATCTTGAGAATTTCCTCAGACGCTTGCTCATTTAATGCATCTATCTGTAATTTTTAGACATAAAACATTATTGAGCTGGATCTTCTGGATGTTTTTGTCAAAAAATGCACTTTTTACCTCATTTTGACATGTATCAATTTCCTCTAAGAGTGTTTCTTCCGTTTCTATTTTTTGCTTCTTGTTTACAGGCTCACTTGATGCCATGATTCTTCAAATTTTCCTTTTTACAATTTTCTCGACTAAAAACGAAAGCACATTAACCAAATTATGATTTTCGTCGTATTTTGACTATAATTAAGCGAGATATTATGCTTAATGTGACCTATATACTTACTAAAATATGATTTAAAACTTTTGAAACTTTTTCTAGTTCTTTTTCAAGCTTTGTTGACTATTTTTAGTTCCAATTATGTCCACTAAATGTCGCGCGTGCTTTCAAATCGTTTAATCGTCGATAGCTTTTTCGTTTATACGTCGAATTTTTTTCATTGATTTGGATTGCTTAGAAGAGCAGAAAAAATATCGGTAATAATGGCCTGTGCTAATAAACTTGGAGTTTTGGTAAGTTAATTATAATAGAAGCATGTCATTAATCATCACTGCTGTAAAATCAGTGTGAATATCATGTAGAAAATCGAGTAAAAAATTAAAGTGGTTATGATTTTCGATTCTATGTTATGCAACCGAAATAAATTTATTAAGGAATCCAATCTATCCACATGATTATTGACAATTTAACATAATTAACTCAATTTTAGGCTCGCAATATCAGCTCATCTTCAGCTCTTCAGCAATTGGTAAAGCCACCAATTCAAGTTTTCGGAATTGAAGGCCGATATGCTTGTGCACTTTTCTCTGCTGCCTCAAAGACCAAGGCATTAGATGCTGTTGAAAAGGACTTGACAAATTTCCAAAATCAATATAAACAGGATCCAAAATTACGTGATTTCATCCTTAATCCAACAATCAAGCGTAGCTTGAAAGCAGCAGCATTAAAGGATGTTGCGTCAAAAGTCAAGTTCAATGCAGCAACTGGATTCCTCTTGGAATGTCTTGCCGAAAATGGACGATTGAAGAAATTGGATAATGTCATTAATGCCTACAAATTAATCATGTCTGCCAATCGCGGTGAAGTTGTCTGTGAAGTTATTACAGCTAAGCCATTGGAAGGATCACAGCGTAAAGAATTGGAAGCACAATTGAAGGTACTGTCCTCGAGCTTATTGTTTGATTAATGCTAATGATGTGATTCCTTTATTTTAGAAATTTGTTGGCGCAAACGAGACCATCCATTTAACAGCAAAGGTCGATGAATCAATTATTGGAGGAATGGTTGTGTCCATCGGAGACAAATATGTAGATATGAGTGTTGCCAGCAAAATTAAGAAATATACCGATTTGATTTCCACAGCAGTCTAAACTGTATCTACTAGCCTCTTCAACATCCAATAATTTAAAGTAATTGAAAACAATTCCAAATAATTAAATTTCGTATGCAATTTATTCGTTAATTGCTGGGATTAAGTCTCAAAAAGATCACCTTCAGAACACAACACGATGTAGTAACTTAAAGATGGAAAACTGAAAAGTTTAAAAAAAAATAAATTTAATGAAAAACACACAACTTTTGAGATATTTGATTTTATTATTATATCTAACTTTCATTATTTCATAGCAATCAGTAATATAAAAAGTGCTTTTTGTGTAGTATGAAATATGCGAAAACAAATTGTTAGATAAGTGAACAACTCCGTTCCTTAATTCTCGATTATTCTTTAATATTTCGTTAAATTCAGAATTACAACTTGGTTGGCCTTGTCCTTCATAATCCATCTTCTAATGTCAATTGTTTCCTTTATCATTTAATTACTTGTTGATTGCGTGCACAGTTCCAGCTCTGATTTGTCCCCATCCGATCAAACTGCAAGGAAAATAATGTTATTAAATTCAATCATGAGACTCATGAGGATGAGTACTTACCGCCAATGCTTTTCGACACGTCTACTTAATGCAATTTTCTCGCCATTTTCCGTGCAGACAGGAGAAGTAAGAGCAATTTTAGCCAAATCCAGTTTTGTGGCAATGACTCGTCCACCAGTGCTGAGTGATCCAATATTGACTAAAAGAATTTCACCTTTCGACAATTTCTGTACCTTTGCTGCCTTCTTATCGCCTTCCGTTCGTACGCCCAACAAGCGTTTCAATAAATAATAAGAAATTTCCAATTCAACAAATATTTCAGGCAAAGCACCAACAGCTCCAAGAACTTGACCGACCAAACGATCAGCACGACATAAGGTTGGTTCAATTTTTGTACCAACACCAATCAAACCACCAGGAACTGCATATTGCAGTTCATTCTGCTCAGCAAAGAGTGAAACGACCTTTGAGAAAATTGGTCTACATGTGAGCTTTCCTTCCGAGTCTTTACTCACTAAACCTGGACGAACTTCAATCTCTTGACCGACTTTCAAGACGCCTCTCAAAATGGAACCGCCAGCAACACCACCCTTCAAGTCATTTACCTCACATCCAGGCTTATTTACATCGAAAGATCTGATAACAATTAGACGTGGAGCATCGATAAAATTACGTGTTGGAATTGGAATCTTTTTCGTGATATATTCGCACAACACCTCAATGTTGTACTTCAACTGAGCTGAAATTGGAATAATAGGAGCACCGTCTGCGACTGTTCCTTTAACGAACTTTACAATTTGTTCATATTGCTCTTTTGCTTGATTCTCCTTCACTAAATCGATCTTGTTTTGAAGAATTAAAATGTGCTTTAATTTCATGATCTCTATTGCAGCTAAATGCTCGCTCGTTTGTGGCTGAGGACATGGCTCGTTACCTGTTAAATAAATCTATCCGTTAGAAACTTTTTTGAATTTAAAAAAACTTGATTTGAATTTTTGAAAACCGTTAAAATTTAAATTCAAGTTATCCGTTAAACTTACCGGCAATAAGAAGTAACGCAGCGTCCATAACAGCGGCACCGTTCAACATGGTAGCCATAAGAATGTCGTGACCAGGACAATCAACGAACGAGACGTGACGAACTAATTGAAAACGGCCAGTACAGGCAGCACGATAACATGGGAAATTATCATCTTTTCCGGAACCGCCTGAAGTGTAGCAAGCTGGTCGTGGACATCTCGGGTTGTCGCATTTATAAATCTTTGCATTAGCATAACCTAATCAAGTAAATTAATGTAATTTAAGGAATTGTGTAATGTTATGTCTTAGTTTGTTTATTTAGGTGTCGAATTCTCGAGAATCCAAAACTCATGATTCTTTCTACATATCTCAAAAAAATAAAATATTTGTTATCCCAACCTTATATTTCACTGTTCACATTTGTCACAGATTATAAATCAGTGTTTAACATTATACTGAATAGTTAACATTAAATATTTTAATAAAATTTAGTCCCTAAACATGCTTACTATGAGCGCAAAAATGCACAGGTAATTAACTAACTTTATATGATCCAATAAAAAAAACCTTAAAGTTAAAAGATTAAAATCTAATTTGTATAAAGAATAACTTTTAAGCGTAATGTTTAGTAAAAATAAGCGTAATTAAGCGAAAATCTTTCCCTTGCAGAATTTACTTCCACATTTGCACACATCCAGAGTTTTGTGCTTATGAGAAATATTAACAGCATGAGAAACATCTACGAGTTCACCATTTTCAGTATTTGCGTCTTCATCGCTACTGTCCTCGTCACTAATTATGGTTCCACCACTATAATCTATCGTCAGTTCCTCGCCACTTTTAATTTGCCTTGTTGAGAAAATGCACAGTCTATAAATTGAGGCATCGTGATTGCATGTAGCGACTGGCCAAATTCTACAATTTGGCTCACAACTGTGATTAATTAAACGAGCTAAGTTCCCAAAATGAGCAGCATCAATGGTATAAACAGCTTCACTCTTCTCATTAAAGTCTAAATCAAATAAATATGACTTTCCAATCTCATCATACTTTTCACCACGTCGAATTGACTCTTCCTGATCAATAATTTCGCCTGTATATTCGACAATGTATGAGCCACGAGGAATTGCCTTGACTGCTTTTAATCCCCAACCTCGACCATCTTTAGTCTTGAAAATTGTGAATGGAATTTTTCTTGGCTGTTGTGTCAAGCGATTAAGACAATTCTTCTTGCAGCTACAAAAGTCATTACATTCATAAATCATTTGACTATTGTACAGTCGTAGTCTGTTACTGTCTACATATTCTGTATAAGCAAAATTTCCATTCATAATTTTTGAGCAGCATCTTGATGTCCGATTACAACTTCCTTTACATTTACATCCAGTTTGGAGCTCTTCAATTGTCGATTTGACATTTTTTGGAAATATGTTTTCACGAGTATAGGCAAATGACTCGAAAACTGTAAAGTCAACATTATTCTCAATGTAAATTGGAAACTCATTCATCTCCTTTTCCATAATCTCAGCTCTTAACTTGTCATGAGCTAGTTTCTGCTGCTTATCTAGTTCCATAAAGTGATTTAAGATTAAGAGCTGACGGAATCGCTTTCTAAAGTTCATATAATAGCCTGCATAATGCAGAACGTACATAAAAAGTAACTGAGAACAGCGGAATTCTAAAGCATCAAATTTCGTCACAATCTCGTGCATAATTTCATACTTTGGTTTCATTTTATAAGCATCAACGAGATCCTTTTGCTCATCAAAGAAATCCTGAATTTTTTTCTGATAATCCTCTTCTAGGCTGTTCAGTTCACTATTCACAAATTCCAATACAAGTTCCTCACAATCACGAACATTATTAATTGGTTCCCAAGTATTGCTAGTTGTTGGATAATTTTCCCATTTAACAAGAAAGAAGATGTCAGAATTGGCTACGTTTATGCCACAAATCTTCTCGACAGTATATGAGACATTCAGGTCAAATGATTTACGTTTGGCTTCTTTACGCTCAAATGCTTCAAATTTGAATCTTTTTGGAGACGCAAGACTTCTTCGTGGACGATAATTTTCGTTACTAACGGAACTTCCACTTATACTAGACGTTTCTGAGCGATCGATTGAATATTGACTAATAACGTCTGAATAACGACGCTTTTTTGGCTTAAAAAAATCAAAATCTCCAGGAAAGTCTAAACTAGACTGATAATCTAAAAACTGTTGGATTGCTTGCCATTTAGTCTGAATATCGTCAGGATTTTCTCGACGTCTCTTGTGACGTTGAACAACTTGTGATACTCGTTTCTCATTTCTCTTCTGTCTCAAATAAGATTTTAAGTTCTGTTGGTGATCACGGTGCTTAGTTAAGTGATAAATTTGTGTCTTTGTCATTTTTTCTAGCTTAACTATTGGGCAAAATGCTTCAACTCCTTTCGGCATAGTTTTATGTACGTTATTATTACTTTTTAAAGTAGTCAGAATGTGTGGACTTTCTGGCTCAAGTTCCTCATTTGAGCTCTCATCATGCAGCACAATTACATCATCCGTATTATCTGCGGATTGATATTGACAGATCCAGAATTATGTCCAAAAATATCATCATCATCATCATTATTTCAAGACATATTTCTGCTTTCTATTGCCCTAAAAAATGGAACTTTTTGCTTTCACCGCGTTTGATTATTAGCCCCTTGTACCATTAACATAATTTTATTTAGCTATTGCATTTTTATGTACCTTTGTGCATGGTATGTATCATGAGTTTTGGATTTGTATCAAGTTAATAAAATCATAATTAAGTTATGTTTAAAAACATAAATAAAACAGAAATTATGCTTTGAAATAATAACATGAAAAGAAAACATAAGGAAGAAGCAGCAGCGATAACTCACCCAACTTGATGGTAATATTTCTCTCTAATTCATTCTTAAATCTGACAGTATGGACACTTGAAATTGCCTTAACTACAGTCGATTTTCCGTGAGCGACATGTCCGATTGTTCCAATGTTGATGGTTGCCTGACGAGAAATGACTTCCGGTGATTGTGGTGTTAATTTTGTTATGTCCTAAAATTAAATAAATTTATCATTATTATCTAGTTCCTTTGTGTATATGCTTTTAGGACGAACTGGATGATTTAGGAAAATATAGAAATCGAGGTTATTGGATTTCTCAATTTCTTACAAAATTGCATGCGTGGAATCTTGTTTCATTTTTCACCATATAACTTATTGCTAATGCTTCATATACATTAAAATTATTAAACTGTAGACGAAGCAATAAAAATATCCTTTGATGGACCCAAATAAAGTAACTAATTTTGAAAAATGAAGCCAAGCTTTCCGCTTAAAAATATTTTCCTTAATTTGTCAATTAAAAACTACTAACCAAAGTCGCTAAATCTTGTTTCTGCAAATGAGGCTGTCCAGTTTGTTGCGGTGTTTCGGTACTAGCCATTTTCACTGATTTTACTTGTTTAATTAACTTTTTATAATGAAAATTTCTACGAAATGGCTCGTTAATGTGATCACCCAAAAAAAATTTTTTCGCACTGAACAGACTTCTAGGGAATGACACTCAATATTTATTACAAAAAGTTTCCTTATTTGTTTTTAATTTCAATCCTATTAGATTAATTTAAAAACTTTCTGCTTTAAGAATATAACGGTTATACAGGTATCCATGATTTATTTGACTATTATAAATGCACTTTAGTTAGTTAGGTAGCAAATTTAAAGTATTTTGCGTAATATCATCAAGTGTGCATCCATTGCAAATACCATAGAAACTGTTTTGTAAACATTCGAAAAATTCATTAATTACAGCATGAATTTCAATTTAACGGAACATAGCTCAGATGTTGTTGGATGGGACAGCACGTGGGACACAGATAAGCAAGTCCACGTTAGAGATTCATCCACAGAAACACTAGAAAACAGCGTTGAAATATCTGAGAAAAATATTGGAACTTCAGAACAGACTAAGGAAATTGGGGTAAAATTTTAACTCATTTTCATTACTGTAATCTATAACTGGATATAACATTGTAGGTACAAGCAAGTCCAGTGGTGCTGAGTAATTCAAATGAGGAGACTGACAAGAAATTAGCAGCTTGGCTGAGAAAAATAATGCCGGCATTAGAGAAGGAATTAATTGAAGGAACTACACAAGTTCATGACAACAGCAGTAACCAAGTTAATGTCAGTAGCTTTGCAAAAGTATCAGAATACCAACAAATTGATGTTAAATCAAATTTCCCAGAAAGTAATGAAGAACTGATTATTGGACATGCAGTATGGCTATCTGTGATTCTTCAAAATAATCCAGTACTTGTAATATCCTGTTCATTAAAATCCAGTTCAAATGAGCCATCATCATCGTACCTAATATTGTATGAGCCTCAAAGAAGTAAGACTGATGGAAATATTTATTGGAAGGAGGTGTCGTCGATTCCAATAAAGGAGCCGTTGGAGTATCTTGTAGTCAATTCTGAAAATCGTGATATATTTGCTGGTGCCTCAAGTTCTGGTGATTTCTATATATGGGAATATGTAAAGCCTACAGCAACAAATAGTGAACTGCAACAAATTATTGAAATATTCTCGAAAGGCTGTGATGATTCTATAGCTGGAATTACATTTTTGACTGATAACACTTTCGTATGCTGCTTTACTAACGATGGAAATATTGTCTCGTACAAAATTGTTGGCAAACAGAACTGCATTATTGATAAAGTCATGAAAGTAGATCAAAGAAAGCTGAAAGATTCTCACATAACAGCAGTCACAAACATTGATAAATCAAGTGATTTTGTAATTGGATTATTTAATGGGAAAATATTCTATTGTTCGACAAATCAGTTTGCTGCATCATCTGATAACGTAATAGATCCAATTGTCAGGGAAATGAGTTCTCATAAATTTGCAGTGAAATCATTAAAGCATGGCCAGCATTTAGACAAGAACTTCGTCATTTCTTTCGATGCTTCTAGTGAAATTTTCATACATGAAATTGAGGATGATCCGAATGAAAAATCCCTAAAATTTGTCATAAGACTTCCATTGCCAATTAAGAATTGTCTAGGAGTGACTAATAATATGGAGCACATCTTCTGTCCACTGTCTAACGGAAATCTGGAAATTTTTAACGCACGAAATCAGACGAGACGAGTCATAGAAGGAAGTCATTCGGGAATTAACATGCTAGCTGAGCTATCTAAAAATGAGTAGGCAATTTGTAGTCAAATATCAAGTGATTGATGCTAATTTATAAATTTTATTCATACAGAACATGGCTGGTTACTGGAATATTCAAAGGGCTGTTCAAATTGTATTACATCTCCGTAGATGACGATAAATAAGCAGCATAAGATTAATTTTGAACATCATACGACGACTGACTCTAACAAGTTACACCTTTTGTACAGTTTTTTTTATTTCTTCTTCGAAATTTTTTTCATTTTTATATTCTCACTTTTTCGTACTCAACGCTCTCAGTTCTATTTCAAACCTCGAAGATTTAAGTCGCGTTTTGCGTTGAATCAAGTGCAGTGTACAATTTTTAAGTAAGTATGATCCTACGATTAGTGCCAATTTTTATCTGTTGAATGGATATATTTTGATAATAATAAGAAATGGACATAAAGTTTGTGGCTTGTGAGAGAAATTGCTGATATTGAATCTTCTTATCCAAATATTTTCTTTACTTCTATGTATTGTGTGTATCTTGCTTGCATACAGTCACAAAAAGCAAGTATTTTGCTTAACAAATAATCAGAGAGAAATTATGCAATTTTATGCTGCTTTGTTGGCATTATACATTCCAGTGATTCATGCTAGTTCTATAAACTTACGTATTTTGTGTACTATTCAGCATGACACTAGGAACAGCATCAATTCGATGAGAAAATTTAAATTAACCTTGAACTCTTCAATAGATTTTTCATCTTTTTCTTAGTTAGTGACAAAGTAAAGCTGCGAAAATGTATGTGCTTGAATCAAGGAATGTTTGGAAGAAGAAAACTATTTATCAAATTATTAGAGAGATGATGAGAAAAAATAGCCGAAAATAATTGTTATATAGCCACTATACTATTGATTTTTCACATATTTCCCTTCCAAATTACAACAAAAAGTTATAGACTTATGACGCCGTATTTTTTTTATATAAAACTCCAGCATTTATATGTAAGAAATGTTATTTTCCGCACACATGGTCAGTTCTTTCGTCGTCATATTTCATTATACCATGAAATTCTAAGAACATCAATCGATTAGAATCGAATAAATTTTAATAAAAATTCTTTTTTATTCTGGAAAACCGGTTTTTAAATTGCAACATTTGCCAATACTTTTAACGTATTTTTAATTTTCAAACTCATAACGGTTTTTGAAATTTTGAATTTTATACTGAATTCTGTAATTTTTTACGGATCATTCAAGTGAAAAACAGAAATTGTGAAAATATTAAATATAGTGAAAAATCAAGTTTATAGTAAGAATTTACTAGTAAAATCAGAGGAAGTACTCAATTTAAGGTCTAATAAAGATAGTCTGTAAGTTAAAATACTTAAAAACATGCGTATTGGCTGAAAAATATCATCTTATTTCCACATGAATTAATTTACTTTGTTTTTCATTAATTAAATCTTCAAAGCGCTAATTTATAGACCTTTGAAGGCTCAAGATTCGATAAACAAGTATTTTTAAGTTTATTATCTATTTCACCATCAATTCTTAACATTTGATGTTCTTGGAATATTATTTACGTTACTGGATCATGACTTGCCTCAATATTGATTAGTTCCGCGGCTGATTTCCTCTTTATGTCTAGATTATATAATTCTAAATAGTTAATTGCTTGAAAAACTGTAGGTTGCAATGCCAAATCATCAATAATGGAAGACATCCGCCCATGACTTTTTTGTAGTATCAACTTACAGTTGTATAAGTTAATGCTTGATTCATGCTCATAACTGCACAATGGAATGCATCATTCAAATTAGCATATAAGCTTAAATACCACGTCATAAATGAGAGTTGAATCAGACAGTTTTTAAGAAACTATCTGATTCATCTGTGACGATAGTTTAAGTTAATTTAAATATTAATTTTACGATCATGAATTCCTGCATACTAATACATTCTACAGCCTTGTCATACATGAATCAGCTCAGAATAAATATTAGTTAAACAGCAATTGCATCTCAAATATTAATGCATTACGAATAATGTAACTTAATGATAGTTCGAGGCGTGTTTTGGATGCTAATAACTAAGTCAGAGGGACACATTCCGTATGACATGAGATCATCAATGTTATAAGGCAAACAATCGCGATCTTTCATAAATATTAAACAACAGGCAGTTTTCTGCTTTGTGGATGTATAAAATTTCGAAATTGTTTCTATTTATAATATGATCAATTAGTAGTGATAAAGCTAGCTGCACAGATAGTGTGCCAATAGACTGAATTTATCTACTTATTTTCCTTACTCTACTGGCACACCCATAATAGAAATGGACATAAAAAATATGCGTCTGCAAACTCTTGAAACCATTTAGATATCAAAAAACGTTAATTTAAATCCATTAAAATTCTCTCTTGGACTTTAGTCATATACATACGAATATGCAGTTAAAAAATCCACAAACCGGCATTATTTTATTTTCTCGCAAACATTGTGTGTAGCGCAATGAATGTGTATCAATTTAGACACAAAATTCTCTCGTGACTTGCATATGTGTTAGTTGAAAACTCGCCGGCGGCTGTTCGAAGTTTTCAATAAATGAAATAAATCGGAAAATCTTCTTTTCATGTTAGCTAAATTAAATAATATTGATATTTACTAATCTCATCTTCTTTCTTACAGATCCATAAAGTGTTCGTTGATCTATAAACTATTCAAAAATGAGTTCAGCAGCATACTATCCATTCCAAGTGAGTATAAGTGCATAAAAATAGTTATGACTCATTCATTGCTACAGTGAAAAACATACAATAATGTGGATATGAAGTCATTAAAAGTCATTGATAAATTATGAATCGACTTGAAGTGTACTGGGAATTACTATGTGATGACTATTTGGGATTGATCGTTAATGACGTGTCATACAGATTTTAACGGTTTTGAAAATTCAAAAATCTGAAATTTTAGCGGTTAAATATTGTACGTCATTAGTGAATGAACCGCAAATGATGAGTAAAAACTTCCGAATCATCTCTGTACATCTCTGTTCGCGTGACACGCTCAAGGTCAATATATTTTTCCGCGAGAAGAAACGACTCATGAATGAGAACGAAATAATAACAATGATGTAATTTCATATTAAAAAACTAGCTCCCGTGATCCAACATTAACTATTAAATATTTATGATAGAAAGAGATGGATGTTTCTTGACGTTAGATTTTTGTTTATCCCTCAATGTTAAGCTCATCTTGCATGAAAAAAAAATGTTTTAAAATGAGTTTTATTTTTAACTTCATGTGAAATCCACAATTTTCATGTGTATAGGGCTTGAAGCTTCTTTTTATTGCCCTCTCTCTTTTGTGACATACTCAGTATTCTTAATTTACTTTTTGACACAAAAACATTATTCAATTGTAATTCATGTGAGAAAAAAATCATTAAAGGATGAAGAAATAATTTTAACAAAAATAACACGCAATAACGATACAACAATAGATTCTATAGTAATTATGAAGTTCCTCTATTATGTCAGTCAGAGATTTAAGAACTAACTGGAACAAATCATTTTATAGTGGTTGTCTAAACACACGAAAAATAATTCTGCATGTGTTGTTGTGTTTACTATAGAATGAAGAAGAAATCAAGTGAAAAAGCTCATCTTGTTTGGTTGCGTGAGATTGCAAGCGATTTTTCATGATCTGTAAATTGTAATAGTAATCAAGTACGAAACGGTTTCTCTAATTTTAAACCTTCTAACGGTTTCTAAAAATTCAAAATTTTAACGGATTTTTGAATTTTAAATCTTCAAAACCCTACAATTCCTTCCAAATTTTCCAAAACATTTGTACGGTTTTAAACACTTACAAATTAAAATCCACTTTTTGAGATTGTAAATCTAACAAAATGTATTAAACTCTAATACATTTTCAGTTCAAAAAAGCGTAAAAATTACGCATTAATTTAACAAAGTATGAGAGCGCCAGTAAGACTTGTACGGATTGAGTGATTTTGTGGTTATTCTACTATGCCGGTATAAGTCATGTACTCACAGATCATAGTTGTGTGCTTTACATATAGTAACAATAATATTGCCACCACCATAGCAATACAAAATCAAGTAAAGCTTTATAGCGAAAAAAAAAAATATTCTTTGAGTTGCGGGAGACTTCCATTAAATTCGCGTTTGTATTAAAAAATTATTTTATTCATTCTTTGGTGCTAAAAGCTTACGGACGGGTTTCATTCACTCTACTGCCATTACTAAGTTAACCATCGGAGGAATAATAAGCCAAAATACTTTTATAACATTTTTTTGGTTTGGGCGTGATTCAATCAACAAGAATTTTTTTTTCATTCTCCTAATATTCAACTCTCTGAAAGGCCAAAAAGCTATTAACAGCGATGAGTAATAGAACGGTAAAAACAAGTTATCAGAATTCATAATTTATCAAACATAATTAATGAAGGGTCAACATAAATAGGCTTTTCAAGGAAATCCGTTTTTCCATCCGAAAAAAAAGAAGAATGGAAAAATGTCCTTGAGAGCTTACGATTAGGAAAAGTAAAAAAAAAGTGTATATCGTGGGCAGATCCAAAACGATAAACTTAATATTGATTTTTCCTAAAACATGTGTCACGCATGCAAGTTAATGATGTCACTTATGTAAATAAATTAATTTATTATATTTTTTTGCAGTGTAAACCAACTGTCTACCCAGCAGATCCATTTGACCCAAATGAAGATGCCGCCGTTTTGAGAAAGGCAATGAAAGGTTTCGGAACTGACGAAAAGGTTTGTATACAAGTTTTTTTTAATCTTATCTGTTTGAATTATCAAAAAAAAAATGTTTATGTGTTTTTTGATTAGGCTATTATTGAAGTTCTTGCACGTCGCGGAATCGTTCAAAGACTCGAAATTGCCTCAGCATTTAAGACCAATTTTGGTAAAGATCTTATTTCTGATTTGAAATCGGAATTGGGTGGAAAGTTTGAGGATGTTATTCTCGCTTTGATGACACCACTTCCACAATATTATGCAAAGGAATTGCATGATGCTATCAGTGGCATCGGAACTGACGAAGATGCCATCATTGAAATTCTTTGCACATTGTCAAATTATGGAATTCGTACAATTGCTGAATTTTATGAACAGCTATACGGTAATACATTGGAATCGGATATTAAAGGCGATACATCAGGTACTGTTAAATGAGGCATTCAAAAATTGTTGCATTAATTAATATTTTATTTTTTTATTAATAATTCAATAGGTTTCTTCAAGCGCTTATGCGTTTCATTGGTTCAAGGCAATCGCGATGAGAATAATGGCGTTGATCAAGGTGCTGCAGTAGCCGATGCCCAAGCACTTTTTGATGCCGGCGAAGGTAATGATGTTTATAATTTTTATTCACTTGATTTCTTTTTATTTAACATGATTACTTCATTCGTAAAAAAAACAGGTCAATGGGGAACTGACGAGAGCGTCTTCAACTCAATTCTTGTTACAAGATCATACCAACAATTGAGACAAGTTTTCTTGGAATATGAGGCAATGTCTGGAAATGATATTGAAACAGCCATCAAACGTGAATTCACTGGAAATGCTGAGAAGGGTTTTCTCGCTATTGGTATGCCTTAATGACATCATCATTCATCATAGTTTATTTTACACCTATTTCTCCTCTATTTCTTGTTAATTTAATCGCTTTTTATAGCCAAGGTTGTGAAATCTAAGGTCGATTTCTTCGCTGAAAAGCTTCATGACTCAATGGCTGGTTTGGGAACAACTGACAAGACCCTCATCCGTATTATTGTATCAAGAAGTGAGATCGATCTTGGTGACATTAAGGAAGCTTTCGAAGCTAAATACGGCAAGAGTTTGGAATCGTGGGTCAAGGTAAATTATTTAATTTTGATATTCTTATAATCCATACAACTTTTATTACTCTAAATAACACGAAAAAAATGCTTGCTGTCAGAAAAATACTGTAAACATTTAGGACTGTTTCTACAGTTGCTTCCTGAATCACTGATCTCGTTCTAACATGCTACTTTATTGTCATTACTTGATGTATATTTAATTAACATAATAGCTACTTCGTTCATAAGCTCTTTTACATCTACGACATAACCACGATTCATAGCTTCAAAGTTGCTTCCCAATATTTCATATGACATTCAAGCCTTGAGATGAAGTCATAAACTTAGAAGATAAAATTAGCAGTGTGCCTGTATTGTAGTAGATTTATTTTATTTACATATTTCAAAGATTTTTCATTCTTTTTCTTCTCTTTTGTGAATTAAATGTATTTGGCTAATTTCTGTTGTAGTTCGTAACAAAATATTTAGCATCACTTGTTTTAGATGTATTGTACAGATAAGGTTCACTTTGCAAATTTTAGTCAGTCGGAAATGCATGAAATTAAATTTTTTTGGATCACGGAATTTTGAATTTGTACTGAAATATTCCATTATTCATTCCAATATTCCATCGATGGAAAGGTTTTAACGGGAATGTTCTTCCAATATTTCCAAAACAATTTTCCAATATTCCAATTAGTTTTGAGTCATAGTTTGATAAAAAAATTTGTGAATTTTTTAAGTTGTGGTTTTTCCATTTGACTGATATTGTTTTTGATTTTACGCTAGTCAACTAACTGTGATGTTGTTTTATTAAATTCTTTAATTATTGAGTCATTCATTCAGAGTGTAAAGCTTAATTGGTCAATTTGAATTTCAAATTCAGAAATTTAATTGTCTGATTGATAAGGAACCACCAAATATGCACTTAAATCATCTATTCACGATGGCTTTTTTACAATTGCTCATTCCATTCCTCACGCTCAATTAAAAACAAAAGCTTCGTGTGATTAAAATTTGCAAATGTAGTCGCATTGATTGTACATAAAAAAAATAATTGCAACAGCAACAATACAAAAAAATCATTTGAGTAGATAATCTTAACTTAATGATATTTATTCATTAAACAGGGAGACACCAGTGGAGATTATAAAAAATGTCTTTTAGCCATAATCGGCGCCTAAGTAGAAGCACCAATCTCGCATGAACGTTCTATTACTTTAGACATATTAGTATTTTTAAGTAATTTACACAAAAAATACACAAACTGCGCAACACATGCAAATTTATGGACAAACAAAAAAAGAGATGTTTTAAGAGAAATTCTTCCATTATATCATAATTAATATGTTTTCACATTCAATCATTCTTGTTTCGAATAATAGTAATAATAATAATAATGTACACATGCTTTAAAAGATGAATAAGTATTTGTGAAGTACTTTAAATTAGTGTTGTTCTTTTTTTTTAATTTGGCTTTTCAACACAACACAAAATTCATTGTTGATTTGTCTCATTTTAATTCTATTTTTGGCATTATAATATGATATTCTTGGTAGAACACAGACTTACACACATAAACAGAGAGAGTTGAATTCATTCAAGATGAAGAGAATAAAAAAAAAAAATAAAATAAAGAAAAATAAAAAACCGGCAATCTGATATTTATTTTATTTGCTTGAGAGACGTAAAGAGTGGCAACTGTGAGAGTTTACAGCATACGAAGACGATCATGTGGAGCAGAGAAATTGTGCTTTTTCTTGTCTACCTGCATTATGTCATTGTCGAAAACGAGAGCGAAACTCGACGCTGTGATACGCACAAAATATTTCAAATAATCTTCCGTTAAATGTTATTAACATGTTATATACATCTCGTGCACGTTGGATAAGGTTTTCTTACTTTCTGTCTCACTAATTTGTTTATCTACACTAATTGCTAGCACACTATAATAAAATATTATCACATACCTTGTAGTAGTTGTCGATGTGAGCATTGAAAAATTAACACCAGTAATCAGTAGGATTCAAAAACTATCTCAAAATGCATGAGCAATGCTTGCTAAGATTTTTTAATTAAATAAAATAATTAAATCAAGGTATGTCAAGTTCATGGAAATAATGGCGAATTTTATGTGAAAATGTTGAAATTTCAGATCAATTATTTGTGTATCCATCTCAGTCAAGTTTATTTCTTTAATTGATCGAAACAAAAATCATTGGAATATTCTCACAAATTTGCAATAAAATTGGAATAAACATCCAAAATTACTCAGCATCCATTCTTTTGTTTCCAGAAAGTGACTGGAATATTCCAGTTTTCCCACGAAATTGTCTTTTTTGAATTTCGAAAAACGGGTAATTTTTAAATTTCTAAAAGCCGTTAAATTTTGAATTTCAATTGACTGTTGATTTTTTAAATTTCAAATGACGGTTAAATTTTTGAATTTGAAACGACCGTTATGTTTTTATTTCCAAATTTTCCCACAATATAAATTGAATAGCACTTTCCATTCACACATTTTCACAAAATAAAAAATAAAGCCCGCACAGATCCTTGAGCCAAGGCACATCTTAATTTCATAAATACAAATTTTTTCCTAGAGATTTTTTTGATTACAAATGAAATCCTCATTTTTCCGCAGGATGAACTTAACAAAGAAATTGGATATTTATTGTACCTGCTCGTTGCATACTAAAAGGCAACAAACTTCCAACTATATCTAGCAGCTTCCTGCCTTACTCCCTAATCCTTATCCGTGTTTTATTGACATTTTCATAAAATTTAATAATTCAAGTTTTTTTATTTTGGTTATTTTATTTTGAGATAAAGTTTGGCATGTATTGAAGTGCTTTTTGAATTGAGTTTTTTTGGATCAAGTTTTGAGAAGTAGTTTATAGTATTTATTTATGTAAAAATTTATGATTTTTGACGCAAACATTTTTTTCCAAAATTTAAATTTAAATTTTTTATTCAAAATTCTTCAATTTTTGTATTTTTTCTCGTATCTTTTTTCATTCTGATCCTTAAATTACTTATTGAAGGATGATCTTGGTGGTGACTTAGGAGATTTGATGGCTGAGCTTATTGAATACTAAGCAGCAATAATCAAAAAGCATAAAATGCTGAATTTGTTTGATTTTTCTTAATTCTTTTTCTACAACTTACAAGTATTAATTATGATGTTTTATTGAATTAATTTATATCCTATTAATATACATTTGAAATGCACAACAAATACGTTTTTGGAAAAAAGAAGAAAATTTTAAATTTTTACATAAAGTTTTGTCTTGCATTTAGAAATTGATAAAGTAATCTCATTGTGTATGTTTTTGAAAGCACATTTTTTCGAACGTTTTTTAGGGCAATAAAATTATAAGAAAAGATGAAACGAATTAAGTGTCACGAAGTGGTCGTGATTGAATTAAATAAATTTTGCATTCCAAAATAACGGCTGAAAAATATTTGAATTTTAACGGTTTTTTGATATTCAAATTTTTATTTGAATTTTAAAAGTCCGTTAAAAATTTGAATAATTTGTGTCCGCTAAATTGTAATACAAATTAAATTATTCAGTTCCCATCATGATCAACAAGTGGCAGAATTAAGCTTATTAATCTAAGTAATATATTCCCTCTCATAAATTACAGGGCGAATTGTCAAGTGACTATGAAAGAGTAATGATTGCCCTCCTTGGAGAATAAAAAACATTTACATATATTTAACATAATATATAGCATGAGCTTTTACGAAACGCGGCATTGAGTATTAAATTAAACTTTTCTTTTTTGGAAATTTCAAAATTAAATTATATATTTTGTCGATGATTGTATTTGCTTTAACATGCAGTTCTGTCACAAATAAAAGTGCATTATGAATAAATGTTAAAAATTTAAGAAAAAAAAACAAAAAGCTTTTTAATTTTATATTACAGCTAATTATTTTACAGATCACGTTTTAAAATAAAGTGATGATTTATTATTTTCAGTAAATGAGTCATTTAGTTCACAATAGATAGATGAAAAATTGAGTTATTCATAGTATGACGTGGTGTTTTCTATTCACACGTCAACACATGTTCTAAAAAAACTTAATTATAAGGCAATCTGAAAAAATATTCAGATTTTTAACGGTCTTTAAATTTTTAAATTCATTTTTTTACTGGAGAAAATTTTGAATTTCAAAAAACCGTTAATTTTTAAATATTTTTCAGCCGTTATTTCGTCACTCAAATTTTTCTCTGATTTCTTAATGCTTAGCAAATAGCTGCAATTAATGTACATTCTGGAATCTGAAAAAATCCAGACAGACCTCTGACGTATAACAAGCCAAATGCAAAATAAACTGCTGCTAGAAAAATAAATAAAAATTTATTAAGTCTAAACGTTTTATAAACAAAAAAGTAGAATCGGAAGCAAATAAGCAGTTTGATCAGCGATGCATAGGAATAATAATAGGATCTGCATATCGACATTATGATAGCCAATTGATTATTATAATTAAAATAAAATGAATTTTGAAATGTCATCTTTCACATTATTGCTGATTTACTATTTAAGAAGCTCTTAATATTGTCAATTTCATCAGTCTGAATTCAGTTCCAACAAGTTCAAACATTAAAACAATGAAATATTTCAGCATAGTTGTAGTCGCTTTATTAGCAATTTGTGTTAATGCAGGAATCGATAAGGAAAAGGCAAAAGAAATGGCTAAATTACTGGTAGATTATTGTAAGACTCAAGAAGGAGGAAGTGACGCTGATGTTGAGACAATGATGAACTTTAAATATCCTGAAAGTGATGCTGGACGTTGCATGATAGCTTGCATACACGAGAAAATGGGATTTGTGAGTTATAATAAGTGAATATAAATTTTGAAACATTTGAACGGTTTTAGAAATTTAACGGTCTTTTAAATTTTGAATTTCAAAACCGTACAATTGTTTTTTTGAAACTTAATGAAACCATACAAATGTTTTTAAAAATATTAATATTTAAATTCCTAAAAAATTCAGTTCACAGAAGGAGTTTTCAGCCGTGACATGTTCCTTGCTATTACTCAGCAAATTGTTGATAATGATCCAGCTTATATGGAAGCAGCAGAAGAAATAGCCACAAAATGTGGCAGCATTACTGCTCCAAGATGTGATCAGGCTGTTGAATTCGATAAATGCATGGAAGCAGAAATCAGATCACGAGATCTTTTCCCTCAGATGATATAAGAAGGTTAATTTCAATGATTCAGCATGTGACAAATCTTATTTTATTAATATCAATGTCAAGGCTTTAAACTTCAATTATTAGTGTGAAATAAAAAAAATTATTGCGATAGAAATCGACTGGCTTTTTAATTGTTTTAATGAGATCGTGAACATAGTTGTGAATTTATTAATTATACTTGCTTATCGACATAATTAAATTTTTCACATGATGACGAGGAAGAATTTTTCGCGAAGATTAATTTGAAAGTTTCGTGACATTCTCATCATCTGGGTAATTAAATCTTAATTCTACAGTTTTTTTAGCATTTCCCTAACTGACGAATTACGATAACGATCCATCAAAGTGATCAAATCTCGATAGAAGTTACATGATGACCAATTAAAGTCTCAAATTGTCAAATCCCAAATATTAATGATGTGCTATTTAAATAGCACTAAAAATCCCATAGCAGCATCAGTTCTATTTTGTTCGCAAATAGGAATCAACCTAGAGAACACTGACTGGGCATCCGAGAAAGTTAAATTAAATTTTTTTACAATGAAGTTCTTATCCTTCTTAATTATTGGATTCGCTGGCTTGTTGGCTGTAAATGCCATGTCAGACGAAAATAAGGAAATGTTGAAATCATTCGCAGAAGACTGTAAGAAGACTGAGGGTGCTAGTAATGCTGATGTGGATAAAATGGCTGATGAAGAATATCCTGATACAAAAGAAGGGTAAGTTTTGTTGAAAATTGGGACATTTTTGACTCATTTAGGAATGTGAGGTATCTAAACAGCTAGAAGAAAGTCGTGGTTGTTATTGGGTAGGCAGATGTAAATTCCGTATTGAAATAGAATTGTCAAGCATTTCATAGCACTGAATCTTTAATTTTAAGAATTTTAATGCATATTATGTCCATATTATGCTTATTATGTCCAAAACAGATTTATTAATCAAATCTTTAACGGTCAATTTTTGAAAATCTGAAACTTTTTTGTGTAAAAAATTCAAATTTTCTTGAATTTAACGGATTTAAAACAAAGGAACATTCGATAGTCTTTTGCAAGCATCAAATCCAATTAATGCTTTATAGCTTAGCACGATCCACATTCAACGAAGAATTATAAAAACCCATTAATAAACCAGAACAATAGAAAATATTCCCATTCACAATATGAGTACATAGAAAGTCAATTAAAGGAACACAAACTAATTAAAATTTCTTTTCCACAAATCAGAAAATGCTTAGTGGCATGCATGCAAGGTAATTATTTGCTTTCCATTTAATTCTACTTGACTTTATTAAATCAATAAAATCCAAATCAGAACAATTCGGAGTTATCAAGGACGGGCAATACCAAAAGGAGAATGTCCAAGCCTTAATCGAAATGGTTTCTGGTGAAGATGAGGCTAAGAAGGCACAAGCAGAACCAATGGCTGATGCATGTAAAAATGAAGATGATCCAGACAGATGTGAGAAGGGAGTTAAAGTTGCTAAGTGCTTAGAAAAGGAAGGCAAAGATCGCGGATTCAAGTCATAAACATACAAATGGAGCTGCTGATAAAATCGGAACTGACAATGGAAATACTTTAGCTGTAAATACACAAGCATCAAAAAGGGTTTATCATAGTTAAATGACGTAATTAATCTTAGATAAGAAAAAAGCTTTTTGTTGGGTATAAATGAAATAAAAATGAAATCAAAGTACAGCACCCGTAAAAAATGAAGTGTAACTTTAATAATAATTGTAATATTCCGTGCACAGCTAGATTAATATCCGTAATTTCCATGAAGATAGTCAGCTGATTAGGGATCTTCAAAACGTATAAAAGCTCACAATTTCCAATGAACAGCAAGTCATTCAATTTAGTAAATTGTGCAATTTGGAATCCAGTCAAAATGAAGTTCATCATTATTTCAGTTACAGTTTTAATTGCATTAACTTATGTCCAGGCAGGTGACAAAGGAGGCATGATGAAAGCTATATCCGGAAAATGCAAAAAACAAGAAAATGCTTCTGATGATGACGTCGATAAGATGACAAAAGGAGAACCTATGCAGTCAAAGGAAGGAAAATGCATGGCTGCATGTTTGGGAGAGCAATTCGGAATTGTAAGAATTTTTTTGGGGAATCTAAGGATTTAATTCAAGATTAATTTAAATCCTAGGATTAAAACTGAGATTAATTTAAATCCAAGAATTAAACACGAGATTAATTTAAATCAAAGGATTAAAGTCAAGATTAATTTAAATCCTAGAATTAAAATTGAGATTAATTTAAATCTAAGGATTAAATTCAAGATTAATTTAAATCCTTAGATTAAAGTTAAGATTAATTTAAATCAGAGGATTAAAGTCAAGATTAATTTAAATGCGAGGATTAAAGTCAAGATTAATTTAAATCCTAAGATTAATTTAAATCCAAGGATTAAACGTTGAATTTTTATTGATCCTGGTTTAAATTTAATATTCTGTCACTAAAACCCAACTAAATTAAGACTCAAAAAATCTCTTCACAGTTCAAAGACAACAAATTGTCAGCTGAGAGTGCCTCAAAGAAATTGGGTAAATTCTTGGGTAAGGATGAAGAAAAGAAGAAGAAAATGGAAGAATCGCTTAATGCATGTGCAGCAGTAACTGACGCTGACAGATGTGAAGCTGCTGATAAAGTCTTCCAGTGCTTAAAGTCTGAGACTAAAAAACGCGGCATTGACTTTTTGAATTGAATTAATTCACTATGATCAATAGAATGGAAATGAGCCCCAATAAATTTAAATAAATTTGAACTTTATTGAAATCATAATTTAAGCCTAAAAAGTCAATTACAGATCACCGCCATTCTTATTATCATTATCATTTTCATCGTCATAAAATTCATTATTTTTCTCGATGAGATTGTCATAGTCGCGTTGACTCATTCGAACGTCAGGATCTGGTTCCTCAATTCGGTCTTTCTCATCTGGTAATGCATCTGCTGGAATATCAAACATTTGGACAGCTGGACTATGCTGGCACATTTTAAGTATATCATACGTGTGCTTAATTATAGCATCTAAATACTGCTTCGAATTTGCATTCTCTATTTTTCGGCCCTAGAAAATTAAGATTTTATCAATTAGGATCATTTACTTGTGATGTCCATTTAATTCACTTACATGCTCAATGTCTGGATGCAGCACAAAATCAGGCTTAAAGAATTCAATATAAAGGTTCATTGGAAGCTCATTTGAAATTTGTTCTTCAACACACAGAGACGTCTCGTATGTCCAACATCTTGCTACATTCCTGAGAGTATATCCACCACCTAAAATTCCCAAAATGATCATTAAGTCATAAAATAATAGAAATTTATGTAAAATTTACCTCCTAAAATTAAAGTCGGCACATTAAGTTCCTTGACAAACTTGACACATTCACCATGTCCTTTTGTTGACAATGAGAAACAACCCAGTCGATCGCCAGCTAACGAATCAGCGCCACATTGAAGTACAATTACTGTTGGTCTATAAAATTCCATAACTGATGATATTACAGGCTTAAACACTTGAAAATAGCTTTGATCGTCTATGCCTTCCTTAAACGGCACATTTACAGAATAATAACGTCCACTTTCAGCACCAATTTCATACATAGAGCCTGTTCCTGGAAAGAATTTGTCGCCATATTTATGGAAGCTTACAGTCATAACACGATCAGTTAAATAAAATGCTTCTTGAACACCGTCGCCATGATGTACGTCTATATCTACATATAGCACTCTCGGATGATACTTTAAAAGTTCCAATATTGATATTACAATGTCATTAACATAACAAAATCCAGACGGTTCATATTTCTTTGCATGATGAAGTCCTCCACTCCAATTAATGCATATATCACTTTGATTATGGTTCAATTTTTGTGCTCCTTCAAGGCTAGCTCCTGTATACATTGAGCAGAACTCAAATAATCCATCGAAAATAGGACAATCATCTCCTAGATTGAATTGCTTGTGATCTTGTAATGAAACTGAGCCTGGTAATGTCTTTTGAAGAAAATCTATGTAGTCGGAATCATGAAATCGGCACATATCTTGTGTTGTGGCTCTAAAAATGAACAAATTTTAAAGATCCAGACAATGTTTTAAAACATCCAGAATAATGAGTGAAAACTTACTTGTATGGTCGAAATATCTGCATTTTCTTGTGAAGGCCATAATTCATTACAAGATGATGTATTACTGATAGACGATGAGGCTTCATTGGATGTCCAGGACTGAAAACATTATAAATTTAGCATAACTTTGTGTTCCATCCATTATCTACTCACCCATAATGAAAATTTCCAACTTCTCCACCGAAAGCATACGACACTTTCCTTGTAGTCATAATTATTTATGTAAAATCGTCGCTCTTATGCCTTAAATTAATTATTTTATTGCTGTTTATATTTATTAAATCTTCTTATTACAAATTTTCGATAACCGATTATTACAAAACAAATTTGAATTTTTTACGACCGTTATTTTTTTGAAGATTTAAAAAATCAAAGGAATTGAAATGATTGATTTTTTTATGGCTACATCACGATCCACGACTATTAAATTTTAAATTATGAAATCCAATAAGTCTCTTTACAAATATTCACTTCATAAGCAAATAAACGATGGTCACAGCAAGCACAATTGTAATACTTCCAATAGTTTTTGCAGTTCTTATTTTAGGACATGAATTAAAATACGAAGCTATCTTTGACAGCTGCATAGTATCAGAAAATGCAACAAAAGAGGACTTAAATACTTTAATGATTGGTATTTTGCCAGAAACTAGGACAGAAAAATGTCTAGCAGCTTGTTTGTCTGAAAAGTTTGGTGCTGTAAGTAATTTAAACATCTTATGGAATTTAATCAGTAATTAAGGAACAAATTTGTTTGGATAGATGGTGAACAATCAACTTTCATATGATGGACTGAAAAAGAACCTCGTAGAGCAAACTAATAACGAGACAAAGGCACTTGACGTAGCTGATCAAATGTTTGAGAAATGTGGAAAAATTACAGATGTGGACAAATGCGAAGCAGCTTCTAAAATTCACACTTGTTTGTACGAATTAATCCATCTTTGCTGATTATAATAATAAAGAGACAAAATTTACTTTAAATAACTACTTTACTCATCAAACTTGTAATTCTTTACAATTTCATCAAACATTGGTCTACATGCAAACTTAGCATTTAATTTATAGCACAATAAAAATACACCAGATATTTTTCTGTGCAATGAATAAATCTCTTCAGGAGGTGGACAGAGTCTATGAGCAACCATTACCGGAACTAGACTAGCTATCTTCCTCGTTGTCTGTTGCTTTCCAAAATCAAATTCTCCACCGATGCTAAAAACTTCACCAAGAATCATGACTGCATCAACATGAGCATCTTCCATGACTTGAGACTCGTAGCCTGTTAAGAATCCCATATCTACACTTAATTTTTGGACTGTCTTTCGGTCATTTTTAGTTGCTGCGATGATAACTTTCAGGTAATTGTCAATAAAACTTTTTGTATAGAAACGAGTAGCACCAAAGTCAATCAGCATTAAGCGTCTTGTGGATTCGTCATAAAGAAAATTCGACCAATTTGGATCAGTCTGCATGCATCTGACGTCGAAAAGTTCAAGCAGGCACAACTGCATAACCATTTTTGCAATGTGATTTCGATGTTCCTCACTGTAAATTAAAAGCTCGTTAGCAATATTAAGCAAATAAGTAGGCAGCTTTTTATTACCTTAAATTGAAGCACGAATCCATTGGAACTCCAGGCACAAATTCAGTTGTTAATACTCGAGCAGTTGTCAAATCATTTATAACTTTAGGCACTTTAAATTGAGTGTACTGCTTAATCATTTCACCAAAGTGAGTCGTGAATTCAGCTTCACGTAAGTAGTCAACCTCCCATGCCAATTCTCTTTTTGCAACCTTCACAACGTTGTCAATGAACATTCCCGGTGGAAATAGATTCCATACTTTAAGCATCGCAACCAGATTATCTATATCGCTTTCGATACTTCGTGCCACGCCTGGATACTGAATCTTAACAGCTACGATTGTTCCGTCATGTAAAGTTCCTTTGTGTACCTGATTAATGTATTTAATAAGTAATTATTGTATTATAAAATGTTTTTTATTTAACTCACCTGTCCAATTGAAGCAGCTGCAAATGGCTTATCTTCGAAGCTTGCATATTTAGATCTCCATTCACTTCCAAACTCTTCCTTCATCACTTTCTCTACTTGGAAATTCGGCATGTAGTCAGCTAAATAAAATAAATAAATTTTAACGGTTTTCTAAAATTCAAATTTGAAAACCTTACAATTCCTTCGACCATTAGAAGCATTTGTATGGTTTCAAGAAAACATTTGTAAGGTTCTAAAATATTTTAAAATTAATTCGTTAATTACCTGATTGTCTGACTCGATCGAAAGCTTGAATCAATTGCGGTGAGACTACGTTAGTATCTTGAATGCTCAAAATTTGTCCTAATTTCAAAGCAGCACCACGAACTTTACACAACGTGTCGACAATTCTCTCAGCATTTTGTGGACTAAGGAAAGCTTCTTTAACATTTGTGGAACCACCTAAACCCAAAGCACCTTTTGTCAATTCTCCAATTGTTCCGAAACTAAGACCAGCAAATAATGATCCAAATGATGCCGCACGACCGATGCGTGACGATGGAACAGTCCGTTGTTTTGCAACATGTTTCAGCTATTGATAAATTTTAATTGTTATGAATTAAAGCATAAGATAGAAATGCAATAAATTTGAATTAAAATTTCATATTTTCACTACTTCACTTAAAATTATTTTATATCTTTTATAATTTAAGATAGAAAGTAAAGCAATGAGGATCATTTTCCATTTAGGTGGGGTATTAAAGGAATATTGCCAATATAGTAGTTTGGCAGGCTTAAGTTATATTGCTAATAATACATATCATACTGAACGATTATTTTGGCTTGCTTGTGTGATTTTATCAGCATATTTAATTTTCGATTATATGGAAACGCTGATGGAATCTTATACTAACAAATCCGTCAGTATGGGCGTTAACTTACAACCAAAACATACCCTACAATTTCCATCAGCTGGCATTTGTGAAATAGGATATACAGGAATTAATTAATGTCGTTCGGACTTCTTCACAAATTCTGGAGAATACAAAAGATCGTTCTGTTTTTGCCGATACAACGATATTTCAGGCAAGTTAGTTAGGGAGAAAATTGACATTGTTGTGTCTGTTGGTGGGATCTTGGGGATTGTTTATGGGAGCAAGTATTTTAAGTCTTGTAGAATTAATTTATTTCTTTACTGTTCGAACTTTTAGCAGCTTGATAAAAATTTTCTATAGCCTTAAGTACACAAATATTTAAATACATTATTACTCACTTCTTGCACCGCAACCTTGGGTTTTACTTCTTCTTTAACAGGTGCTTTATCGAAATTTGTTATGAAACTCATCATCGTTTCTACTCTTTTTTCGTCTTGAACTACTTCTGGTGATATCTTTTGTTTGACTTTCTCAATCTGTGGTTCACTTTGTGTTGGAGTTACGGAAGTATTTTCTACTAAGTCTAACTTCTTTTCATGCTTGACTTTTTTCGGCTTTTTAGGCTTAAAATTCTCGTCTATCCTTAAATTAACTTCACGGATTTTATTATGTTCTGCTAGCATATTCTCAAGTTCTTTTAACGTAATTGATGCTATATCCAAATCTTTAATATTCTTTATTGACGAATATGACTTGGATGCCTTGTCATTAGAAAATTCTAATATACCGATTGGCTCTGAATTGCGTCCATTTGACATGTATTGTCTAAATCCTTCAACCACAACAGATGACCGTTCAACAGATTCTTTCAAATAGTGATTTAAATTCTGAAGTTCTTGGGATGGATTGTTGATGACTTTCTTGCCGCATTCTGCTGTTTGCTTAATATTATTGTCAATTGCTTCACGAACAGATGAATTGGACCAGATATGTTTTAAATAAGCTTCCTGGGTCTTCAATGATGCATTTGCAATGAGCTGTATCCCGCGAATTATGCCAAAAATATCTTGTGTATATTTATTCATTTCGAATGATTATGACGTAAACTAAGTAAGATTTGTGAAATATTTTGTTAATTCAAGATAATCCGTTGCAGGATTTAACTTATTCGATAATTCACTTTAAATGACACTACTTTAATACCTTAAAACACTTAAATACTATTTTAATCCATTATAATTTAATAAAATAGGTACTTGCACATTTTGCACTGGATCTCTTTATTTTCGTTTCAAATTTTCTGAAACCGTTGAACTACGTTTTGATATTGGAATTTTTTTCGGCCGTTTTTTTAAGGAACGACAATGAACTTAAAAAGTGAATTATGGGGAATTATGATTAGCATATTAGGCAGGTATTCAAACATTTTATTATCATTTAAATATTCTTTAAATATTTTTAGCGGTTAATTTTTAAATATTTTTTTGACCGTTATCTTTCAAATATTCTTTGACCGTTAATTTCGAATAATTTTTGACCGTTATTTTTCAAATATTCTTTGATCGTTAATTTCGAAATCACGAGTGACCACATCTAGCTTTTATTTTGGAATCCTCTTGAAGTGATATCCCATCGCGTAAAATAATTTCCACACAGTCATAACAATTTAAATTTAATTTTTACGTGCTCATGAAAATAAAGTCATCAGATAATTAAGATAAGAATCTTCTGTTGGCGAATATGCCAAAAATACATAAAGACTCTTTTCGTTGGAAGAGCAAAAACGTTTACGAGCTCGTTTTTATTAGGTTTGTAATGCACAGCTTAACTGCCAATATGAAATTCATGGAAACACTATGCCTTACTTCTTTTTTTACTCAATTATCGCACACGAAATGAGTACTGACAGTTGCTAAAGAGAAGAAAAGTATATGTACAAAACGAATAGTCGTTAATGGCATATCTTCCATTAAAATGATTAATTTAGTGGTATTGAGAAAAATTTGCATGAACAAAAAGTTCACATGGAGATACTTTAAGGCAAGATATGAGGAGGTAAAAAATTGGAGCTCATGAAAATTTCAATTCGCTCATAATAAAGAGATTTTTAAGATCATTTAAACGATTGCTGAGATACCAAATTCAATTTGAATTAATACATACAGGGAGTGACTGTAAATTCCCACCGAAATACTAATTAAATAATGTTGATATGATTGAAGTTGTCCGATATTGCATAAATTAAAAATAGATTGCACAATGCCTTCAATCTAGTCGTGCCAAAAAGTACACAGATCCTCTTTTATCTTATTTTTTATTTTATTCAGACTGCGTGGGCTGAAATGACCTCTTTGGAGACATTACGCAAGCTCTAATTGAGAAATTTAATTAAACAAATTGGGTCTTTTTTATTCCTCAAGACCTGTCATGGGGAGAATTTTGTCATGAGCACGTGTCATTTCTCACTTACCTAATTTCCAGAAGAAAAAGTCGTGCAAGTCATAATAATAAATCACGCAGAGCACATAACATGTTCATTTTTATTGAAAAATCACAAAATAATCCAGCATCCACAAAAAAATTAGATTGCTCACAATTGCCAGGTTACGCGCAATGCATCATACATAAAAAGTCTCTGTTCTTCTTCGTTATTATTGCATCAATTATTATAGGATTAAATAATCGAATTTTTTGTGCATTATTTCTGCCTTGTATAAAAAAAGATCTTATTCATGAATGTACATTGGTAATTGAATTTTATTGCAAATTTTGCATGGTGGTTGGATGTGGTTAATTTGCGAAGCATTGAACTTTTGGATTGCCATATAATTTGAAGTACTCTACTTTTGATTTAATTTACTTTTTAAAATTTTTTAGAAAATAACCGTTTAAAGAAATTCAAAAATATACAAATTTTTTCACTGAACTCACTAAATTTTGAATTTTTCAAAACCGTTGAAATTTAAAATTTTGAAATCCGTTAAATTTTAAACTTCACATAATTCAAGTTGCTTACTTATTTATACGTTAGAGATAGCTCAAAATTAATCATATTTGAATTTTTTTGCAGATTTTAATAAATTGAATTTTAATTTTTTATTTCTTAAAGCTTTTCACATTTTTACCACAAAAAAATTTCTTAATCAATTATTTGCGATGAGAAGTTAAATCTTAAGTGTAATTGCAATAAAATTGATTGATTTCACAATTTTGGCCATAGCTTAAAGCTCTTTCCTACGGTCAGCTGTAAACAAGATATCAATATTTAGTAACATGTGTAATTAAAATCCAATAAAACATTATTTTCAAAAAAAAATAATGCAAAAGTCTCATGAAAAATTAATTATCTAAGCTTTAATGCAGATTAATTCGTTTTTCGGCTTTCGCATAAATTTTATAATCAACAATTCTTTTTGTTTTCATCTCGTTCATATGACCACTTTATAATGTCGTATCAATGTATTTTCTTTCATATGAAAACTATTTTATCGTACGAAATTTAACGGGTGGAGATTCGAAAGAGTAAGTAGTTTAAAAGTAGAGGAAGTAAAAGTATGAATAATTTACCCGAAAATTGGAAGCCACCGCTAAGTCATACTTAACATATTAAATAAATTAAATGGATCGAATTAGATCAATATATACAAGCACACGTTGGATTCAATAGTATTTTGTGTTAAAATTTTTTATCAACTGAAGCATGAACGTTGATTCATTTTGTCTCAATTCAGAGACGTATTCAGAGAGGGTACCAAATGGGTTCGAACCTCACTTTCGAGATTGAAAGTTGTGTGGGAAAAATGTTGAACCCCCTCTCAGACACCCCTCTCTTCAAAAAAATTTCTGGCTACGCGCCTGGATACTCCATTATTTGTGGATTTGTTGCAATAAGTGAAATTTCAAAGATTACTCAAATAATTCAATAAAATTCATGATGTTAATAAAAATTAGAATTTTTAACCTCTGGTTACATTCCTGCATATAAAAATTTACAGAAAGTCCTCGTGTTATAGATCGAGAGACTTCAGCGCATTTTTGTGTTAGCGATCAGTATTTGATTAGCAAAGTACTGCGTATTATAAGTCAATCATGAATATTTTGTGACTTAAATGAATTCGACAGTTCGACAGATAACGGTTTTTTGGACTTCAAATTTTCTAACGGTCAAAATATATTTGAAAATTTCCTGCGTTTTTAATGCACTTAAAAATCATCAATTATAGTATAATTAACAATTTTGCGGTAAATTTTGATATATTAAAATGTTTTGTCATTTAACGGTTTTTTGAAATTCAAATTTTCTAACGGTCAAAATAGATTTGAAATTATCCCACTTGAAGTTGGCTCTATTGTATTGAAAACAAAAAATCATTAATTATAGTATTTAGAGATGGTTTTGAGATTTTTAACTATTCGTCGCCGCAATAACTCGATAGAATCGAGCTAACGCAAAAAACTAGAACTCTCTACGATGTCTAGATCAAAAGTTTTTCTTAGCAGCCAGCCGACCGAACGAACAGACAAAGTGCATTATTAAGCTACCTTTTCGAAACAAGTTTCAAAAATGCGCTAAAAATTCATATTGGAAAAAAAATTCTGGTATGGTTCAGCAAGGGAGTAGTCAGACATTTTTAGAAGGGAGTTCGACCCAGGATCCATAAATTTTTCGAGAGGGGGGTTTGATTTTTTTTATGAAAGGGAAAATTTAGGGGAGGGGGGGTTATTATTTTTTTCTTAAAAAAGCCTATGACTCTAAATACGCCCCGGTTCGACCTTTCGAGGGGTCCAAAAAAATTTCCATACAAATTTCAATTGCGAAGAGGGGGGAGGGTCCAGACCCACTCGAACCCTTTCCTAGTATAACCTGTGGTACAGTATGGTAATGTACGTTACAGAGCCAGAAATGAGGGGTGGAGCTGAAATTGAAGCTTCGTGCTTAATATGATGTACTCGAACATAAATCGAAGAAACCGATTCCTTTAATTTAAGTTTAATGCGTATCCATGCGTATAAAACATCCTCATGTATGATACTCACATGAATCTCAAGTCCATTACCTCATTTTTCCTCAATGCGCTGTAATTAATCATCGATTGAGAAGTTCATTTACTCTCCTTTACCATTTACTGTCCCAGAATTATAATTTTGTCTCTAAATTAACAGGGGTGTTCATGTGGTCTTTATTATTTTAAAGTAAAAAATAACATGTTTGCCGAACAAAAATTGTGCAATCATCATCATCATCGTCAAAAGAAAGTGTATCAGACAGTAATTGTTTCAATCCCATACAGTGCTCACATAAATTTCGGTGATTGATCAGTTATGTAATGTAAATTTTCGATAAATAAATTATTAATTACTTTTTAATTAATAGATGTTTGTTGTTCAGATAAAAATTAGAGTAATGATGATGTCGAGGTTGCCAATTATGTCAAAAATGAGCTTAAATCAAAAATTCACCTACTTTGTTATCACTTTCAAAAAAAATTGGGTAAGAAGTAATTTATACTTCTTTCATCACTTATTCCTTAATAGTGTCTTATGTCACACCATTACCCTTTTCATTATAATCCGCAATTGTAGGAAGTTATAGAAGCCTGCAATATATTTTTTGTTATTTATGACATTATTGTACAATAAGAAATGAGCAATAACACAACATTGATAAATAATGTGATAAGAAATTGCAAACTAGTGCATGCATATTACTTTTTTCCTCAGCCAATTTACTCTCAATCAAATATTTCATATCTCCATTGTATTTTACATATTTTCTTACGTTTGCTTTCATATATCAAAGTTTTTTAGTGCATTTTACTAAATGGAAAAAGCTTCTGATGTTCATACTTTGTTCGTCTGTCTGTAAATTCGAATGTTCTTGTCTGAAGGATAAAGGATCAACTTCGATTTGGTGTCATCCATTGGCTGCAAACAGTTCTTATTATTCGAAAATGGTTCTTATTTTTCGAAGATAAAATTTCGAAAATTTGGTTTTTTTGAATTGAAAATGACCGTTGCAATTTTTTTGCTTATTTTAATTAAATACGGTTAAAGCTTGCAAAGTTGCTAGCTGTAACCAAAAGAAATCAATGAATCATGTTTTTGAAGTGGCGAAACAGTCTATAAATAAGAATAAATGGAATTTTTTAACGGTAA
The DNA here is from genome assembly GCA_963573255.1 of Chironomus tentans. NCBI lineage: Eukaryota > Metazoa > Arthropoda > Insecta > Diptera > Chironomidae > Chironomus > Chironomus tentans. Next base: position 9,602,435 of record OY754303.1, read on the forward strand.
TTTCAAATTCAAAAAATTTATCAGTCAAAAAATCTTCGAAAATATTTTGAATTTAAAAAATATAACGGTTCATAGTGCTGTTTGCAGCCATTGGGGTGTCATCATAAAGATATCAACTCAAAAAGACTTAAAAATTAATGGAATCAGTCATTTCCTCTGCTGGAAACAACTACTAACTTTAGGACTAATAAAGGAGTAGCAGTCAAATGAATGAAGTCCATGTCCTGACCATTGTGAGGTGAACGTCAAGCTGATGGATGCATTAAAATTGTTTTCATCGGATTTCATACACAAATCCTAATTTTTTTCATGGATTCTAAACTTTTAATATGCGCCTTCAAGCAACACACTCATGGGCTTCCTTACCAATTTTCTTCTGTTTCAACTTGTCGAAAAAAATGCTTTATATTTTTAAATGATTCGTAATAAAATTGCTCGAAGTAATAACACCATTGTGATCTTTCTTTTCTTACTGTTATTATTATTTATGCTCCTTTAAGATCGAGTAATTGAGCATAACATTCAATATTAAAGTTTTTATTTGGCTTTTTAAAATGCGATAAATGATAAAAGTTTTATGATATAATCTGTAGATGAATGCACATATAGTAAACAGTCATTTTCAGCTCATTGATGAAATGGATTTTTGTTTACATTTATTTTCTTTTGTTCTCTTTGCTGAGGTTACGTTCAGGTTATTAGATATGAAAAGTGGAATTTTGGAGAAATTTTTAAGAAAGGTCATTGGAAGTGCAGGGAACTTAAACTACAATGATGGGTTTTGATTACAGGGTATGGTTCTATAAATTATTCTTTTTTCCCTCTTTTCTCTTTATTGTTAATGATGTTTTATTGATCCTAAATGGAAAAGGTTTTTATGCCTAATTAATTAGTTTAAGTACTTCTTAATATGACTTTTCCTTGGAAAAGAAAGAATAATAAATAATAATAACAAAAATTCTTCATAGATTCGATAACAGTGCAGTTACAGGTCATAAGGACTCATAAGTAGCATTTTTGTATAGCAACAATAATAAATGCTATGGTTCTGGTTCAGAGTGGACTGTATTTTGTTGATTTAGAGTTAATTTGTACTAAGTTAATTGTTTAAGATGTGAATTTGTACTAAAATAATTGAAGAAAACCATGACTACTAAGATTGAATATTTGTGTTGCTCAAATTGTAGAAATTGCATTTAACAGACTATATTTTTCTGATGAAATTGTGAAGAATACTAAATAATACAAAGAGAGGGGATAACAACTATGACAAGGGAAACTCAACTAATTGTAGTTGATTATACAATTCAAATTTATAACGACCGTTAATATATTCTCAACAATAAGGTTCTAAATTCAAATAACAACTTCCTAACTAATTTTAAGCAATTAATAAGAAATGGAGCATCAAATAAATCAGTTTTGATCAAGTCTGTACCATGACTGCCATAATATTAACCAAAACTTTATATTTTGTATGTTAATATTTCTTTGACATGTTAGATAATCACAGAAATGGTTTATTGACAACCTAAAAAATTTAAAAAAGACCGATTCCCTTTAATAAAATAATTATGTCACCATTTTTGTAAAGAAATGTTCAGATCCGGAGAAAAAATTTGTTTTGGTCATTTTGAGGTAGTTTTAATTAAGAAAGTAAAATAGATGAATGAAATAGCATTGAAAATTTAATTAATCGAAGTTTCGCTCTTTCTATTAATTTCATACTTGACTGAGTTGTGTATCACTGAAACGACATGCATAGAATCGAGTCTTGTTAACACGGAAACGACTTCAAAGCTTCTTTTATCTCAAATTAATGATGAATAGAACAAAACTGCTCAATGGTCAAAGGAAATTCCAATACAGCTGGATCATCAGACTGTAAAACGTCGATTAAAGATCAAACAACAGATCCATTGTCTGTGACTTCTTTATTCTTCCAAAATCACTCTCGATTTCAATTCCAATTATTCAATTTGGACTCGATTGTAATTGTCTTGATTCAATTTCACTCACTTCCCCCAAAGTAAAATCACCATCTTCGATAAAGAAGTTTGTGCCTTACTTAATTTTTTATGGTAGAAAAAATTTGCAATAATGTGAATTTTTCAAAGTAAAAGGCTCAGTTTTTGGCGGTGTATGTCTTGGGGTTTCTTACTCTTTTCTCATTATTTCTGTTTTCTTCTTAAGCTTGTCTACGATTTTTCTTCTGTTTTGTTTTCGGCTGTGGCGCTCTATAAAAGCGAATGGCTTTTAGTGGTAAAATATTATTTCGCATTCAAACTTCACACTATAGAGTAACAGGTCGCGTTCTTTGAAGTAAATTTTTTCAACTTTTAAAAGTTTTCGATTTAAAGGATTTTAAGAAATTTAATTAAGGAGTGACTTAAAAATAATTTAACTATTCAAAAATGTGGATGATTAAAGTGAGTTTCATACATGAACTGAATTTATTATAAAGTGAAAGACAAATTTGGAATATAATGACTTGTGGATTAAGTCAGACAAATGAGAAGCATTGTTAATGGCACCTGCCAAATTTTACGAGGATTTTCAATCTAAATTAATGATCAGTGATTTTTTTTCTGTGTGTCAATATTCATATTAATCAAACAAAATAATAATTTATTGAATGCAAAGGCTACTTATCTGGATTTAGAGATTCACTTTGTAATTAAAAGAGCATTAATATTGTGGATAATTTATGTGAATTATTGCTAAAAATTGAGAGTGATTGATGAACAACAAATTTGCCAATTTTTCAATCTTTGATCATCAAATAAGTTAGTTATGGCTATAGTAAGAGAAATGAGGCTCTTGGTGGAAATGGTTTTATTTGTGGATGATAGATAGGTAGAGTGAAGCATATACCGCAGTAAAATGGATTCTCGATGTCTCTGTGTGGACAAATTTTTCAGAGAAACTAGGCTTCAAATTCATAATTCAAATATTGGGAATTCATACCCGAGTGACACACTACTCCATTTAGAATTCATTTTAAAGTAACAAAGGACCCTCTATACTCTTCCCTGGTTATGGGTAGGCACACTTTTTCCATGGCAACCAATTCATAGCAACATGGTATCCAAGTGAACTGACTTTCATGAAGTGTTTGCAACTTGGTCACAAAGCGGACGCCATGCAAAAAGTGTGTTGATCGGGGTTGCCTTGTTACTCGACTATGTGCTCTAGGATCACCTCTTTTGAGGACAATGGTTCAATTCCCATCGAGTCCAACTTGCCTTTTCTCAAGCATATACATTCAGCAGTTAAAGATAGATCCACAAGTAACATGGATTAAATTTCATCCATCACAAAGCCAATCCATTATTGATATTATCAATTATTCACGAATATCAAACGTCTCAAAATTTCGCAATATCAAAACTTTTTCAATAAATCATAATAAAGTCGCTAGTCTATCCAAAATAAAAACAATACTTAATGCAGAAAATTAATATTTACAGCATCATAAATCAAATTGTATGTTAAAGACATTTTTCACACTGTCCGTAGTGACCTTCAGTCAGTAGAATTTCAAGCTAGAATGCTTATGTCTTTGGACAATTTCAAGATTTTTTGCTTTAGATTAAAGGAAACAATAAGATCAAATGGAAGTGGACTGAGAAGATGTCATAAAAAATAAAATGTAAAATATAGCGGACGTGGACAGATAGAAAGAGAAGAAAAAAACAATTAATTAACATTTTGGGGCTGAGCTGTTGAATTGAATTTATAATACCAAAAAGCATCTTGAATAATATACTTTAAATAATGTTAGGCTTAAGATTTGATCAGATCGAGAGCTTAATTAAATGATGTATTAATTAGTCGAGATGATTCAAAAAAAAAATTATGACACAACCTTTGTCTCTTCCTCATGTTAATTGAATTAAATTATTTTCAGACAACATTATCGGTAATTTTGGTCGTTGGACTTTGTTCAGCTGCTGATACGACATCATCAAAGGCAAAGACTGTTGTTAAGGAAAAAGAGGCAAAAGAGAAGAGAGATGCTGGTGGCTCTACAGGTTCCGGACCTTATTCCTATGTAGCACCACAAAAACAATTCCAATCGCCTATCCATGTTTCTCAGCAGCCACAAGCTAAATTCATAAGCAACTCAGATCATCAACAGACAATCCAAAAAGTTGCACCATTGGAATATACAAAACAAGAAGTTGCTCCAGTTCAAGTGCAACAATTCCAACATGTCGAACAACCTGCTCAACAATATCACCCAACAACTTTCCATCATCAAGCATCTGTTCACTACGCACCAGAAGCTGAAAATACATTAGCCCAAGCCTACAAAGCTTACGATGATTTTGCTTATTCCTATCCAAGCTTCGAGTCATTCAACCAAATGCCAATTGTTCATTATAATGGAGATTATGATAAAATTTCAACCTCAGTCATTTCTATTCCCGGTTATAGCTTAAAATCTGCACCAATGTATGCAAACATTAAGTCTGCTCCTGCATCTTATTCATATGCTGCTCCTTATGTCTCCCATCCTTCAACTTCTTCCTATGTTGTGCCATCTTCTTACAGTTATCCATCCCACTCATCAAACCATCAATCTGCACAACATTCCTATCCTTCTGCTCCAGCTTACTCTTATGCTAATACTTATGCACCAGCAAATAGCCACAGTGCAGGTTATACAAGTCAAATTCCAGCTGCTGTTTATGTTTCACAACCAATTATCCACAAACCTGTCCAAACAAAAGCTCCAATTTATGCAACCGGATCAAAGGGATTAAGCCACTACTCAAGCGTCAATGTTGCCCCAATTGCTGTCCATCCATCAAATGCATACGTTAAGAATACTTATGAGGTTCCAACATATACACAAACTGAACGTCCATTCAAGCCATCAGCATTCTTAGGTGCATCACACATTAGCGGAGGTGATTCATATACAGAACAATCAATTTCATCAGGAAAACCAGTAAATACTGCTGAATATTATGTCCCAAGCAAGTCCTATCTCCCAGCTAAAGAAACAGTCCAATATGTATCATATCCAGCTAAAGAATCTGTCCAATATTCATCACATCCAAACAAGGAAAATGTCCAATATATTTCATATCCAAACAAAGAAGCTGCTCAATATATTTCATATCCAAACAAAGAAGCTTCTCAATATATTTCATATCCAAACAAGGAAAATGCTCAATATATTTCATATCCAGCCAAGGAAACAGTTCAGTATGTATCACAGCCAGCAAAGGAATCAGTTCAATATTCATCACAGCCACAAGTTGAATATCAAATTCAATATGTTCAACAGCCAGCAAAGTCATATCTTCCACCAGTTGCCAACAGCTATTTACCACCAAAATCAGCTGCCCCAGAAGCACCAAAGAACTCATACCTTCCACCAACCGCATCCTATCCACAAGCACCATCAAAAAATTATTTGCCAGCAAAGGTTGAGAAGCCAGTAAGCACATATTTGCCACCAACCAAGACATATCTTCCACCAAGTGCTCCATACCAAAATCAACAATATCAACATCAACAATCAGCACCAGCACAATCAAACACAGGAGTCCACCATCAATATCAACAACAGTCACAAGAAAGCTACGATTCAGCCGAATATCAAGCAGTTGTGTCGCAATCGGGACATAAATAAGAAGTCGTGTACTCTGCAGTATTATCATCATCATTTGCATTGAAAGACAACCTGCCTGAATGTCTTTTTCACCATCATCATTCTTATTTATTAAAAATGATATCATGCTGTATTTTTTGTTAGTTATATTACATTTGTTTTTGTTAATGCCTTATTGTTTAAAGAAAAAAATTGTTTGTTGAAATCTGTGTCACACATCAGACGACGACATGAATGAAAGTGAAAAGAACATTTATGCACGTCGGGCGTAATGTCTTTTCCCCTCATTTGTTTCTTACTTACTCAACAATAAATTGAGATAATTTTTAAGAAATAAACATATTTGTAAAGACCTGAATTATAGAAAGTAGTTTGTTATTGCGTAATCTACATACTGTATTGCAAAGATTCCTAAGGTGAATGTGCTGAATTTAGACGGGATATGTTTTTTTGGCAATGACTATTAATATGCAGACATCAAAAAGTCACTTTGGACGCGCTTGGAAAATTGAATTAAATTTCATAATAAGATGTAATAAATAAAACTTATTGAGTCACTCAGTAAGCGATACAAGAAAAAGGTACAAAAACGACAATTGTGTGAGGTTAAAGCACTTTGTTATGTACTTTCTCATAAGTCTGCGCGCGCTGCTGAAGTGCAAGGTCTTTATTCCGCTACCGTTGCTACTATTATTTCATATCTATTTATTTTCAATTTGTACACATTGGACGTTCATGTTACAGGTACAAACACAATGGAAAATTAAATTCTCCAACACAATACCAGTGGAATAAAGAGATTTTAGTGTAACAGAGAGAAAAGAAGGCGATCAAATTGCCAACACATGTGATTCACAATTTTATTTTTCTTCATAATACAATTATGTCGGAAAAGAAGAAATGTTATGACCAGATGAAAGTAAAACTGGTTCACTTGCTGCTTTATTTAATAAATGTTCAATATATATAGGCACTGAGGCTAAGGAAAATGAAAGTAAATAAGATGAAAGAATTTGCAAAATAATAAATTACACACAATTTTATGGAATTAAGTGTGCAAATTCGATTAAGTCATGGGTTGGTCATGAAGGTATTAATCTGAAGCATCATATCGATTTAATTATGATTTTCAAGGATTCAAAACAAAATTTTGAATTTTTAACAGATCTCAAAATTTTAAATTTTTAACGGTTCAAAAAAATTTGAATTTTAACAGTTAAAATGAATTTGAGTTCTTAACGGTTTTTCAAAATTTAAAGCTCGATTTCAAAATTTTTGAAATTCAAACTTTTTTGAACCGTTAATAATTTAAATTTTTTTCACCGTTGGATGTTTCTAAAGCATGACTAAAATTAAAAGCGGATCAAATAAGTTCCAATGAGTCTCATGAGATCATTGACAAAACAACGGAGATTTAGATTTGGAAAATCAGCTACAAAACATTTGTGTGGCTCACGAAAAAAAACTTTTTGGAGGTTTTGGAAACAAATTTTCCATGACGAACATTTTTCACATACATGATCATCATCAAAATATCCACAGCAATCGCATTAATTCAACATTAAAATGCCTCAGCGATGTGCGAATTAGAGTCTGCTCTTAATCATTTTAATTAAATAATTTGAAAGTCTAAATTCAGCCATAGTCAAAGGTGTGTTTTTTCTCTCCTTCTTTATTGTTAATTTCCTAGTTAAAAATATCGATCGATTTGAAATGCATGATTAGACAAGATAAACTTTGGGAGAAATGAAATGAAATAAAAATAAAAAGTTTCGCTTCTTTGCCAATCATTCAAGTCTTTCATCTAATTTCTTTGCAGCATGAAGTTTATTATTTTTTACTCTACAATAGTTATGATTTAATTAAAAATAATCACTTTATTCCGCATGCATTTTTTAAACTTATTTACAAGGTCTTTCACAAAATTATCAGTGCTATTACAATTTCATCGCATGGCTTGCCTGCTTCCACATCCAGCTGACTACATAGTAAATCATGTTCAACATAAAATTATTTATTATGAACAATGTAATGAGATGTTTGGTGCGTGGTAGGGCTTCTAATTGGCTTGTGGATGTGATTTTATTGGTGACCTGCACATGAGTTTGAAAAACTTTAGATTTGAGTCAGATAAGACACAAATTTTGAAGCTCTAAGCATAATTAATTGACATTTTATCTTATTTCGTACTTTAAGACAGCGTCGGTAATATTAGATGCTCTAAATCATGTCAATATTAACATCAGAGGTTCTCAAACTAATTTAATTCATAGCACTATTATTAAAGATCTGTAATCCGTCAAAAAATGGACGTTTGATGAAGTGGCTCGGTAACACAGCAGTCTAGTGGTTTGGTAAATGAAAACTACAATATTTACCCCAGCAAACCTAGGTTCGAGACTCAATAGAGGGCGATTTGTTATATTTTAAATCAAAAGCACTTGAAATGGAGCTCATAACCCCTATTGATTGTAGGCTTCAGGGGCGTATTTAGGAGGGGGGTTTGGAGGTCAAACTCCCCTTTTTCAATACGCCCCTGGTAGACTTACAGACAGCTAAAGGTTCTAGACTATCCGTTCCAATAAGGTTTCCTGTAATTTGAAATTAGAACAGGAATGAGCTACTGGAACTAAAAAATTCCAGATTTTAGAAACTTAAGATCAAATCTGAGCATGTCCCACAGCACAAAGCTTAAGAAGATCTGCACCATATGTTGAACATTAATAAGTGGTTATCTAATTATTTTGATAGAAAATTTGCATCTGTATTTACCACAAAAGATGAATTTTCACAACAAAGTCAATCAGTGTGGTTAATTAATTTTCAGCCTCAATCAATTTCCCTCCTCGGTACAGCCTGATGTTGGCTACGACTGAATAAGTCTTGTATGATAATGATAAGATAATAATTTTCGCGAAAGTAAGGCTAGAAATTTCTCTTACTCTATCACTACTAGAGCATTGACGAAAATTAATGTATGCATGATTGAACATTGCATTGGTGATAATCTAAGACAAATGCATGCTCATATAAAAGAAGATTGCAAATCGTACGCTTGCCTCATTTGTTCATCACATAACGGCGTGTTTTAATGCAACATTGTTAAGCCATTGCATATTTTTTGAAGCTGTTAAATTAAGGAATTTGTTTGATTATAAAAAAATAATTAAGTGCTACAATCATAAACACTCACATCTTCTTATGTAGACGCGGCTATTATTTTTCGCGAGAAATTTATGAAGTGTTGTTTTCGTCTGCATTTAACGAAAAATCATCAAATTTATGTTGCATAAGTGGATTTCAACAAAAGCCAAAATTAGTGTGTACAGCTGCAGCACAATAAAAATGAAAAGGGAATTGGTAAGGCTCAGAATCACTCTTGGTGTGCTGCTTAATATCTAATAAATTATATAATAAAATTAATAATATTAAATTTGAAATGACCAAAAGAAAAAGTGAAAGGACATGTATTCAGGTGTTTCTCCTTCTTCTTCTTTTCCATGAAACTGTTTGTAGATTAGTGTAGCTTTATTGTTATGGCAATGCCATCTGATATTGGGAAAACCTGGTGTTGTTGATTCACCAGAAATTAGAAAACGTGCAATAAGTACAACATTGACATCATATAACACGATTGCTAGTGGATCTAAAACTGACAGTGCAGAAAAGTCAACAAGCACTTTGGAAACTCAGCCACAGACAATTGGTAACTTTGAGCCAATGAAAATAACATATGAAGACGTTGTAACAGGTAGCAACTCCGTCTATGGATCACAATTTCCATTCAGTAGTGGCGGAATTGTTTTTGCAATTGGACAAGGCGTTCCATCAACATCCCACATGTCAGCAGGTTAGCTATTTAATGACTCATTAATATTTTTAAGCATCCATTTGATTTCCATTTCAAAAGCTCACCCGCAACCTGTGTACCTTCAATACCTATCGCCTGAAGGCATGCCACAGCAAACGGCCGTTCAGTATGTTCAACTCTTGAGACCAGTAATGGTAGTTCCATCACAGTCTTATCAACAGCCGCAATCAATTTCAATGGATATTCAAACAGAAACAACACCGCCGATTACTACAAAACCTACGATGATTCCTTACAGATATTATTCGAAGCCATCAAGTACGATAATCGGTGCACATTCTGCTCCACTTACATCTTATATCCAATCGGATCCGCGACCACTTATTAAACAGCCAGAGTTAGATATTGCCTTAAATATGAATGAATATGTTCCAGCTGCTTCATCACGAATATCCACGTCAATTTCATCACCTCAAGTTGCGAGTATGACAGGCTACAAGCCATCAAAATTTTCTATGATATCACAACGAGCATAAACTATTGTAGCTTTTTATTATTGTATTATTAAATTAAATTAAAAATCCTTTATATTCAAATTTATGATATAATTTTTTTGTTCCAGTTCAATATTCCAATTTGATGGAAATGAAATGAAAATGATTAAAATGATTTTGCACTTTCTACTGACTCAGCTTAAAAGTTTTATGATTATTATTATTTTTAAATATAAGATGATAAATGAGAGTAAGTATCAAATTCAATTTAGAAGGCGAGATTTATGCCAAAAATGTACATTGCTAACTGAGATGCATATCATAAATAATTCATAATTAAAAAGTATGAAGGTATTTTTATTGAGGAATTTGAAGCGCATTCCATTGCTGTAGACTTGAATTTTTGCTTCTGATCGATCAGGTTTTTGGATTGAAGTTTTTACAGATATTTTTGATCTGAACAATTAAAACTTTTTAACACTTCCAATCATTTTTGGAATATTTTGTTGGATAGAGGATGACAATTAGGGTAAATGAGTTTGAAATTTGCGCAATGTTAAAATTTGCGCACTCACATGAAAATGAAAATTTTAAAATTTCATCCAAAATAACAATAATTGATAAGACAATCTATGATAAATCTATGTAAAATAGCTGCACACATGTTTCTGCATCATTTTAGATGATGCTAAGGCTTAAGGAAGCTGAATAATCCCAAAAATCAAAATCCCATACAAAATAATTTTTTTAAAAAAATACAATTTTTGGATATAACCAGTAGCTTTAGTTGACATTTTGGTGTCCCAAAATGCAGATCGAACGTTGCTTAAAATAATTCATTTTTTTCCTATCAGAAAACTAACAGAAAGTGCTTTAAAAAACAATTTCAAAAATGGTTGTTTTTGAATGTTGAAATTTGCGCAAAATTTTTCAAAAATGTTGAAATTTGCGCACTTTTTGGCATAGAAACCCATGAAAAAATTGTTTTTAAAATCGATTGTTTACATTCAAAATTAAATTGTTTCAAGCCCTAAATGAAGACACGGATGAATAAGCCTTCCGGAAAATCAAATAAAATAGTCAAGAAATATTAGTCATTCGAAAATTAATGAAAATGAAAGTCAAAAACTCAAGATTTGTATAAAGAATCAAGATTAGAAAAACAGCATGAACATCATTCTTGGGGATTCAAGCATTACAGCGATGAATTAAGATAATGATTTCAAAAATAAATAAATTAAAATTTCATATGCTTTAAAGATGTGATTTTATTTATTGAAAAAATAAAGATTTTTAACAGATGCGAAAAACTTAGACATAGATATAGTTGTTCCTTTTAATGTGCTTGAAACTATAAAATTTGAATAAAAACCGTTTCTTGTACTCTTGAGCTTAATTCTTGATTCCTCTTCAATTTCTGTCTATTTATATCAAAACGTGTAAAAATTATATTTTTGACATAACTGACATGCTTGAAATTAATTCTGATGGATTTTTCTAATAAAAATAGTTGATTTACATCAACTAATTTGTCCGAATTTGTAAACAAATTGTTTGTTTACATTGTTTTTGCGTGAAAAATGTCAAGGGTTGCTATCAAAAAGTGCGCAAATTTCAACATTTTTTTTGCGCAAATTTTAACATTTTCTGCGCAAATTTCAACATTTAAACTTAAAAGTCAATTTTCTCTGCCTTTATAGAGCATAGCTTGCACACAGTACTGAAAAATGAAAATTTCTACAATTTCCAACATTTCAATACCATTATTGGGTTTTTATGTCAATCCGTTGAGGAGTTTCAAGCAAATGAAAATTGCAAGTGTAAAATTGCGCAAATTTCAAACTCATTTACCCTAATTGATTTCACCGAACTTTTGTCAATTCTGGTTTATTATTAGCAATTATTATTATAGTGACATCCTCAAAAATCAAAGTTGTAGCCAAGTATTGTACAAAGTACATGACAGTCACTTGAGCAGATTTGAAAGTTCAGGAGGTCAAAACCCCACCTTTTTGGATTTTTTTTAATATGCTAGGATTTTTGAAGAAAAAAATACCACCCCCCCCCCTAAATTTACCCGTCCATTCCAAAAAAAGTCAACCCCCCTACCCTCGAAAAATTTCTAGATACACCCCTATGAAGGTTAACCGAGATCCATAAGTAGGCTGACCATCTTCATGGTTTTTCAGAGGACAATCCTCTATTTATTTCATTTTTCAAAAATAAAAAAGATTTATAATGTTCTAATTCGTCTAGAAAACGAATAAAACTAGTCCTCTATGTTTCTTGAAAATGTCTGGTAACCCTATCCCTAAAACATCCATAATACTGATCGATGTCACTTGATGAAATTTTAAATTTGACTCAGGCACCAAATGTTCCTGTCAGATCATAAACAATTCGATTGTAACATGCTGAAATGTTGACCAAACGGCGAGCAAGTAGACAGTATACTTAGAAGTAGTCATCTACCAGCCACTTAGCAAATGAAGTAGTCGCTTGGTTTTAAGCAAGTTCAAAGTATACTGTCCAATTGGCAGCCATACGGTCAACATTTCGCTGAAAGGATAATCAACAGCCACATCACAATGCAGTCTACATATTCCATATGCACGCAGTTAATCAAACAAAATTTTGCTGATAGCAGTTAGTAACCTTGACCTTAGACAAATCCAACAATAGCTTTCTAGCTTGAAAATCATTAAAAAATTATTCATTGAAGAAAATGGAGAAAGATTCATTGGATTTTGAGGCTAAACTTAATTGCTAAAAATGAAATGGAAAGTAATTCAGTAGGCATTAATTTAGCAAATGAAGGAGATTCATTTAAATTGAAATTATTGCGATACAATTTAATCACCTTAGGACATCCATTAAGGAGTTTGAAAATATTGCATAAGAAAAGTTGAGCCTTTAAGTTAATATTTTGCAATCTTTACTTAATTTCAATAGCTGATTCATAAATTATTGTGGTGAATGTAAAGTCTAATATCACCAAGCTATTTAACAATCTAAAAAAACTAAGCATCTGAATCAATATTTTACTTTTCATCAGCCAGACAATAATCACAATTATTACAATACAATAAATCAGCTATTATTCTCATATTTGCTGCTTCATGAAGAAGACTTTTTTGGATGTTATTTGCTACTGTTGGACATCAACATTTTCAAAAGAAGAAGCTTTAAAATGATTTATGACTGGATGAATGTTAAAGGCGTTACTTTTTATATTAGTTTATGATATATCATAATATTAAATTTAAAATGATTTTCTTGTATGAGATGTGAATAGATACTTATTAAATTCATAGCCGTAAAGATTGCAAGTGGTGAAAATATAAATCATTATTTAATATGCTGGATTCTTCTTGATATGTCTGAAATTAGATTTAAGTATTTTGTCGTCAATTTAGTCCACAATTAGATTCTTTGTCACGACTCAGAGCTCGAAGTTGACTTGGATTTTGCCAAGTCGATTTAGAGTTCTGACACGATTTGTTGAATCTCTGTCTCGAGTTCTTTGCTACTGATTCGGTCAAATGATTGGTCACTATGATTTAATCTTAAGATGGGGTTCTGATGGATAATCAGATTGTACATTAGATATAACCAAAGGTATAAAGTTCTTTAGGCCTGTTTATACTAGAAATTAGCAATTTGGTGCTTTTGTGGAGTAATCGGTAAGACATTTAACCCAAATTTGGTGTGGTAACTTAAAAGTCGTCGGTTGGAATCCTGTTTTCCCAAATTTGCATTTTCTTCAGAAGTTTAGATACTTTGATTGCTTTATGTACGATAACTAATGGCTAGTGACTCATTCCGCAAATAGCCCAGGGGCATCTCCAGGATTTGGGGGGGGGGGGGGTTTCGAATCATGACCTTTTCTTTGATATCAAAAACCTACACACTGTTATAAAGTTAAAAGATACTTGATATTATTCAAAAATTTAATATCAGCTATTTTTTCAAATTCAAAATAAACGTTATTATTTTTTTGGTTTGACTCCGAAACCCCCCTGGATACGCCCCTTCAATAGCCTCTCTAGAATTCAGACGGAACCCTCAGAATCTCTTACTCAAGTGGAAGCATCTGTATTCTTAAAGAGTACACCCAAAGCATAAATACTTCAAAAATCAATCAATAAATCAGTTTCTATAGTCATTAACCTCTAAAAATCATCCATATCCTCCTAATGTCTTTATTAATATTCCCATAGAAACATTTTAAATTCAATTAAAAGCTCCTTACATAACCATTTATCGTGTGTACTAAATAAACTAATCAAAAAGTGAGCGAAAAGTAGCAAAAACTCAATTAAGATAATTTTATAAAAAAAAACTTGATTATTATTTTTTTGTCTTTAAAATATTTTGTTTGACATTCCATTTAGGTATGAGCTAAAGTCACTCTCGAATATTTGAATATAGTTCAACGTCACATTAATATTTTTTAAAGACTTCATTATTACTCGAGAAATGGCTGAGAAAAATTAATTCTCTTGATACATTTGCAATTAATTATTGGCCAATTTGACAGAAATTTAGGCAAAAACAATCAATCATATGTCACATATGCAGTTATTACGTATGTACCCACCTCAACGATGCCTTACATAATTCGTTCAATTTCTTTTTAAATGATTAATGTAGGAAAGCATGAAATGTGAATTAGTTCATCAATACATTCTCTTGCCTTACGAATGACCGACCAATTGAGGATGGCTGTCTGCTGGTCTGTCAATATCTGAGCTCAAAGAAGTAATTAGCAATTAAAGTAAAAGTATTTTGGAAGACAAAAAAGATTTCATGCGTCCTCACGTCAGTTGCAATTGGTTCTCATTTAAATACGTAAGACTTTAAATTAATGACATAAACTTTTTTTTTGAAAAAGAAAAAAGCATTTTTTATGAATTATGATGCTAACGACCCGACACATCTAGTTCTTCTTAAATTTACAATTGTTACTTAATTTATATTTCTTTCCTTCTTTCTACAGCCGGTAAGAAATTAGAGACTCGAGTCGTTTATGGCTTGTATCCTGTGCATATTTTTGAATTTTTAATTACATACGATGTCACAATAATAGTAATAATTTGTACATACATTCCATTCAATTACCATAAAAAGTGCGAAAACAATGAGATTTGGATTAAACAAAGTGTTAAAACAGAATGAATAGCATTTTGTGGATGCAGGGGTGTGGAAATGTGCTTATGAGTTTTTTTTTGTGAAGGCATTGAATAAAAGCTATCTTACAAATGTTTGAGTTCGACTTGCGTCTTTGTACAGGTTTGCTAGTGGTCGATTTTGAGCCTTCCATACTTACAGACTTCTGAAAGTTCAGTGGCGTAGCAAGGGGGGCCGCTGTGGCTTTGACTTAGGATGCTCAATTTTATTAACGGGGGCGCAAATTTCTGACTTTATCCCCGGTCTAAAAAGGCTGTTATTCTACTTACTTCTGGAGTTAGGCTCATAGCAAGCTCAAAGTTTGGAATAGGTGATCTTCGAAAAAACTACTTTAAAGCATGGTTTTAATAAGTTGCAGAAACTAACCGTCTTAAAACCTCTTCGATACACCCCCAATTTAAAATCATCTATAAGAGTGGTAGAGTGGAATCTTGGGAATAAAGCCAAATGTAGACGAATCTGTCAGTGTAAGAGTAAAATTTCTGTTAACAAAATTAGAATAGATCGGAATTATGTAACCCTCTTCTGTGAGGATGTGGGTTCGATTCCCACCAAAGATCTTACAATCATTAAGTAAAGTGAAGTTGATATGACCAGGAATAAAACAAAATGCTCTCAAAATAGCCTAGAAGCTACAATACATAAAAAATCAAATAATATTCATGACTTTTCATTAAATGAGCCTCAAACCCCTGAAAGAAGCAAATATTTTACCTTCATTTATTTCAACATATTCATTGTTTTGTCTGAAGATGGAAGATTAAGTGCAAGTGAGTATATGAAGAGATTACATTTGTTACAGTTTAAGATAGAGATCCGAAGTACATGAAGTCTATGAAAGTAGTCCACCCAAAAATGTTTCTGATATGGATTGAAATTTGATGATTAGGTCCTTTCATTTTCCAGCAATTTGTAGGGCGTTTAATAGCTTTGTATTGAACTTAATTGGATATTTGATGAGTGTGCAGTATGGATATCATTGAGGTATTTTTTTAATGATCACATTCTTTTCATAATAAACACGATGTTGCACATGGGTAATTTTTATTGGCTCTTGAGTTTATATTACATACTTGAAAAGGTAGCTATAAAATGCTGCACCGACAAAACAACAGGATATCTTACATAAAGGACTAATAGCAGTGCTAAATATTACAAAACTCAATTCAGATCTTCAAATACGATTAAAATTGTCTACGTATTCAGTGCCACAACAATAAATATGAGCAGAAAAATAGTCACTGTCCAAGTTTACATTTCCCACCTGCCTAAGTGCTGTCTATCATTTCATTATGTGTAGGAGAACTTTCATCAATCAATAAATTGCTAATAGATAATTAAAATATGCAAATATATGAATAGCGAAAATCAATTGAATGCATACATGAATGAGTTTATGTTCCTTAAGTCCGATGATATAATTTATTTTCACACAAATGATTTGAAAAAAGAAAATCTGTCAATTTCATAATAGGGTAAACGATCTATTTTTTCGAATGATTTTCCAAAATTTTGCACATGAAAAATATATTTGATGATAACTTTTAATCCACAAAACTTTAAAACTCCAAAAAAAGACACACTTATTAAGGAAAGTAGAAAGTTTCCCTTATAATCATTTATTTAATTTTTTACTCGCAGGAAGTTCCTTAAAACTGTCTTCAAAGTTTAAATCTATTAATTCGAATGAAAATCTATTTTTTCGAATGGAAAAATTTATTTTTTCGAACGGTTTTCGAACAGTAATCCTTGCAAATTTTTCATGAAAAAATATGTAAACAATGATTATTTTGGATGGAAATTAAACATTTTACTTATTGTATGACCATAAAATTTGTGATGCATTAACCAAATGACACTCCCTTAAATTCTTCATCTTCAAAATACTCAATTGAGGCAAATTAAAGAATGGAAATCCAAATATCGAAAGGAATAAGGCATATCAAGAATAATGAAAAAGCCATGAATGTGTGGTACATCCTGAGTGCATTCTCCAATGCGGCTTTAATTATAAAGATAGTTTTGATGTTTTCAGGAACCTAATGTCATTTAAAAATTGATGAAAGATCAGCAAACATAAATTTTGTAGGTGGAACTGCTTTAAATGAGTATTTTACTGATACGATGTTATAAAAATCTAATGAAACCACTGAAACCGCTTCTTTTTTACAAATTTAGTACCCTAGAGGATCAAAATCATCAAAAAAATTATTCAGAGGGTACGAATAAGCTTCACTTCCTTCTTGCATTCTTCCTGTGAAATAAAAACATTCATATTTTGTCCACGCATTTAGAATGAAAGGAATCAGACATTATTCCTTTAAAATAAAGTTGTTCTTGCCGTTCCTTAATTAAAAATTCAAGCATTTCTCTTCAAAAAAATTATTTAATTTGATTTGTTGACAAACAAAAATCCAAATTTCATTCGAAAATTTCAATGATGATTCTGATCAAAAACCATTCGAAAAATTAAATTTTCAAAAAAAAATCATTCGAAAAAATAGATCGAAATTTGGAGTTTGGTAAAATGGCGATTTTTCATTAATGGATGAACAAAATCACTTGAAACAAATTTCTATTAAAAGAAGGAACAAGATGTCACAAAATAAGTCCTATTCATGAAATTTATCTCTTTTGGAAATATGATTTTTTTCAGTCCAAAAATTTCTCGAATTTTGTATGGAGAAAAGAATTTGTCAGTTTTTGGTTCCTTCTGTCACTGAAATTATGTAAAGTCATTTCCAAAAATTAAAGCCAGGTAATATTCATAATCCTACATCATTACTTTTTTGATATTGTCAACTATCAATGAATAAATATTACTTTTTTGTTTTTGCAACACCATTCGAAAAAATAGATCATTCGAAAAAATAGATCGTTTACCCTAGTGAATGTAGAAATTGGATCATCATAGAATTTGAATAATGCGAATATTTAAATTTTTAATTTCAATTTCTTTTTGGTGGTCCAGAATGACAACAATAGGCTACTTCATGTTCCTTTCATGTCATGTTGGATTTCTTAGCTATTCATGAAATGTATTAAACAAAATTTTTTGATGTGAATTCAAGTCAGAGTTCATATTGAATCGAAAATGTACAATCACTTACTTCATATTGTCTTCAAAAAAAATTCCTTTCATTTTTTCACAGAAAAAAATGCCAAAAAAAAGGTAAAATTAGATCCATCAAATGGCAATTACTTTAAAAGCAATTTTATTACAATAAATGTATCATTGAAGCTTTTTGATAGTCCATCGTTTTCCAAACATGCGCTCGCTAACAGACGGCGGCTCGTAAACTTTTAATCAAAAATGTGTATTTTGGTGATTTTTTTATGTAGATCAACGAGCTTAACATTTTTTTTTATTATTTTCGTACATGTTCAACAAGTTTAATAATTTTTTTTCTTTTGGTTAATCGCTCAATATTTCAGTATGAATATCTTTTTGCCTGTTTCTCTTTGTTTTTATGAGTTTCGCATCTTACTACATTCAAGAGATTGCAGAAAACAAGGTTGGTAGCGTTGCTCGGTATCCAGTGGGTTTAATGCGCATTTTAGTAAACAAAAATTTAATTAAGTTTCATGAAATTCCCGGAGAGATTCCGATAGGGATTTCCTTAGTCAATTTCAGCTATTTTTGCACCAACACCGACCTTCCATTGCACTCCACACGTGTTTTTGGATGTGTATGTGATCTCTTGCCATCCAGATAACCTGACTTAAATAACTTACTTAATGGAGCATTTGCTGACCTCCTTAGTGTATGACCAAGGGTGCCAAGCTGATCAAAATTATCAAATATAATCAAAAGTTAGTTGATTAGTTCCACATCCTTGAACATGACTTGCCCATCACAAACTATTGACTCTAATTCGTGTGATAATATCAGCTTTGTAAAAACATTAAGACATTCTTATTGATGCGGCTTAACTTGGAACTGCTTGGAACTTAAAACAGTTGTTCCTTGCAAAGGTAAAACAAAGGCAAAGGCAAGAAAAAGTTGCCTTTGCAAAGGCACGACTTTGCTAGATCATAGGCAAAATCTGGTCAAAGGCACCTTTGTATCAACCCTGCAGTTGTTTTTATGAATTCTGAGAAATTCTTTAAAAATGCAACTTGAGGGCGTTGACGTTAGATGTTACCTTGCATCCAAAGAGTAGTCATCAATGATGAAACAATGCTACTTTAATATCATCCATGAGAATTAAGAATACTTAAGTAATTACCAGGAAATCAGCCTGCAAAGTCATGAAACTGCTTCCATGAAATGTCATTTATGGAATTCTTATTTTTCAAAATTAATCTCTAGCTGATTAAAAATGTATCAGTGGACAAAAATCCTAGAGTGCGTATGTCCGTAAGACAATGTCAATATCCTGTTCTTCGTGAACGACTCCTTAAAACTTCTCAGACAAATTAACCTCAAAATGACTATCTACCAAATTTTAAGTGACCTTATCATCTTTCATCAGACAAAATGCCAAAAAATCCAAATTGCTATCGAACATGCATACCAAAGCTGCAACATCACGTACCATATAGCATTGAATGAAGAAGAAAAAAATAAAAACAAACTTCTACGACTGATAATGCGAGTATTTCGCGAGATCTCTTGTTTTACTGCTCTCTATTAAATTATACTGTACACACACATGTTGCTGTGTGTGGATTGATGTTGATGTAATGAAATTGTTGTTATATTACGTACGCCGCATGTGTATACTACGAAACCTTCTTTTTTCGCCTAGTAGAGTGATCTGGTCAAGTAAGCAGTTACTTTAACTGGTCCAAAATATATAAATGAACAAGCCCCACTATTAATGTGTCGCAGTTCAATTTAAACCTTGCTATAATAAACATCAATCTCTATCTCGCCCATTTCTCTTCGCAAACCGCTTTCAATCTACACGTGCGGTTAGCCACTGTGTGAAAAATAAAATTTAATTAAGTGTTATTAATATATAATTTGTTGTGATTTCATTTATTGGATTTATTGATCAGTGCCCTTTAAGGATATTAAAGAACAGTATCAGAAAGAATCAAATAATTAAGGATTTAAAAAAAGCAGTTCATAATGGTGAGGATAAAATCCTGAAGAATTTCTTAATCAATAATTCGACTTGAAAGTGAAAGAAATGGAAAGTGAACACAACGGGATGAAAAAAATAAAATAAAATTCAATTCAAGAGAAGAATTTTTGAAAGGCATTTCGTGAATTGAAGCTGAACAATCAAGGATTTAATGAAAGTTAATTTTCAGTAATAAAGCATTTAAACTTTTATAATGAGTCATTTAATGTAATAATGATTAACTCTTGAAAAAATATTTGTTGGGCTCATTAGACATTGTTAGGCATTGGACAAAAGGTTTATTTGAAATAATGTGAGGTTCGTGAGTTGTCCGTGTGGGAATCAAATGTTTATCCTGAATGGAATGAGATATAAAATCTAACAGACAAAAACCATGCTCTGGTACCTTATTATGCTCATTAAACACAAAACGGTGTCAGTGAGCATACTTTTTGGTATGTTAGTGAAATTCATGAAATTGAGATGCATTAATTAGTGGAATAAATGGAATGAATTTGAAATTTCATGGATATTTCCATAAATTGACCAACTGCTTGATTTTTCAGTGGACGGTCCTCTTTTTTCAATCCTTGGTTCTCTATTTCTCTGAAAAATATTTGCAAATTCTAAATTTAACTCATTCAATCTTAAGCCTTGAACATCATTCGAATACGACACGTATTATTTAAGAATGACTTTTGCTTTAGCAAAATTGCTTATCACTGGATTTACTGGATCCACTTTACTGTATCACTTTTAGAACTTTATATTGACATTTAAGAAACTTTAATTTGAATATTAAGCAGAAAAAAGTAAAATTTGCGAATAATTTGTAACCAGTAGGATTTGAACGCACATCTTACAATTTAAGGTAGCATGTTCCTACCACTGATCTATCAGAAATTATTCAAAAGCTTAACGTAGAATGAAAAGTTAATCATACTCAGAATTTTTCTAGGGGGTCCAATTTTCTTTCTTCCTTTTGCTAATGGTTTCATACTAGTTGCTAATTCTAACGGTATGTGAATGATAAACTGACAAATTAGAGCTTAGAAAAAAACCTCAGAAAATTTTTAAAGAGAAAAATATTCCGATGGAGGGTCCAGACACCCAATTTTTAGATCACTTTTTCTAAATATAGAATCTAAATCTATGATCGAAGATAGTTAAAGTTCAAGAATTTTAAAAACACACGTCATGTTTACGGAAATGATATGCTCATTATTCTCGCATAATAATTTTGCATCATGCACATATTTTGCATAAATCATGACATATGGATCGACGCATTCATAAAGTGAAAGAAGGAAAGCATTTTTCCTGCAATTTGCATCCTAATGCATTTTTCACATGTCATATCATTTACTCTACTTTACCGGTAATCGATATCCGTTTAATAAAAGAATTGTGTGTATTATTCGCAAGTAGCTCCTCCTCTATAACCATATTGATTTCACGATTTGTAAAATATTACTCATGTCATTAGCTTCCCGGCACATTTCAAAGAGTCAATAATACTTAAAAATTTAAAGAAAGTCCTCGTGTTATAGATCGAGTGACTTCAGCGCATTTTTGTGTTAGCGATCAGTATTTGATTAGCAAAGTACTTCGTATCAAATAAGTCAATCATGAATATTTTGTGACTTAAACAAATTCGACGGCTCGATAACGGTTTTTTGGAATTCAAATTTTCTAACGATCAAAATATATTTGAAAATTTCCCGCGTAAATGCACTTGAAAATCATTAATTATAGTATAATCATTCATTTAACGGTTTTTTGAAATTCAAATTTTCTAACGGTCAAAATATATTTGAAATTATCCCACTTGAAGTTGGCTCTATTGTATTGAAAACAAAAAATCATTAATTATAGTATTTAGCGTTGGTTTTGAGATTTTTAAATGTCCGGGGGGCCAATAACTCGATGGCACGGAACTAATGCAAAAAACTAGAGCTCTCTAAGATGTCTAGATCAAAAGTTTTTAGTGTGTTCCGACCGACCGAACGACCGAACGACCGAACGACCGAACAGACAAAGTGCATTATTAAGCTACCTTTTTAAAACAAGTTTCAAAAATGCGCTAAAAAGAGTATCATTTATCAATCTTCACATCATCATCGAGTACTAATACAGAAAGGCGATGAATTACTCTCGTCCAAAATACTAAAAGATTGCAAAACAATGACTGTTTTTGGACTTTCAATTTATGATCGAATTAAATCATATTTGATAGCAAAAATAATAAAAATTATTTTTTTGTGTATGTATCCATTAACATTGCTCATAACATGCTGTGTACAGACGTGTATCAATGTTAATAAGACAATTATTAGGCACAAGAGTTTGGCATGAGGCGAGAGTGATTTAATCTTCCGCACACATCTTATTCAGCTATGATTCTCTGTAGGCAGTGAAAAGTTTTTAAAAATGCATAAATCATCGTGCATTCGTATGGCTGGATTGCGTACCTAGACATACAAGCACCTGATTTTAATTTCTAATTGGTTTATGGCTCTTTTTTTTGCTCTCATCTTAAAGACTATAATCATAAATTTTTATCGGAACTATGCGATTTCATCGACATGATATGATATAATTTATGAAATTTTTTTGAACTGATTTTTTAATTAGGCACAAGCCTAAAAAAGTTTGCAAGAACAGCGTAAAAAATTTTAATTTTCGAAGTTGCGATTTAAATCTCCGATGAAATTTTTAAATCTTCTTCTTGGTCCAATTTCCATAATTACTCTAATAACACACATTCCAATGGATTATGAAAATATATAAAGGTGGAATGTTGGTTGCAGACATAAAGGCGCGACTCTCTGTGTGTTGCTCATTCCAAAAAAATATTTTTGCATGTTGAAACATTCATTGCTTGTGCCAAGCTTAATGCTCAATGTTTTATTGCACGTTTGATGCAACATTTTATGCTTAGTATGCTAATTAATTTTTTTTAATAAAGCGGATGTCTCAACATTCATAATACATATGTTTCTATTATGTCTTGTGCAAAATACAAAATAAAAGACGCAACAGAAGAAGGAAAAAGTGTCGAGAGTCTATCGTAATTTTTATCAACATTATTATTAACATTGAAGCAATTAGTCACACATTCCATTGCAGTAATTATGGTTTTTCTACTTTTTCCTATTTGATTGATTCACGAGACTATTTTTGCTATGTTATTATTGTCACTTCCATCAAGAAAAGCCTTAGTAAATTATTTTTAAAACAAATCTACGTCAATAACCAGCAATGACTGTGAATAAGGCATACGCAATTGATTTTTGTTGCTCTTGTTGAAGTTCACTGCCATAGCTTAAGGAATTTACATTAGATCTGCATATCATGCTTACATGTTGGAATCCATTAAGACTTAAGTCCATCAACATCAAAATTCCTTTCCGTAACTGTCTAATTACCTTCATGACTTTATGTCAAGCACTTTCATTCACTGTTTACCATTAATACATCTCAAAACTTTGTTTTCGATTAATTGACGCACAATAAATTCACTTTCACGCTTATTGGATGGGGAATATCGGGACACAACAGACCTTTTGACGGTTAAGTAATAATTTCAAGTCATATTACAGTTCATTTGTTAAATGTCACTCAAATGAAATTGTCTATTGTGTAGCTTTCTACGAATGTGATAAGAAATCGGAATGTTTGAGGAACAACAGAGAGTAATAGCGACAAGTAACGAGATATGATTTAATATCAGTTTTTTTATATTTCATTTAATTTATTTTCTGCACAGAGAGAAATAAAAATGCCACTTTCTCTTAACTGCGCTTTTTTGGACTCACGAAATATACATGGCAATAAATTAACATGCAAAAAAAATTTTTAGATTACAGTAAATGGACGGATTTATTTCGAGCTATCTAGAGTAGTTTTTGGACAGTCACGGGTCAATTTAATTTTATGTTGAAATTTCACGAGATAATCAAGACTTGTTTGACCACTCAAGTTGATGTATTGCCGCTGCTGATGTAAGACATCCTTGTTATTGTCTTAATGTGGTATTCGCATATTCTCGAATCATGTTTCCTATTATCTAATGGTAAATCACATTGGATATTGCTCTTTTGCTGCCGACAGAGTGTCTGGAAAGTCATCATGATTTCCGTGGCTTAGTAGACAACACATAAGCATATACATTAACGTTTTTGAGTTTTTTCTCGAGATGAGAGGGGTTGACATCCTCAATATGCCCCTAAGTATAGTATAGCATTTAATTTTGGCGCCAAAACCTATGCTCCATTACTGAAAATAAATGCGCTTCATTAACATACAGCCTTGAAGAGAAGTTTCTGTAATTTATTAAAAGCAACGCAACCAGAAAAGTTGGAAATAAAATATTCGTACAAGCTTTCTACCTGACCTCTCGCGTAATGCCATTCATTTTAAACTTCAGTCGATCTAACGAAGTGCAAATAATAAACAATTAAAATGCGCATTACAACTTTTAATTCCATGATCATTAAGTATCTTAAAGAGATTTTTTAATTGATTGTTTGCATCATTTTTCAGAGAAATTTACTACTCATAGCGTTAGTATGCTTTACAGCAATCTACTCGACAAGTGCCGATGATGAGAAGCAAATTAAGCTAGAAGATATTGAGAGAGACACATTGTTACATGAATCAGACAGAAGTAGTGATGTAAATGGGCCAAAAGAATTGGCGCCACAGCCAACACAGCACATTCAATTAAGTTACAGTAATAATCCACAAGATGTTTTTGTAACACCAACACCTGGTCGTTATGCAGTCAAAGGTAAGTGATGCTGGAGATGAATTGAGGAAGCGATGGAAGTGCAAAAAATTGCTAAATTATACGTTAATTAATCGATTTAATTTCTTTTGTAGCCAATTCGATTGCCGACTACAGACAACAAGTCTATCATTTGCCAAAGGTTCACGAAGCTGAACAAACTTACACCGTGTCAGCCAAACAGACATTAATCAAGCCAATAATCGGTGGCGGTGCACCAATTCACCCAACCATGGTTCCACAACCACAATATATTTACATTCAATCTCCACCTCAGGCACATCATCCATACATTTCGCAAGCACCGTAAGTTAATTATCTGTAGCATATCATTTAACTATACGAGTACTAAGTCTAATTATGTAGAGTTTACGCATTGCCACACAAAGCTTACAAAAAATCTACAATTATCAAATTAAATTCATTTCAAATGACGAATCAGACTGGTTCCAATTTCTTGTTTTACCCAATTGACGTAATAATCACTGGATGGTCGGCGAGAAGTCGACAATTCTGTAAAAATCATTGAAGAAAAAGAGATATGACGAAGAAGACAACAAATTGTTCCGCACGAACACTAACCAGTAGCAATTTATTTGAACTAAATAATGCAAGTGAAAGTTTCAGTTAGTGCTTGCTGCGTGTGTATCTCAATGCTTCTTTCAAATTTAAGTCGATGTCATAAACGTAATCTCAAGCAATTTGATTTTTCATTCACGACAGTCATCGCTTGAAGTATTAAATTATGGTGTAAGAAAAAAAGCAGCTTCTTTGTACGATTTTGTAATATGCGAGCATAATTTTCCTTCATGACTTCATTTACATCGACTGGAATGTCGATTTTAAAAATTATATTTTGATGAAATTGTAGATGCATGACAATGATATGCGAAATTGTTGAATAATGAATGGTAATTGTATTTATTTCTGTCTGATCTCTGCTCCCACGCATGATTAATGTATCATGTTCAACACAATGTCGAGTCTTTTTGCAAGCCGATTAAGATGTTGACATGCTTAGTGGACAATTTCTGTAAATACAATGATCTCAATTTTTCATAGCACAATATTATGACAAATTACTAAAGTTCATGGCTTGCGACAGTCAGAAATAATTTTAAGATTCTTTAAATGGCAATTGACAACCCTGGAAGAATCAATTAAACATTTAGTAATCGAGAAAAATTATTTATTATACAATTAATTCAATTAACTTTCGATTTTTGTCATTGGCAATTTTGTCTGCTTTATTTGCTTTCCTTCCTTTTTCTACTACGAGCATCCGAAACAAAGAAGTCTTCAGGGGTCGTTTATAAGTGACGTCAGTCACAAAATGGAATTTTCATGTCCATTTCCTTTCCATAATTTTTTTTTGTAGCGTCACATGGCTTTAGGTACCCTCGTTTCCCAAATAATGGAACCTAGGGATCTAGTCAGTTTTTTTTTGAAGGAAGACTCTTCGAAGAGTAGATCTAAAGTTATTTCTTATATTTTTTAAATTTTTCCACACAAACTTCAATTTTGAGAAGGGGTTCGAACCCTCTAGGACCCCTTCCTGGCTATGACACTGTATTGGACATAGTAGGGTTCATTTAGATATTATGTAAAGCTTAATATTAATTTTTTTTCCAATTTTATATCGAAATTTGTTTATTGAGAGGGGTAAGGTGGTCAAAGTTGCCATTTCTAGGGTTACGTAATCTCCAAACAACCCCATAAGCGATCAGTTTTATTGAATTGAAAGCTAATACTCTAGCTGGAGATCAATTGATATTGAAAATTGAAAGGAAGAGAAATGAATGAAACTGAGAAAATTTTTATGCGTGTTTGACAATCAATAGATCCGCATTGCACCGTGTCTGAGAAAAACATTTAATTATATTTAAATTATTACAATTTTAGCGCTTACGTCATGGTTCCAGTTGTGCATCAAGCACCATCGCCAGTTCAACCACAAGTTCCAACGCCTACAATTTATACTTATTCACAGCCACAACCGTCAAATTCTCCACCCACATTGCATCACCATCAACAACAGCCTGCTTTTCACGCTATTAAATCAGTCGAGTATGCAGTTCCATCAGCACCAGTTGCGCCATTACATACAGCTGTAGATTATAAGAATATTCCAACACTTGTTCCAAAAGACGCATTACCATCAATCTCAACGACATCATTCCGTCAATATTATTCACCAGGATTAGAATATCATTACACTGAGATTGTTCCATCAACAAAGCTTCAACCAGCATCGCCATCTTATGCCTATCATCATGCACCAACTCATAATTATCAAACATCATACGTCTCACAACCTGCACCAATTCAATATTATCAAAATGTTCCTTCTTATAAGCAGCAACAACCATCACAAGCTCTATTCGAGCCATATCACTCAGGACCAGGACAAGTGACATATGCTAAGCCACAAATAAGTTATAAAAATTATTATCCATCAGCGCCATCATTACCTCAACAGTTATTTACACCTGCAAACTATCCCTCATCATCATCACACTACCCATATCCATCCTCACAAGTATACAATACAATTGCTTACTCAGTTCCATATCCACCATACGATCACAGTAAGAGATCAACAAAATCAACAGCAACAGCTTCAGTGAATGTAAAAGCACCAAAATCATCATAACATGTTTTCTTCTTAATATTATATTTTTATTTTTTATTTTGTTATTTAATTCTCGTTATGTTTTAATGATCTTTTAAAAATTATGATTATTAAATAATAATATTTTTATGAATAATATATTTTACCTGCTATACAGTTGCTATCTCTTCATAATTGTTTTAGTATATCAAAATGCTCATAAACTGTTGTTTTCCATTAAACTACCTGTTATAATTTGTTAGGACTTAAAGAGATGTGCGAAAATTATAATTTAACTAGTCGGAAAGTTAATAAAGCTAAAAAGATGCATGAAATTATTTAAAATGACTCTGCTTTTTAATGTGCTTAGAGATACATTTTCAGATTTTTGAAATGAGAAATATATTTTGTTAATTTATCTTAAATGATTTGCTGATGGATTGAATAAGATTTAAGGTTTTTTGAAACGTATTTTAAAGAATGAAATAAACAAACAAGAAATACGTCCACGGGCTCGCGGGACGGAAGCGCATTTTCCTGCTAAGCAAACTAATCCGCAAAGAAAAATTAGTTTGGCGTAGCTTCTGGCCTCTCGAAATCCAATATGGCGTCGGTTCCATATTCAGGCACAGCTAAGGAACCTACATACCAAATTCCACCTCATTTAATCAAAATTAGAGCAAAAATGAGTTTGGCGTAGCTTCTGACCCCTCGAAATCCAAAATGGCGTCGGTTCCATATTCAGGAACAACAAAGGAACCTACATACCAAATTTCAGCTCATTTGGTCAAAGTTAAAGCAAAAATCAATTTTGCGTAGCTTCTGACCCCTCGAAATCCAAAATGGCGTCGGTTCCATATTCAGGAACATCTAAGGAACCTACATACCAAATTTCAGCTCATTTGGTCAAAATTAAAGCAAAAATCAATTTGGCGTAGCTTCTAGCCCCTCAAAATCCAAAATGGCGTCGGTTCCATGTTCAGGAACAACTAAGGAACCTACATACCAAATTTCAGCTCATTTGGTCAAAATTAAAGCAAAAATCAATTTGGCGTAGCTTCTAGCCCCTCAAAATCCAAAATGGCGTCGGTTCCATATTAAGGCACAGCTAAGGAACCTACATACCAAATTTCAGCTCATTTGGTCAAAATTAGAGCAAAAATGAATTTGGCGTAGCTTCTAGCCCCTCGAAATCCAAAATGGCGTCGGTTCCATGTTCAGGAACAACTAAGGAACCTACATACCAAATTTCAGCTCATTTGGTCAAAATTTAAGCAAAAATCAATTTGGCGTAGCTTCTAGCCCCTTGAAATCCAAAATGGCGTCGGTTCCATATTAAGGCACAGCTAAGGAACCTACATACCAAATTTCAGCTTATTTGGTCAAAGTTAAAGCAAAAATCAATTTGGCGTAGTTTCTAGCCCCTCGAAATCCAAAATGGCGTCGGTTCCATATTCAGGCACAGCTAAGGAACCTACATACCAAATTTCAGCTCATTTGGTCAAAGTATGCAAAAATTTCATCAAAAAAGTCAAATTTGTATGAAAAATGTATGAAAAGTATGGACAGCAGTCACTTCCAATGCCTATAACCAGGAAAGGCAGTGACTAGTTCCAAAAATTTTTACTTCTTTAGGGTCCCTGGATTAGTAGCTACATTTTGACACCAAAACGAAGTCTCTAGGTTGTTCCTGGAAAGAGGAGTTGCTGTGACGAACGGACGGACGGACGGACGGACGGACGGACAAAGTGCGGACATAAGCGCCTTTTTTTTCCAAAAGGAAAATGCGCTAAAAAGATTAATTTGAACTTTTTGCACAAACACACTACGATTAATTTTTATTCTGACTCAAATATCAATATTTTAAGTTTTAACTACGTTCAAGTTTAAATTAGCTTCAATAAATTATATTTTAAATTTGAGGAATTTTTAAATTTTTAATAATTTGAACCAAAAAGAATTTTGATTGCATTACACTTATAATTAAGAATAATGTGAGCTTTTTAGGTTCTATTGTTGAAAAGCTACACACACACAAAGTAAAAATAGACAATTAGAATCATCAGATGTAAGCTTTTCAAAATCAGACTTGCTTCATATAATTTTGAAAAATATCGACATTGGTTTCAAAAAATTCGACAATCTTTACGAAAATTCAAATTTAATTCGACCGTTGAATTTTTATTCACACATTTTATTGAAATTTTGATCAAAGTAACCAATTTCACATTTTTCCTGATTATTTATTGTTTAAATTGAGTTTGAAATATTCCGGAAATCTTTCACAACAAGAGCACGCTTAATTAACATTAAAATAAGTACTCAATAATCATTAATTTTAAAATTAACGACCTTTCATAAATCTTCATCCAAATACCTATCTCTGATTAATCACATCTTGTGTAATCAATTATTATTATTTTTTGCAATGAGATTATTTTCCCTTCTAAAAAACCTTGTACGTGAATAAATGAGATGTTACATTAGGGGTCGTTCGCAAATTACGTCACGCTTTAGGGGGGAGGGGGGTAGTAGAATTTGTGACAGTCCAAATACAAAATTTTTCTTTCTTTGGAAAATTTGTGACAAGGGGGGGAGGGGGGCTCTAAAAAGTCGTTTTTTTGCGTGACGTAATTTACGAACGACCCCTTAGCACAGCACGCTCCTAAAATTACAAGAAAGGGATCAATCATCATTATTATTATCATTATCATTATCAGTATCATTAGCTTTATTTGCTAATTTCGCTAAGCCTAATTATTATCTTTAATCTTGGAATATGGAATTTTGTTTGGTTTGTTAAGAAGTAATTTTTGGACCTTTACCACATTACTTTCCAAATGTAACTTCACGCTATGATTGTCATTTTCTTGCCATTATCGTATTTGATTTAAAACCGACTAGGTTAACATCAATGTTTAAATTCTTTTGTTCCGCCATGATTCTCATATTGTTAATAAAGGATTATTATTATTATTATTGTTAAGAAGTAAATCTTTTTATGGATATTAAAGGAACATGTTGCGGAGAAAATGGAAAATTCATAATTTTTTGAGTTTCCATTAAAAAAAATTATGATAAAAAAATTTGTTTGACATTCGAAAAACTGAGAATCTGATAAATATTCAAGATTGATGTCATGTCAGGAGCATCAAACTTTTGAAAGCTCTCGGAAATATTTTAATGAATTCAGGTAATTAAAGAAGCGACTCAGCAAAATAATGAGGAATCATTGAAATGATGAAAAGTAATTCAGCATTGAAAATTTATTCACCAATTAATGTAAGCAATAAAATAAATTCACTGAATAATTATTTAAAATTTAGCAAATGATTTATTTCAATCAGACCAATAACCTTAATTAAAAATATGCTTTGCTGAGATTGGAATTTTCGGAAGCTGTGGCTGTGTTACAAGGAATTAATTCTTGCTAAAGTGAAATTTATTTGAATTTTTTAAAAAATTTGTTTTTTTTTAAATTTTTGTTTTTTAAATTTTTTTAAAATTTTAAATTTTTTAATTTTTAAGATTTTAAATTTTTTAGTTTTTAAAATTTTTTAATTTTTAAAATTTTAAATTAATTAATTTTTAAAATTTTATTTTTTTTAAACTTTTAATTTGTTTAATTTTTTAATCTTTTTTATTTTTTTAAATTTTTAATTTTTTTAAAATTTTAATTTTTTTAATTTTTAATTTTTTTTTAATTTTTAATTTGTTTTAAATTTTTATTTTTTTAAAACTTTTCAATTTTTTTTAAATTTTTCAAATTTTTTTGTAACGGAATTTTTGCTGCAGTGCTCAAATTTACCTTAATCCATTTCCAATATCATTCAGATCACTTCCTTCATACGGCTTGTAATTAATATTACCATACTCATGTATATTGCCAAAAAAGCACTTAGGAATGCTCCATCAACAAATTCGGGAAGCCATGATCACGAGGTTAATGCTATATGTCAAAATAATTTGATGTTTACACTTAAGTACTGAAAGCTTTCAATCCACAACAAAAACATGACTCAATTAATTTGCTAATGACTTAAATAATTTAATCAAATTCAAAGCTTTTAGCAAGTGAAGAACAGTTGACCTGCAAATCTTGTAAAATTGCTAGCTTTGAATATAAAGAGCATCAAGTAATTACATAAACAGATTGAATGAGCACATTTAATCTACTGTGAAGTAATCGATGAAAACAAGCTCGACATATTTGCTTATTTAGTGAAGACATACTGGAGATTCCTTCTATTTATGCACGAAGCAGGCGTTTTGTATTGAAATGTGGTTGCAAATTATTCGCTTTGGGTGTTTTTATTGGATATTCCCATATTAATGTGGTATGAGCATGCAACAGAAAATTGTAGGGCACGTGTTCGATTCCTGATTAGGCGGAATATTATAAATATCTGTTTGAAAATCTTAAATGCATACAAATGTAGATGAAAGCAGAAACTGGACATTAATATACCTTAGGGGTCGTTCACTTATTACGTTACGCAAAAAACGAAATTTTAGACCCCCCTCGTTACAAATTTTCCAAGAAAAATTTTTTTCTTTGTTTGGCCTGTTACAAAATCTTAGACCCCCCCTCCCCCCTAAAAAGCGAACGTAATAAGTGAACGACCCCTTAAAAGTTTCTTTTACCATTAGGGGTCGTTCATAAATAATGCCCAACTTTTAGGGAAGGGAGGCTAACAAATATGAAGCTATACATATGACACTTCTATTCAAAATACTCTATGTGACAGAGGGGATACCAATATTTTCTGTTGGACGTCATTTGTGAACGATCCCTTACAAAAAAATGCGTTTTAGCAATTCAAACATTTACCGATCAGATTAGTTGATTCCAATACACAAATGATGATGATGATGATGTACTTTCACAGTAAAAAAAACATGAATAAAAGTAAATGGATATTTTCATAGAGAATGCGAAAGAAAGAAAGAGATATGGAAAGATATCTTGTGAGTCTTAAGCGTATAGTGTTAAATTAGTTTGTTGACATTTATGACCTTATTCGTACGAATGTAATGTATATTTCATATTTCTATCTCACTCACTTTTTATTCATCTATTGTACTAGACTCTCATCATCACATAGGAATAATAAAATATTAAAATAGAAAATTATGTATTTACAAAAGATTCGTCCATTGATTACATGTGAAATGTTTCATAACAACAATAATATTAATTGACAAATTGATGTAAAAAGATTAGTCAGAGATGGATGAAAGTCTGACTATATGAAGGAATTTAATATAGCCAATTGTGTAATATGCATTTTTCAATTATCTTTAAAGATGATCATAAATTTATAAGGCACAAACAAATATTTTCAATAAACTCAATAATTTGTATTGAATAATTCTATCAAAATATGAGCTTAACAAAAGGCAAATCCATGGATTTGTAAAAGTTTTTGTTAAAACTTCTCTATTTTTATTGAAACTTTAATCTTTTGCCTGGCATTGCCAGCTTTTCATAAGCCTTGAATACATGAGGTAGCAAAAAAAAATCCACACACAAGGATGAAATTTATTTAATTTTTAGAATTTCGTAATAGCCAATCAATAACTGATCGTGCTGGTCGATTCCTGCATCATTTGTTTCAATTTTATTCATAATTATTTGAGGCACATGGTTGAGTACACAGTTTAACCGATTAAAAACATATTAACAATTTTGTTTTTTATGATAATTTGCTTTTTTCACATTGTTGATTGTTGTTAAAGCAGCCAGCAGAGGGGCACTATCTCTTTTTTCAACTATTTAACTTGTAACAGTGATTTCACTTGATTTTATTTAATTGTTTTTTTGCATAAGAGAATTTAATTGAATTGTATTTTTTAACTTCAACTTCTTTTTTTTCTTCATTTTATGTGCAGCGATGCTTTTTGGCAAAAAAAGATTGAATTGTTAAACAAAATTTATTTCCTTTTGACTTTCTTTTCAATTTCAATTGAGAAGTTCATGTTAATTTTTTGTTAGCGAAATTTTATTACAAGTTGAATGGTTTCAGGGAATGTCATTGCTATGAATCTAGTTTGAATTACAACATTATAGCCTCAGGAAGTTCAATTACCTGTAATTGTGTAATTTTTTATATCTTGTGAAGGTTTTGAATTTAATTTGAACTTTATTCCGAAGGGGTTAAGTCCTTTTAAATGACGCAGAGTTATTATTTATTTATATTTATTTTTTATTATTACTTATTCTTACTATAAAGTGGAACCAATACTGGATTTTTCACATCCAAAAAACTAAAAAACCATTATCAAAAATTTTTTTTCATCGCTTTACTTCTGTCATTATTCTAGGGTTGGGTCGACTATTTTAGTCGAATATATAGTCGAATATGGATTATTCAAAAATTAGCCGTTACTTTTGATTGATTCTACTGATATTATCTTTTCACTAAATCCAGCAATTTTTTGCATTGCAGTTGAGCAGAAAGTACTTAATTATAAGAATAATTTGTGAAATATCAACAGAAACCTTAATTAGTTTCATTTTTGGAATTTTTTTAACGGCTGAAAAAAATTCAAATATTTCTTGCCTGAATGTAAACGAACAAAAATTATTTTTTTCAGAAAATTAATTCATTTCATTGAAAACCTGCACTAAAATCCTTTAAACATACAAATTGGAGCATAAGAAGCTTTATTTAACTGATTATGTATCAGATATCAAGAATTCTAAGCATTTTGTTGTAAATTTCTAACGTATTTTTCGTGTTCTGAAAAATCCATAGTCGACTACATAGTCGACTATTTTTTTCTTCATAGTCGAATATAGTCGACTATTTGCCCAACCCTACATTATTCTGACACTTATGTCATTTTCATACGAATAAATACATATTTTCTTAGCAGCAATCGTTTTTTGTTTAAGTGAAAAATAGTTAATCATAATTATAGAGACAGTTTTATCGACGACGAGTGGATTTAGTGTTCTTATTCATGTGCAGTGAATTAAAAACTAATGTTTACTACTGAACATATTCAACATTAATTTTAACACAGATATTTAAAATCAAAATTAACGTTATATTTAAATGTATTTTCTTTGTAAGTTCTTGAGATTTATGAAACATTGTAACTCACAATTTTATTCTCTTTAATGCATTTGTAAAATTGATAATTTTCTAATAACATGGAGAATAAATAATAATAATATTATTTAAAAAATCGAAGGAAATGTTTGTTTCCATTCTGTTTGCAATCGAAATGCTGAACACTTTGAACATTATTGTGATAAGTTTCATTATTAAAAGTAAAGTCTCGATTGCTGCAAACTTTATATCGTTGGTGTAAAAGGACTCACTTTGTTGGAGGCTCATCTAGTACGACTAATTAAAATCACCATCAGTTTTGCAAAAATTGAAAAGAAAATCAATCCACCGACCATAAAAATGACAATCAAATAAGCGACATTATCAGTCTGACAAAAGTCGACATCTTTTTCACAAAATGACTCAAAATCGTTATTCCTGTGATTACATATAACAAAATATGCAACAATCCGTGAATAAATCACAAGTTCCTCTGGTACATCTTCGAGCACATCCAAATTTTTCATTTCTTCCATTTTTGTAACGTAAAGTTTTCCATAGTAACTTAAATTTGCTTGCGTCCAACAACTAAAAATTTTTTCAAACGATTTCAAAACTTTAAACTTAATGACTGACTTTACTGTGTCATTATTTCCAGGTTCACTGTTAAGTGTAAAGTCACTGATCGAAATTCCAGAATTTTTATAGTTTAAGAAGATTTTCCGGTTGTAAACAATCTTATGTTCTCGTGAATAAAAGTCAATTACTAAAATGTCCACGTATCTGTCCAAATTAAGTGAAATTGATGCTCCTTTATTTACGTAAAGTTTGTAAAATACTTGTGTGAATCGATCAGTTTCAATTATGTTTTTGAAAGTTATATAAATGTTTGGAATCAATGCATCCACAACTAAAAATGCTGACAACTTTACAAAAATCTTTATTAAAATCATTTTTCTTATTATTCAGAAACTATGTTTAAGGCACAAAATACAACACTTTATTTAAGTGAATATGAAAATGCTTTTGACTTTTATTAAATTTCATCAAAAAGTAATTAAAGCAAAAGAAGTTTTTAATCAAATAAGAAGGCATCGTAGAAGTCATCATACCCATTTAACTTATTAATCAATTGATCATTAGCACGCGGTCACTATTAGGAAAATTAAAACTTAATACATTATCATTTCATTTGAAAGAACTAATGCACGAACAAATTATTATGTTAATGCACTAATCAATTTGGACTAAAGAAATTCATTTCAATTCATGTATAGATTGGACGTCTAGCAAAATTTCGATTAACACTAATTGAGGGTTATTTCTATACTTCATAAAACTTTTATCATAAAAGTTCATACTTTGCTTCCAAAACTGCATTTTGGTCCTTTAACTTAATATATTAATTGTACCCTAGTTAACCGAGAAACGATCTCCAGTTCAAATGATTCAAATAATGGGTAATAGTAAAATTAGCAGACGCATAGTCAAAGGCACTATGGGACAGAATCGAAAATTTTTTTCAAAAATTATTTTAGTAGCTTATCTGAAAGGTCTTAGTCTAAGGTATAAGAAAATATAAAAATTTTGGACCAGAAGTCAGCAGTGCTGGAGATACAGCACAAAATGTTTCTTGATGACCATTGAGGGTGACCATTTTCAAATCATCATAACTTTTTACTGCTTCCACCGATTTTTCTAATCTTTTTTTTATTTGAAAGCTATGAATAAGAGCTTTCATAAAAATATTAGTTTTTAATATTTGGAGCTATGCACAGTGCATAAAAACTCGAAAAACCGAAAAAATACCTAGTTGGTCATACTAACTTTAGGTATGCGGATCACGAGTGTGATTAAAATTTTTTATTTTTGCGGTAATTTATAGATCTTATCTTGATCTACAATAAAAATATAAGTTTTGATTTTACTTTTTCTACTTTTGTGCCAAAAAAATGGAATTTTCTCGAAAAAAATCGATTTTTTTTCGAATTTTTAGCTTCAAAGAGCCATAACTCTTGGTAGAATATGAGAGGGGAAGCATGTCTTGGCATTTTCTTATAGCTTATTATTGTAGCTTTAAAAAAATGTAAAGATGTTGCAATTCGACTTGCTGTTTTTGCACTTTTAGGCTACTTGAATGTCAAAAAATAGGGGTACCCCAATACAAATCTTTAACATTTTTCATCAAAACCATACTCAATCGTAATGAAACTTTCAGATTTTATTTAAATATTGATTATCTTAACACTTATGGCAAAAAATTTGATGTATAGTGCAATTTTGTCGAAAATTTGCGAGAAATGATTTTTTGGGTTTTTGAAACCATATAATGGTACCTAGGCCTACTGAAACTAAATTTTATAATTTTTTCTCTTCTTTTATTGTATAGCGCATTAAAATACCTTTCCAACGAGGTATAAAACATTATGAATGAGTGAGATTTGTCTGATTTATGGTGAAAAAACTGAAAAGATAGTTAAATTTGAGCGAGTTTGAAGGTCCATACTTTACATTTTTGCTTATATTTCTCGCTAATCTGAAGTAAATACAATAAATTTGGTATCGTTGGAAAGCTTATAGTAGTGGCTATTCAGTAATACAAACATTTGAGTTCATAAGTTACACAGTGCATGGTTAGGCTATGTGAAAAATGTCAAATTTTGACTGCCCTCACGTTGGACAGCAAATATCAAAATTTTTATTTTTGACCTGTTTTCTACAGATTCATGCCTAAACTATCATATAATAACCAAAAAACTATAGTTTCATCATAATTCGTAGTAAACGAGCTCACAGAAAAAACATTAATTTTTTGGAATTTTCGAATTTTTTTAATTTTTCCAAAAAAGTTGATGTTTTTTCTGTGAGCTCGTTTACTACGAATTATGACGAAACTTTAGTTTTTTGGTTATTATATGATAGTTTAGGCATGAATCTGTAGAAAACAGGTCAAAAATAAAAAATTTCGATATTTGCTGTCCAACGTGAGGGCAGTCAAAGTTTGACATTTTTCACATAGCCTAACCATGCACTGTGTAACTTATGAACTCAAATGTTTATGTTACTGAATAGCCACTACTTTAAGCTTTCCAACGATACCAAATTTATTGTATTTACTTCAGATTAGCGAGAAATATAAGCAAAAATGTAAAGTATGGACCTTCAAACTCGCTCAAATTTAACTATCTTTTCAGTTTTTTCACCATAAATCAGACAAATCTCACTCATTCATAATGTTTTATACCTCGTTGGAAAGGTATTTTAATGCGCTATACAATAAAAGAAGAGAAAAAATTATAAAATTTAGTTTCAGTAGGCCTAGGTACCATTATATGGTTTCAAAAACCCAAAAAATCATTTCTCGCAAATTTTCGACAAAATTGCACTATACATCAAATTTTTTGCCATAAGTGTTAAGATAATCAATATTTAAATAAAATCTGAAAGTTTCATTACGATTGAGTATGGTTTTGATGAAAAATGTTAAAGATTTGTATTGGGGTACCCCTATTTTTTGACATTCAAGTAGCCTAAAAGTGCAAAAACAGCAAGTCGAATTGCAACATCTTTACATTTTTTTAAAGCTACAATAATAAGCTATAAGAAAATGCCAAGACATGCTTCCCCTCTCATATTCTACCAAGAGTTATGGCTCTTTGAAGCTAAAAATTCGAAAAAAAAATCGATTTTTTTCGAGAAAATTCCATTTTTTGGCACAAAAGTAGAAAAAGTAAAATCAAAACTTATATTTTTATTGTAGATCAAGATAAGATCTATAAATTACCGCAAAAATAAAAAATTTTAATCACACTCGTGATCCGCATACCTAAAGTTAGTATGACCAACTAGGTATTTTTTCGGTTTTTCGAGTTTTTATGCACTGTGCATAGCTCCAAATATTAAAAACTAATATTTTTATGAAAGCTCTTATTCATAGCTTTCAAATAAAAAAAAGATTAGAAAAATCGGTGGAAGCAGTAAAAAGTTATGATGATTTGAAAATGGTCACCCTCAATGGTCATCAAGAAACATTTTGTGCTGTATCTCCAGCACTGCTGACTTCTGGTCCAAAATTTTTATATTTTCTTATACCTTAGACTAAGACCTTTCAGATAAGCTACTAAAATAATTTTTGAAAAAAATTTTCGATTCTGTCCCATAGTGAAAGGGTATTGGGGGGAAAAATCTCCCTACACTCCGAAATATTTCTTCAATTTGCTA
This sequence comes from Chironomus tentans, assembly GCA_963573255.1. Classification (NCBI taxonomy): domain Eukaryota; kingdom Metazoa; phylum Arthropoda; class Insecta; order Diptera; family Chironomidae; genus Chironomus; species Chironomus tentans. The sequence goes on from OY754303.1 coordinate 9,641,307, forward strand.
GGAGCCTTAAATATTTCAATACAATAGACTTTACAAGCACCGAATCAATAGATCACTGTTTCACTAAGGCACTTCAGCTCAGAATGAGTTTCAACGACTAATTTTATGTTCATGCATGAACTGGTAGGTACTGCGTGGTAAATATCTGGAATATTCTCTGGAACCTGCTTCAAACACTCAATTTTCCTTTAGTTTTGAAAATTCCTTGTTTATTGAAGTCAAATCTAAATGAATGTTGAATTATTAGTTCAGAAATTGGTTTAAAAACAATTAAACTTACTTTAAGAAAAAAAATTGTATTTTCCCGTACGAAATGTGTAAATAAAAAGGGCAAAAACTACTTTCGTACAATTTAACGAAAGCTGAATCAATTAAATTCAAATTTAAAAAAACCGTTAAACTAAAATTAATAAATTTGATTGAAAAACGAGAAAATTCAATGAATAAAAAAATTAGAAAATCATGTCACTTAGTTCTGTGACAGGTACTTTAGAAATTTATGAAAGCTTTTGAATTATAAATCATTTGGCAACTTTATTGAACATTGCTTCAAAATTACTATTATTCCGACCAAAGCTGCACAGAAAGACCACCCAAAAAATTGTGCATGTTCATCCGAATTTCTAAATGCGCATGCTTTCGTCATTTTTCATGCACATCTGTGCTCGCTACAATCTTTCTTATGAATGATTTTCCACAAAAAAATGAACTTTTACTTAATCAAATCACATTTCTTCCATCGAGCGTAAAAATTACTTTAATTTGCAGCCAAAAAAATCACTTTTTGATTGTTGATCTGCAAAAGCACGGAACTGTGCGAAAAATATTGATTGACAACATTTCATGAGTAAATCTAATAATATGATGTAATGCCTTTCATGTTGAGAAAATTTGATTAGCTATCGTGTAATTATTATGATTAACATGATTTTGGCATATCATCGTTCGTTATGGATGAAGTTTTGTGGGAATTACTGAAAAGTAGTTTGGATGTCCATGAAGCTTACTTATTGCCAATAAATAAATGTTAATATGGATTCAACTAAACGCAGATTTTATCCATGAAAAGGATTATTAGCAAAAAAAAATACATCACTTAGTTCTTTGATATCAGCGTTCGTGACCAAAGATGAAGTATCAGCTTGACCTTGAAAATGACATCTCAAATTATTTTAAACAAGCTTTTACTTTCTGCGGCTGCTATTCAGTAAATTAATAGGTCATTCTTACACGAGATGCATCATCGTGAAGAGCCGATAATTGCCAATCAGCCCTTTAGTAAGCATCATCAAGTGTTTGACATTAAATGCCTGTCGTTTAAACAACGACATTTCAATGCTTCAACTTGGTGTTATTTCTTGTTGTTGGCTGCCTTAAATTAATATAAAATACTGACAATCATTATAAAAACCAAATAATACCAACAACAATGACGCAAAAATTGAATACAGAGTGTCGGCAGTCACTGCATCCATTCACAAAATTTTTGTTGTTTTTGCCTTTTTTTCTTATTTTTCTTTTCTCTCACGTTCATTTTCCCACACCATGCACACACCATAACACCAAGATTCGCGAGACTCGAAAAGATGATCATAAGTCACAACTTGAAATTCAATTTCATTTGTGCCGTGGTACGAAAAGCACCGTCAAATCGTATCGCTCTCGAAAAAATAAAAATTCCGTGCATTTATTTTCCGTAAAAAGAAAGAAGTGTCGTAATATAGAAGTCGCTCGTTGTGCATTAATTTTTTTTTCTCATTTCGAGACATAAACAATCGACGGAAGGTAGTGAAGTTGCTAGCAAGTGGTATATTGTTATGCTTTAAGTTGCCGACAAGAGTTGAAAAAATATACATTTGTTAAAAAAAATAAAGAAAGAAGATTAAAATCAGCATAAAAGACAAATAGATTTTGCACATATTGTGTGACATTACCTCCCTCTGTGCCTGTGATCATTCACATCTGATAAGAAAGTCACTCAAATCAAACAACAAAGCGCATCATGAAGCGACTAATCTTTGCGGTATGTCGTAAATTTTATTATCTGCATAAAATTATCGTAGATTATTTATTGAGAAAATTTTACAAGTCGTAAAGTCTAGTGATTTTGTGGCATGAATGAATGTGAAGCTTTTGATGCTAGTGACTCATACTAAGTTGAAGATAATTTGCATATTCGTGATAATTAAGCAATTAATTGTGGATTGTGTTATGACTGGTTATTGCTGTGATATTTATAATGTAGATTATGTCTATAGACTTGGTTTAAGTAGGCTTTTCATAGCATTATTCCCTGCTTAATCTTTATGGACAGAAAAAAACTAAATTGTGACAGTTTTGGGCAGAAAACTGAGAAAATTTATTAAATAGAAGATGGGGAAGAAAAATTAAGGACAATTCTGGAGAAAATCATCTGAAAAGTCACGCAAATGGTTAGCCTAAATTCAAATCATGAGGATATCCATCAGGGGCGTATCCAGAAATTTGTCGAGAGGAGTGCCTATCAAAATAACGAATTTCAAAAATTCGAAACCTCATTTTTACGAACACTTCATTTTTACGAACGCTTCATTTTTCCGAAAAATCATTTTACGAATTTCCCAAATTTCTTATAATTTTCAAATTTTAAAAAACCGTTAACTCCATCACGTGTTCAATTTATTATGTTTACATTTATATTGAAATAAAATTAGTGTTTGTTCATTAGTACTAACTATTTCTTTATTTTAATATCACAATACGTTTTCTAACTAATTTTATTTCAATATAAATGTAAGCATAATAAATTGAACACGTGATGGAGTTAACGGTTATTTAAAATTTGAAAATTATAAGAAATTTGCAGGGAAATTGGTAAAATGATTTTTCGGAAAAATGAAGCGTTCGTAAAAATGAGTTTTCGTAAAAATGAGGTTTCGAATTATTGAAATTCGTTATTTTGATAGGCACTCGTCGAGGGGGGGGGGGGGGTTTGAAATTTTTTTTTTCTTTAAAAAACACTAGCAAATTGAAAAAATTTCCCAAAAAAGGGGAGATTTTGAGTTCCAAACGCCCCTGAATTCGCCCCTGATATTTTTTTAAATTTGCAAAATTAATAGTTCATAAACAAACAAAATCAAACAGCCCGACAAAACTGAATAAAACGTAAAAATTTAGTAAAAATTTCGATTTTCATATCATAATTATTAATTAAGTCATTAAAATGAGATGAAGTCGTCTGCCATACGATCATCTTCATATCTCTGTTGTTAATATTCATATGAATAAATTAGAAACTCATAAAAATCCACTAATTAATGATCGATACAGATCAATAATGAGGCAGATTACAACAGATAACTTTTTTTATCATTCATCTAGTAACATTTTGCAATGATTGATGCAAAATTAATCAATTTGTAGTCCATAGGATAGGCATTTCTTGACATTGTCAGGTGTAAAATTGATGAAATTTTTCAAATGATGTAAATTTATGTTTTGGAAGGTTCGGAATGAAGATTAATCAATCATAAAAATAGCAATTAATTAAAAAGCATTCAAGTCTATTGGGTTTTATTGGTTAGTTCGCAACATTTGATTATTAACCACAAAAAGCTTTTTAATGATAGCTTTTATGAGAGTAACATAATATCAATGGACTGAAATCTATCCCATTCACACTTGAGCAACATATAAGAGGCACGCCACTACTGTATGTTAATTAAGAGTTTGGTAGATCAAGGAAATGAGGATAAAAATGATTGAATTTTTCTATTACAAAAAATTAGTCTTATTGTGTCTAATTCGTCATCAACAATGTGCAAAAAATGAGCCATTCACATTATTGATGGCCATCATATAATCAGATGAAAAGAATTAAATTATCATACAATGTCTTAATTCATTCGCTACGATCTGAACGTGCGTGGTACTGACGTGACTCGCATTGATTTGTATCTTAATTGTTTAATTCTTCTGTGCAAGTTGTCATAAGTGCTACAAATCACCAGCTTTTGTTGAGTATACCATCCGAAAATTTGCAAAAAAATATAAAAGATTGAGATCAGACATTACCATAAAAAGCTTAACGCTCGTCTTCAACAAACAGTCCAGTAAGGTGATACCTGCTTTACACCTTGACTCAACATGATCCTAAAAATGTCATTTTTAATTAACGCAAATCTCACGTAATATTTTTGGCATCTTGCTTTTATTATTTGTTTGTACTTGCTCTCTTTTACTTTTTTTTATAGCATGTATGACCCCAAACAGATTCACTTTCGATAAAAAAGCAAATTTGAAGAAATGAAATTGGGGCATGGCATTACACATTGAATTACAAGAAGAAATTGTTTTAGGGTATCTGGTAGTGACTGGCTAGTGGTTAAGATGCTTTAAGAGGTTCAAATTGTTTATTAGGCAGGGCAGGGTAGTCACATCAATAGTACTGGGAAGGGCCTGCCTTCTTTGCTAGCGACTTGGGGTCAATCCAAAGGCATTTATCCAGATCTAGGAAGACTTTTATCTATTTTAGCATTTCAACTCAGTTCAGGTGTATTTTTGCATATAAATTGTAGCTTGGTGAATTTGGATCGGTATTCCCTTAGTCTAGCAGTTGCCAAAATTGAAATACAGCTTGAAATTTTAAAAAATTCCAAAATTATGCTTACTTTTTACATCGCTGGTTGTACATATCAATTGTGATCCATGAACCCCCTTAGTTGTAGCATGTAGCAGGCTTTATTGTTGGCTATCGTCTGCCAGTTTCCAATACCAAGCGCAATACTCCCGGGGGGTACAAGATAGAATAGATCCCAGACCATCGTCGTTCTTTTCATTTATGCTTTCCAGGACTGTCTCTAGCAACAGCCTTTTTCCATAAGTTCTTCAATATACAGTTTATCTTTTGAGCCTAATGCTTCTAAAATTAGATCCAAAATACTACAAGGTTAGTGCTATATGTATCATAAACAACTGACAAGTATAAGCGCTAATCTGCTAAACCAATCGACAATTACTAATCAAATTTACACAAAGTGAATGTAAATAAAACAACAAATATTGTTACAGCCCGCACGCCAAATTCCTTCAAAGGCACAAGCTTGAACTCAAGTTCGTTAAGTGATTGACAATCATATTAAAACGATGATTATGAAATTAAATGAGCTTCTCAATAAAATATATATTAAGGCTGAATTTAAGTGCCATAAGACAGTGAAATGAGTACTTTGTTATAAATTTTTTTTTCTTCATTTGATTGAAAGCATTCATTTAACATCTTTTCAATTTAGATCGTCCGGGCACTCACTCGACGTACACGAACGAATATATCATTTCGTAATGTAATCGCTTTTTTTGTTAACAAATGGTCAGAAATTAAGAAAAGCCAATAATTGCTTCCAACCTATTATCTACACGCTGTCCGATCGACAAAAAAAAATAAGAAAACAAGAGTTACAAAATTATAATCTCAGCTGTTACTTGCATAACATCCAGTAAAGTGCTTTCTTCCCGAGACAGAAGTGAGAAGTTGCAAAATCATCTGACAAAAAAGAATGAAACGAGATCACATGCAAAAAATAAGACCTATGTGAAATTAAGTGTCGCGGAGGAAATATACAGAAGAAAGAGCCTCTGAACAATGCGAACAAGAAGAAGGTCAAATTTATAGCACATTTGTAATCCGAGAGGAAATTTTCAAGTTTAAAGCGTTATTTTTATGGAATTGCAATTTTTATCGCAATATCTAATCCGCTAAAATACTAGATGATCAACTCTAATGATGATAGTCGGATGTTGAAAGATTATTGCTTGTTGATGCTGCTCAAAAATTGATTGTTGTGCAAATTATTCGCTCATTTGAATGTTTATGAAGTCTTACGAAATTCTGTAAGAAGAGCTTTTAGCAAAGTCGTGTCTATGACTGCAAAATGAGAATCAATTTCTCAACTTTGAATGATTTTCATCTCACCTGCAATTATGAAACCGTATCATTTATGGGGTCGTTTGTAAATGACGTCTAAACATTTTCAGAGTGAGTCCAGCAAACCCAGTCATCTTGGCTGGACGTGTCACTGATACCATAATCATTTTAATTGGGAGGGGAGGGGGTGGGGGAGGTATGAAAAATCGGAAAAGATCTTACTTTTGATACACATCACTTGTGAACGTCCCATTTCTATTATGATGAAATTATAATCGAATCGCAAGGAAGACGTGCTTCAGATCCGCATGTTCCATAAAGTCCGTGAAAAAAATTAATGAGTTATGTAATTTATTTCATAAAAATTCACTTCTTCATTGCAATGATTTCCTCGCCAAAAAAAAATTTATGATTGCTCGGAAGAAATCTTTTTTTGGCTACTCATCGTAACTTTGTTTACTTCTTTTCCATCGGAATTATGCAAAAAGAAAAAAAAAGATCGTTTCACCGTCATGTTCAAAACACCCGTATTTCACTTTTGACTGACACAACTCTTATTAATGAATACTTTCATGTGATTCAACTGACCGGAAAAAGTCTAAAAAATTGTGCATTTTCCTGAAATGCCACTCCTTTTAATTTATGACTTCAAATTTATTGATAATATCTGACTATTGCTGTGCCTACCTATTTCTATTTCTATCACTTTAGAGTTCATTTTTAAGAAAGTAACAATAATTATGTCGTTTCTGGTTGATTGGCTTCAAAACACATTCATCTACCAATCACGTCCACAGCTGTTATTATATTAAGAAGACTAGACTTTAAATTACATGAAAGAACATTGATTCATTATTACTTTCTGCACTGTTACATTACATCCAATAAAATAAACCAGTCTATCAAGACTAGACCACAATGGACAGTAATTGCATCATTCATACAGCAGAAGATGCTGCATAAAGAAGAGCTTCAATTAAAGATGCATTCAGCACTTAAACGCGTTAATATAAAACGAGCGGAAATAATATTAATGCTGTTGCATAATGATGCTCACCAAGTTGATTCACCTTGATGGTGCGCAAGTGAGACGAAAATAAAGTCATGGATGGCAGCTAAAGATTTTTATTTTTCATCAAGAAGGCGCTAAAATTTATTGAACTTTGTTGTATAATTTATTATTATTTTTTTACTACATTTATTGCTATTATCTTCATGATTGATGAATCTCGCTTGTTTTTATTTCTTAATTATACAAACAAATGTTATGTTCCTTGTACTTTCATCTTATTATTGCTTGTTTGCTTGCTCATCTACGAACATACAGTAAATGAAACACACAAAAATATAATTTTTCAAAGCAATAATTAAGCAAAACAAAAAAAAAAAATGTGAGGCACATCTGTATTGAGTCGTCAGATTTAATTAGCTCAGATATACAAAAGAGAGAGTACAGAGGCAAAAAATATTTTAATGGACTAGCTTAACACTTTCATTGTGGTATAAAAATTTTTGTCGAACAAAATGATGAAAACTAACATTTCCGCTTTCTTTGTGAATGCATTATTGTATTATGGAAAATTTGTAATGCTTTAAATACGCATAGACAAGAGTAAATTAATGAAGAGCTTCTCCGATGTTTGATAAATTGGTTTTGGAATCTCTAACCTCGCTAATGGGGTTTTTTTTGGGTAGATTGATCTACAGATATGATCCTTAAGTTCAATTGAACCTGATAGAGTTGAATTTACTAATGTTCTAGAGGAATCGACTAGAGCTAAGCCAGGTCTGTGTAGATTCATTACCAAGAGGATATCACACGAATGTAACTAACTACAAATAATTTTTGAAGTGGGGTGCCCAGACACCTAAGGAAGACCCTCTGGCTATGTCCCAAATTCTGGGGTATCGAGTCTTATGTAGGATAATCTGCCAGTGCGAGAGTAAGATCTCTGTGGGCTCGTCCAGCAACAAAACGGATATCTGTAGTCCTTTCTTTTGTGAGGACATGGGTTCAATTCTCACCAGAGATCGGTCTCTAAATCATTGATTAGAGTGTTGTCAATAAATGACAAGGAATGGAACAATGCTCATGACATTACAGGACCTTCATAATGCAAGGCTCTTCCTAAACATTACATCAAAACATGATGAACCACAATCAATCAATTCCATCACCAAATAAGGAAAGGATATTGCAATATTTATTTGAACGATCATCAATCATAAGTAAAACAATTATTGCCTTAATAAATTCGACTCAATGTGGATTAGAGTCAATTTCTTTAATGAGTTGCTAGCATAATTAAGCACATGAAAGTAAAATTAATATCACTGGATGTAGACAATTAAATGGAAGTCAGAAATAAAATTCGTGATTATCTAATTTTAATAATTACAGTACAATTTATGGAGCATGAATGTAATTTAATATTTTACTATTATTTGTGAATTTTCAACAGGTTCTCATAGTTTTATTAGTTGATGGAATATCAGCAGTAGCAAAGCAAGAGAAAATCATAAAGAAACCACTAAATTTGAAGCCAACGAAAACGCCTCAAAAGACAGTTTTGGATGAATTTCGTGAGCATTTGACTTCAGAAGATGCTGAGTTTATTAAGCAAATTGACACTCAATTCAAGAAGCACGGAGATAAATTATCAATCAAACTTGAGCGAGAAAACAGCACGAAGCCATTCAATAAGAATGCAAAACGTACCATCGATGACTCTTTAGGGTAATATCATTATAATGACTTTAGTGCTCTTGAATTTTTAATGAAGCATATGTCCATGTTCATTTTAGATACTCATATCAACAGAATATGCATGATAATGGATATTATTTCTCACGGCCAATTTACATGCATAAGTTCACTTCAAATGATGTAGCAGGAGAGAAAGGTTACCATGAAAAAGCAACAGATATTGAGATTCAACAGTCCCATAGCTATGAAATTAAGAGCGAAAATTATCAATATCAGCCATCGGAATCTCAACATAATTACAATCAGCAACAACAACAGCAAGTATATGAGGATCCAGTTCCTGTAATTGTGTTGCGTGTTCCAGGTCCAGCAAAATATGCATTACATTTACAAGCACTTTTACAACAATATTTAGAATTGAGAGCTGCACAATTCCTTAAAGTTTTAGAGGAACAAGAACGTCATGGACAATTGATGCGTCCACAACAATATGTATCTCAAGATCAAGTCGCATACATTCCAATGGTTGCAATTACTCCAATGTATCAAAATAATCCTTATCGTTACCAGCAACATCAGCAAGTTCAACAGCAAGCTCAGCAACAGCACTCACATCATCATCATCAAAATTCACAGCATGGATATCGTCAATTCTATCAACAACCAATGCGTCATGAAAATACTTATCGAGTAGCCGTTCCAGCTGGAGAACAAAGTTATTACAGACAATCACAAGTTCAGCATCAACAATCACAGCCACAACATTATCAAAAGTATCAATCAAACGTTTATCATAATGTTCAGCCACAGATCTCTCAACATTCTCAGTCACAAATATCTCAACATGCTCAATCTCAACCACAAACTCATCATGCTACAAGCTATATTACTTATGTCACACCAGCCTATGTAACTCCAGCTCCACAAGTACATCACGAGGAAGAACATCATCATAATGGGCATTTGCAAACTTCTGAAAATTATCCTAGTGATAAGCACACGCATGTAATTTTCAAGAAGAAAAAGAATCGAGTTCAAAATCATGCACAACCAAGCATTACATATCATACACCAAGCCCAATTGTCGTTCAAGAAGTTCCAGCACATTATAATCATCAACAAGAACATCAACCGGAAGAGGAAGTAGAATATCAGCATCAAGAACATCCAGTAACACACGAAGCAATTTATCAGCACCAGGAACATCCAGTAACACACGAACCAATTTATGAGCACGATAATGGACATTCTGTAACACATGAACCAATTTATGATCATGATAATGGACATTCTGCAAAGCCACATGTCATTACAATAACTGAAAGAACAAAGGCACCATTTAATTATCACGTTGCCGGTCCAACATTAGCACCAACACATGATGAACTGCGAGCACGTCACAATCCAAAAAGAATGACACCATTCACAAAAGAGCAATTCGAGAAGGCCAAGAGAATTATGGATAAGTCAAAGAGAAGCCGTGGATCGACAAAATTGGAGAGAGTTTTAGAACATCCAGAGATAAAAAAATCATCATAAAATCATAGAAAAATTATTCATTATTACGCCATATTTATGTGAGATTGTTTTTGTTTATTATGATTTCTTTTTATTTAGTGTTGTTGATGAAAATCTTATGCTTCTTAGTTCTTTATGTGCAATAAAATAGTTTAAATGTCACCTTCCTTCTCTCAAGCTTCACACTACTTTTAATAGTTAAATTGAGATTAGATCCAACTAACAACCTTACATGATATTTTTTTTTGTAAATTACAACTTTAAATTATGTTTCAACGAATTTACGAATAGAATTTTTCTTTTAGTCTTATGATGTGACGAAAAAAAGTGTAATTATGTAATTTAATGGCTCGAATAAAATTTTATTATCATTATGTGATTATCTTTCTTAATTCTTAATTCTTTGTCTAACTTCAGGCTAGCTTGAAGTCAACTCAGTATGGAAAAGTTTGAAAAAGTTGATTTGACTTCGTATGTTTTGCTTTTAGGAGCGTTCAAAGCCTAATAATTTAAATTTTCCTTAGTTTATGTCTAATTTAATCAAATTCTTTAGATATCTTACTCTTTTCCTCTATGCTTAGACCTTTCTGCCTTAATTTTTCTTCCTTAGATCATCTTTAGCACTCAATTTAATTAAAATCACTTAAAAATGTCTTAAAATGCTTTTCTTAGCTTGTTATATGGATTAAAAAGATCCGACCAACATGAAGTTGGCTCTAAGTTTCGAGCAACTTAATCAAATAAAATTTGAATTTAATATGACAGTTATAGCATTCTAAGCTTCTTATTTCTTAAAATTTAAATGTAAATTTTTATTGCATGAAGCAACGAAAAAGTCCAATAAAAATTTTACCAAGCTCTTTAAGCTGACTAGACGTTCCATGTTTGTGGTGTCTGAGCAGAGTGGAATCTGGGGTATCAAACCATATATAGGCGAATCTGCCAGTGCGAGAGTAAGGCCTCTGTGGCCGAGTGGTTAGGCAACAGACCGGAAATCTGTATCACTCTTTTGTGAGTACGTGGGTTCCATTCCCACCGGAGACCGATCTCTCAAACCATTATATAGAGTGTTTAGATATGACAAGGATTCGCACAATGCTCACGACATTACAATGTTCTAAAAAACCATCATATGCTTACCAAATATCAGAAGAGTGACCACTTGAATCCGACTAGATGTACCCGGTATATGTAATGCAGCGTAAGGGGCAAATAAAAAAACCTTTACGCAACTGCTTAAAAAAATCAATATTAACCCACCTTGCAGTCATGACTCGATAATTTATTCAGTGATATACATTTATTATCGTTTTTAACACTCCATATTTTAATTGTGTTAGCTAATTTATTGGCAAATTAATAGCAGTTGAAGGAAAAAGTAAATTTTCCAGTCAGCGCAGACTTATTCAGTCGAAAAATTTATGAATTTCGTGAGAATTTTTTTTTGTTTATTGCAGTTTGAAATAAAAGAAATTTTTTGAATTTTAAATTTCTTGTAGGTGTTGACTGATAACGGAGGGGATGATTTTTACTCTCAAGTTATGCTATAATGAACTATCAATAACACATGCACACATATTAGATAAGTTTAAGTCTTTAACGCTCTGAAAGTAATCGATTGGAAATGAAAGATATTCGGAAATTTTCTCGCGCGCACCGTGAGTAGTAAGCTAGTAAAAAAGTATGCTCGTATCCGATATGCATTGATGATCATAAAAATGCATAAATCCAGAGTTAGATTGGGAATTTTCACTCTAATGCAATTTTGCGAATGTATTTTTCCGCACTCATTTCATCTCTTACTGATATCTTTTTCATTTCTACTTCTTTATGCTATCTGCATTATCTATATAAGGTTTTGCGATACAAAAAATTCGTTTCAATTGTTCGTGAATTATCGGCGTGTTAAGATGAAAATTAACTTAATTTTCTATCTATTTGCCGTGGGTTTCGTCGTAAGTGCTAAGAAAGTTTAAGGCATGATCAAAAAATTTAAGAAAATTTCAAAGGATATAAAAAAAGCTCAAGGATTAAGTGAAAATAGAAAGAAATGAGAAAGTTGATAGTGAAAAGAGAATCAAAAAGCATCGCGTGCATCCTCTAATCTATAAATGTGCTCATGTGGAATGCATCATTCAATATTGCAATTAATTTGGAAAGCATTCGAAAAAAAAGCTAATTAACAAGTTTAAGTGCAATTAATTGTTATTGATTAGAAAAGAAATTGAATTTTTTGCTTCATGCTCTAAAATTTCAATGCTGAATAAATTTAATTTTACGAAAGTGAAAAAATCTGAAATTTGTGTATTTTTGTAGGCAAGTTTTGTGGCAGCTAAAAGTGATCAAAAGCGACGAAGACCAATCGTAGATACATCAGCGCAAGACAGCAATGGAAATTATGTAGATCAGATAGCTTTAGATTCAGTGAATTATGAGTCACATGTACAGAGTGTTATTGATCCATCTGACAATTATCCTGCAAGTTTCTTCACAGGTGCATACAATTTACTTCCTTTAATCCTTTAATGTTCCTAAGTCTGCATTTATTTTGCAGGTAATTTACCAACTTTAAAGAAAACTCCAAAGAAGCAGCCAACTGAGCAAAAAGTTCAATATGTCACTCCACAGACATACAGTGCACCACCAAAAATTAAAGAGAATTATCCATCGTATGTGGAACTTACTCATTTGAATCGCACAACAGAATCGAGAAGGCCAACGACTTCAAGACAGAAGCAAAAAGTTCAAACTGATTATTCGGATTATAATTTCTATTTCCCGGATAGTAAGAGATTAAATACAAAAACTCCAGCAAAAGCTTCAACATCACAAAATAATTTTGATAAATTCTATCAGCCACAAAATGCTGATGCTGTCGTTCGAAAGGAAGTCAGTAAAAATGGCGATGAACTAACTTATCACTATTATTATCCGTCTGAAGAATCGACACAAATTGAGCAGCAAAAACCTTCAATTCCCTCATCCACAAGCAGTCCAACATTTAGTTCTTCCTCTAATTTCAGTCCATCATCCAATTTTAATTCATTAACAAATTTCAATCCATCAACAACTTACAGTCCCGTCACAACCTTTAGTCCATCATCCACAAGAGCTCCCTCATTAAAACAGCCAACAAAAAAGAAGCAACAATCATCATCATTCCATCATATAATTGAACATACATCCACCGATCCTTACCAATATCCACCTGTCTTACAACGACCCAATGAATATGAATTAAAAGGAAGTGATGCTCCACAGCAAAGCTTTTATCCGACTTTTGAAAATCCAAAAATTTACAAATCACAATCGACCTTAATGCCATCCACATCATCGCCAATAAAGATGTTAAAGCCAACAAAGAAGAACAATTATTATTTGCCATCATCGACATTATCACCATCAACGACTGCAAGACCTATGAAGATTAGAAGACCATCAACTGAATCGCAATTTAAGAAATTTTCATTGCCACCTTCTGTATCGACAACAATGGCACCACATTATTCAACAACAACTCGCGCACCGGAATTGTATAAATATTCATCAGCCTCGCCAATCTCTTCAACAACTTTAAATGATTTTTATATTAAAGCATCAACTCAAGTGACACCTACCATATCATCATCATCATCTGATTTATATTCAGACGGTAGCAGTGAACGAACTGTCGTAATAAAGCCAAAGCTTCAATTTACATCCGAAAATTATGAACAGCAACCGACAGTTAGAGAGAAGATTGTGTACAAGTTTGTTGATCCACAAGAATATTACGATTTTGAGGCCAATAAAACAGACAGTGAAATTATTTATAAGCCATCAAGTGCCTCTTATGAGTCAGAAACCGCAAAAGCCCCAGAATATTATAGAGCATTAAATACATCGACGCAAGCTGATATGGACTTTTATAACACATTCCATAAAAATTACAATTATGAATACTTTACTGAACAAGATGCCGGAAAGTTACCAAATGATGAGGAAGAGAAAATAGATCGACACTCAACGGAATCTGATGGATTGGATATTATTTATGATAGACAAAAAGCCAGTAACAAGAATATGGTATTTACAATAGCATCGGAACCCAGATACCCACAAAGCTCAATGATTCCAGTTAATGTTCAAGATCATGAAGTTCCACCGCCAATGGAATCAGAAAATGATGGTGATTTGGCAGCAGAAGCGTCCAAAAATGATCAATACTTTGTTGTGTATTCAGTTGATGACGATAATCGACGAGAAAGAAAACAGAAGAAAAAGGTAAAGCCAGAACAAGATGTAGTATATCATCATCATCATTTGCATCAGCATGAAGGTGATAAGGAGTACGAGGATGGTGATTTTCAGCAATTTGACTCAGAATTTGATTCTGAATTTGACTCAGATTTAGTCAACAGTGACAATGTAAGAATAGTTGATCCAAATGTACGCGGTGGACGTCCATTAGAATTCACAAAGGATGATTATTTGCGACACATTAAGCAAGCTGTTGTGCAGTACATGAAAAACTATCCAAGTCAAAAAGACTCGAGTGTATCAAGTAGCACACATAAAGTTAAAAGCCACAAATATCAAGAATCAAATCAAGATTATTTAAGACCAACAAAGGCATCAATACCTGCATCTTTACTTAGCAGCACAGCAGGTTATAAAAATACGCATGGTCCACAACAATACAAACAAATGTCATCATTGAAATTACCGAAAAACGTTTACACTGCTGACAAATTAAGAGATGCTATCGATGACATGCAAGAATCACCACACGTTGATTTAACAATAAAGAAGTCAAAAGTAAAACCATTTGACCTGTCAGCAATTGATGTAGGACAAACTTATCAGCATGTTACTCAATTTGATCATTCGGCAGCCTTAAAAAATGTCGAGGAATTTGATCAATCACATGCATTGACAGGCAATACAAACAAGCAGAAGTTACATTTTTCGCAACAAACTTATCATGATATTAATAATTTGGGACATAATAATCATCAAAAACAAAAAGTGACGGACGATAATGATAATGAGAACACATACAAAGGATATGTGCTGCAGAACAATAAATATGGAACAAAGTTTGTCAACAATCAAAATCAAAACACATTCTCGGCTATGAATTATGACGCCAATAAATTACCAAGAATTGTTTCACAAAACAATGACGACGATGAAGACGAAAACAAGGTTGACGATACAATTGATGCGCCAATTCAGATAATTAATGGAATTCCAGTTGCAAATCCCTACAATATTGATTTAAATACGTTAAAGTAAGTCGAGCACATGGCTCAATATTTTTTTGAATAATAAACTTTCAAATATTTACAGGTACATGCTTGGCGGAATAGCACAAGCTGAAGTCAACGATCAAATAAGAGATTTGGATGAAAGCTCCTCTCAAAAGTTTAACAGCAATTGGAAAGCTTACTCGCCGGTCGGATCATTTACAGCAAATAATCCGATCTATCAAGTGTATGGCCAACAACAACAAAAAGCCAACGAAAATCCACCACAAAAGCCAAAGAAGAATCAATCAAACTCAAATAAGCAGCAACAGCAACAGCAGCAACAATATCAAAATAAATTTCCATTAGTCGGAACTCTTATGAATTTAAATAAAGCAAAGCAATCTCAGCAGCAGAATAAACAGAGAAATACCAATAGCAATAGCAACAACAACAATAATCAGCAACAACATCACATTAAGAATGCTATAAACATCCACGATTACAGTAATTGGAATCAAATTAATAAGAAGCAGAGAATAGAGCCACAAGCAGCACAAAGTCAGAATGTTTTTGTTGTTCGACCAATGATACGGAACAAGCATGCAAGAGATGATAACAAACCGACGATAACGAGATTCAGAGAACCTGCTCGTGACATGAGACCTCCACCGCCGCTCAAACTAAAACAACCCCCACAGCAGATAGTTCTAGCTAGAATCAAATAATCCTACAGATCTTTATAAATTGTGTTCTATTATTAAGTTATTTAAATTATTTATTATTGTAGAAGAAAAGCCAGTAGAAAATGTATGTTTATAAACCTTCACGAGAAGAATATTTAACATAGATGCTTACGAAAGCATTAAAAGATTCATTTTCCTTCCTTGAGTAATTTTTTATTTTTTTATGAAAAGCCACACATGATGCATCTTCAATCATTCATTTTTTAAACAGATAATAAAAATCATTAATTAAATTGTTCAAAAACAAATTGAGATCGATCACGTCCATGGAATTGCTTGCTTCGAGAAATGTCAAGTTCATGTTCATTCGAAATAGGAAAAGAAATGCGCGCTTAAATATTTAATTATGTTTGCCACTGACTTCCAGAGAAATGCATGGACCGAATAGACAGGTAATCACATTTATTGCATAACTTCGTTTCTCCATATTAACTGTTTTATTTATATATCTTGCTTATTGATTAAAGTATACAAGTAGTTATGATTATTTTATAGCAGTGTCTTTCAAACTTTTATTCTGATCTGCGGCACAACTGGGCTACGTGCAAGATACGTGGCTCGCTTTTTCGGGTGTACGGGTGTATACACTATATGATACCCTTAGGTGTAACCTAGTGTATACAATAAGACATATGTCTTTAGTATGACAAGGGTATACCCTAGAAACTGGCCCCTGGCATAACTATCAGAATACACACATAAACAGAACACCCCCATTGCTTGCCACTAGCTCAAAGTTTGCAAGACACTGCTTAATAGTATAAAAGATATGTGTAGATATTAAATATATAAGATACAATCAACACTTAGTGCCAATTTGCGTAGCACTCGGCTAACATCTCATTGATGTCTGTAGCGGATGCAGCTCGTGGAATTATAACTTCGTTAATGCATGGATTGGAGCTCAATGAAAGGATTTGAATGCTGTTGATATTGTTGATGATTGCTGGCTGAATAGCATTGATATTATTATTTTCCAAAAAGACGCTGTGAAGTTGTCTGTTGTTAATGAGCAATTCTGCATCGATGCGTTCAATATTATTGGATCCCAATGAGAGCATAACGAGATTTGTCAAAGGTCTAAGTGTATTTGGTTGGATCATTCGGATTCCTTCATGATTAATGAACAAGTATCTCAAGCTTGTTAAGCCAGCAAAAGTATTTGGATCCATAAGTTGGATGTTGTTTGAGCGCAAAATAAGTGTGTCTAAAACCATCATATGTTTAAAAGAGTTAGCTTGAAGGACGATGAGATTATTTCCCTGAATTATTAAATTTCTCAAATTTCTAGCAAGAATAAAAGCATTCGGCTGAATTCTTTGAAGTCCACCATTTGAAATTTCCAATTGATGAAGATTAGGGAATTGTGTAAAAAGTTGTGTAATGATAAAGCTCGTTTGAGAGTTCATAATTGTCAATCTAACGACGTCATTGTTTGTCATGCCTTCCTGATGTGTTCCCATTACAATAATACGATCAGTTTCTCTGTCAACTCGAACATTTTTCAAATCACATCCATATCCAACTGCCCCATTAACTGATAAATGGTCATAATTGCAGTTGAGAACAACTTGTCCACTAGCAACGAGTGATGACGACAAAAGTACGAAGACAAATAAATATCTGTGAGGGGAAAAAAAATCAATCTTGTTGCTTGTAAAGTGACATAAAAAATATTTTGTTACCTCTTGTCCATTTTTACAACAATTTCACTTTTTTAAAATAAAAACTAAAAGCTCCTCCGACTTCTCCGTACCTTATATAGGTTGCCATTATCTTATCATTGCAAAATTTTGATAAGTACCTTGTGAAAATAATTCCCGCAAAAACAACAATGAATTGATTCTTTCCAATTTATCTACGCATGTCATCAGAAGCAACAAATTAGTTATCAACAATTCTGAATTAAGTTAATTTAGAAATCGTCCGTAAATGATGTGTATCATGCACCTGCTTCTGTGTCTCGATATATCCCTAGTGTATACCCTAAGGTGGGGTGATCCAGAAGTGAAGGGTGATGTATAACCTAGGTAGATACAGCCGTCAAATGGAATAAAAAATTGCAAAGAGTGCTGCATAGCTTTTTATACCCACCCAACCCTCTTTCCCTCTCGTACTATTAGACGTCACTCTTCATGGGCGTACCCAAGGGTGGTTGGGGTCCGGACCCCCCCTCGAAAATTTTTACATGTTTCTGAAGATTTTCCGAAGCTATTATTTGAGAATAAAAAAAATACCCACCCAACCCCCTTTCTCTCACGTACGTGAACGTCACTCTTGAATGACTGCCATTCATCTTGTCGTCTCACAACACAATGTCGTCCCGTTGCTTGAAAAATATACAGTCGGTACCTCATATAATAGAAAGAAATTGTCTATTGGCTTTAGTTCAAACTCGCTTTTCAGGTAGGAAGCTATTTTTCTTTTTTCAGATTGGCAAACGAAGCTTTATTCAATATCAAGATGCATAATGCATGTCAAAAATAAGCGAAAGTTTTTTTTCTATCTATACATTATAAAGGCTGCAAAATAGATTGAATATTATGTTATAGCACTGCCATTTCATCTAAATAATTTTTCTTTCAGTCAGCTGTAGTGTCTAATAATACGAAACTTTTGAAGAAATTACCTTTTTTTCTCACATATGGATATGACTTCGATTTTTTTTCTCTCTCTCTATTGCAGTTATTGCACGTATTGTGTTTTTAATGATTCTCAATCAACCTATTTTCATCGCAATGAACTGAATTAGCAAAAGATGTGCAAAGATTTCTTCTAGTGAGGCTACATCCTGGTACTGAAGTAGTTTGATTTCTCATTGGTTTAGTGCTTCATGTCTGTAATTTCGATACTGAATCAGCATTTAAATATAAACTTCAAGTACTAATTGTGGAAGCTGTGATCTGCATTTTTGTTCTAGAAGCATTTACTGTGAAGATAAATCCAATGTATATTCAACTATTATCATCAATAGCCCAAAAAAATTTTTGATGATTGAGACGTCTTTGAAAAGACAACATCTAAAGAAATTGCAGAATATTTTAGCTGAATCTTATCTGTTGTAATTATCATGAAATGTATTATGAAAAAGCACAGAAATGTAGTTCGTAGGTGCTGTAAATTTTTGATCGAGCTTAGCTTTAAATTGTCTTTAAATTTACTGTTGGCTTTTATTATCTTTGTCTTAATTGACGCTTTAAATAGCCTTTTCTTGCATGAGTCCAAGGGCGTAACCAGTGGAGGGGGGATTTAAAACCCCCACCTCGAAAAATTTCTGGCTAAGCCCCTGCCTGAGTCACAGTCAAATCTGTCTTAGAATCTGTCAAAGTTATTGACTGTGCACTAGAGAAAAATCCCTCTGTGCTGTCACTGTTCCTTAGTTAGATTTTGCCTGATTACTGCTCTAACACAGATATTAAACTTGATTGACAATGAAATGTTTAAGATCTCACTAATGAATGGTTCCTATGTTCAAATAGGTTGGAAGCCGTTAGGGGTCGTTCGCAAATTACGTCACGCTTTTAGGAGGAGGGCGGGTCAAAGAATTTGTGACAGTCCATACAAAAGATTTTTTTTTCTTTAGAAAATTTGTTACAAGGGGGGGGGGGAGGGGGGAGGAAAAAGTCGTTTTTTAGCGTGACATAATTTACGAACGACCCCTTAGAAGCAATAGCGCACCCAAATGTATCTGCTCATGAATGTATCCTGCCTAACTATAATATCTAAATTTTGTTTAAGGCCTTTTTAAGGTTCCCTAAAGGTTCTTTACTCAGAAATTGCAAATCAAAATTGAGACGTGTCCAGGGACGTGTCCTATAATTGTTTTATTAATCCATATTATCCATCAAATCACACCACATCTTCTCGTCCCAACCTCTGAGCATTTATTCCTCAACTTCAGATCACAATGTATCAATATATAAAAGATCTCAATCATTAGAAATTACATTATTTAGTTGCACCATGCACAGAGTTTATTATTTATGCTAAATGCAGTCGGAAGAGAGACGACGCTATGAAAAAAAACATAAAATAAAAAAATTGTTTCCAGTTTTATCGGCATAATCCAGTTTGTCACTTTCGATTTTTTTTTTCAAAACAAAGTATTATGATGTAAAAAAGAAAAGATTGTGCCTGATTGTGCAATGTTTATTTACAAAAGTATGAAATGATTGATTTTCATTACTTTTAAAGCTCATAATTGATCACCTAATTAAGTCATTGTAAATTTTAGCTAATTCTTCAGAAAAAAGACTCAATTTATGTTGCGTTATAAAATTATGACATGAACAGACTTAGTGTATGTAATTTCCTTAAATTATGACTGCATTTGATACACAATAATAAAATAATGCAAAATTAACACCATGAAACTTACATACAGCTCGTGTGCCGGTTGTATGAACTTTCGGTATGTTTTCATTCCCACATGTTGTTGTAATGCTTACAAGACGTACATAATGCTTAATAACGTTGTTAGAAATGAAATGAACCGCAAAATCGTTTATAGTAAAATTATTAATAACCAAAAAAATAGTCATGGATACATTTGCTAACTGGAACAATGAGAGAAATGAAAGAAATTTAAATATGAATGGGGGGTGAAATAAGAAAGAGAGAATGAGTGCATTTAAGGTGCTTATACTAAGTAAATAGAGGGGACATTTCGTATAAAACTAAGTAAATGAATCTACTTTTCAACATTCAAGTTTTGTGAGTTTTCATATCAAGGTCTTATAGGAGAAGTTTTTCCATTATTATAAATATGTTCAAGTTTCTCGTAAGTTTAAGGATCTAAAATTTAATAAGTTACTTTAATTAACACAAAAATTCATTCTAAATCTAGATTTTTGCTGCATTTATTGCCGTCGCAATTGCCGGAGTCGTTCATGACTATCATCATGGCGGAGAAGGAGAAACATCTGAGACTGAACATCATTCACATGTAGACCATAAGCATGCTCAATCACATCAATCAGTCAAGTTCATCCACTATCATGCTGTACCAGTTTATGTTAAGAAAGAAGATCAAAAATATCTCAAGCATCCAGTTGAAATCGGTTCCAACAACCATAAATTGAAGCTTGTTCATCCAGAAACTGAACATGCCAAGGGATATGGATTGACGCTTGAGAATCACAGTGAATTTAAAAATTATAAGATCGAATACCATCCACATCATCATGATTCAGGATCAGCTGGATCTGAAAGTCAAGAAATCCACGAATCTCCTGAATATGACTTTTCTGCCTATGAAGCTGCACATCATTAAAAATTGATGAATTACTAAACCAAAATGTGATATACTTCGTCGATATAGGACAACGTTTCTGTTACCTTTTGTTATTAGATGTTTTAGTTAAATGACATTTATATCTTGTGTAAAGAGAAAATGGAAATAAATTCAAATTGAATTTTTATATAGTAATTAAATGCTGTTTTCTTAAGGAAATGTGACTGGAATATGTTAGAAATGATTTCTATTTTAACCGTGTGAAAAAAAAAATGTTTAAGCTGTTTCTGTTTTATCTGTTTTCTATTTTGGCACCGACGTACATGCTCTCTGAGAGTTCAGGATGTATTCAGAGTTTCTTAATGTCCGTTAAATTCAACTATTTTACTGCTATTTACTTGCTTTTGACAATGTCAAGTCTCACGTGCGTTACTTTAGAAGCATCCAGTAAACAGTTTCAAATTAATTAAGCTATGACAGAAATAACTACTTTTTTTAGAAATCAATATTTGCCGAAAGCCTATCATTTTCTATTTATCGCAATTATTTGCAAGATACGCTTCAATTAAGGTGATTACTGAAAGGTAATTGCGTGGAATAATTTTTTAAAATTAATTAATGTCTGGTTAAATAATCATGCTTAACGAATTTAAATTTAATATATTTATATTTAAAAAATATAATGGAATTGATTATTACATATTAATTAATTACTTAAGTACTTTTTACCAGCTATCTGTGCCTTCTTTTCAAACTGCACTGATTTGATTGGTGAGTTAATGTTGTAGAAGGGATTTAATGCGAGCTTTATGTATGTTTCATAAATCTCATTGAAGAAATTCTTAATTCCAGTATCATTCTGAGTATCATGAACCTTTTTGGGGATAATTCAATTTATATGAATAATGCTCTAATTAAGTTATTTTCAGTGTACGTACCATGACAAATCTGATTTGACTAGCTGTCACAAAAGCACTAACGAAGAATTGATTAAATTTGTCTAAACACTTTAAATATGTTGTATTGTTCTTCCATTTATGCTCATCGATTAGATCCAGTGCTGCATGTGCTATAAATTGATTCAAATGCCGATGATCCTCTTTCTAATTGATGAAATTAATTAATTTTTATGAATTTTTTTACAATAAAAATGATTACCTTAACTTCCTTTGAATTGATGAATTCCTGCTCGAATATTGGATTGTCGTTATGTCCAACGATTGCAAAATAATAACTAGAACTCATTTTCACTATTAATATCCTCGTACTTATGGAATTAATTAATTAAATTTGATTTTTATGATTCTTAAAAAAATTCTTCTCAATGTTTACTAAAATTTCAAAATTCAAAAAACCGTTAAAAAAAGCGCTCGTTAAAAAAGTTCCAGTTTACTTCGATGAATTTAATTCAGTAAATTTCTTTAAAAATTGAGCTAGCAGATTGATGCTGACTAAATGGATTATGGCAGCTATAAGCGAATTAAAGAAGATACATATCATTGAAAATATAAGGGTAAGAGATGATTAAAAAGTGATTAAAAATGAAATTAATTAAAAAAAATTCTGAAACTAGGTTATGTGCAATTTTGATGAAAAGGAAGAAAATTTAATTATTATGCCAGTTTATGAGGAATCGGATTTCCTTAAAGACAAAACACTATATACAGATTATGTGTATGATATAATTAATACGTATTATGAGAATGAACAGCGGCGGATCGTTATTTCAGGACTAAATCATCAAAACATCCGGAATTATTTGATTGATGTCATCAAGTGCTTTGGGAAGCAGAAAAAGTATTCTATAAGCACGATTCATCTAGCTGTTTTATATCTTGATATATACATGGATTCATATATTTTGAGCTCAGTTGCTGAACACCAAAAATTTGTAGCTCTAGTTGCACTTTTATTAGCTGTCAAAACCGAAGAGAATGACGACAATGTTCCATCCATCAAGGATTTATTACACATAATTGATTTGACTGAGGAACTAGGCGTCGATTTTAAAGAGAAACAAAATTATACAAGAGAAGAATTATCAGCAGCTTACAAGTCATACTTAAAGCTTTATTGCACACTTGAATTCATGATCTTTCAAACGCTCAAATTTAACACGATATGTCCAACGGCTATGAGCTTTCTATGTATTTTTCGAAAAATTGCTGTTACTGAAAATGATGTACAAGACATGTACGCTGGAGATTTGCGCATAGAATCATTTGCAGATTTGAAGTTCTTTGCAACAGAATATATTAAGTACCTATCAGAAATTGTATTGCATGACATCTCCTTTCATCAATATCCTCCATCAAGAGTAGCTGCAGCAATAATCGCAACGTCTCGAAAGTTATTAAACATTAAAACAATTTGGAATCTGCAACTCGAGTTCCTTACTCATGCTTCTCTCATGGATATTCAGCCGATCATAAATATATTTCTTGAGAAGCTAAGTACAATGGATGAAGAGAGCAACACGTCTGAAGACAGTTTTGACTATGGAGATTCCGGATTTTATTCCAACGATTGTGATTGTGAGACATTTAATTCAGCAACAACCCCAGAAAATAGCGATAATGAGCTACACAATGAAGTAGAGCACGAGCATAAGAGAGTAAAAGTTGATCATGAATTATAGTCATTTCTTCCTACATGTAAAAATATATTTCGTAAGCTAAGAGATAAATACGTGCTATTATATGAACATTAATCCTTCTTTATTCATCCTTAATCATATTAAAAATTAATAATTTGTATGAAACGAATTAAAAAACGTTGTTAAAGAATTCCTAGTTTAAAATATAATTTAATTAATATAGGTGTGTAACTCGACTCATGTTTTTTTCATACTTTTAATGAGTGCCAATAACTTCTTTTTTTCATGAAATTAAAAGATTGCATATAAAATGTGTGTTGACTTCTTCTTAATCAAATATGGTTGTTCTGTATTGCAGTCTGAGTGGTGGATCTGGAAAAGAATTTAGGTCATTTTTTGATGCTGTACTTCTTTTTGGAAAGTTCAATTATTTTGTTTTTACCTTTGAATCTCCATCTAGTAACATAAACAAACTTTAATGTGTGGTCCTTTCCCAATAGCTCATCATTGCAAAGAATATCAATCTGTGGGGTGATAAAAAATTCAACATGAGTTAGTCATAATGCTCAGAAGTGATAAAATTCGGTAAAACATGAAAAAAGGATTAATTAAAAACCTTGGATTTAACTTAATCTCGTGTTTAATCCCGGGATTTAATTTAATCTTGACTTTTAAATCCTAGGATTTAACTTAATCTCACTTTTAATCCTAGGATTTAACTTAATCTCAATTTTAATCCTGGGTTTTAATTTAATCTCACTTTTAAATCCTAGGATTAATATTTAATCCAACTTCTGATTAAAATCAACCGATTCTTGTGGACAAACTCACCTCTCTATATTTCTCTATCCCATTTAATACTTTCTTGGCGACGAATTTCTTCAACTGAGTTATTGTTGCTTGAGAGCTACATCGAATAAATCGTCTCTTTAAATTCTTTAGATTACTATTTGAACTGCACTCCAGACATAAATTAACTTGCTCATCCATTCTGTGATAATCTGATTCTTGATGTGCTTCGTTAAGTTTTGATTCCATGTCGTCGCTTTCTTTATTGTCTTGAGGTATATCTTTCGGACATGGAAGGTTGCGAGCCTTGTAAAATGCTCTTTCTCTGTTCATCTCATCTGGAAGTGGAAAAGTGGACACAATAAATAATTGATTCAGACAGCAATATGAAAGAGGAACTTACTATCCTGTAAATTGGGCACCAGCTTGTAAACAATATCCTGCATTGTTCGATCATGACTTATGTATTGTAATGGATGTGATTGATGAATTATCAAGTTACAGTCGGGACATGCATTATTAGGCGATTCTTCTAAATGTTTAACTAGACAACTCTTGCAGACTGAAAGGAAATGAGACAATTTTCATACATTAATTAAAGCAAATTTCATGTTTTCGGCAATAACTTTTGATGCGAGAACAAAAGTAGAGCACCATAATAAACAAAAAAATCTCAGAATGTAAGAGAAAATTGCTTCAAATTAGTACTTACACGTATGCAAGCATTCCACGATGGTGGTTGCATCTATTAGATATCCTCGGCATATTTTGCAGCTAATAAATGGATTTAAAGTCTTTAATTTTATCTTTTTCTCCATCTTAACTTGTTAAGTGGAAAAATTTTTAGTTTTTAAATGAAACTTTTTTTTATTTTCTTGTGTGTATTATGGGTCGAGTCAGAAAATTTCTGGCGATTTTCCTACAAGTCGGTTTTTACGGATTGTTGTGTCTGCGATGGACTTTTATAGACTAATGTGATTCTATATTTAAAGTTTCTTAAATGTTTTTATTTATGCATCAGAAAGTAACCAAAATTAATAATAATGTAAATTAACATCAGATTTTCCGTTACAATAATTATTATGGGACAAAAATCAGTTCTTAAATACAAAACGTGCTGATTGAAGTCACATTCCTAAAAATTGATATTCTTCCAACCAACTGTCATTTCAAATTCAAATTTATCAACGGAAATTTTAAATTTGAATTTCAAAACCATACAATTTCATCAACATTTATACAGTTTTCATAGCATTTGTGAGGTTTTAAGACCTAAAATATTCAGCACAAGCATCCAGTGCATTTTTCTAGTAATTATAGGCACAATAAAGTTTTGCGGTATTTTCTACAGCTTCGTCCCATAAGAGTGCATTCAAGAAAGTGAGTTTAGAAAAAAAATCATAGTAAGCATTTGACAGAAAACTGACAGATTATATTTGACGGCGAATTTTCATAGCAAGGTTGCAAAATTTTAATCGTGATTAAATTCTCGCTAATCAAACAGGAAAACGAACGATTAGTAGTGCACTAGTAAAAATGGCATCATCAAGAATGTTGTTAAAAGTCAAAGGTTTGTGGATTGTTACGTATTTCATGTGATATTTGCAAGAAAAAAAGTGGTCGTAAGAAAAAAAAAATTCTGTGATTGAATAATAGCTGTCAGGGATACGGCACTAAAAATGAACTACTCTACTTTCTCGCATGCCATTCGACTAAATTGTACTTTTGAAGATCACATCGAGGTCACTTGAGAATCCCTGTAACTAATTTTAATTCAATTTAAAGGATGTTAATGACAAAGTACGGAATTCCAGATAATCAGCTCTGGAAGTTCAAAGTATATATTTTAATTAATCGATGAGTTATAGTTTTGTTTACAAATTTTACTATCGACAGTATAGTGCATCATGTGAGATAAGTGTAGTTCAAGTTAGCAACATATTTATTAGCACTGTTTGTGTAATCTTTAAGGTCATACACAGGTTTTGTTTAGCGACGTTTATTCTTCTTCATTGGAATTTTCTCTTCTTCGACCAAAATAAATTACACGTGATACGTCTGATTCATTTTCTTTTTCTTTCCTTCCTTCCTTGCACAGATGGTCTCCACCTTGGAAAATTTGGCGTTAGATATGCAAGTTATGAAGCAACTCGTAAGAATCTGAAACTAACAAAAGACACCAAAGTCATTTGTCAAGGATTTACCGGCAAACAAGGAACCTTCCATTCACAGCAAGCTCTTGAATATGGTACAAAAATTGTCGGTGGAGTTAGCCCAGGAAAAGGCGGCCGTACTCATTTGGACTTGCCAGTCTTTAATAGTGTAAGTTTGAATTTATTCATGCGTACGTGCTCTGATCATGCTTTATAAGAATCTCGTACTCTTTAGAGAAATTTGGTGTAATGAAAAAAACGCAAATATTCGAATAACTGTAAAACACAATCAATTTCATGTGCTTGAGTACTTTTGTCCTCAAAAACTGCAATATATTTTTACTTTATACGCAATTACAGGTCGCAGAAGCAAAACAGGCAACAGGAGCTGACGCAACGGTAATCTACGTACCACCGCCGGGAGCTGCTAAAGCCATAATTGAAGCCATTGATGCTGAAATGCCATTAATCGTTGCTATCACTGAAGGTGTTCCTCAACACGACATGGTTAAAGTTAAGAATCGTCTCCTTAGTCAAGATAAATCACGATTAGTCGGTCCAAATTGTCCAGGAATTATCGCACCAGAAGCTGTAAGTCTACTCACAATTGACGTACATACATACTTGAAACGCGTCATTAATTGCTTCTTCACGCATGCTTATTTTTAGTGCAAAATTGGCATTATGCCGGGACATATTCATAAGAAGGGTGTAATTGGAGTCGTCTCACGTTCCGGTACATTGACTTATGAGGCTGTGCATCAAACAACAGAAGTTGGATTAGGACAAACTTTATGCGTAGGCATTGGAGGTGATCCTTTCAACGGAACTGACTTTATTGATTGCTTGGAGATCTTCCTTAAAGATCCAGAAACTAAGGGAATCATCTTGATTGGTGAAATTGGTGGTGTTGCTGAGGAAAAGGCTGCTGATTTCTTGACGGAATTTAATTCAGTAAGCAGCTTGACCGTTATTTTTCAAAATAGTTTTTTCTTACTAAATTTAAATTTTTTCTAACCGTTATTTTTTGAATAATTTTTGACCGTTATTTTTGCTGTATATTTGCAGGGTATTAAAGCCAAGCCAGTAGTTTCATTCATCGCTGGACTTTCAGCTCCACCAGGACGTCGTATGGGTCATGCTGGTGCAATTATTAGTGGCGGAAAGGGAGGTGCTCAAGATAAGATTAATGCACTGGAAAGAGCTGGAGTTATTGTTACCCGAAGTCCTGCTCAAATGGGTCGTGAATTATACAAAGAAATGAAACGACTTGAACTCGTTTAAAAAGGTCTTAAAACTTATTTCCGTACATACATCTCATCGTTCTATTCTAGAATTCAAATTATATAGAACTTTATAATTCTTTTCGCATAACTTATTTATCAAAATTTTGTGTTTCAAAATTTGTAATTTGTTCCTAAAATGAGAAGAATGCTACACTATGAATTACTATTTGGAACAACTAGACAAGACATTTCTAATGGTATAAATGCTTAATTATTTAGTAAAAAAATCGAAATTTTTCTTGAATTTTAGTCGATAAATTTATGTTTTTTTTCCTTTTTAGAAAATTTTTCTTTCTCAAAATTCTTTTAATTTTTCATTCTTGTGTGTGTCTTATGAGAAAAAAGATTGTATTAAGGCAAGTGAAATAAGAAAAAAAGCGAATTATTATAAAAATCAGTGCTCATACATAAAAATGACCTTGAGATTTTTTTCTTAAAAATATTACTTTGTTCCTTCAAAGCTATACAACAAAAAAAAATAATTACTGCCAATAAGCGAAAAACTTCCGTTCGATTTATTTTAGGCATTACTGCTAACCGAGCAAAACTTTCACTTTTTTAAAAATTGAAATTGCAAAAAAAAAAATATTGCAGCATAAGTAAAATAGTAAAACTTACTCAAATCTCATTGAATGTTAATGTTATGACTGTTTGCACTGAGAAAATCATTACAATACCATTTTATTTACTTTGCACCGCATAATAAATTATTAGTAGGATGTAAATAAATACATTTTAAAGAAGAAAAAAAGAAATTAAACATTAATAAAAAGTGGATTACATTCGGAACGATAATGTGACGAATAAAAAATAAATGTCAGTTGTTATCAGGATTCGCTTGCAAGCTTTTTTGATGCATTCTACGTTGTTAAAAACAGAAAATTATTCTTTGAAAATAACGGATTTTTGAGATTTAAAAAATAACGAATTTCCAAAATTTGAATTTTATGCTTTTCAAGGTTCAAATCAAAATTTAACGGTTTTTCAAGGTTCAAATTTTAACGGCTTTTTCCGAATTCAAATTTTAGTTTTTTCAAAATTTAACGACTTTTTTTTAAAGTTCAACATCCAGCCATGCTTTCAGTCAAATTTTCTGCCACGTTTCACACAAAAAGAGGTTTAACAAATTATCCATTCATTTAATTCGGGTGAATTGAGATTATTAATAGCAAAAAACCCACAAAAATGATTTGCGCACAAAGGTTTCTTTAATTAATTAATATATATATTTTCGAGTATATCAAGCACAATTATAAACAATTAATTAAGGAATGATTTATTGTTCATGATCAATGGTTGGTCCCATGGATGCTGATTGAGAGAAATCAGTAAAATTCTTGTAATTGTTTCAATGATAAAATTTATTCTGCAACTAATTCAGTTTTAGAGTCTTTTGTAACAAGCTGAATCAATGAGCCGTTAGTTGGTCGATTTTCTGGTGCAATAATCCACTTGTGGAATAAATCAGCAACAAATTCAAGTGGTGTCCACGTTGTATGATCTGCATCAGGCATCCATTTTCGGTTCATTGGAGTATCTAATGTGATTGGTAAGATGGAAGCAACGAATGAATTATCAGGCAATCCGGAGCCTTTTGTTGCGAGTGATTTTGTTAATTGATGGATAGCAGCCTTTGTCATACCATATCCAATCATTCCAGGTGTAGATGTTAACGCTGCCTTTGCACCTGTTAATGTCAAGATTCCACCCTCTTTAAGGAATTGAGAAGCAACTGACGCAGAAATGACTGAACTCCATACAGATTGCTTAATCATCAAGTCTGTATTTTTTGCCAAATCTTTGCTAGCATTTCCGCCTGCCCATCCACCCTATTAGACATACATGCATGATGAATAGAATAAAAGGAGGTATGAGGGAATAGACAAATACTTACAGCAACACAAACAATGGCTTCAATTTTCTCGTCATTCAAGAGTCCTCGAATTTCATTAACAATTTGAGTTTCCTGTTGTACAAAGTCAGCATCTCGATTAACTAAGATATTTGCATCGGCTTCAGGATTCTCAGTTAAGTCAATACTTCCGACCCACTAGAACGCAATAAGAAATCGGAATGTGAGAAAATTGAATAACTTAATGGCAGCGGTTACTGCTTTTCTAATTAGCCAACTAACAGGTTTTTTAGACCGTCACTCACGGAATGTATTGAGAAACATGTTTAGCCTTGGAATTTTTTCATTCTTGCAGTTTTTGTTCTCACTTGTGACATAATTGGGAAAATCTCCATGCAAATTTTATTAAATAACTTACGAAATTCTTTGATTTGAAGTAATTAACGCAGATTGATCCAAGTGCTCCCTTTCCTCCGTAAACGATGATTTTTCTTGACATGTTTAATTCACAAAATCTTATTGGAAACTGAAGATAAAGCTACAAAGCTCGGCAAAAAGGTCTTTACTTCTCAACAGAAAGAACTTGACTGAATGACTTGATGATTTTTTGTGTTTACCTCTTCGTCAAGTACGAAAATTCGGATCAAGTTGATTGTGGTCAAGATGTTGTGGCATTAATTAAGATTTTAAAGATCCAGTGACATTCACATTCAGATTTAAGCTTTATTTAATATTAAAATTTATTAATTAATAACGGATTTTGTGAAAATTATTTGAAAATCCTAACGGTCGTGAAAAATTTGAAAATTTCAATTTACTCACCAACACAAATAATAAGAAAAATTCATAGTGCAAAATTCAAATTAATAACTTTTAAATTATTTTCCTTACTTAACGAGGATTAATCGACATAAAAACATTTTCAACATAATTGTCATCATCTATAAAACAGAAGTAATACAAAAAACCATTAAAATAAGTGCGCAAATAGAGGAAAATTCGAGAAAATATTTCTTATCAAATATTACAACATAATCTGTCGATACACAAAGATCCAGGAAGGTCTACAAAGGCAAATATCCACAAAACTAGGACAAAAGATCTGAAAAAATCAGTATAAATTTAATATCAGTCACAAATTAGGCATTAAAGGCGTAAAACAGTAAGTAATCAGTCAAATGACTCATCCATTAATTATCAACTTAATGCGTACAATGTCATGTAGTTATAGATTAAAAAATAAATCATGTCAGGTCACCAGTATTTCTCAAATGGCAATAGCTTGTTCAGTGATGATGTTGATGATGAAACATTCCTTAAAAATTCTCGAGTAAAACCAAAAGATGATTATTTAGAACAAAGACAATTGTACGAGCAGAAAAGGAAGGAAATTGAAAATCGCACAATAGACTCGTCACAAAGGAGCATTGGACTGTTGAGGGAAACGGAACAAGTTGGAATTGCAACAGCACAAGAATTGTCAAAACAGCGAGAGCAATTAGAAAAGACAAGAGATCAGTTAGACACAATAAATACAAGTTTAAAGTTCAGTCAGAGACACTTGACTGGAATCAAGTCGATGTTTGGCGGACTTAAAAATTATCTCTCTGGAAAGTCTGAATTTGAACCATCGAAAATATCTCCATCATCTTCAAACAGTTCATCAATTGCTTCCCCAACGGCTGACGAACGATATAATCAACATCCAACAACTCGTCTTCGTAATGAGCCACAAATGCAGCAACAACAAATGGCTGGAAATATAAACTTTAATCAACAACTCGATCGAAATTTGGATGAAATGTGCGATAGCCTGTCACGTTTGAAAGGCTTAGCTATTGATCTTAATGGAGAAATTGATTCTCAAAATGACCTCATTGACCAAATCACGGATAAAACTGAGGATGTTGATATTAAAATTGGCAAGCAGAACCAGCAAATGTTCAAACTTTTAGGCAAAAAGTAATTTTGTAAACGTTGTTAATCATCGGAAACTCGTCTAATCATATTTCAATGTACTACTATTATCAAAATTTATGTTATAATTCATTACTTATAAATAAATTTCTCGTTTTTTTTGGGATGCTTAAAATAACGGAAATTAATAATTTGAATTAATTTTGTTTTTGTTAAAAATTTGAATTTTTAAAATACGTTTGCTTTCAGCAAGGCATGGAAACTTCTGAAAATTTTAATACCCCGTTAAATTTCCTAGAATTATTAAGAAAAGAATCTTTAATAGACAATTAAATCATGCAATTAGATTCATATAATCATCACTACGAGACTCGAACAAATCAGGTTTGTCAAGTTTTGTACCATAACAAATCTCGAGTGTCCATACCTGGAAATATTTATCAAAAAAGTCGAACAAAATTTAATTAAAATTATGGAAACTAAATTAACCGTGCAATTGGAGGAAGTTTCAATTGAAAAGGTGTGTAGGACATGTCTAAATACAGCAGGCGACGATACAATGATCTCTATATATGATATCTGCGACGAGGAACTAGCGAATAAACAAAATTTCTTCGAATTAATTAATGAAACATTTGGAAGAATTGTAAGAAACTTAATTAAATGACATGATTTTGTATAAGGATTTGTCTCCTTTTAGATGCCTCTTACACACAATTTACCAAATCGTTTATGTAGCGAATGTCAAGTGATGATAAAGAAATGTTGTGAATTTAGGAAGCAATGCTTAAATTCTACACAGATATTAACGGAAGCGCTGGAAAGTGACATCAATATCTTTGGAGTAGTAGATAAATGTACACAAACAGAGCCACAAATCATCCAGATGCACTTTGATGATGAGAATTTCGACACGATTAATATGCAGGAAGACGGGATGTTTGTGAATCAATCAAATCAATGGTCTGTAATACATCCAGTAATCTCACAAGAATCTATTATACAACTTAAGGTAGAACACGATGATAATAATGACAGTTGCATTGTCGACGAGCACATAGAAGAACATAGATCTGAAGATACAAAAGAATTTGACTATGATAATCCACTAAATGAACAAGACGACGAAGATGAGAGGAAGCAAAATCATCATTGCGACATTTGTAATAAAACCTTCATTAGATTAACTCATTTAAAGCGGCATCAGTTGTCACATAATGAAGGTAGATCGCTACAATGTACAGTATGCAGCAAAGGATTTACCAGATTAGACCATTTAAACCATCATATGCTTAGTAACCACTCAGAATCTAAACCATTTCATTGCGACGTACCTGACTGTAAGAAAGGATTTATAAAAGAAGGTAGATGACTTGCTTCTATTCCTTAAAGCTCATCATTAATTTTATGATATTTTTTAGAACATTTGAAGAAGCATATAGAAGCTAAGCACAGTGATGGCATCAGAGAGAAAGAAATCTGCTCAATTTGTCACAAGACATTCTCGTCCAAAAAGTACCTTAAAACTCACATGAAAGTTCATAATTTAGACAAAACTAATGCTAAGAAAGATCCTCAAAACGAGAAACCGTTCCTTTGTTCAGAATGTGGCCTAAGATTTGTCAGAAACGATTATCTAGTTATTCACATGCGACGTCATTTAGGCTTAAAACCATACAAATGTCGTTTTTGTGATAAAGGATTTCCGCGGGCTACAGATTTGACGGTGCATGAGAG
Organism: Chironomus tentans; assembly: GCA_963573255.1. NCBI lineage: Eukaryota > Metazoa > Arthropoda > Insecta > Diptera > Chironomidae > Chironomus > Chironomus tentans. Next base: position 9,674,971 of record OY754303.1, read on the forward strand.
ATACCATACCAATGAAAAAACTCATTTATGTAATTTATGTGGAAAAGGATTTCAGCGAGCATACAACCTGCTTGTCCATATGCGCGTGCATACCGGTTAAGTTTAATTAATTTTTGTGCTTGAGAACCTTACAAATTCATATATTCTTTAAAAAACATTTGTGAGGTTTTCAAAATTCTCATAAAACCTTACAAATGCACAAAAGTTTGACTGAAAACCATACAAAACTCCATAAACATTTGTAAGGTTTTCACGAATTTTAAATTTTGAACGTTCGTTATTAAATTTATTTACAGGAGAAAAGCCTTATTCATGCAGTTACTGCTCAAAGTCATTTTCTCAAGGCAATGATCTCAAAGCTCATATAAGAAGGTAAGCAAAATATTAAATAAATTTAATCTTCAAGCTAGATATCAATTTTAATTCATTTATAGACATACTGGCGAGAGATTTAAGTGCGACTTGTGCTCAGAAGGATTTATTCAAGGATATCATTTACGGAACCACAAGAAAACAGTGCATGGAATAGACATAAAATCGCACATTAGGAGAGTTGAAAAGTTTGTAAGTCCAGCAAACACGATGATCAAGGAGCAAGAAATGATAGAAATGCCAATTATCGAACAAGAAGTTAAAATTGAAACTGAATACAACGTAATTACCCAGAATTAATGAACAAATGTTATTTAATTAAGTTTCCTTGAAGATTGCTGAAAACTAGTTAGAGAAACACTGATTATACCTAAAATTTTAGTCCAAATGTAACTAATTAATAAAAACTACTCAAGATTTTACAAAAAAAAGAGACTTTGTTGATCTTTAATTAATTAATTTTTGTTTCTTAAGATACAGCTTGAACTTAAATCTTAAATCCGCTCCAGTGCCTCGACCATAATTATACTGTTTCCTCTGATGACCTGTAAATGCAACAAAAAATATTAATTAAGCGAGATCCAGAAGATCCAGTTTAGAGATTTTACATACCACCATTCCGATATCACTTTTCTTTCCATCCTTTGTGACTTCTTGACTTTCGTCCATCACAACATTCATGAATGGATCAAATCCTCTGAGAATTCCTTGAACACAACGTCCTCCATTTAATTTTAAGGATAGCTTTTTGTCCATATACCTAAATATAAAGTTTTGTTAGTAAAACGTTTTGAATACGTTATTAATTTACTTACTTTTTCAACTCTGGTGGATGTGCCTTCGACATTTCTGAGGTTTATGCTTATTTTCAGATGATCAAATTGAGGATAAATGCTTGAATTAACTTATTATTTGGTAAAGTTTTATTTGTAGCGGCGTTTTTTGCTATTTTCACAAATTTTCGACTTTCGACGAGGTTTTAGCTGGATTTTCAAGTTGAATATGTTTGTGACTAGCTTCTGTCTGGCTGGATTATTGAATAACTTGAGCTGCTTGCTGCTAATAACTAGTATTTAATTATTTTAAAATTATCAAAATTTTCAAAGAAATTATTTTCAAGTACTAAATTCAAATCTCAGAAAACCGTTAAATTTTGTGTCTGAATTAAAAAATAACGTATTTTTCAAATTTAAATTATTCATAAATATTTTGATTAGAACCCAAATTTTTAAAAATTAAAGTTTAACTAATTTAGAAGGCAAAAGTGCCTTAATAATGCAAATAAATAAAAAAATATTCATTCAAGGCATAACTGCGCATTAGTCGTGTGCTAATCCACGACTCCGTTACTTCGTTTTCGACGTTTATAAACAAAACACACGAAAAAAAACATCAATTTTTTAAAAATCAAAAAAAGTCCTGTAAATTTAATTAAATTATTATTTTTATATTAGAAGTAGAGTTAATTATACTTTTTAAAGTCAGATACACCAGCTAAAATGTCCGAGTCGTACGGTAAGATTATGCAAATTAAGTCATAAAAATTTCTTTGTTTTTAATTCAAAATTTCACTTTTCGTGCAGATTATCTCTTCAAATTTCTCATAATAGGAAGCGCTGGAAGTGGCAAATCCTGTATATTACATAATTTTATTGAAAATAAATGTGAGTAAAAATGATTAATGATAGTTTTTATGGCAATTTTTATCGATAAATGACGTCATTTGGTAATTTATAAGTTTTCGATAATCTTATTAAGCTATAATTACATTTTCGTTGACATTACAGTCAAAGAAGACTCAAGTCACACAATCGGTGTTGAGTTTGGTTCACGAGTGGTCAATGTGGGTGGAAAGACTATAAAACTACAGATTTGGGATACTGGTTAGTGCATTTAACATTCTAGACTGCTGCAAATGGTTTTTATCATTTATTTATTGCGTATTATAGCTGGTCAGGAAAGATTCAGATCCGTCACAAGAAGTTATTATCGTGGTGCTGCTGGAGCATTGTTGGTAAGAAATATAGTGAAATTAAAGCTATAAAGCCTATTAACGTGATATTAAATTATAATAGGTTTACGATGTCACGTCGCGAGACTCATTCAACACATTATCAAATTGGCTGACAGATACAAGAAATCTTGCAAGTCCAAACATAATTATAATTTTAGTTGGCAACAAGAAGGACCTTGAAGAGCAACGAGAAGTGACTTTCCTTGAAGCCAGCAATTTTGCTCAAGAGAATGATCTGATCTTTTTGGAGACGAGTGCAAAGACGGGCGAGAATGTTGAGGAATCATTTCTAAAGTGTGCAAAGACTATATTGGCAAAGATTGAAACTGGAGAGATTGACATTGAAAGTCCATCGTCTGGCATTCAGTTTAGTGATCAAGCCATTCGAAACAACATCCAGAATCGACAGAAAGCCAGTGCACCAGCATGTTCAAATTGTCGTCCTTAAAAGAGAAAGAACATAAACGTCCATTCCTACCATCTTATATATCATATTCAATAACAAGCATAACAATATGATAAAGTTACTTCGTATTATGGATAACAGTCCCCAACTTATTTCCAATTAATTACCTTTATTCCCTAACTAGTGTCTTTTTAGCGTACTTTATACACAAAAGCAAAATTCTAGACTTGGTTTTAAGATGTGATTTTTTAATGAATTATAATTGGTTGTATGCAAGATTCAAAATGTGTGTTGGTACATACACAATTTGTCTGCAAATTAATAGAAATTCGTACTATTATTATTATTATTGAGCTATAAAAAAATGATTAGTAATTTATAAATGATCTGTTACAAAATTTTTAGTTCATGTTCATTTTCCTGATAAAATGAAAAATAAAGATTGATATTTTACAAGAATTGAAGATTATTGGCATTTGCTGACTGGAATTTTGTGAAAATTGTGTCGTAAAACATTACAACAGCTGAAAGTTGAGAATTTTTAATGAAACCGTACAAATGTTGTAAATTTCTCAAAACCTTACAATTCCATAAAAAGTCGTTAAATTTCGAAAACCTTACAAATGTTTTGAAATTTCTCTAAAACCGTACAAATGTTGTGAAATTTCTCTAAAACCGTACAAATGTTTTGAAATTCCCTCAAAACCTTACAATTCCAACATAATTTCAAAAACTTTAAATCCGTTAAAAATTCAAAAACAAAAAGTCCGTTAAAATTCAAAACTATCAATTCAGTTTTACACATTGACAATTTTACGAGATGCCATCCATCAAATCCCAACAATACTCAATTCCTGTATATTTTATGTAGATTTAAAAGAAAACACTGCCTTATTTATTTACAATTTTCTCGTCTTTATTTGTATTTTCTATTTTCTATCACCAAACAATCATCAATCAGTTTACTTAATAGCTAAAATATTTGAAGTTATCATTATACCCTAAAATATCAAAAAATTGATATTTCTCATGTCCTTAAACTTAAACGAATTCATCTAAAATATTTTAATATCGTTACTTGTAGAAAAAGTAGAAAGTTGTTAGTTAAAAAAATTGGGGTGATTTGTTTGTACTTTTAAAAGTTTTTCATTTCATTGTTTAAAAAATGGTCAAATTAATTAAAATGTTTAATTCTTGAGCAATTTTGTGTGGTTAGTCAATTATATACAAATCAGCCTTTGTCCGTTAGAAATAATTAATAGTTAAAATTTCACACAACTAATGATATGGCATTAAAATGAGATTGTGCAGTACATGCAAAAAATATTTTGGAATTAAATTAAACTTGACAACCTTCTTAGGAATTAAAATTATTATCAATGTATTGATAATATTGCTGAGGATTGATATTCAAGAGAATTAGCCATCAAACTTGATGACTAAGAAGTTGTTCCTCGGTTAGAACATAAAGGTAAGTGTCACACGCATCCACACATTATTACAGAATGAAGTTACAGTTTACATTATTAATAGACTCTTGGCAGTAAGTTGTACTTGACAGCAGACGTGTAGCGTTGCCATGAAGACTCATATTTGATAGCATTCTTTCGGTTAATTGCAATCGATCGATAAATGAGATATGCGACGATTATGAAGATTCCAAAGAAGCTTGAGAAGTCAAAACTTGATGCTAGGAAGTTCAATAAAGCGAGATGAAGGAGAATTTCTCCAAAATGATTTGGCTGACGGATTCTTGACCACCATTTGCCAATGATGAGACGGTGATTTTGGAAGGTCGGCAATGTTGCGAGATCTACAAAAAAATAATAAATTGTCAATAAAAATTCATTAAAAATATATTTAATAAATTCACCTTTGAACTTTGCGTCAGATGGACGTAAGCGATATTCATATTTAAGGCAATTGCTGCTTCGTTTGATGACCAATCCAATGATGAAAATAACAGCAGCAAATGCAATGACGTAGCCATTGACTATAACATTGTGTGTGAATAGGTAGCGTGGAAGGAATGAAATCAGGAATGGGAAAGCAGCAAAACGTAACAAAACTTCTGCGCCTAAGCCTTCGTCGTTAACTTGGAATGATGTTGCTAAGTGATGCTCGAAAATCAATAAATCAAGAGCATACAAAATGAGTAAGGACGATGCAACAAATCCAGCAACATTATATTCTGAGTTTTGAATGATAAAGTTGAAATTGCTGTATGTCTGCTTAATCAGCTCATTAATTGGTCGTGCTTCGCTTGCAGTTTCAATGACTGGAATTGTGACATTTTTGTATAAATAAGCGATGTTGATGACGAGAATGTAAATGATCGATTGGACATAAACAACTCTTTTGAAATCCACAAATCCAAGTGGTTTTGGATTCAATTCACGTCCAGCAACTAAATCGTTCAAGAATTTTCCACTTTTTCCGTATGGATTTACTTTGCTGTTTGGCATAATGCGGAAGTTATACTTTTGTACAATTACGAAGAAAATTGATATAATTAAGCACTTTACTATACTCAGGAACAAGATACGATCGATATTATTGTAAAGTGCTGTCAGTAAATCCAAGTTCTTCAGTTCTAGAGCGAATAAAATACTGGTCAAGAGAAATGCCGCTAATGTACCATTAAATTTATATTCCTTATCAGTGTCAGGTAGCTTAACGATTCGTCCAACAGGTAATAATGATATTAAAACTGACACTGAATGGATCGCGACGCTAAATGAAAATGCCTGAAGAGTTACATAGTTTTCAATGTTTTTGAGGTCTGCGATAATTAATGAGCACTTCCATCCAACTCTTGATGCTGTCGAGATGATTATAGGAAAAACTGCTAAAGCAATCAGCAATAAGAAGTTTACGAATGGTTTCGTATAAATTCCCAAGTTTTGGAACTCGTCATGCTGATTTGGAATAAGTTTTACTTCCTCTTCTTCCTCATCGCCTTCGTCACTATCCTCTTTTGTCAAGGAACTTGCCGTTCTGCTTACTGATCTTTTGATTTCATCAGTATCCATCGATGGAGTTGGTGTATTTTTGTATGTTACAGGACTTGTTCGTTTTCGAAGTGTCGATAGTCGTGTACTTCGTGCATTAATATCAGCAACTTCCTCATTATCAGCTGAATCTTCCAAAACAGTAACTGGCTTCTCTTTCTTACCTCCTTTCAGCTTCTTTGGAGTGCTGGATTGGCTTGATGAGGAAATTTCCTCAGAATCCTTTTCAGTTTTGTTCCTTGTTGTTGTTCGTGTTTTTTTAATTGGTGCTGAATCTCGTCCCGAGACCTCAACACGTGCTGGAGATTTACTACGCGTCCTACTACTTGGTGGGCTTCTTTCTCGAGCAGCTCTTGTTCTGCTTACTCTCTTTTCCATGCTTAATTATTGTTTGTTGATAAACTTTCTCAACGCTTTTTTAAAATTTTGCGCGGAATTTTATAAAAATTCAATTTTTTCACTTTTAATCAAGTCTTATTAATATTATTTTATTTCTCACTTTATGTCCTATCAGTGACACTTCCTTCTTATCAATTTAGCCCACCAGAACTGTCTAAATCATTTAAATAAATAAACTTTTCGCCAAACTGACGCTTAACAAGTCAGTACGTTATGTTCAATCAACGGTTAAACGAATTACAGCAAAATTTCAAACTTTAACGGTTTTTTCACAATGTCAGACGGACATCAAATATCTTTGAACATGCTTTGTTTACAACAGTTTTGTTTTGAAAAATTTTTAATGAATTTGAAAGTCCTGTAAAATTTAATTTTCTCGTAATTTATTGTGATTCTAGTTGTTATTTAGGATTAAAATGGCAGATTTAAAGGAATTAACAGAGTATGTATTGGATGCACTATTTAAATATCCAGAATAATGATGTTTTCAATGAATATTTTAGGGAAATTGAAGCTGTTGAAAAGATGATCGCAGCACAAAAAGAAAAGAATATGCGAAAGAAGCTAAAAAAGAAGAAATTAAAAGAACATCCATATAAGTATATACTGTGCATAGATTTTGAGGCAACATGCTTTGATATCCCAACACACGAGAAGAGAAAAATCCAAGAGATCATAGAATTTCCTGCAGTTTTAATTAACCTTGACACTGGCATCATAATTAGCGAATTTCACAGATATGTACGTCCTGTAGAGATCCCAATTCTATCAGATTACTGTAAAAATCTAACAGGCATAAGCCAGGAAACAGTCGACGGTGCTAACATACTTTCAGAAGTAATGGAGGAGTTTCGTATTTGGATTAAACAAACTATTAAGGAGAATGAGCTCATAATGCCGAAAACAAGGAAGTCAAACTTAGATGGCAATTGCTGTCTCATGACATGGACTAACTGGGATTTTTTGATTCAGGTATGTCATTTTTATGCTCATCAGAACATCCAGTAAGTCAAATTTATTACTTACAGTTAAGAAACGAGTGCAATAGAAAGCAGATTAAAAAGCCATCAATTTTCAATCAATGGATGGATTTGAAGGAAATATTCATGGAGAAAACATTGTACAAGGATTCCTTCAGTTTTGGTGAGGCATTGGTTAATCAAGGAATGGAATTTGTTGGACGTCCACACTCTGGAATTGATGATGCTCGCATGACAGCATATCTTGCTCACAAATTATACAAGGAGGGCTCATATTTTCGTATTACAAAGGACATGAATCATTATTCTAATTTTAATCGTCCGTTCTGATTGAAATCAAAAATAAAGTTAGTTTTGCGAATAAATCAAAGTAAATTAGCGTTTGATTAATGCTGGATTATGGAGTGTAATATCACTAAAGATTCGTTAAAAATTCAAAAATTTGACAAAAAGTCCGTTAAAATTTCAAAAAATTGACGAAAAGTCCGCTAAAAATTCAAAAACTTGACGAAAATTCCGTTAAAAATTCAAAAACTTGACGAAAAGTCCGTAAAATTCAAAAATTTAAATAAAAGACCGTTAAAAATTCAAAACTTGACGAAAATTCCGTTAAAAATTCAAAAATTTGACGAAAAATCTGATAAAAATTCAAAAATTTGATGAAAAGTCAGTTAAAAATTCAAAAATTTGACGAAAAGTTCGTTGAAAATTCAAAAATTCCTAAATTAATGTCAATGATCGCTTAAGAGAGATATATTGTCAAGAATTTATAAAACCTTAAAAAAGTGATCCAGCAAGTCGTTCCATTTTCCACGAATTTCAAAAAAGCATTTCATTTTCCACAAAGCATGCCAATGATCGTCGTGTATGTGTGGTAAGTGGAAATAACACAACATTTTCTTGAGCACAGTGTGTTTTATAATTTCAGTTCACGTTCAACTCGAGTCCACAGAAGAAGCAAGACGAAAATTGCTCCGCGAATATTTTTTATTTTATTTAATTCAATAGTGTTTGTGTAGACAACAAGAAATAAGAAAGAAAAAAATTTCTCTTCGAAAACGAAAGCATAAAGCAAAATATAAAAAAAGAAAAAAAAATCAATATTGTGCAATTGATAAGTGATATTTACTGTTCATAATATTTGATTTGAAACTGCCGAAAAAAAGTGCAAATCATAGCCGTTTGAATTTGATTAAATAGAAAAATCTTTAAATAAGTGATTTTTTTCGTAGCTTTAAATGCATATTGACTGAGATTCTGTCTCTGTTTGGAGCAGGAAAAAAAAGTGGGAGAGCTTGCAATTTCTTTTACTTGTTTTGTGCACCTTAAGAAATCGTGATTGCATAAAAACACACAAATCAGTTGGAAAATATATATTTCTATGCACATATAAGAGGAAAAACACAATTTTATATGTGAAAAAATATAAAAATTAAAGAGATACATGTGTTATAAATAAATCGAATTCGAAATGAGAGAAAATCAAACATAACACAAGAGGAAATTGTAAATTTCAACAACATAAAATCATCAAAAAAAAAAAAATCAAGAAAAGCAGGAAAAATCTTTCACATAAAAAATATATTTCTTAATTTACATGCATCACATAAAAATGGCATCGTCAATGCATTTCATATTAATCATATTATTAAATTTAGGATTAACACTACAACAAGGTAAATATATGAACTTAATTAATTTAACCGTCTTTAGTCAGATATATATTGTCGAGTATGGCAAATAATATTAATTTTAATGGATCCACATTTTTCTTATTGCATAACCAACCTTTTGTGCCACATTTTTTTGGTATGAACAGGTCATTTGTAGTGTGATCTTTAATTTGACAAAAAAGCTTTAATTATTGTGATGTGGTTCATTGTCATGTGGATGAAAAATGTTTATTGGATGGAGTAAAAAGAAAAATATCAGAAAATTCATTAAACTATTCAATTTCAAACTGTTTTTGTTACAAAATTTAAAATTAATCTCTAAAATTTTGAAAAAATTTCGTTAAAATTTCAAATATTTGAAAATATTCAAAAATTTAATTTCTGAAAATCCGATAGAAATGTTTCAAAAGATTAATCTTAAATTCAAATTTTTTAATGAAAAATACATTAAAAATTTGACGAAAAGGCTGATTAACTTCAGTTTTTTTTATTAAAAGTCGTTAAATTTAGCAAAAACTCCGCAAAATTTTTGAAAAAGTTTCGTTAAAATTTCAAAATTTCTGTTAAAATTTGAAAAACTTTTGTTAAAAATTCAAAATGCCCTAAAATTTGAAAAAGTTTCGTTAAATTTTCAAAAAGCTTGTTAAAATTTCGCTAAAAATTTAAAAAGTCCGTTAAAGTTTAAAAAAGTTTCGTTAAAAAATCAAAAGTCCGTTAAAATTTGAAAAAGTTTCGTTAAATTTTTAAAAAAGTCCGTTAAAATTTGAAAAAGTTTCGTTAAATTTCCAAAAAAGTTTGTTAAAATTTGGCTAAAAATTCAAAAAGTCCGTTAAAATTTAAAAAAGTTTCGTTAAAAAATCTAAAAGTCCGTTAAAATTTGAAAAAGTTTCGTTAAAAATTCAAACCCCAAAAATCCGTTAAAAAATTAAATCAATCATCTCAATTCAATTCCAATAAATTAAATCCAGTCACATTGAGGATGCAAAATGAATTTTAATTAACTATTCTGACGTAAATTATAACCTAATAGCAAGTCATTTAACACATAAATATGAACTAATTCATAAGCCAAGGTATTATACAAAGACCTTCACGGAAAAAAAGAATTTCCCAACTTCTAATAACAAAAAGAAAATATTTTCATGAAATTGTCGAACACCAAAAATTATTTTTGAGAAATCAATCGACGTAAGAAATGCGTGCTCTGAATGCAGTAATACATTCATAAATGCAACTATGACACCTTCAATATGTGCTATATGAATCATGTCCATCCATCTATCTATCTGTATGCTGCATGTGTGTGCATGGATAGCAAATAAATATTTTTTACATCACATTCCAATATATAGTCTATTGAAACACTTTCAATTTTATTTTACATTTTTTTTTCAATTCAAAAAATTGTTTTTTTTTCAAGGCTTTCCAGTCACCAATTCCAAGTCGATTATATTCATTGTTGTTGTTGTCTTGAAAATGCTATGCTGTTACGATTTTTTTTCAACTTCGTTTCTTAGCGCTGTATCAACAGCTGGTTGGAATTTCGAGTCTATAAATAATTCTGGTTAGCTGACTTAGCCCACACATTAAATTATTTTATTTATTGCTTTTCGTCATCATAAGTGCAACATTTTTCTCGTTTGGTTGATAAAAATAACTAATGCACTTTTGTGGTGCTGCATACCATGACTTTTTTGCGGAATGAAATAATTTTTTTTATACGGTGTCAATCTTAAAAGCAAATCAATGCTGGATCTTTGAATTATGACTTAATATTCATGCCATTTATGCAATATCCATGCTACGAAACATTGAACTTTCAAGTCAAACGTTTTGGGTAGTCTTTGAATGAATTATATCGAGCTATGAAAGGGTCTTGATTTTTTTATGACTTTAAATCAACTTTTCTTCATATCTTTGACTGTTATTGATGTATGGATTTAGTTCATGTGTGAGTAGATTGTAAATCAGGTTGTAATGAGTCTGTCTTTTAATATCAAGTACGTTCACTTTCAATCAGTGATTTTTTTCTTGTTTTGCGGTGTTAATTGTGGATTTTTGTGATTTTTAAAATTCAACGGTCGTCAAAAATTTCAGGAATTTTTGAACAAAAATTTTATAAATTGAAATTCATCAAAAATTGCCTTAATTTTCAATAATATTCTAGATTGAAGTTGATGGAAGCATAGTACAAGCTGTACTCTGTCTAATAGAACTATCAGAGCCAAAATTAATCATCAATTTAAGGCAATTTTGGATGAAACAAGAACTTTCTTAATTTTCGGTGTATTCAGTGAAAAAAATTTACCGAAATTCAAATTATTTTTGACCGTTAGAATTTTTAAAATCAATTTTTTTAGAGTTTTTATAAAATATGATAAAATATTTTAAATACAGCCCATTAGTCAAGAACCTGATCAAATGAGTTGATTAGTAACAAATTTACGGAAATGACTTACATTCCTAAATTTTATTCTCGATTCTTTCGGTTATTTCCCTTTTTGCATGTCGATAATTTTTTAAGTCACTACACTGGATTTCCCTCTCTTGCTCGGTCATCGAAATTTCTTAAGTCAATTCCACATGTCGGTCATTGTACGACAAAAAATATTCACTCTGAGCTTTTATTTCATTAATTTCGATGCCATATTAATTAATTATTAAACATTATATGGAGTACATTATTATAACAGCATATTACGAATTCGTATGGCTAATTATTGAAATATTAAGTACAGAAAAACAAATAAAAGAAGAAATGATGAATCGGTCTGCAAAAATAAAAAAAATTCACAACAATGCGTTGTGCTTTCTAATTTCTTCCATCTTAAATTGCAAATTCATAGCGATTGAATGTCTGTGATTGAAATTTTATATGTATGCTGCATATAATGAATTTTCATTTTACTATCTCATTGCCATAATTATTGGGAAAATTAGCATCTCATCGTACGCACAGAAAAGCCATTACTTTTGTGGATTAAACCAACAATTTTGACAAACGCACAGTTTCGATTACAAAAGGAAAATAAAGCGCGACATTCGCAACTTGTTTGTTGCTATTGATGCTGATGAAATTGAATATGGTTTAATAGCATCTTAATGAAATAGAAAATAATGCTCTCTTTGAATATTTGATCACGTTCCTTTGTCAAGACGATAGATGAAAATTGAATAATTTCTTTGGCAAGGCACCTCCATCGCGTTGAAATATTTTGCAGATTTCATCACTTAAGAGCACAATTTAAATAAAACGAGACTGAATTCAGGTTTTTAACCTGTTTTTCCAATGAATATTCTGCTTTTAGACACATTTTTATGGCTCAATTTTTTCTCTGTTGATAATTGTTGACAAAATGGCAAGGATGAGTAAATGGCAAGATTTTTGCGATGTATATGAATTTTTGGAATTTATGATCTAATGTTGATGCTTTTTTGCACTTTTTTGGACAAATTTGAAGACAAACAACTGATTTACAGACGTTGAGGATCTTGTCATTCGCAAAACTGAAGTAACGGTCCAAAAATATTCAAATTTATTCAAAAAAGCCGTTAAATTTTCAAATTTTTAACGAAAAAATTCAAAATATTTTTGACCGTTGAATTTTTTGTGTGGAAATTTCAAAAAAAGTTCGTTAAATTTCGAAAAAATTATGACCGTTAAAAATTAATTTCCTTCAATGACTCAAAAATAATCTCAAACTTCCAACTTTGCCCATTTCAATAAATGCGTCCTCGTCATTTACCATACGACCTTGCGAAATTACCTCACTTACTTACTCCTCAAAACCTTTTAATGTGTTAAATGACTGAAACTTCTTCGGCAGAGGCACTCTATGACATTAAATCTAATACAGTGTAAAATGTTTTCGAACACTGACTGTCGATATTTAATACACACGCTTCTTTATGCTCTATAGACTTTTTTCCACATGCACACTGCTCATCGTCATCTGACATTTGAAGTCGCGAGTATAAGCATGAACGATATATCACATAATTAATTTTTGTGCGAATGCATTAAGCTATCGCCTTATTTAGTTTATTCATTAATGAATAGATTCTCGGTGAAGTATTTTCCCACAGAGTCGGCATTAAGCAGTTCATCAAATGAATTTTTTAACGTCTGAATTTATTTCATTACTCGGATAATTGCTATTTTTTTACGAGACTAATGTCCATGGTTCAATAAATATCAATTTAGATAAATAAAATAAAATAAATGAATGAATGCTTCAGTATGCTAAACATAATGAGAAAAAGAAGTGACTGAGGTCCGCGGTAATCATCTGAAATCCGCTCCAGTCAGAGACAAAAAGAAATTTCACTTTTGTCTATTTACAATTTTCATTTTTACATTTGTTGTGTTATGCTATTCATAAAGTCATTTTTTTTTCGTCTGGAAGTAATAGTCTGTGAGATAAAAAGGTAAAGAAGAAGAAAAGAAGTCCGTTGAAAGTGAAAACTATGAGATTCCACAGCTATGTCATAATCATTAAAATTTGGTACCAGAAAGAAAAATGTAAATTATTAATTATTGTGGTCAAATAGAAAGATTTAATATGACAGTATTGAATGGATGGATACTTCCTCTCTGTGGGAGATGCTCAGGAATCTGAATTGATCTTTTGTGCGTATTTTTTTCAATACTACGTTTTTTCAATGCCTACTAATTGAAATTTTGTGAATGGACTTGCTTAAATGATTATAAAATTGCTGTTTACTGAATTTTTCAAGGAGTGCTTTGCAAAATACGCAAATTTTTTTCTGCGCTTAAATTTCACACATTACCTGCATTAATTTGGTAATTTCTTAAACGTTTTTCAATTGTTTTTTTGAAAGTGGTGCTTTTAGGGTGTTTTGAAATGTTCTTACTGTAGATTGAGACATCGATGCAAGATTTAGACCAGTTATAACCACAAAAGTGTCGTTCATTTACTATGTTCGCAATTTAGAGGAAAGTAGGGGGTTCTGGAGCAGTGTGAGCTTTCAGAGCATAGCTAGAAGGGGGTAGGCTGGGGTCTGACCTCTCAAGGAAGGGATTCCGAATTTTTTTTCATACAAATTTGGAAGTCTGGACCTCCCTGGCTACGCCTTTGTGACTCACAGATCTCTCAAATCTCTCCTTAATTAAAAAGTTTCAATATAAAATTAGTTATTATCCATTAGTCAATAAAACACTTGAATATTTGCTCATAATTCAAATTAAGCATAATTAAAAACAAATAAATAAATTAACAATTTATAGAAAATAATAAAAGCCTCGGATCATAATGGAAATATTAGCTTAATCGAAAGTTTCATTTTAATTAACACAATATAATTTCATTTTTTAATAATAATTTTCTAAACAAAATATTCATTATCATGGACATAAAAGTTTTTTGAGAAATTATGGGCGATGATATTTGAGTTTTTAGTGCAATTTCACAAAAATGAAATTTTATTGTTCGGATTTTTTGTTTGTCTGACTGTCAATTTGATAGAGAAATTTAAAATTTGAATTTTTTATGACCGTTATTTTTTAAATTTCATTTGACCGTTATTTTTCAAACAATATTTTCTGCTTAAATTTCAAGATCAATAGTTGTCAACTTCATTCATTAAAATTATTAAATTTTCAAGTTGTATCAAAAGAAATTTTATGTAATAAATCACTTCTATTATTATTTCAAACAATTTTTAGCCGTTATTTTTTAAAAATTTAATTTCCGTTAAATTTCAAATATTTAATTTCCGTTAAATTTCAAATAAACTTTTTTCATTCAGTTTGAATTTTTTTCGACCGTTATATTTTGTAACTTTTATTTTTATTGCGTTTTCATCGTTCTGAATTACTATAAAAAAATTTAAAGAAAGTCCTCGTGTTATAGATCGAGGGACTTCAGCGCATTTTTGTGTTAGCGATCAGTATTTGATTAGCAAAGTACTGCGTATTAAATAAGTCAATCATGAATATTTTGTGACTTAAATAAATTCGACGGCTCGATAACGGTTTTTTGACATTCAAATTTTCTAACGATCAAAATATATTTGAAAATTTCCCGCGTAAATGCACTTGAAAATCATTAATTATAGTATAATTAACAATTTGCATGGTGAATTTTCATATAATAAAATGGTTTGTCATTTAACGGTTTTTTGGAATTCAAATTTTCTAACGGTCAAAATATATTTGAAAATTTCCCGCGTAAATGCACTTGAAAATCATTAATTATAGTATAATTAACAATTTGCATGGTGAATTTTCATATAATAAAATGGTTTGTCATTTAACGGTTTTTTGAAATTCAAATTTTCTAACGGTTAAAATATATTTGAAAATTTGCCGCGTTTTTAGTGCACTTGAAAATAATTAATTATAGTATAATTAACAATTTTTTCGGTGAATTTTCATATATTAAAATGGTTTGTCATTTAACGGTTTTTTGATATTCAAATTTTCTAACGGTCAAAATATATTTGAAATTATCCCACTTGAAGTTGGCTCTATTGTATTGAAAACAAAAAATCATTAATTATAGTATTAAACGATGGTTTTGATTTTTTTAACTGCCCGGGGGGCCAATAACTCGATGTCACGGAGCTAATGCAAAAAACCAGAGCTCTCTACGAAGTCTGGTTAAGAAGTTTTTCTTTGCAGCCGAACAGCCGACCGACCGAACAGCCGACCGACCGAACAGCCGACCGAACAAAGTGCATTATTAAGCTACCTTTTTAAAACAAGTTTCAAAAATGCGCTAAAAATACTGATCAAAATACTGTTTATGCAGACTCAAAAAGTATTTTTCCACACATTTGAAGATGATTTTGGCTACACCTGAAGATGACTTTTGAAAACATTTAAGGATGACTTTTGAGATGATTTGTGTATATATCTTGATAGTAATTAAGAAAGATTTGAGAGATGATATGACATTTGCCATTTCCATTTTAAAATAAAACTTGACAGAATAGAGGAACTGATAGAGCGTTAGTGCCAACTCCACTCGTAAAGGTCATAAGTTCAAATCCTTCCAAAAAAATAAAAAAATTCAAATTTAATTTTTTAACAAGTCTTGCATTCAGTGGCAAAGATTCACGGTGTAATAAAGTCAGTGAAATCTTAATCAGCAAGACAAGAGAAATAAGTAAAATTGTGTTCCATTTTCCGCCGTTTCATATAAACCTGATTTTCGAATATCTTAGTGTTTGAAAATTTCGCATTGTGCATTGGATCAACAATATATTTTTTTTATTACATATTATTATTTTTTTGCTCTCTTTTGGGTCTCTCACTTCTGTTGTTTCTATAGATTATTATCAAATGACTTTTAAACTTACATTTTTTTGTGGATCACCATAAGCACTTTTATTCAATTCCGTTTTGTTGGAAACATGTCATTAAATATTGCACATTCTTGCTCTCGAAAAAATAGGCACACAATAGTCGTAAAACAATTTCATTCAAGTGCTCTCGTCTCACAGAATAAAGACAACCAACCAAGATATCTGACATAATACACAAAAATACACAATTTTAAATGCACGATTCAATTGAAAAATATAAATTTGCAATTGAAGAAATTAAAACACTTTTCATTGTTCATTTCGAGATCTTATTTTTATAAATATTTTTTTTTGAGGATTGGTCGTGAATTCAATACTTACTATGTGTTTAGTAAGGAACTAGTAAAAATTTGTTTCTATTTATGGCGAATAAAGTTCAACATTTTGTATTGTATTGATTTATTTGAATCCAATTCAGCGTAAAATACCTAATGATTACAAATTAGGAGTTCAACTGAAGCTGTTGAGGAATTTCCGATTTCTGTCTTGTGGAGTCTGCTTAGTTTTGATGATTTGTGGGTAGGTGGTGAACTTTAGTGACTGGGGTACTTATTTACATACAACCCCCTTTCTGATGGAATATTTCTTTCATTTTGTTAAGGATTCATTCACAAATGACGTCCACCAATGTGATTTTCAACCCCAATTCCTCCTTTTGAGTGTTATGCAGTTCAAACCCCCTTTATCCCTTTTACATTATTTATGAACGACCTTTAAGGCTTTTGGAGAAAAATCCTATACACACCCCCAGTCGCGTAGGGGTAGAATTGAAGGACAAATCCCCCCTTACCCCCTAGCAATATGAATTGGATAGAGACTTTTTTTAATGCAAAGCGGATCAGCTTCAAAAAAGTATTAAAGTTAATGATATTCGAACCCTTGAAAGTAAAAAACAGATTTTTTTGAATGTTTTGTATGAAATCCTACTAAATCTTTATACTTCACAAGAGAATGTTTCGAAAAATTTTAGAGAGAACTTAGGGATGGATGTCTAAAATTCATAGTTATCTACGTACTAAAAAATAGTTATTCCAAAAAACGGCTAAAAACAAAATCTTGCAAACTCAGTGCTTACTGAGCATTATGATATGGTACTCCTGTGCATGCTCTTGGTCTGGTAGGGCAAGACACCTGTTCAAAATTATCAAATCATTCATTATTAAATCATAAGTTCATTATTAAAAAAAATGCTTAAAAATCAAGCAAATTAAAAATGTAATCATATTAAATTATATCGCGAACAAGCCTAAATCACATCAATTATGCCTCACAATCCATGATTTAATTATGATTAACAAACCTTGCCCACAAATCAAGCAGATCAAGAATAAAGCCATTCAATCCTTACTAAAGAATCCACATCTGGAATAGCTTTATAATTCAACAAAAATTACAGCGTATAAAAATAACAAATTCATTAGTTATAGAATATATGAGCGCATATACATGCGCTAAGATTCCATCAATTTATTCTTCCTTAAATGGCATCAAGAGGATCTTACGGTAAAAATGTTATGAATATATTTTCTTAAAGGGCATCTCATGCTCATTTATTTATTTTTATACGCAATAAATAACAAAGTCGTCGATCGGTCAGGAATAATTTTGTTTAATCCACATGAGGCATTGCAATAACCGTACAAATTCATAAGGAATAAAGAATTAAAACATGCAGAATGATTGGATTTCTCGAAAGGTATAAAGATCATTCAAGGGAGAAGAATTGGTTGACTTGGGGAAGTGCTTTTTATTTCTTAATGCTGTTTGATCCTTCTGTGTTAAAGACTGCATTCAAATTGTTGGAATTTAGGATGCTTTTGTCATTTAATTAATTTAATGTTTTTAACGAATTTTTCTGATTTGAATAGTTTTGAACCAACAAGTTTGAAATTTACAAAACCGTTAAATTTTTGAAATTTAAAAGTTCGTTAAAACTCAGTTTTCATTTTCATCAAATTAAGGCAAATAAGTTCCTTCTCCTTGAGACCACAGTAAATTAAAGGAAGACGTCCATTTGTACTTTTATGGCAAACACCCGTAAACACAAAATCAATTACAGCCCATACACATTTCACAAAAAAATAAGAAGAACCGCTTCCTCACGAACTTCAAAGTTTATTTTTAGCAATGCGTGAGATTTTTTGTCTCTTAAGCAAGTAACTTGATGTCCAATCCTTCCTTAATGATCATTTTACGAAATTCATTAAGTCTTGTGTGAAATAAAAATTAATTTGACCTAATAAAAGTGTGATTAAGAAGAGGTTCATGCCGTTCAGGCTTAAATTAAAACGACATCATCATGAAAGAGAGAAGTAAGAGAAGATTACATCATAAGCAATACAGCAAATGATCATTAAATTGTCCCAGAATAATAGAGAATGGCATGAAAGAAAGAGAGAAGAGAGGAACAGATTAACAATATGTTTGAATCTTTAGTGGTGCCACAAATTGTGTGCGATTTTTTATGGGAATATCTAAGTGTGTATTAATCGTTACAGTGTGGGCGAATAGTTATGGACAATTGTTTCACCATCAGCATTTCTCACACTATTGTCTTACTGCACAGATAGATTGTTTCTTGTACTTATACTACAAATACAGAAAAATAAGTCGCTAAACTTTTCAAAATAGAAGGTGCCTCGTAAATAACTTCCAGTTAATTTAAGATAGATACAGTAACGATAGATTTTTCATGAATATATACATTCCAGTACATATTTCGTTCCTATACATTGTGCGATAAATCTGTCAGTTTGACTTGCTTTATTGTCAATACTTTTCTACACTTTATTATAAACTCGTGTCTCCTGCATTTAAATTATGATGCTGACGAAATGGACGGAAGTTGTTGCATGATTTGGTCATTTTTTTGCTGTTTCTGGACATTTAAGTTTGTTGTAAAAGCTGACAGAATCAGGTTAGATTGGAGTTAAAGCTTAATAACCAGGATGTTCATGAATGAATGATTAAAAATCAACGATTTAAATAAACCGTTAGATAAAATATTTGAAATTTTGCATCAACGTGAAGTTGGCTCTGATTTATCCAAATTGCGGAACTTTGAGGTTAATCTGTTATTCCTTAATTAATGAAACTTTCTGAGATGACTACAAATATCATTAGTTCAACGCTGTATCATTTTCATATTTTCAAGTGCCTTCGTTTTTAAAGTAACATAACGACTGTTTATAATTTAAATAATTGTTAAGATCGGAAAAAATAGCAATTTTTAAATTTCAAATGACGGTTAATTAATAAGAGATTTTTTTTTAAATGTAAGACATTAATTTTGGTCTTTCTAACTATAAGCTATTATGTATATCATGCTCTACACATCTCCCAACAACAAAAAAACCATAATTTATTAAATTCAGCATGAAGATGTTAGCGATTTGTAACGGATTTTTCAGTTTTTCTCGAGATTTTCTAAAATAATTTTCTCAAAACTAATTATTTTAGACTCCAATTTCACAGAATCCAAGTCAATTGACATATCTCTGCCACAATTTTCCTTCAATCATCATGTTCAATTCAAAGTTTACATGTAAATTAAGTCTTAATTTTGAAAATATAAATTTGAAGTGGAGCAATTTAAAATAAAATTTAAATGCGTCTAATTGAATTTGCTGAGAATCTTAGAAACTCATTTACTTATTTCTAACAATAGCCACGAGAGCGAGAGAAGAAATAATATTAAAAAGGTATTCGCTTTAGTACTTGCATTCATTTCCTTATGTAACAAATGTTTATTAGATTGTGAAATGGACAGAATATGCGATGAAATTTCGAGATAAAATTCTAAAAAAGCAACACAAAAGACAGAAGTGGAGAAAGAATCAATGAGAAAAATTCTTTTACTTTACACGTGTGAAAAGGGCTGACCTTCTGTATGACTGCATGAGATTGCTATTTTCATAGACCTTAGTCCGTATCGATAACTCTTTACCTTGTTGCTGATGGCTAGCAATAAACTTACATGTACTATAACTTATAGAATAAAAGAATTTAATATCGTTGTTCTCTTCCTTTATTCTATATCCATGCATACCTACATCTCTCATATTATGACGCCAAAATAGCTTTCTGCATGTCTATAAATCATGTACATCATCATGTAGCACTTTTCAGGTCTAACCGATTAAAAAACTTTTAACTTTATTATTGCTATTATTGTTATGGCTTGTATGCATAATACCTATACATTACAAAATTTCCTTGAGTTATTTAATGTTCCGTCACAAAATAGAAGCCATAAAGAAATGCAAAAGTCGTGATAATGGAATAAATCTTTAAAGAATCCGGAAAACATATCACATTAAGGCATAGTTTAGTAGAAAAATGGAGTTATAAAATGATCGGTTTGTTCCTTTGCTGGTTAGGGAATTGTTAGTGGATACATTTTTGATTATAAAATATTGGGTTTAGAAACTTTTGTATTTATGAGCTTTAATTCTGGTTTTTGTACTTTTTTCCAATTTTTTGGTCTCACTTTTTATACTTTGCTTCATTTTGGCATCAAAATTTATTAATTTAATCTTGTATGCTGCTTCTTTTTACACTTTTGCATCAATTTTCTTGTTCTGCATCAATTCTTTGCATCAAATTTATTATTTTCGCATCAATTTTGTTACTTTAGCATCTTTTTTATTTAAAATTTGCATCAGTTTTATTTTCTGCTTCTCTTCTTTACACTTTTGCATCAACTTCTTGCTCTGCATCAATTTTTGTTTAATTTTCGCTTCAATTCTTTATAACAATTAAAGCTCATTCTTGTGATTTATTCCTTAATTAAAATTGATTAAGTCAATGTCAATTAAACTACTTCAATAATATATTCGCCACTCCTTGTCATTGAAACCAAAACATTTCCAAAGCCTACTCAAATAAATGCGTTTAATTAACAAACCATAAACCAAAAAAATTTTTATTGCGCAAAATTTATCTTAAATCTCAAAGTCATTTTTTAATAAAGAAAATTATTTAATTACACGTTTCGTTGTGGCTGCGTTTGGAACCAGAAAAAGTGCGACTTTCTGTTTTTTTGTGTGTATTTTCTCTTCTTTAATATGCCGAAGAGAATTTGCATAGAAAATCGTCACTTAACAGTTCGATAGCGCTGATCAGTGAAAATTCAATGGTTATCCAGCAGTGCTGCTTTAGTCATTGAATAACAATTTCCTCCTATTTCGTCTCGAATGACCTGTAGTTATGCAAAATAATTTTTTTATGAATAAATAATTTAGATACTTAATATTGGCTTGGTATGTGCTGAGTAATGGATATATAGAACAAGTTTAGACTGAATATTCTGTTACATAACAACCTTTCAAGCTCTAATATTATTAAAGTCACTCAAGTACAAAGCATTTTTCTCTGTAGAAAGCTTAAATGCTCGTTTTCATTAATTTACATGATTATCCAAAATAATTGAGATGCATCAGGAATCAGCCTAGATGAAATACATAAAAGAGGCGTAAAATTTATTTCAGATTGATGCAACAGAAAATTGAAAAATTGCACGAAAATATTTATTTTTCAGAGCTTTTTAAATTGATGACATTAAAAATAAGCAACAACATCTAATTAAATTGTGCAATAAATTTATGATCAACAATATAAAGTGTTTATGTTTAGAGAGTTAGGAAGGGATGCATATTTATTAGCACATTAACTGAAAATATTTTCTTCAGAGTTGCTTTGCTTTTTAACGGAAAAATAATTTTTGAAAATTTGAATTTTTGGACACCGTTAAAATTTGAATTTTTTTCGACCGTTAATTTTTGAAGAATTTAATTTGAGTGAAATTCTTGGTTTTTAGATACAAAAATCCCTTTAAACGTAAGAATCTCTTCTGTTCGGATCATAATAGGTCTTATTTTAATAAATCATAGTCTCATGTAACTGCTTGCACCGCAAAAAGAGGAAATAACTTCCTAGATACCATTTCTAGAGAGATCATGTTCATACCCAAAATTATTCTGAGCTTCCAAACTCCTACACTTGTAATCCCTCACATCAACTCTGACTTCCTTCATCTCCCACTAAAATATTCAACAAATTTCAATCTTAGACATAGCTGAGTACCATTTAAGACATTAAAAATATTTTATTGAATTTTTTCGCCAGAAATAAAAATCTAATTTCACTGCTCATAGGCAATGGCTCCAAATTGAGGTGTGGATATTAATGAGAAAATGTAATTTCATGGAAAGATTTAAACATTAAGCATATACTTATGTTAATGATTTTAAATACACATCCACACATATGAGATGCTTGCATACATACAGAAAGAGCAGAAAAACATCTTTCAAGGCTACAATTGACTTTAATGACTAATTTTCTAAGTCTCAAAATGCAATCATGTGTAAATTTTTATTTTCTCAAATTAGAAGAAACACACATATGCATAGCTGAAATAATGTTTTTAATAATTGCGAAAATGGAGGGTAATTTAATTTAAGTTTGTGTTTCACATGCCAAAGCTCACAAGAAATATCTCATTCATTCATTTTTTGCCCTCAAAACTATTTCTTTAATTATGGATAGATCAAGTTTTTGTCTTTATATGGTGCTTTTAAAATTGTACAAAAAAGAACGGATTTTGAATTTTTAAATTTTAACGGACTTTTTAAATTTGAAATTTTACTTAATTTGAAAATAAAATGACCGCTAAAATTTCAAAATTCTACACATAAACTCAAAAACTAACTTTTCAATGCCTGATCAGTCAGCAAACTACAAACGCATCCCATTCATATGCCGACAATACTCAATTGACTAGCTTTTCACACTTTTTTTAAGGCATGAATTATAATTTCTTTAACAAAAAGTGTTTAATATGAAAAGCAGCCATAAAGCCAGCTTTAACTGATCCATTGAGATTAAGTGTTAAGGCTATTAATAAATTTCTGATTTAGTTTTTTGTCTGCCTTTTATTATGTTTGCGAAAAAATAATAGTATTGATATGGAAGTCACAACACACAAAGAGTAAAAACCAGTTAACCATGTCAGGGTCTCGTTTATTCTTTCCATTCAGCATCAGGTCGATGATTCATGAACGCATGAAGATATAGAATATAATAGAAAAGATATTTGGGCATTGGTGCTGACTATTTTTGACAGAAAATAATAAAATTCAAGTTTTTGCACATGTCGAGTCCCTGCCGTCATCATAGAATTATGCATAACAAGTCAGACTTAATGAAAATAAATAAGACAAATAGAGAGGAGAAAAAAACTAAACTACCTTGAAGATAAAGCAGTTTTAAGACCGAATTCACTGATTTACTTTATATACTTTCCAGTATGCGGCTGTTGTTGACTTCAGTTCAGTTTGTAATTGTATGAGACTTAATCATTAAAGCAACAAGCCGATCGAAGGGAAGTTTTCGAGGTGAAATTCTTTTTATTTCGTACGAATCAGCTTTTTTCTCTATCCGAGTGCAATAAAACAACTTCAGTTCTTCTTACCAGCACAACTACTTTTAATTATCCTTCGAAGCTATTAGTTAAGCATTTAAATTCAATTAACACTAGATTACTGAAAACTTTATAGCTTTTCAATAGCAATTCAATAGACTTTAGCTTAGTTGCTTCTTCTTTAGATTAAAATGCTGATAATTTCACTTTTATTTCTTTGTTCATGGAAGACAGAATAAATTTTCAACGGTCAATGAACATTTTAGTTGAGGTGCAATGAACTCTTTGGTGCTATTTTGTGAATTTTTAGTTGAAATCTTCATTTACTGTATTGTTTCTCTCTGTTTATGTTCATAATACTGTACTGAAGGCTAGAAGATGTGTTTCTAAACGCAGGATGTCAACCGAACTCTATAATTGATCGATTCATGTTTGTTTACAAACAATTTTGATGATCAAATTCAAAAATGTCTCTTTGTGGATTATCAAGAGCGATTTGGTGATGAAAACTGTTTGCTCACATTCATTTTATAGTTTACAACCATTCAATTTAACAAATTACTCGTTTTTAAGCCAAATTTCATGAACAAAAATCCCAAGTGAGCATGTAAATAAATGCAAAAAAGCGCGGGAAAAATATTATTTTTGAATAAATAACGTCTTTTTCTGCTGATGAGCCTCAATGATCTTGAAATTATCGAGTTTGTTTCCATAAATGCCAATTTAAATGAACAACACCCAAAATTGGTGTAAACATCCAGCAACAATCATAGAAATTTTCCAATAAAACACCTCAAATCATCAATTATGAACGCAAATAAATTGACGATTATAAAATGTGAAGCATAAACTACTCAAATTTACATGACGAAACCGGAAAATGATTAATTGATATTTTCTAACATTCACACTATTACCACCAATAGTTCACGTCAATAGAGTAAAAAGAAGGGCATGTAGTAATTATCTCCATTGAGTTTTGCAACACAATATGCTCGACATCTGGTCTAGTCAGCCATGATTATTCACGATTTTCTTGTATGCATGCAATTTTGATGATTTTTATTTTTCGGTGTGTTAGATAATCGCTGTGCTCTACATTTATGTCCGTTGCCCTAGTGATATAGACTCTTGTGTCTTTCTTGCTGTGTATATCCAATCATTCAATTAAAAACGTGATTTGTTAGGTGATTCTTTGCTATTTCATTCAGAAACTCTTGTTGCTCTTTCTTTCTTTCTGCTTCCTCGCTGCTATTATTTTTTCGTTCAATTTAACATCACTTTCAATTTCGTTTTATTGTCTAAAGGCGCACATGCAAAGGAGGTACAATTTTCACTCTTTTCGATGCGAGAATGTGATGTGATGAAGAAATTTACTACTAATGGAAGTCTACTAATAGTATTATAATATGATATTATGTAATCATTTTAAGTCGGTATAAGTAGCAACAGAAAACAAAAAACAGCAACAACAACAAAAATATGTTCAGGAAAGGCAGAATTGTAACAAAAATCGATAAAACTGGTTTCCCTCCGATTCGAGCATTTGAATTTTTCCTACTTACTCAAAAAACTTCACTTGTTAACATAGAACAAGATATTTGTTAGTTTGGAATTAATTGTATCCAGAGAATGTGGATGAAATTTAATTTAAATTTGATGGAATTAAAATTTTAACGGAAAAATAAAATTTGAAATTGCAAAAATTTAAATTTTAAAAATACGTTAGAAATTTCAAATTTTAAAAATACGTTAAAAATTTGAATTTTAAAAATACGTTAAAAATTTGAATTTTGTTAGAAAATCCTATTTGTAACTTTAATTGAATCTAAAAGACTACATACCATTCATACACCAAACAATCAGATGAAAATGAAAGCATGTAAATCGAAGAAAATTTATCATATTTTATTATTATTTTAATTGGCATCAAATTGGCTTCAAACAGTTCAAAATGATTGACAATTGAATGAAAGTTTCACTGCATCTCTGCAGATATTCTAAATTAATTATTTGTAAGACCCTTTTATGCTGGTTTCATGCTGCATTTCTTTCATCATTCAATCAAATCATTAATTTACTTAATCACGTAAATTTTATGACTCATTGTGATACACAACCAATGGTAAAAAATGAGAAAATTGCAGCTTTTCACCAGTCATAATTATGATAATTTATCTGAAGAGATTTTTTTGTTTTTTTTCGGGTAAAATTAACCATTTTGAGACGTGTAGTGCAAAGAGAAATTTGCTATAAATGAGATTATTTATGATAATAGATGAACATTGTTTAGGATCAATTTAAAACACATCAATTTTCTTGAGATTTCACAAATTATTTTGCACGGAACTTGGGTAAATAAATTAAAATGCGATCAACGTGCCAGGTTGTGTATTCTATTACGTGAATGGTGCGAATTGATACCTACGATAGAAATTATTTGTTAGATAATTAAGATTTATGATGAAAGGCACTAATTTCAATCATATTTGCTTGTTAGATCATACCAAAAAGAATTCTGAGTTGAAATGATCAACTTACATTCTAATGAAAGGCAAAAGGAGAAATTTCCGTTATTTTTTCAGAGTTTTGAATTTTCCCGCACTTTTTAGTGCATTTTCCCATTGGGAAAAGACACTATTGTCCGCCTAATGTCCGTCCGTCCGTCCGTCCGTCCGTCTGCCGTGTAACTCCTCCTCCAGTTTAAGCTTTTTCGACGCGGTTTTTTGCTTAAAATGTGTGGACTAGGTCTGAGGCAAGAATGACGAGAGATTTTTTTGATCGGTGTAGTAGAAGTTAATTAAATTAACTTTTTTTCAAAAAATTGCTTACGTTTTACGTACGTATTTTTTACGTAGCTCTTAAAACGTGATTTTTCTTACAATCTTCCGGCCAGGGTTCGAGCCCCACTCCGAGCAACTTTTTTTTTGTACTTTTTTACACTTTTTTGATATTTCATGATGTGTTATGATAAAATTTTCCATTTTCATATTTTTTCCTCACATTTTCCGAACTTTTCACGAAGTTAAATTAATTAAAGCTTACGTTATGTAAAAATACGTGTTATGTAAATTTACATTACGTAAACCTTTCTTGGTGTGAATTGAAAGGGGAGTAGGGGGAGTTAAACGAGGGGGTGTATATGAAGGTGGGGGGGGGGGAGTAAAACGGGGGGTATTATTTTTATTTTTCATATACTTTTTGACCGTTATTTTCTCAAATATTTTTTGACCGTTATTTTTTCAAATATTTTTTGACCGATATTTTTTCAAATATTTTTTGACCGTTATTTTTTCAAATATTTTTTGACCGTTATTTTTTCAAATATTTTTGACCGTTATTATTCAAATAGTTTTTGACCGTTATTTTTCCAAAAAAAAGAAATTACCGTTATTCTTTTTAAAAACTTATATTTATTATTCAAATATTTTTGACTAATTTTTTTGCGTCAGTGTTTCGTGCATTAGTTTTCTTTATCATTACTAATTTTTTATACGTTTAAATTTCTGGGCACAGTAGTTTAAGAAAATGCACTTCCGTCCGCAGCCCGTGGACGCATTACTAGTTTCATGCTTCTTTTCAAATAATTTTGATGATCAAAATCAAAAATTTCAATTTTTGGATTATCAAGAGCGATTTGTTGATGAAATCTAGTAGAATACTGTTTGCTCCCATTTATTTTATAGTTTACAATCATTCAACCTATCAAAATGCCTGAATTTAAGCCAAATTTCGTGGTCAAAAATCCCAAGTGAGCATGTAAACAAATATATGAAAAAGTGCGGGAAAATTCAAGTATTTGAATAAATAACGACATTTTTTCTACTCTGATGTCTCTCATCAAGTTACAAGCTCATCAAGCCAATCGATACTCTAATAAAAATCCAATGTAAATAAAGGAACTTCAATTATTTACAAATGAGAATATTATCCATCTAATTACTGATCAAAGATAATTTCTCTGAAATAGCCAGCATTAAAATATCTACATTGCCCTTTCAATTTAATGAACAGAATATCCAAGATATCAAATTAACAAATTATTGCATTAATCTGAAGAATTTTAATGAAAACAAGCTGCAATCTTACATTTTTGATCATAAAACGGACTAAATTGCGTTATTACAGAAAAAATAAGAAGGCAAAAAAATGCTTGCGAGGATGTTGAACCGCACAGAACAGCAATTGAAATCAACGATAAATAAATGAGAGTTGCATCAATAAATTCATACCTTTTTGCGCAAATTAAAGGTCTTATTTTCGAGATACTAAAACGCCACAGAGAGTAACTGAAAGAGGTGTAACTTAATAATAATTGTATTTGAACACCTAATGAATGCTCACATTCTACCGATGTGCAGTTTATAAAAGTTTTACGATACATCGTAATGACATTTAAGCATTTGAGAAAGAAATGATTGTAAATATTATTTGAAGAATGCCATTAAGATGTTGGAATTTATTTAGCTGATTTTTTGCTCAAAATGGGGTTCTGTATTGGGTGTGGTGGTCGTTGATTAAGTCTTAATGACTAGCTTAGAGTTACCCTAATGGTTCTGGGATGAAGAGTTTTGCATATTTGTAAGAAGACATGAAGTGGCTTGGCGACACCGTGCTTTAGTGATTTGGAAACGTTGAAATGGAATTAAGGGATACCCAGGACTTGTTGGTCTCACTCTGGGGTATGCACTCCTCTAGGGGTATACCCTGATACCTTTTCAATCTAGGGCTTGGACTTGGATTTTGCTGAAGTCGAGTCAAGTCGATTAAACTTCATAAAAAATTCGTGTAGACCTTGAGCTTTGTCAATCAGCACCATAGAACCAAAAACAGCGCCGTTACCACCAAATTTAAATCACCCAAGTACAATTCTTACTTAAATTTTACATCATTTGCATCTCGATGCTAACGAGAATTTAAAGAAGTTTGCATAAAATTCACAGTATGCAACCAACAATGTGCCTCGTCCCGTAATGAAATCAATTACTTTCAAACAACACAACGATGAGGTAAAAGAAGAAGAAAAAAAGAAGAGGAATGAATAAAAAACTTGCAAATGTCAAGTGGATTCATTAAATGCTGCTGAATTCAGTTAGACATCTCTCTTCACTCTCCTCATCTTTAGCTTACGAAAGGTAAAGCGATGCTATTTGCATTTTCAAGGCTAATTCATGTATTTAAGAGTTTTGAATTCTCAGACTTGAAGATATTTCTGTAAATAGGAGGTAAAATGGAGTATTGAGTCATGTCGCATGTAATTTTCTTGTAAATTGATTGACATGCAATTCATGTCGATAAGGGAATTTGCATGAAGTTTGCTCTCCGATCGCACTTTAATAATGTCATCGGAATAAAAAATATTTTAATGTTATTGCCTTTCATGATTTTACTTGGATGTTGATGTTTATAGGGTGCGACAGTTGTGTTGTTTTATGAATTCTATGGAGCTTGAAAGGCTTCAGAAGATGCAAAGATTAATTTACCTTTTTGCACCTTTTGTAGAATTTTTGCTTCTTTTGTAGATTTTTTTGCATTTTTTGTAGAATTTTTGCTTCTTTTATAGATTTTCTTGCATCATTTGTAGGATTTTTGCTTCTTTTTGTTGAATTTTTGTTTCTTGTGTAAAATTTTTGCTTCTTTTGTAGAATTTGTTGCATTTTTGTAGAATTTTTGCATCATTTATGGAAGTTTAGCATCTTTTGGTTTATTTTTATGAAAATTGAAGCTTAATTTACAACAAAATTAAGTTTAAACTCTTCAATGACACACCCTGGATTTCTATACTAGGAGAATACTTAAAGGGGATTTCCATTTATTTCCTTCACTTCTCCGATGATGTTCACCAATTTGATTTATAGCCTTGACATAATAAAATTCATCGAAACTGTTCAAATATCGAATTTATATTCAGTTCACACTAACATTTGGTGCTTGGTGCTGTGGGATGTGTACGAGTTCCCATAATTTACTTGTCTCTGCACTTTTTGTCATTTCTCACTTGCAACTCTATTTCTTTATGCTCACTGCTGTTTTTTTTGGGAAAGTTTCATAGTTTGCGATTACAAAATGTTTTCAGCAACACTCTTCATATTCTGTACATAAAAAATAAATAATGAGCAATAATGCGAAAAAGTCAAAGTGCTTTTGTTCTCTTGATGAAATGCCGTGTGTAATATCGTTAGATACAAAAGAAATAGACAATGTAGCAATAGTAAATTCGCTGTTTTTTTCTTCTTTCATTCATTAACCTCTTGAGCTTCTTTCTTAAAAGTAAAAAATGCAATGAATATGCATATCTTGTAGGCAACATAATGTAATAAATAATTGAGATGACTCATTGTGTGTTAATGATCCATGGATGAACTATACAAAGTGTCAAGTGCAACCATCTATAAGGAAATTTATTCATTAGTCATTAAATTTATGGAGTATCAATACTGACTGGGTAACTGAGAGAATATTCAGCATTAAGGAGAAAAAAACGGTTACTTAACATTTCTTTTACACAATAACATTCAAATTCCTTCATTTGTCATTCTGTCGTATGGTTTAATAGTGAAATGTTGCGCAAATAACCTTGATGGATAGTTTTCAATGACAATATATTATTAACTTCCAGGAGATTACTTTGATCTTAATGTGATATTGGATAGTGAGTCATGATCTATCATGACTGTATTCAGAAATTTTCTATGGAGTTTGGAAATTTCTATGTGAGTCTATAAGTTCAAAAGAATCGGAATGAATCTTGAATAGATCAATGACAGCGATGATTTATGCATAATTCTGCAGAATCATTTTTAACGGATTATTGAGATTTAAATTCTTCTGAGATGACTGAATTTGAATTTGCTCTAACCAAAAAATTTGAATTTGAAAGTTCCGTTAGATTTTTATTTTCAAAATTTATCACATTTATCTGCTGATTTGCATTTTATGTCTTCATTTATGACTAAATTCCCGAGAAAATAATCATAAAATAGAAAAGATCTTAATATAAATCAAGTACATTATGATTTTTAGTACCATTCTGAGTAATCTCAATCTCCAAGATGACTCTTACTATAGATAAACAATTCTAAAATGGAACAAACTGTGATTTCAGACTCTTACGGCGAATATTCCTTTTTCCTATGATGTAAGAATAAGTAAATTAAATTTGCATACCAAAATAGTCATACGTGAATAATCTCAATTGTCATCGTAAGCACGAAAAACCGTTATGTTCTTTCTTTCGATTTATTTACACATATGATGATTATTAGGAACTTACTTAAAAGAGAATATATCTACAATGCAATGCACAAAAAAAAATTTATCGCTTCATTCTCATGTCAACTGTCATTGTATGTCGGCATGTAGCAATAAAATCAGACGACGAGAATTGCGTTACTGATTTTCTTCTTGCCCTTTTCAATCTGTCCATTTAAATTTTTTTTCACAATTAGTTCTACTTCACTTCCAAATTGAGTAGCATTTAGTGAGTAACTGAGTAAAATTAATGACTTTTGTGTAAACAATTAATAGTTAATCGAGAACTTAAGTGTGCTTTGTTTACTCACAGTAACAACCGTGGCGTCATCAGTAACACCTTATAACGGATGTGATGGATGTAATGTTATTAATTTAGCGGGCGATATTATGATGAATTACTAGATAATCTAATAAATGCATTAGGAACTGGGTGGAATATTGTTGTGAGAACGTCGTAGAGCCTTTGTTCTCTAAAATTGAGCGAATTTACTTAATTATCGATCAAATTAATCATCAATATAAAAAACCGTTATACTTTTTTTTAAAAATTATGTTATGAAAAAAATTGCGGGAAAATTCAAAAATAAACTTAACGGTTTAAATTAAAAACAAATTATTTTAACAATTTCCGAGTTATATCCACTAACTTCCATCAGAATAATGAAATCAGAATCTATTGTAATTTTCGTTGAACCCATCAGATGGATGGCAGTTACGTGGGATAATTTTGGAGGCGCGAATGCTGTGAAATTCAATGAAGAACCTTGGATGTTTGTATAATCATCATCAAGCCCATGTGTCATCATGAAAAATCGCGTCCTTCACAATCGCGGATTTAGATTTAAAGCAAACAATCTAGTAAACTAATTGTTTCAATTAATTTATAAACATTTGCAGTCATATCTAGCTCTAATGTAGAGTATTGAAATCATTTATTAAGCCTCTGAATAATACCGTAGGAATGTCGTACTGTTGGCTACAAAATAAAAAAAACTATTAATAGCAGTTTGACTTCATCTTTGAAGTTCAGTTTCCAACAAAGGGTCGTTAAGATAATGGATCTGGTTACTGGCATAAACCAAAGAGTACTTAATAGATGAAATCATTGCAGTTGCGACTAGAAAGGTCAAGTCTTTTTCTCTTCTTTCCTTTTCCTCAACCAGCACCGTTTACTTATTTTATTTGCATGCCATAATGAATTTATGTTTGAATTACTAATTGAAAAGATGCTTAATGGAACTTAATCATTAATTAAAATAAATTGAGCTTTTCTTTCTTATTATTGTAAAGCTTTTCTTTAATTTTATGGCCGACAATATTTAATCTAAACTTCTTGCTGACCTATGGCAATTTACTAACCTAATAGCATCGATTAATGAACAATCCATGATCTTTAGAGTCTTGAAGATCATGAGCTGTTGTAATTATGATCTTTTGAAATATTTCACGATATTTATGCTGCCTTTAATGGCATCGACCTCCTAGTGAGAATTTTTACTGGAACTGTTTCACTCCTGGATCTTTAATATAGTTCACATAATTACATGAAATTTGATATTTTATTGGAACTGACAAATGAAAATGCCACTAGTATGTTAAAATTTATCTCATTTGTGGAGAATTACAAAAAAAATTATTTGCAATTTGTCAATTTGTATCCATTAAATAAAGCATTATGTAAAATTGTCTATTGATTTAAATACTTATGGCTAATTTGAAATGCATTTGAATTTTGGTTGACTTTTCGCAAGTGATTGGATAATCTGATATGAAGAAGTCAGGGGCCGATCCTAGGGTATACGCCAATGGGATAAATTCAAGAAATGTGACCGTTAAAGTTTCCTACTAAACTTGCAAAATTTGTCAATTTGTCTGTCTGCCATGTAAATTTCGAAATTTGAAACGGGGTCATTCACTTATGACGTCCATCAAAAAATGGGATTTTTAGACCCCCCCTCCCCCTACCCCCTTGTCACAAATTTTAAATTCAAAAAAATTTCTTTAATATAAAGTGTCACAAAATCTCAGAGCCCCCCCTCCCCCCTAAATCATGGACGTCATAAGTGAATGATCCCAACCTCTTTTTCGAAAAATCAAAAATTTTAAAACTTAAAAAAATAAAGATGGCATGAATATTTGAAGAAGTTATTGCCTTATTTGCTATTTGTAATGATAACAAAGCTAAATTCTTGATGTTATTAATACAAACACTTTAAAAATGAAGAAAAAAAATCCAACGGTTTTTGAAAATTTGAAATTTCGAATGTGCATACTTCAACACCCCCAGACTTTCGGAAAGTCTGTCGAAATTGAATTTCCCCCATTAGGGTATACACTACCCTTAAATTGTAACCCCAGGGGTATGGCTTAGAGTAATCTCAGGGGTATGACCTAGGGTAAAATCTCCACTGACTATGGACCTGTAATACAGTTAATCCAATGGTTTAAACCACAAACATTCTCAGAATGAAATAAAATCTCTTTTGAGGATCAAATCAAAGACATTTTA
This sequence comes from Chironomus tentans, assembly GCA_963573255.1. Taxonomy (NCBI): domain Eukaryota; kingdom Metazoa; phylum Arthropoda; class Insecta; order Diptera; family Chironomidae; genus Chironomus; species Chironomus tentans. The sequence continues at coordinate 9,708,341 of OY754303.1, forward strand.
GACGTGAATTTGGAGTTTCCACTTACCTAGACACACCACAAAAAAAATCTTTCAGATGACAGAATTTCAAGTGCTCTTTTATTAATTGGAATCAAATATCTCAGAAAATCCTCGAGTATCTTAAAAATCGCCCCAAAACATATCTACCTGACATAGAAACATTCGAAATTCTTCACACAGACTCTAGTGCCAATACTTCATATAAATTAGTCATAATAGGTTCTTCTCCAACAATCGAAGTTAATTTCATAATAAAGTGATGACAGCATGCTAGAATTAATCACGCAATTACCCTGTTTCTTAAAATAATTACGTAATTTGCAATGAGTGATAATTAATGGTTCCCACTGAGTTTGTTGACACTTAGAAATATGTATGCAATAATGTCACATAGCTAATTGAGGAAATAATTTAAAGAAATGAAAAAATAAATTAAAATGATGCAAATCACGATTTTTTACTCAATTAAACTTGCAACTTGATAAATTCGTCGATTAAGCGAAATCAATTCCAACAATTCTATCTTTTGTCGTTTCCTTTAATTTCTTATCAGTCTATCAACCTGTCCATCTACATTATTTGTAATGAATAATGTTGAGAAATGCAATTGTCGATGCTTTCTTTTATAATTTCCGAATGATTAATAAATGCTTTACAAAATGAGCCATTACATTGTGCTTCTTATAATTCACATTGTTGCACATGTGTACGGGCGTGTGTGGAGAGAGAAAATGAATGATAATAAAAAGAATCTCAACATGCCTGCTTTGATGTATCGAAAGTGAAGTGGAAGTTGAAAGAAAGTCAATGATTTTTTTGAGTTAAAAATTGAATATAAATGTAAAAGAGAAACATTCAGAGCTGATTAATATGGGTATTCAGGAATTAATCATTTATCATGTTCAATCAGTGCTTTATGAGGAATGTTTGTCATGTTTCAATCGAATATTTTCTCTTCAAGTCAATTTAATTAGTAACGGTCATTTAAAATTTGAAAATTTCCTTCTTTTTTTGAATTTTTTCTGACTGTTAAAATTTGAATTTATTTCGACCGTTGAAATAATTTTTGAATTTATTCTGAAAGTTGAACATGAAAACTTTAGAGAATTTCAATAAATTACAAAATTTGCATGACATAACATGACGACACTTCCTTTGCATCAAAAAATGTGTAACAATAATTCATGAGAAAATTGATGACACATAAAATTGCAACTCACATAGACAAAACAACCCTTAAACCATCCACAACTTCAATTAGTCGGCTGGTTGTCATGAAGAGTTATTACGATTAATATGAGGCGATAAGATGAAATTGCGTGTAATTTTCAAAACGAAAATTGAGAGATGAAATGAAATTTTTTCGGTGATTGTTGTGCAATCACAGAAATTTTCTTTCTTTTGATGAAATATTTCGGATGAAATTTAATTTTTATTTGTCACGTCAAGACAGCTGCTGTTCATGGAAAAGCAGCGGCAATAAGAAGAAATTTTAATTGAATTGATTTTTTTTTCTCTTTTTCAATCAAATTCAACTGCCAATGAATGAGATTGCATTAATTGCACGCATAAGGCAAGACAAAACAAACAAAATCTATTCAATTTAATTTTTTCCTTCTTCTTACCTACCTAGTTTGCTCACAAATGGCAAATCACATACGATTTGACGCGTGGAAATGTTCACACAGCAAAATATTCAATCTGATTCATTAATTTTCAATTCTGATTGTGAGTTTTTGATTTCATTCACAACGTTTGACTAGAAAGAAATAAGCAAATAGATGTCGATCGTGATGAAATGTGACTAAGTCTGAGAAAAATACCAAATCTAATGTTGGCACAGTTGAGATGTGAACAAAATATGAAAAGAATGACCTCCGTGCAATGGCTAAATTCACATAGAAGTCAAAAGCCTACTAAAAACCGCAGAAATGTGAATGGTTGCTTTGTTTTTATGGTTTTCTGATTGAATTTTGGTTTTGTTTTTTTTTGAATGGGTGTTCAAAGGGGTCAACTTTTGATGTTTCAACAGCTTGAATGGTCTAGTTTTAGTTTAATGCAGTTTCCCAGTCGGAAAAATGATCGTTAATTTTTAGAAATTTGAATTTTCCCGCTTTTTTCTTCCTGTTTGTTTACAAACAATTTTTTTTTGATAAAAATTGAAGATTTACAATTTTTAACTTATTTAGAGTGTATTGGTGATCAAATTAGATGGCAATGTCTTTGCTCATTCTCATTTAGTAGTTCAAAATCAATAAATTCGCTTAAAAGCATGCATTTAAGCCAAATTTAATGATCAAAAATCTCAAGTGAGAATGTAAACAAATCATTGAAGATATTTACGATTCCCTTTGGGTTTTGCACTTATTTTCTGAGACATAACCAGACCAATAAAAAAGTTATGTATGAACCACTTACTACCTTATTAGAAAATCATAAAATTGCTGCAAATTAAAATTTTATTCCACAAAAAAAAATATTTAACCATAAAAACTAGGAAAAGTAAGCATGAAATCTCATTTGTTTTACAAAAACCACGTCACAATTAGTTTACAATAAATGAATGAATAAATTGTTTTGTTACTCATGCTGTGCAATAATTCTCATATAACTCCTCATATGTAAGTTCAATAAACAAGCAAGTGCGCACTCGATGGTCAAATATAACGGCTCAATTTTTAGCATATATATAATGCAGACCTATAAATCCATTTAGGCGGTTCAATAGTTTCTAAATACTTTTTTATTTATGTCCAAATGCAATTATTCAATTTTTTTATTGAACTGTTTGTGCCTACATAATAATACATTTTTGTGTGTGAATATGTTAGCCTGCATGCACTCGTTAACCATTCAATATCCAATACATATTTTAATAGCATCATTTCGTGACTATCAATGGTATAATTTAAAAAAAATATGTATATAGTCACATAATAAACATATTTATTTTATGAGAAGCGAAATTTTGCAGTTTCGCTGCAACAGAATATCATTGTTGCCTACGAAATATATCTGACTCTTTCATGGTCATAAAACAACATAATACGATGCATTCAAGAATGCATTATTGTTGCTGTGTATCTCAATTTAATTTAATTGTATTTTTTCTTTTCTTGAACATGAAAACATTCCAGAAAATCAAAATTACTTGAATTACCATCAGCCTCAAGGTCGTTTCTTGTCATCATTCCCACAAAATTCTCGCAATGGATTTTTTCCTTCTGTGCCACAGCGATCGGCTGCATTACAACAGCAGCAAGGTCAACAGCAGCAACAACCTGGAAGTTACCAGCAACATGATTTGTATTTAGATGGACCATCAACACCGTCATTCTTTCCATTCCAAACGTTTGCTGTGAGTATATTTTTTATGATGCTTTTTGCTTCTCATACAAAAGGCTTTTGATTTAAAAATGACATAATTCAAATAATTTTTGACCGTTAAATTTTGAAAGAGAGAATTTTGAATTTCGGCGTATTTAAATTGTTTTGTTATTCATGCTTATATTAATATAGTATCTGTTGATACATAATATTCATGCTGTGATCCTTTGAAGTGCTTAAATTGACAGGAATAAGCAAAAATTTGAGAAAAGTTTTTGGTTCAAAACTGACATAATTCAAATAATTTTTGACCGTTAAATTTTGAAAACGAGAATTTTAAAACTCGGCTCAATTAAATTATTTTGTTATTTATGCTTATTAATTCAGCATCTATTAATGCACAAAATTCATCTTGTGATTCTTTAAAGTGCATAAATTGATAGGAATAAGCGAAAATTTGAAAAAAGTTTTTGGTTCAATAATGTCATTTGAATATTCAAATAATTTTTGACCGTTAAATCTTAAAACTGAAAAAGTTTTTATATGAGAAGCTTTTGTATGAAATCAAGTAGCCATGATAAAAAAATCAGATCAGTATGATTTCTTTGAGATTTTCACACTTCAAATTTTGATAATAGAGTCAATAAGTACTCTCGAATCAGCATGAATTTACTGCCAAAAAAGTTTCAACTGATTTACATACCAGGTGGCTAAACCTATTCATGTTTTGATTATTCTGACTCAATATAATGGAACATGACAATTTATCATAATAATTGCTCACACCCAGCCGCTGTTAATTTCGGAGGTCGCGTGCTTAAGCAATGATCCATTAAGCCAATTTTGTAGTCAGCTATTTTTTGAATGCAGATCAATAAATTAATCTTGAGCTTCCGTTCGTTTTTGAAGTTGATCAAAATGTTAAGCTTGTTTTAGAAATTCGAGGAATTTTCATGTTGATGAACTCAAGTCAGTGAACAAAATGTGATTATTCATTAGCATAAGTGAAATGCTCAGGGCAAAGAAACAAAAAAATTGGAGTAAGACATCTAAACAAATTTAATAAAAAAAACGAAATAGAGCATAACATTTGAGGTTGAAGAGAAAATGCACATAAACGTAAACATAAACAAAAGTAGAAAATAAAAGTCTTTTTTTCTCTTCTTTGGTCTGAAAAGAAGTAGTAACGCGCTGATTGTGAGCATTAAAGGAAAGCCAATTAATGCTGTTTTGAGATAAAAAAAAGCAGCACAATGAAATTTATCTTAATTTTCCCTCATTACAAATTGTAAAACACATATTAAATTAATAGTGTATGATTAAGGCGGCAGTTGTTATGTTTTTGTACACGAGTCAATTTTCCACTTGACGTACTTTCCGCTGACTCTTTGAACTTGTTAGCTAGTTACTTAGTAAATCGTAAAAAAAAAGAATTGAGTTGAGGTTGGTTAGTACCCGACATCACAAAATCATTCACCAATAATATCTCAATCTAATAATCCACGGATGATTTATGTTAACATCCTTGGCTAAGCTCGAGCCAAACTCAATTTACTGCACATTGAGTCCATGAAACAAAACTAATTCGAATATCGAGTATTGTAGCTGTTTGCTTGTATATTATTTAATTATTGATCTTGCCCTATCATGTGAACAAAAATGTTACTGCCTTTTGAGTTCATTGTTCATAACATGTAAGCAAATAGCAATAACTTTATTTTATTCATATTTTGTTGCAATGCACCAGAAATGCTTCGAACTTCTTGTGAAACCAGCTTGAGAAACTTTTTTTTGTGTTCATTTCATATTCATATTTTACGACTGCACGGTAGGCTCAAAATGAGGAAGTGCGAAATCCATTTGAAATTATGACAAAAAAAAATTTATTTCTGCAAAATCACCATGAATTCTGACTTATTTTCTCATTGTTAATTAAATTACATTTTTCTCTTGCTCTTAAGATTTGAATTTTCAAGGAAAAAATAAGCTAATCTTTGCATTCTGGTTGCTTTTGTTGTACTTTTTGAGTAAAACAAATTAGTTTCCTTATTTTTGTATTGAATGATTTGCATCAATTTGTTTTGTTTGCATCAATTGATGCAGAAATTGTTCATTTTAATGACTGGCATTGGAAATGGAAAGAAGCGAAATTAAGTTCAAATTGATGCAAAGATTTGAAATTTCCGTTAAATTTTGATCAATTGAAGCCAAAAGTGATGCAAAGATTTGAAAAATCCGTTAAATGGTGATCAATTGAAGCCAAAAATGATGCAAAGATTTGAAATTTCCGTTAAATTTTGATCAATTGAAGCTCAAAGTGATGCAAAAATTTGAAATTTCCGTTAAATTTTGATCAAATGAAGCTCAAAGTGATGCAAAGATTTGAAATTTCCGTTAAATTTTGATCAAATGAAGCCAAAAGTGATGCAAAAATTTGAAAAATCCGTTAAATTTCAACGAATTGAAGCCAAAAGTGATGCAAAGATTTAAAATTTCCGTTAAATTTCAATCAATTGAAGCCAAAAAGAATTATGTAAAAGAAAAATATCCAAGAAAATTCAAATCTTCAATCTATAAATCACATAAAGCTGACAAAGAAGCAACTCAAAGCTTTAAATCTAATTAAAATATGCGTCATTACATCTGTTTTACCATCAAATTCACACAAATCTTCTTCATTAAATTTATGCATTAAAAAAGTAACGTGCCGAGTAGCAATTAGTCATAATTTTGTTTTCTGAGATGCTTCCCTTTTACAGAATGCGTTACTTTATTTTCACAATGTTCATATTTTTCAGCATGAATGTGGGAATGTCATAACTGTGTCGTTGGCGCTTCAATGTTGTATCACTCCTCAAACTTGACACAATCATCATGAATTGTCTTACGAACATTCGTAATTTTTCAATCATAATGATTATGCTGCGTAAGGCGCAAATAAATGTAGTTTATGACTGATTTCTAAATTAAGTGTGTACGGTAATAATGATATTCAGAAATAATGGAATTACATTGATGTCTACATACCCTCAAAAATTACTCGTGTCTTTTCTCGCATATATTTTGGAATCATGTAAGATTATTATTATTTTGTTTCGCATTATTTCACATGCTCATTACGATGGCAAGAAGTTTTGACATGCTAGACACAAAACGCATGTGAAATATGCAAAAATACTTAATGTGTTCAATCAATGAAGCGATGACGATGATTTAAAAATTTAAATAAAATCAATTAATGAATTTATTTTACTGTTATGTGTAGTTTAGTGCAATATTGCTGTTGCTAATTATTTAATTATAAATTTGATGGAGTCATAAATCAAGTGTGGAAATTTTTATGCTCAAAACAAAAAAAAAACGCGAGTTTAAATTGGAGCTAAATTGCAAAATTAAATTAATCTCTTTTTTATAATGCACAAATTATTGTAATAACTGGTTAATTGTAGACATGATTGGTTAAAATGTCTGGTTTGGTTAAAATTGTCAGCTTTGAGACGATTTTGAAATCTTGAATTGAATTTTTGTTCATTTCTTATTTGGTGAGCTTGTGTGGGTGTTGGAAGTATCGCTTGATAGTAAAACTGGCTTTTATTGACTAATTAAATGTTATTGGAGAGAATTGATATTATCTTGAAGTTATGTTGGAGGCGAAAAGTTATTGCAAGAAATTCTTTCCAGACTAAATTACTTTGAGGGGTCGTTGTTGTGTTTGGTGACGATCATGTGTGGCTTTCCCTCAATACTGGTGTTATTTAATATTAAAACTACGAATAAATGTAAATAAATGTGTTCGTCTTCAACTATGAAACACATAGAATTGGAGTATAGTACATGAGTCTGACCTATACAAGGGTTTTTTTTTCTCATACAAATTCAATCTCGAGGGTGGGTGTGGAACCCCTCATCTCTAACTCTTGGGTATACCCTATGAAGGACTGCTCCGAAATAAACCATAATTTAAACTCTAGAACTTGAGATACTTCATATGTGTCTAGGTATCTTTGGCAATGCTACCACAAAGCTACTCTGTGAAAAGTAACAGTTTCACGGTCACAGGCGACTTTACTCTCCTGAGTTGCAGATAAATCTGTTAGAAATTGAATATTTCACATAAAAAAGTAAACTTCAGAAAAACTTGTCTAGATAAAGACTCGAACCCAAGCCACAACTCTTACGATTTCTGGTCACTTGTTCTAACCATTAAGCTATCGATGGTTTTTCAAAATATTGGCAAAATCTCAAATTTAAGTCTATTTATACTTTGATGACTATCGACAGTGGCGTAACAAGAATGTTCGTCGCCCGGGGCCAAATCAGGATTTTTGCGCCCCCGTAAAAAATGTCGCCCCTTTAAAAAAATTTTTTTGCGCCCCTTTGTATGAGATTTTTTGAGTTTTTTAGTCTGCGCCCGGGGCCAATACCCCGGTTGCCCCCCCTTGTTACGCTACTGACTATCGATGAAAAAGTTCTAAATATTCCCAATTTTACATACATCATTTATAAACGTCCCCAATCTAAAGATTCTATAATAAGATAAACTTAATAACTTTACCTAAAATGATTCATAGAACGGCTTAGGAAATAAAGTTAAGGTAATAATACCCAACTACATTCCGTTTCTTATGGTCAAATAGACTTTATAGATTTTTTTTATGATCATTAAGATACACATTTAACCCGGATCAAATCCTTATGACTTTGATGATCTACATATGTGTAGTGCGATGCTAAAGAAGCAATTTTATACAGCTTGTTAAAATAAACTTGAAATCAATTCCGAGCAGTACATGAATGTCTTAATTCAGGACATCTTAAGCATGTTGAACAGTCTTATAGCTTCATCGACCTCAGCAAGACATGAACCACTCGGAAAAGTCATCAATTTAAAATCAAATCGAGCATTAACAACAAACAAGCAGCCATAAAACGTGCAATTTAGAGAATCGAGTTGAAAATTTCCCGGAAACAAGTATTTAGCACATTAAATTGAAAGTTTAAGTTTGCAATACCCAACAGCACAATAAATGTACTCATTCTGGTTATAAAAGTTCTCGCATGCATTAATAAAAGCATAACACATGAGGTTTTTGTTGAATCAAGGATAAATTGACAATTAAAATTCCTCGATTCTTCCTCAATTAAGCGTTCGATGCTTAACAAAAGGCAAAAAATGAAGCACTAAGTGTGTGAAATAAAAATTTTGACATAAAAAATTAAATTCAAAAGTAGTAACAAATGTGACAGAATTAAAGCAGCCAGAAACTGCGACTTGACATAAAAGAGGTTGTTGAAAAAAGGTTGTCTCGCACGCGTTTCAATTTGTGGTTTCTGATTATCGAGGAGTGTCGCAAATGCGGAACAAATATGAGATACATTTAATTGTTGTATTATTCTACTTACAGTTCTATTAATTTTGAGAGTATTTAGAGCTGAGTGTAAGACTCATTGTTTGTGGACTGTTTTTTTATTTTGAGACTTAATTCAAACGCACGAAGTCATGACAATAAAATGATACTTTAACTAATGTGGTATTAGATATTATCGGAAGTGTTGTGGTGGCTTTGTGATATTTAAAAGTGATTTATCATGCAATTATAGAATAACTAAGTAATTCATGTTGATGTGTTTTATTCTGGAGCATAGTGGCTTTCGATTTTGAATTGTATAACTCGACTTGCTGATAAAATGAAGGGTGCTCAGAGGTTTGTTGTAGATCAGAAGATTTTAAATGACATCTCATAACCTGATATCAGTTTTTCGGGGGTAAATCATGCTTATTCGGTCAAAATATGCAAAGTTAGAGCTTAAACGTATTTTACGTAGTTGCATGGCCCTAAAAAAATCAAAAATATTATCATAAACTGCACGATTATAATGTAATTAAGAGTGACTTAATGTTTATTTAATAAGAGACGATGTTGTCTCATACGAGTTATAATGAAGACTAAACTTTAACATAGAGGGGAAAACAACTATAAGGGGAAATCAACTAATTGTAGTTGCTAACATAATTCAAATATAAAATGACAGTTGATATATTCTCAACATCCATATTTACCTCAATTTTAATCATTCTTTAGAATACGTTCTTACCTGAATAGCACACGGCGTAAAAAAGAGAAAAATGTGAAACTAGGCTGGTCCCTTGCTGGATTTTAAGTATGATCCATACCATACCTAGCCTCTTTGTGAGGTTGCCACCCATCAGACATGACGAAACAGGCTTTTAATCTAATATTTTACAGCAGAACTCAACGTCGATACGCATTTAGCCTGATTTTGCATGAAAAAGTAGACTTCATACAAAACTCATGTCAACTTCGAGATCTGTTTTAAAGGAAACAAGTACGGTTCATGATCTCTGTTGCCACATGTATAATTAGTGATTCTGAGAGATACCATGAGTAGGCATACACTTGAAATTTGGTCAACAACAAATCAGACTCGAGCTTCACATTAAAATGCAGAATACACAATAAAAAATGGAAGCTTATTGATTGAAAAATTGTCCAATTGAATCCATTATACAACTAATTCAGAATAGTTTTGAACATTTTGCATAGTTCATGACAAAAATTTGAGCTAACTATATTTTTAAAACTAAACCTGCTTGTGCTATTTGTAGAGAAGACAAAGAAGCAAAATACTTAAAGAACATGCACTTTGACAGCAAATTTTGATCTGCTAAAAGCATCAAGTCATTGTATAAAATAAAGCGGCTTAATAAGATCAAAAACAGTCGCAAAATCTCAAAGCGTGTATGACGTATGAGTGTGTGTAGCCGGAAAAAAATTAACATCTTGCTTTGACAACGTCAAAGATTGCTAAGCAGTTATGGAAGTGTCATGCTTAATAGTATAAGAAAAAAATCCATATTTAAGCGCTTATTATTTATAATTATTAATAATACAAACTAGTTCTCATACTAATCTCATTTAATAATCAAAATAACTACAAATATGTGTCAGCAATGCTACAATTTTTCTACATTTTAAGGATGGGCATCAAAAATATCTGACATTGCCTATTCTATTATATGTTATTCTCTGAATGGAAAATATTTATGTATTTTTGCTGCTGCTGCTGCTTTTTTTGATGAAGGTCAGATATTTGTTCAATTGAACACTCAATCGTAGACAATTGTTCGAATTTCGATTTGATGTCTTTCAAATCCAATAATTATTTAATAATTCTCTCTATTTATTCCATTATGAATTGCATGCTGTTGATTCAATTTCTGTTGCAAAAATACTAAGTTTCTAAGTAAATATTTGGATAGAAAGTCTCAATGAAGTTCATTCATGGCTTTTTGTGGTAATGCAAAAGTAATTATTGTAAAAATCTAATGGACCGGATAGCTACTTGACTTTAATTAAAGCAATATTCACAATTAAATCCATTTTGTATGCCTTGTTTTTTACAGACAACTCGATCACCAAATCCTTTTGAAATATCACCCCGTCCATTCGTAACTCCAGCACCACTGCCAAGTCGAGGACATTTTTCCAGTTTCGGACAAACAAGTGGTCGTCAGAATGCATTTCAGTTCGACTCTAATCCATACAATTTTGCACCATCTGCACCACAGAAACAGCCACAACGATTAAATCCATATTTAGATACAACAGGCTACGACGAGGTAAGGAAATGTTTCTAGTTACCACCACCTTCATATCAAATGTACTTGCAAGACTGACATAGTTTTTTTTGTGTACTCAAAACCAAAACTTCAGAATGCACTAATAATTTTCTCGGTTTAACATAGTTGAAGTTGAATGGCAAGGCGTTAATTGCTTTTAATCGCGACAAAGAAAAAATTATTTTTGTATTGTTTTAGTCACGAAAGAAGAGGAAGAAAAAGCACAAACATGAAGCACTGATTAAATTGTAGATAATCGAGTTTTAGAAGTTGGGTTTTGTGGGCTGTGGCGCATATTGTTGATGGAATTATTCGTGATTTAATGTCAATAGCAATGTGTAGACCCCTAATATTGATAATTATAGATTATTTCAGGCATTTCACTGAAGTAGACAAGTGAAACTCAAATTATGTTCTGAAAAGTTTGCGAGATGCATTTCGTGACATCTGATTAATTTACATCCGATTAATCACACTTTTTGAATGAATGAATGAATTTTTAGTAACCCTAACCAGGCGTACAGTATAATTAGAACCAAATGGATGCAAATAACAGCCGCTTGGTGACCTAGTGACCATTTCAATGTGTGTCAATCGAGACACTAGATAAGATAGACTCGAGTACCGAACCAAAATGTGTCACACTCAATAATCTGTCGCGATATTTAGGTCTCTAGTCTCCTGTTTTACGGTCTGAAAAGATTTAGCTAGAGACTCTAAGAACTTATTTGGGTTCAGAGTCAATTTTCAACCTCTCCCCCTCCCAGGAACATATTTTGTTAGCGTTACAAACCCGAGACCTCCTACCCCCTAAGCTTTACTTAATATATCGAACGAGTCATTTATGTAAAGGTTTTTGTACCGTATGATGTGAAGAAACTTAAATAGTAGCCATGCTACATCAACAATGCTAATTATGATTAAGAACCGGTTCTGTAGGAATCGAACTCACCCCCTTATAAAATATAGGGTTTTTAAATTGCCGTTCTTGTGCCTAATCACAAGGTCATAGAGACCTTACTCTTGTAATGGCAGATTCGTCTACATAACAGCTTGATACTTCAGAGTTCATGTTACTATGACACATTGCTAGTCGAGAATTTCGTGAGAATTGATCTTTAAGGAATAAATCTGCATGCTCACTCTGCCATTAACTCAACTTTTTATAAACTTTTGATTATTACATTCAATGTCATGGACCATAGCAATTTTGATATCACGATCTGCAGCCAGCAAACTCAATAATCACGTGCTTTATTATTCATCCAATTAAAAGAGCCTAGTCCTTCATTTTTCCAAGACAAAACGCAGACAAAGCCACCAATTTTTCTATAACATTAAAAAAGGAAAAAAATACTAAGTTGATTAAATTGCTGTTGTCGATGAACTATTGAGAAACCATTGTTAGTAAAGTCTCTATGTGCACTTAAAAATTTGTGTTTTCAAAACACCACATTCTATTGAATGTTTTTCAATAATTAAACTGTTAACCGTGCCAAATTTATTGACAAAAAAAACTAAAATAAGTTTTTTTACGTTCCTCGTTAAAAATTCTTTATTGGATGTGGGCTACACGAATTTGTACATTGCAAGTATTTCCTGGGTGGCATATTAATTAATAAATCATTTGTATTGTGGTTGTCAAAAAAGTATTTATTAAATTAACCAAAAATTACCTTGAAAATAATCTTTTTAAGCAGTCACAAATTGACGAGTATGACGATAGTCAAGCGTACGTTAAAGCACCAAAATCTCGCGGAGGATCGACATTTCAAAGAACCTCAGATGAGAACAGAAGCATCGAACGAGTAACTAGTCATTCCACAAGCAATAAAAGTAATAAGGATAGATTTCATGAGAATTTAAGACAACGACCGAGAACAACAACTGTTGAGCCCACATCAATAATTACAACGACACCGAGAGCTAAGATATCGAGGGAAGAGCTAGTGAAAAAATCACGATATACGCCAATTACAAGGTGAGCAATAATTTATGCACTTACTTCTTATTCTATCTCATTCTTGCTCCTCTTTTTCTTGTCTTCTAGAAGCACGACATCGAAACGACCTCAACCTAAACAAACTGAGTCAGATGCTGAATACAATGATCAAAAGTATGCATTTACGAAAAACAATAAGGTGAAGTCAACATTGAATGTGAGACCACTTGGATATCATGTTAACATAACACATAATGGTGAAGAGAAAAAACCAAATCCATTGTCTGTCAAAGCATTGAATGCTGCTGGTGCTGATAATACACGAGAAGAAGTTTATGAAAATTCAGGCGAGGAAGAAGATGATGATGATGTTGAATATATTGATTATGAAGAAGATTATGGAGTAATTTTGAATGAAGATGATCGTGCAAAGAAAGAGAAAAGCTATTCACCGACAACAGTCATTCCAACAACATCGAGAATTCCAATCACTACCACGACTTCCCCTGTCCCAACAACAAATAAGCCGGAAGATCACACAAAAATCATTTTTGATAACTTTATTTTGCCTAAGAATGAAGATAAAAGTGAACAGAATGACGATGATGAGGAAGTAGAGTACGAGTACGAATATGAGGATGAAACGGATGCACCGGAAGTGAAAACAACCGACAAACCAACAACGAGAAAGCCAGAAAGTGAGGAAATTGTGGAAGTGACAACATTTAGAGATCCAAACCGAATTTTGAGTGAAGCAGTCGTGTCTGTCGTGACTTCCAAAACTGTCGTGAATGGAACGTTTCCGAGATCATCTGAAGAGGAAAATGTTCAGCAATCTGGAGAGGAAACGACAACGGAAGCTGAAAATTATCCACCAACTAGACCATCACCCACTAAATCCACAACAGACAGCAACTATGTTGTTATTGCATCAGTTCAAACGAGTAGAAGTGTCTCTGGTGCTCATTTCTTGCCATTCCCACATGTTGAACAGAAGGAAGTAATTCAAAGTCGATCAGAATTCACAAATAAGAAGGCTCTTAATGGACTTGAAAGTGCTACTGATATTCCAGATGTAAGAACAACTCAAATTTCAGAGGCTGAAAATGTCTCAGCAGAAGTTCAAGATGAGGAAGATTATCATAGCTCAGAAATAACAACTACTGCATCATCCTCTCTTGAAGATGCACCAACGACAGTTCCAACTACCGTCAGAAACCTTCCATTACCTTCAACTGAAAGTATTATTGATAAATTGGATGGAATACAGTCAGACTTATCACTTGGTGTTTTAAGTGGCGAATTTCCAGTTCTTAAAGACAATTCATCAAAGAAAACAAAAGTTGGAAACGCAGTCCAGCCATCAAGCTCAACAGAAGCAGCTCCATTAGAGGAAGAAACATTAAAGGAAATTGATGTGACCACAACCGTGAAACCTTTAGTGCTGATTAGAAAATTCAGTCCAAAAGCTCCAAGCACAACGAAAAAACCAATAACGACGACCAGCTTAAAAGTCACAATTAAATCAACAACTCCAAATCCAACGACCACAAGCACAACGACAGAGGAACCAGTTACAACGACACAAAATAACTCAGTCCTGGAATCTAGTCAGCGTTCTAATAAGAAGATTTCATTTGATGATGTTCCAAATGATGATTTAGCTGGCTTACTTCCTCCAGGATATAAACTCAGGCCTTCATTTAAGAATAAGAAATTTAGCACAACAACATCACAGCCAGAAACAACAAAAGAGGAATCGGCTGTTGGAAAATCACGAAATGCCACAATCAGCCGATCATTTAAATCACAGCCAGGTTCTCAGGATCTTAATCCTAAACTTAAGGGTAAAGATAAATTTAATTTACCAAAATCAGAAAATGACACTACCAAGAAATTCAACAAATTATTTGAATCTGGTGATGATGTTGACATTAGCAAGTTTTTGCCACCTGATTTTAAGGATAAGGCAAAGAATGAAAGTTTGGCAGTCATTCCAATAGTGAGTGATGAATTAAGCAAGTTCCTTCCACCAGGCTTCAAATTAGAACCAACAACAGCGACATCAACAGAGATACCAAAAATAAAAGTCATTGAGGATGAAATCAGTAAATTTTTACCACCAGGCTACAAACCTCCAACAGAGGAAAAAGCAAAGGATGATGTGAAAGAGGACATTTCAAGTATATTGAACAAGATTAAGTTCACAGAGGCATCAAATCTCCTCCCACCTGGATTCTCAGATAATGTTCCATCCTCAGCAACAGAAGAACCAGAACCTGCTGATGAATCTTCCACAAAATCAAATAAACTAGTATTTCCAACACGTCCTTATAAGAAGCCTGCTCGAGTAACTACTCCAAAATCAAATCAAGGCGAAGGTCCAAAACCACCAGAGATTGAAATCAGACGAGGACCTCCAACACGTGCCACAACATTATTCACTGGATGGCCATCAAAACCAACTACACCATTCTCATTAGAGAAATTCTTAGAGATCCAGAAGAATGCCATGCAAATTGATATTTCTGAAATTTTAGCCCGGTCCACAACCGAACAAGTCACAACTTCGACTACTTCGACAACAACCACCACAACGACAACAACGACCACGACGACTCCACGGCCACGAGAAGCAACAGTTTGTAAAACAGATTGTAGTTTAGCTGCAACAATCAGAATTATTGACGGAATTGACTGGTCACCTGAGTTACTCACACATCATACAGAAGAATACAAAAATCTTGCAGCTGAGCTTGAGTCTGACTTGAATGAAGTCTATACCAAATCTGAAATGCTCAGTAAATGGTTCAAGAGTGTTCGAATTGATGCCTTTAGCAAAGGAAGTGTACTTGTCGACTACTTTATCGAATTGAAAGACATTCCAAATGAGATGAACACGACGGAAATTAAAAAATTATTCCATGATGCACTTGAGCCAGTTCCAATGGAGAGGAAAGCACCAAATGAAGACGAAAATGAAGCATTTCCACAGCCAATAGTCAAGGAAGCATATAAATTGGGAAATTTTGTTGTCGATCCAATTTCAACTGACTTTATTGGTAAGTTGAAGCTTGTTGATCATACTAAAAATTAAAGATACAATTAGTAATGCTAATGCTTTATATCTACATTTACAGTCATTCAAAAAATTGCCACACTCAATCCAGACGACGAGGATGAAGATGTTTTATTACCTCAATGGGCCATTGCTATGATAACCATTGGTCTCTTGTCACTTGTCTGTAGTGTTCTCTTCGGCGTTGCAGTTGTAAGATGCCCTCACAATTAGACACTAAAGACAAAAGAATTAAAACTATATATTTCCATTTTAGCTTATTAACAGAAAGAAAGCAGCTAAGAAGAAGGGACCGACTCCACTCACAGCTGATATGCTTAATGAGCTCAATAAGAATCATATGGGAGGTTTTGAAAATTATGGTGCAGAAGATGCCTACAACCTCGAGGATACATGGGACGAAAGAAGGTCTGATGTTAAGCCTAAAGTGAGTAATCTGCTTTATTAAATTTAATAGCCTTACTAACTTTGTGTAACTTCCTCATTCCAGCGCATGCAATCTGCCAAAGGAAGCAATCCAAATATCTACGACAGTTGGAGATCGCAGCACATTCAGCGATACCAAGCTGATGAATTCTATTACGATTCCCACGATCCATACAATGAGTTCAAACCAAAGCAGCATCAAGCACAGCATCCACATCCAGCATACAGTAGTAGTGGAACGAATCGTTTCATGGAGCCAAATTGGAACGAAGGCTGGAATGAGAATCCATATCATCCAGGAAGTAGTCATAATTTTAATACTAGGAGACATAGAGATTATGATCAACATTTTTAGATTAGAAATTTATTAAAAAAAACTTCTTTTGTGTTTTACATTTCGCCAACAAAATTTAATTTTTCTTTTAAAAGGAAGGAATGAAAGCTGTAAATAAATTATTTAAAAATTTTACGTTGTGGATTTTTATTTGTTTATTGTTAAATAGTAAAAGTATATTTTACAGTTTTTTCAACGGATTTTTCAGTTTGAAATTCAAATTGAGGCGAATTCGTAGTGATTTTCCCTTTGGAAGACAAATTCATAGTTTCCAGTCCCGCTGTCATTTTTCAAGAAATATTTGAATTATGATTTTTTTTAACGAATTTTCAGTTTTAAATTCAAATTGAAGCGAATTCGTAGTTATTTTCCCCTTGTTCGTTGCTTTCAGCACCTTGTACGGCAAATTCATAGCTTTTAGCCCCGTCTCCAATTTTCAGTGAATTTTCTTTAAAATAAATCATTTCTCTTCAATTTCTGACCAAGTAAGACGTGACAGTAAGTAGATAACAGAATAAAGTGACAACCTAAAAGGCAAATACATTGAAAATCAGTACACAATCGCAGGTAAGCTAGGTTTTACCAACAACAACAACATCTTTATTTATTTTATGTTCCCTTTTTTCTTTCAAAATTGTACATTCATATCATCAATAATTGTTATAACTTTCATCAATAATTTGATAATTTTCATCATGTTTTTTTGTTTGTTTGTGTGTTGTATTAATAAATATAAGTTAGGAATATCATAAGGATTAATTGTATTCTGAGCAAGGTTGACAATATTTCGATAACACATTTTCTCTCTCTTTAATTAAACTTTTCATTATCCTCTCAACTTTTTGCGATAAAAATTCTTGACCACAAAAAGAACAATCTCAATAAACATCGTTTCCGTATAAGTATAATAATTATTAAGTATCTGAATATATAATAGCATAACTTTATAAATCTATAGTATAATTATTTATTTAATTGTCCATTAAAATATCTTCGAAATTGTGTAAACTTTTCAATCTGCAAAGGAAGATATCCTTAAAAATTTTGTTGCATTTTTCAAGCATCTGCTACTCATCTCACATGCATGACAATAAAATCTACGAAAGTGCTACGATTATTATTTTTTAAAAATAGCTGCATCATTGTATGGACTTCAGCATTAAATTTTCATCTAGAATAAGCGAGTAAATTGTATGCTATAAATCTTAAGTTTATAAATAATACATTTTTTTTGCTACTTCTTCTTTTTTTGACCCCAAAACCAGCTATTGACTTTTCAAGAAAATTTACAGGAAATGAAAAGTTCCTCACGTGTTTGCAATTGAAGATTTAAAGAAAATTATAATTTGAAAAATACATTGAAGCTTCTTTTTTTATCTTGTGGATGCTATTTATTGTCGATTCACAATAATAGCAGAATACAATTTTTTTCACATTTTTTAATTAATGAAATTAAAATAATTTTGAAAAGCTTTTTTTTGAACGTCAAATATTATTTTTTCATTATATGCTTTGCTCTTGGTTATTCTTATTACATCTGTGACACACAATTACATGAATATTAATTTTTTGGGATATGCTGATTCATTTATGCAATGAGAAGGTTTTCAAAAATCATAAAAAAATTTATGCCAGAACTGAACATGTTTTCCCTGTACAACGCAAACTGTGATTTCTAAATTGGATGAAATTAAGTCTGAATTATTATTTTTTTCATTTCAAATATATTCAATATGAAGCTTTAAAGACAGACATCAAGTTCATTTATCATGCAATTTATAATATTTATTTTTGATTGAGTCAGCAATTCATAGAGTGAATTTACCCATTTAAAGCTAAAAAAGTTGAAATAGAAATAGGGAAGGGAAAATTTTTTTTGAAGAATTTATTTTTAAAAATCGCATTTTGTCTTTTCTTTTAAAGTAAATGTATGTCTCGTCAAATATGTTCTTCTTTATTACTATAAATACACATGGATAATAAAATTTTCAGCATCATTTTTTTTTGTTCAATTTTATATATTTTTGAATATTCAATAATTCTAAATCTACGACTCATGACAGCTATATCTGTATGTGCTTAATATGCCATTATGATTTATTTTTTTTTCAATAAAATTCTCACATGATTTTTGAATAAAGTGAATATCTTGAAATCGATATCAATATGAATGAGTTTATTAAATTAGACATTCAGTATGCTGCATAGCTTCATACTATGGTATGGGATGGGATGGATTGTATGGTGAGAGTTACTGAACCATACTTTTAAGGTTAAGGACCTAGGAATTATGAGTAAAGTGATTTTTAGGTTAATAATTTTTGGGCATTATTGGATTCACTTTTTATGGATCTATTGTTTCATTGTAAAATGTAAAAAGGTATCTGCGACTTAGTGAATCTAGCTGAGGACACTGTGACTACAAAAGAACCAGAATCTATTGTTCAGTTATTGTGAAATGTAAGTTGTTGAGGACAAATGTAGAGCTCAACCCAAAAGAGGGTCTAAAACATCTGATCGTGATCAAAATAGTCAGGAATGGTCAGGATGTGATCAAAGCTGTCGAAAATTGATCAAAATTCTCAAAAACTGATCAAACTGATCAAACTAGAAGCAAAGTTCTAAAAAGTTGATCAAACTAGATACAAAGTTGACTTAGGATCACTAAATTTGTCAGACGCTTAAGAATTGCTACCCTAGCTTGAGGATTGCTACCCAAGCTTCTATTTTGCTCTGCAGTTGGATTGTTAAACAAAAATAAGTCATGTCAACAGAAAATATCCAAAAGCTATCAATTTTTGGACTCTCATTGTCAAAATCTTCTGGATAGGATGACTTTTCGTATGAAGCTACACAATAATCTAACCCTAGACACCAAATACTTCAATTTTTCTACTAATCCAATCCTACAATCTTTTATTTTAAAGCTTCGTGCCTAAATAAATAAGATTTTTATATATTTTTTGTGAATTTCTTTCAAGTATATTTTTTTTTTCGTTTTCAAAAAGCAAGTTGTTATCTTGGGGGTTTGTATTGCACATTGAAATTACTACATATAAGTTTTAAATTTTTTTGAATCAAAAACGCACATCTATTCATGTAGTTAATATGATTATTAATATTTCAAAAACATTTATTGATTAATTTACTTTTAAATCCAAGTTTGTTTTAAGCTTTCGATGGAAATTGCTTCATCTCATATTTAAATAATAAATATTTTATTAATCATAACAGAAATAAACAAAACCTCATTATTTGTTATAAAAAGTTAAGATTACTATTCATCTTCCGGTGACCAAGCCGGAAGGTAATTGATGTTAATCATCCAAAAAGAAAGAAAATTTGCAGCCATTCAAATTTTCTCTCTTATTGTTCTCTCAATGATTTATTTTTTTTTTCATAGATGTTGTTATGCATGACCATGATACAAAGACCAAATACAATATTTTTCCTTGATATTCTTGATTATTATTGATATATACGACATTTAATTAGAGACAATATGATATTTTTTAGGTTATGTTGATAAATATTTAAGTTTTTTTCTTCAATATAATATTTTTTATGTAATTTGTATGTATGATTAAATTTGTTTTGTGAAAACACTTTTCTAATGAAAACAAAGATTGCCTAAAAATCTGTGTCTAAACATATTTTGATTATATGATAATAATTTTCTGTTCTCAGCTGTTCTTTCTGATGTTTTGAAAATATTTTTAATGTATTCCCATATTTTGTCAGATTTATGAATATTTTTAGTAAGTTAGTAAAAGCTCTTCTTACATAGGTATTTACTTGAGCTCAATAATACAATTTTCTTGTTTGGTTATTTTGAAAACTCGAAAGTTTAATATTTTTTGTCAAAAAGCTTTGATAAAGCTTTTTTCGGAGCTTTAAAGCGTCAATTAAAACTTTTACAAAGCTTTTTGCTGAGCTTTGCGAAGCTCATCGTAGATTCCATCGTTATTTTTAATGAGCGTTTTGAAATTTTCAACTGAGTTGATGAAAATTTGTTAAAAATCTCCAGCAACTCTGCGGAATCTTTCAAAACGATTGACACGTTACGATGTACGTAGGGAGTAATAGTGAAATTAAAATTTTATAAAATTAATTAAATATTCAAATGGCAATTTCAGGTAGATTTATTATTTTAAAATCATTTTATGGACAATCCAGAATCATCCATAATCGATCTTAACACAAATCTCTTATATTCTACCTCAAACAGCCACTGATTCTCTTACTAAATGACAATGATGATTAAGTTTCCACATCTGCAATACTAAAAGTATAGTCCAGGCGTCCACTAAAATGAAAAATTGTTGGTTCAATTTTTGATGCTGTGATTATTCAATGAGATAAATGTAGAATTTCGAATAAAGTTGGTGACATAAAACTTTTTTTTGTGTGCTCGTTTGTTGTATGTTGTTTATGGCATTTATTACTCTTCTTCTTCCTCTTCGTCGTTTTGATATGAAACATATCGGACTGATGAACGATCTCCTGTGATTAATTTCTGTTTGTTGTGAATGTGTGAGTGATTTTGGATGGAAAAAGAGATTTTGGACAGTGAGAAAATTTAGTTAAAGGAGAAAAATATTTTAAAGGATGATTTGTTATGAATATTCATTTAAAAGATTTCACAAATTAAAATATATTTTTAAAAACTTATAAATTTTTTTATAAAAAATTAGCAAATGTTTAAAAAAAATTAAAAAAAAAACAATTTTTAAAGAAAGTTAAAAATTTAGAATAATATTAAAAAATATTAAAAATGTATATTAATTAAAAAATTATAATTTTAAAAAATTGAAATAAAAAATTCTTAAAAAATTAAAAAATATTTTTAAAAAGTTAAAAAAATTGTCAAATTAAAAAATATTTTTAAAAACTTATAATTTTTTTTAAAAAGTTAGCAAATGTTTAAAAAAATTAAAAAAAACAATTTTTAAAGAAAGTTAAAAATTTAGAATAATATTAAAAAATATTAAAATGTATATTAACTAAAAAATTATAATTTTAGAAAATTTAAATAAAAAGTTCTTAAAAAATATTTTTAAAAAGTTAAAAAGTATTTTTAAAAAGTTAAAAAATATTTTTAAAAAGTTAAAAAATATTTTTAAAAAATTAAAAAAAGAATTTTTTTAAAGAAAGTTTCAATTTCAAATTATTTAAAAAACGTTTTAAAAAACCTTAAAAATAATTTTAATTAAAAACCTATAGTCTTAAAGATTTTGAAAAACTTTTTTTTTAAAAATTTAAATAGAAAGGGTTTTAATAATAGTAGGTATTCTTTAAATTAACAAAAAACTGAAATAAGCATTTTAATTTTTATATTTTTTTAATTTAAAACAAAGTTTAAAAAAATTTAAAATAGTTCTTTCAAAAAATTAAGTTCAAAAAAATTTTTTTTAAAAACTGTAAAAATATATTTTAAAATTTTTTTAATAAAGCCCAAATTTAAAAAAATAAGAAAGAAGCTTTTTAAATATTAAAAAAAATTTGTATTATAAGAGTGAAATTTGAGTTTTAAAATGATATTGTTGATACCTAAATATTCTTAAAATTCATCAAAATAATTGAAAATAATATGAAATTAAGAAAAAATAGAACATAAGCTGAAAATATAAACAATAAAAAATTTATAAACTTAAAACAAAACATTTTATTTAGTTACAAAATAAACTTAAGAAATAAGTTGCAAAAAGTCAATAATAAGTAAAACTAAACCACAATAAAAGTACATGAAATGGAACTAAATTAATAATTTAAATCATAACTTGGTAAATAAATTCTCATTTGCAATGCCATTACTTTCATGAGTTTTAATTGAATTTTCATCACATAAATCAATCGCAGTATTAGTATGGCCGTCGTCATCACCCACCTTTTTCTCTTCCTTTGTTGGTGGAGCTTTAAGGAATAGTAGTAATGGTGCATAAAAGAAACATAAAAGACCTATACCAAACATCATCCACTCGAATCCAATATTCTTTACTAATGTTCCACTGTGGATATGAAAAAAATAGGACATGAAATCAATATTAAGGATTATCATTATTATTCATTGGGATATGTGTGAGTTGTTGAGGACCCACTTGAAGACTATTTATAGAACTACTTCAAATAATGGACAAGAACTTTCCATTCACAAAATGTTTAATGAAATTTACCTAAGAGCCGGTCCGATAGCGAAGCCAAGACAAAATGCGACATCACCTAAAGCATATACACTTCCATACACAGCAGAATGTCGAATATCGACGAGATATCCAAGCTCAGGCATCATACATGAATCAACCATACCAATAGCAAATCCTAATCCAGCATTTGGCAGAATGAGATGATACATGGATGTTGCTGACGGAATCTGTGGATAAATAATTGTCAATAACATCAAATACCTAAATCCTAAGCATCAAAATCACTTACCATCATCAAACAAGCTCCAATTATAACAAGTCCAATTAACGCAGCTCTCCACCTGCCAATTCGATGTCCTAATGGTCCAAAAAGATTTGTTCCTATGAGATAACTAATTGATGCGGGCAGGAAAGTCACGCCTTGTTCCCATCTTGAAGCATCCATACGATCCATCATCCAAATTGGAAGCGATGGTTCCAACATAGCAATTCCCATATTAGCAAATGTGATTGCACCTGCTGCTATGAGAATGTAAGGATCCATGATAAGTGCCTTTAGTGAAGGAGCTTCTGATTCTGAATGTGCAACTGATGGTTGGAGCATGAAAAGCTGAAGCAGTCCATCGCCAAGAGCAAGGAAAGAGAGAACAAGGAACGGTGCAGTTTTGCCGACAAATTCGTACATGAAACCTCCAAATGGTGGACCTAAGTAAATGATATTTGAGTATGGAATGGACAGCATTTGGACAATTGAGATTTACCGATAAGTACTCCAAGTGCAAGACCACCAAGTGCGAATCCCATAGCATTACCACGTTCCTTATCATCTGTATAGCGATCTGCTAACATTCCCATTCCACTAACGGAAGAACATGACGAACCAATACCTTGTAATGCACGAGCCATAAATAGAACTGGATATGTGCGGCCAAAAGCAAATACTACATAAAATAAATAAAGTTTTCTTATCAATCATCAATTGTTGTTCTGTATCTTATTTAATATTTACTTATAGTTGATAAGAACATGATGACAAATCCTGCAAACATTGGAATACTAAAAGAAGTAAAATTCTAAAATAAATTTATTCGACTTTTTGTCATCGTCCGAGAATGCTAAACAAACCTGTAACCAATTCTGTGGGAATGGAAGATGTAATCAAATTAAAATGGATTGTAAAGATAAATATAATCAATGTCCATACTTGTGAGTCAATGGTCCAACAAAAGGATTCGCAAGAAGTTGAACAAAGGCTTTTGAGGCAAACATCATACCGATTTCAGCCGTTTCATCGACCAATTCCTTATGACGCTCTTCTCTTTCTGCGTACCAGCTTACGTTATCTATTAGGATGAGATGGAACAAAATGGCGGATCTAATATTTTTGAGGTTATGATATAAAAAATGGGGAAATACTAAGATTCTTGGGTATGGTACTGAAACACTAATTGAAATTGGAATTAAGACTAAGATAATGAGTCGTTTGGATCTAGTTTCACGTGTATTATAGCTGTATCTGAATCAGAAATGTGTCTATGAACACAAAGGACATCCAATAAACAATTACTCACCATAGCCTGATGTTGTATAATCAAGTCCAAGTGCATCGCTATCAGCAGAAGGAGTCGTTGCAGGTGGAGGAGTCTTTGGAAAACTAGATAGAGGTGCGTCCGGATGTCTTATATCATACAGAAATTCTGGTATAATCGGGACTGTAAAGAGAAAGAGCAAATTTAAGTGGGAGTTTTAAAAGGCACAAGATAAATACAAACAGTCGTAAAGAGTGTGGATAGAGTGAAAGAAATGTCCAACAATAAATCATTTTATGCTTAAATATTTATCGTAGCTAAGGTGAAGTGATGCGAGATGTGAGAAAATTCAAGATTCATTTTCTTTCAGCAAATGATTTCAAACAACATGCACACACAAAAAAAAGTGTTTAATAAAACATGAACCATTCGACTTTTTATCTTCCACTTCCCTCTATTCCTTTTGTTAAGCACTCGCACCCTCTCCATCTCGATTCTTTTTTTCTTCTCTATTCACTGACCAAACATTAAATAAAAGTGGAAAAGGAGAATTGTTGATTTGTGTGAGAAGAAGGAAAAGAAAGAAAAATTTCTATTTGATTTACTCGCATTTCAATTGCTTCTTCTCCTTCCTATTCCCTCGGCAATTGTGGTATTTTTACTTCTTTTATGAAAATACAAAGTAAAATAGGAGGACAATGAGTGAAGAAGCAATTTCTTTGATTTTCTTTAATTCGAAAAGAAATGTTAAGTAAAATGTTTGTACTTTGGGTGCTCTAACTGAGGATTTAAGGGAAGATTTTAGGGTAATAACAGTGTGGTATAGCAATGATTTCGTTTGATTGACTAAATTTCCTTTATTTGCAAGATTTTATTTTTAACGGATTTGTAAGATTTGAATTTTAACGGATTTGTAAGATTTAAATTTAACGGATTTTTAAGATTTAAATTTAACGGATTTGTAAAATTTGAATTTTAACGGACTTGTAAGATTTGAATTTTAACGGATTTTAAAGATTCAAATTCTACAAAACCGTTAGAATCCAAAAACTATAAATTCGTTAAACTAAAATAAGTAAAAATTCAATAAAAAATCCTCGTCATTAATCTCATTTAATCAAACAACCCAATACATTATCAACATGATGATGAATAGTGAAAATATTCATGCACATAAGGAGGATAGGTAAATGTGTAAAATTAAATAATCAATCTATACAAATAAATAAACAAATTCAAATAAAAGAGAAATCGAAAAGAAAAATGTTGTAGTAGTTTGCAGTGAAAAGTGGTCAAACATTAATTCTCACATCAAGAGATAACTACTTTTTTATTTTATTTATTTATCCTCAAACTGAAACTCGAGATTTCGTCATGTCAACAATTTCACAACAAGAGGCAACAAGAGAGATAAAAAAAAAGAATCACTTGAAAAATTTTCCGACCACAAGAAAAATTCAATTTTGTTAAATGAAGAAGAGGGAATAATAAATAGTGTGAGAAGAATAGAAATTTATGGAAATAAAAATCAAGTGAGGGCGATAAGAAAAATGTTTGTGTTATATGGTGGTGGGCAGCTGTCTGATAATAAATAGAAAATTTATGCACATATCATTAACACAACATTGCTACGATACATTTAACAGTTCCACAAATGGCTCCTTCACTTTTATTTTTATTTACACAATTTCTTAGCCTCCTTTTCCACAATTTTCTTTCTTTTTGGTTTAAGTAACATTTTATGTTCTTTAATCACATTTTTCTGTCTTCTATATCCACATACACACTTGGTAAGTGACCATGCGATGATGGATTTGTACTTTATTCGTGAGGATATTACATGTTAAATGAAATAAGAAGCTAGTGCTACTTAAATTAATTGATATTAGAAAGTGGAATCAAATGTCATGAGTTTGAATGATTTTTTTTGTAGATTTTCTTAACTTTTGTGCTTCGTTTTACTATAATTAAATTGTGCTAATGAGTGGCTTTGAGATTGATTAACTTTATGGCCTAATAAATGAAGGTGTGAATTTGTTTGGGAGGTTGGAACTTAAGAATTTGTGAGGAAACTATGATGTCCTGGAAAAAAGTGGGCGGGATATGTTCAATTGACTTGAAATTTGTGCTGAATATTGTGCTATAATAGGAGATTTTAGGATATCAAGGGTAGTAGAGAAAGGCAGGGTTTCACGTGCTTGATCCAGAGCTAGGACCTAGAAGGACAACTCTACCTACTTATTCCATATTTATTGAACAGTTTTGAATTTTACAGCATGAAAAAGTGGCTGCTAAATAATATTTGTGAACAGGAATCGAACTCATGTCCTTAGATTTCCATTTTCATATTTAGCCACATGCACTAACCTCTGAGCTATCAGAAGATGCAGTAAATTTTTGATAAAATGACAATTTCAATCATTTAAATCAACTGTTCTTCCTTATTTTAATGAAACTTTTATCAAGAATTTCTCAAATTTCAAGTTGAAATTTTCAACATCCAGTAGGATTAAAAAATCACTTCCACATATGATAATGTGGCATGAAAATGTCACTTTCAACATAATGAAATCACCCCTATTAATATTAAATGTTCAATAATGCCAAAAGCTTCAGCATATTCACATAAAAAAGTAAATACATGATAAGAAGTAACAAAAAACACTTTGTTTCTATCCTCCTTGGTACAATTATTGTTTAATCAAGTGTAAATTGTATGTTTAATAAACGGCGACAATACAATAATAGCAAAATCTATTTTATATGCTGTATTACATCCATAGAGATTCATGTTATTGGCTTATTGAATAACATTTATTGCAGTTGAATAAACTTTTATTGAAAAGAAATTCAAATTGCGAGTCGGGAATGTAGGAAGATGCCGACAATAAAAAATCAAATAAAGTGAAAATCTTGCTAGTTAAAGCTCAGCTTCATGAATGCAAATGAGAGGATAGAAAAAGTCCTATGGGGACATCAATTTTAATATTAACAAGCTAGTCTTTGACTCGATTTTTTTTGAATGCATTTAACTTCTTCCATTTCCATCCTCGTCATTGTTTGATCAAAGGCAAGAAGAAAAATAGAAAGGAAGCATGAAAGTGACTATTTTAAAAAGTTCCTTTTTTGTGTGAAAAGTTTCAAAAATGAGAACGGAAGCAGAAATTTCTCATTCAGTGCTATTAAATAATACACGAAGAAAAGAAAGAGAGATGATTCCCTTGAGAACGAAAGATTTATTCGTGCATGTATATGCAACAGTTTGTTGGGAGGATTTAAACTGCAGTGCTCTGTAACTTGTTGCATTTATGTCAATGAAAATTTCTTATGATACAAAGTAGGCTAAATGAAGTGAAACGAGAGTTTATAGAGAGAAATTAAGGATGCTGACACATTGTTGCCTTTTGTCATTTGTTTGATAATTGCTACACATATCCTTGACTGTTCAATCATTGCTTGGAATGTGGTGGATAGGGGGTATCCAGGTGGGGTAGTCCCCCCTATTTTTTTGAAGAACCAATACTAGGTTAAAACAAAAAGTTATGATTGTTACCAAAAAAAATCATGATTTGAAAAAGCCCTTGCAAAAAGGCATCCTGGATACGCTTTAGTGATGAATATGACCAGTGGCATAGCAAGGGGATGGTTATTTCGATCTTTGACACGATTTTGTTTTTTTTATATATTATGGCTTAACCGATTATTGCAAAAACCCAATACTTGGCTCTCTATTGCAGTCTTTGGTTATTTTAGAAATTTTGAGACTGCCTTGAGACCTAAAATGAAGGAACCAGTCGTGCACTTTCTAAATTTATACAAAATTAGTTTCTTAAATCCAAGTTCAATGCACAAATTTAAAAAAAATTGAATAGACATTTTCAGATCCTTTAAACATGCTTGGATTGTATCCAAATCTAACACACCATCATTCCATCCACATTCTTCCACTTTACCATTACAAAAGTAAGCTGCTACTCACCAACTACAGTTAAAAGCATATTATCCAACAGTAAAGCTATGGCAACGATGACGAGAACCAATCTTCTGGATCCACGCCATCGTATCATCCATGACTTGAAATTGCTCCATGATGTGAAATTTCCACTTCCTTTATGATCACCAACTCCTGTACTATCGATACTAGCGCTCTGATAATTTGGTGGATAAATTGATTGCTGTTGCAGTTGCTGTAACTGTTGTGGATTTCGGAATGGATTGCTGGGACTCGATTTTAGTTCAGTCTGTTGAACGCCTTCCTCTGATGTTTGCATTACTGTTGTAGCCCTCTTAATGTGGCAACTATATCTATTTGAAATGGAAATGAAAAAAGGACAAAAATTAAATTTTTGTTTAAGGCTTAAAAATTATTTTTTCATCTGCATTCTCTTTAAGCTCATCTCATCACGGAATCACATTCAATATTACTCAAAAAAATAAGGAAGACGATTACAATGATGAAAATTATTCCCTTAATCGCATTAAAATTTTTTTCCCTTCTTGTCTCTCACTCCACTGACAATATATCATGCAATTTCTCTTTCGTAATTTGCCGTTGACAGTGTACAAGATTTTCTTATATTCTATGATGGAACATGTCAGGATTATTGCGACTTTGTGGCTCTCCTTACTTACTTACTTATTATTGCTTGCAATCTATTCAATTCACTCTGATATCATTCACTGACTTTATTTTTTTTGTTGCCTTCTCTTCCTTAGTTCGCGTAGTGCTCGTATTGTTCTGAGAGAAACGAGATGCGATGCGAAGCATAGAGTGAGAGAAGTAAATGAGGAATTTTTATGGATGGTTGACGGTAGAGACGCGCATTTTACAAAAAATTTGTATTCGAAAATCATTTGTTTACAATTTCAAATTTGTTTCCTAAATTTTGATTTAATTTCATACTTATCAACTGGATATTAGGTTGAAAAGTACTTAATGAGTATAATCAAATCTATTGTTATCATTTAGCAACAACAAATCGCATTAAATAGCTAGAAAATTGCAAACTTTTAAAATTCACAATTTTCGAATACAAAAATTATTTGTAAACAAAAGAAAAAGTGCGGGAAATTTCAAATTTTTGAAAAAATAACGGAAATTTCGGTCGTTGTCTTGTATTGGAATTAACCCGATGCGTGTAATTCAATTTCGACAGACTTATCGAAAGTCTAAGGGTGTTAAAATACACAGGTCAAAAATTTTGAATTTTAAAAAACCGTTGGATTTTTTATCGATTTTTCCAATGTTTGTATCGATTACACAAAGCATTTAGCTTTGTTATTGCTACAAATGATTAATTACATTAACTTTTCCTTGAAATTTTCTATAAAATATGTTCTTTTCAAGTTTTTTGGTTTTTCGACTTTTCGAAACTGGGGTATTTAATTCCGAATTTTGTATGGCAGACAGACAAGTAAGAAATTTTTACATATTTATTAGGAAACTTTAACGGTCACTTTCCTTGACTTACACGCATCGAGAATTAACAATCTCCATACTAAGTTTCTTTTTGGATGGTATGATGGACTGAAGCATAACATATAGACAAACACAACATAACGCTCAAATTATTTTATTCCTGCTCAAAACTGGTCTTACTGGTTTCAAAAATTTTACAGCCCATCTTTTACCCATGTGACTAAAAGTAGTACCATAAATTTTTTTGGATATAAAAATTCTTACGAAATATTATCAAAACTTGTTTTGACTTCTAAATTTAGATTCGAGATATAGTGAATCAAATTATTCAAATTAAGCAGTTAGAATATAGGAAATATCTAACCCGAGCGACACAAATGACAAAATCGCCATATGGAAGCCATTAAGGTTCCATCAGGGATACATTTATTAACACCAGATGGATTCCGCGCCGCCTCCACCTCCGTATGGAATCCATATGCAAGTCATATGGAGGTGGATTTGGCGCGGAATCCATATGACTTCCATATGGATTCCATACGGAGGTGGAGGCGGCGCGGAATCCATCTGGTGTTAATAAATGTATCCCTGATGGAACCTTAATGGCTTCCATATGGCGATTTTGTCATTTGTGTCGCTCGGGTAAATACTGCATTATTGAATAGCAACCAATCAGCCACAAAGACTTTTTTAATTCTCATAAAAATGGGCTAAACAAGAATTGGAATTGTCAAGGTAATTGGTTCTCCTTTACATAACAAGCAATCATCTGTATGAAAGTACTTTAAATTGTGTCATGGGAATTATTTTGATTACTTAAGAAGAGATTTGAGGCTGAAAATCATTTTACTAATTAGTTGCCATAATTCATGTGACCGTCGGGAATATTTTTAATATTTTAATCATCTAAACGCTGAGAGCTATTTGGAGTGAGGGATGAAAATTATTTAAATACATGAAAATATGTCCATTATCCACAGATGAAAGTACAGGAAATGTAAACTCTGCCACTTGACACTCACAAAAAACATCAGATGCGAATTGAAGTGCAAAAAAAAATTGTTTAATGCTTCGAGCATATTCCCCTCATCATCTTCCATCCTCTCTCTCTCTCTGTGTTTTCTCCTCAGCGTAGAGAAAATTTAATTAAATTCATAAAAGAGAAATCATTTTCTCGGTCGATTGGAAGTGGCATCAACATGAAAAGTGTGAAATTGACATATTATTTTATCTACTTTATATATATTTATTTATGATTTCATCGATCCGAGTATAGAGATAATTTTTCATATTTATAGATTCTTTCCCTTCATCTCAGTCTATCCAATTCATATCCACTTTATTATGTCGAGTGTCAAAATGGCAAATTGTTGTGTTGATTATTAGATTGTTATGCCAATAAATATGAATATAATGAAGAGCATGACATGATTTACTCATTGATGGATGCTTGTTGATAGTTTATTTACTGCATTTGACCTTTTCATGTAGTTAGAAGTGATACTTGACATATGTGTTCATTACCTTAACATTTTTTTTTGTTCTAGCATAGATTTTTTGTTCTGACAAAACTTTAAATTCACAAAATTATCTATTATTATTAGATTTGTCACCAATCAAAGGCAAAAATCTATCACAATCACTGCCTTTGGAATTGCATGAATTTTTGCCTTGACCAAGGCAAGCCTAGTCTTAGGTAAAACATTGGCAAAGGCAAAAGCTACCATGATACCATGATCCAAAGGTACTTATTTGACAACTCTGGAAATAACCCGCAGAACTCGAAGTCAACTTGGATTTTGTATGGAGTTCACTTTTTCAGAGAAAATCCGAGTCAACTTTGAGCTTTGTTAACCCGGATTTTATAGAAGAACAAGTTTACGTCCTAATAATGAATTTGGAGAGCATTCAATTAAGCAATTATTGATTGATCTGGAAGATTTTCTCACAATTTAAATCAACTATAATTTTCCTGTATTTTTTGTTATTATCTATGGCGTCAAGTTATAATTATATTCTTTTAATAAAATTTTGAGTAGAAAACTGACTGCAAGGTGCATTTCTCCCTTGATTTGGAATAGTTTAAGGTTAGCAAATGATTCTGTGTAGTCTTCATCGGAATACCATAAAAATAATATATTGTATTTATTATATTTTTTTCTTGAGAAGTAATTATAGATGCAGAATATATTGGATTTTAAAAATTGATCTTTTTATTCTTTATTGACCTTTTGCTAGAATTTGGATTCTTTTTTGTGCATATTTAAAAGAATCAGCCTTATTTACCAAATTTTTCAAGAGAACACATATGAAATATGAATATTTCTTACCGAATAAAAACTACTGCGTGGTCAGAAGCTTATTTATATAGTAAATATAAAACCGAAAGATCTATATAAATGCAAAAATATGAAGTAAAATCTAGTATTTACTGCTAATTGGAATTAGTAAGTTTCTGAAATAGTTCCAGGTTCCAAAATTTACTTTAATAACTTTCTAAGATCGAGGTAGATAAATGCTTGACCAGGTTTTTTATTTTCTTGCTAATAAAAAGTAACAAATTTAGTTCCAAAAATGTTTAGGTTAAAAAATTCACGAATCGTATTGTTATGTTAGCAGTCTAAGACAATGGTACAATAGATTCTAGAATCGTAGTGTTTCTGGCTGCTCACTTTACTTAGTAAGGCTCAGGGGCGTAGCCAGGGGGTGGTCCTTAGGTGCCCGGGTACCCCCCCCCCCCTCGAGATCAAATTTCAATACAAATTTTTAAATTTTTTTATTTTTAAAATCAAAAAATAAATTTTTTACAGTAAAATGTTGAAAAATAATCGCGAAATCAAACTTAGTGTCTAAAAAAGTATAAAAATTTAATACAAAGGTTATATTACAGTGATTTTTTAAAAAAAAAATGGGCACCCCTCCTTCAAAAATCCTGGCTACGCCCCTGATTAAGCTCAACTGAATCTTCTTTCCAGAAAATTAAACTCAAAATCTTAACTAAGAATTTTCTCAAATCTTGATGATGAATTTTTCATTCACAAAACTCAGAATATTCCGTAGCAGTCACAAACACATCCTCAATTTTAATTTAAAACACATCCAAACTCACTTTCATTGAAGAAAGATGTGACAATAAATGAAGAGAATCTTTGACACATAATTGAGTGTGCGAGTTATAATTCAATTTTACTAAAAATTTTGTTTTTTATATATTTTCAGCAAGCATGAAAAGAGAGTCGTCAGTAGAAGTCATTTAATTTTTCCTACAGACTTTTCATTACATCAATTTTCAGTCAGTGCCTTATACACTCTTCATTTAAATGAAATTAAGGAAATAATTGGAAAAATATTAATTTAAAATAGAAACTTTTTGATGCTTCCATTTTTCATTGACACACAATCTGTTCCTGATACAGAAAAATTGACAATTTGAGATTTTTTTTTGCTTCTTAATTGAATTTTAGTTAGAGTTAAAATTGCCATTGCTATTCTTCTCATTCTTTAAAATCATCTAGACTTTAATTAAATATCCGAAACAGATAAGTGTCTCATTTATTTCGATGCTACTTCCTTCTTTAAATAGATTCTTCATTTGTTTATTTTAAACTTTTTCTTCCTTTGTGTTGCGGTTATTCCTCATGCATTCTCTCATTGTTTTTTACTCGAGTTCTTTGGCTTCAAACTGTACTTTTCTAATGTTTACGGTTGTATTTAACCTTTTTTGGCATTTAATCGATTTTTTTTCCTACTTCTAAGGTAAGTCTTTAAAGAATTGTTTTTAATGTAGGGGAAATTTAATGAATGAAGCAAGAATGTGCAGACCCAGTTGCTGATATGATCGAACTTTCTTAAATTGAACGTGAATGGTGGCCAGAAATAAAAGGTCGATGTGGGTTACTACACGAAAATCGACGTCGTCTGCTAAGATTTGTGCAGGATGAATGAGATTGTGGATAGAAGCAACAATTAAACCTTTAAAGAAATTTGAGATTTCTTTTATTTTGATAGCTTTATCTTTGAAATTCATTAAGTAAGTTGCTAAATTATTAAGCACGTGTACATCTACAATTTAATAATTTATCTTCTTATATCTATATTTTGAGTAATCTACGCTGTAGAATTGCATCTTTTCTCAATCAACCTGCTACTATTCATTCTGCTACAATGTTACAGATTATAACAATTCCTTAATAGATCAAATTCTTCATTGATGGAAGCAACAATGCATTTAAACAAATTTATTGATGTTCAATGAAATGGAAACGAGTGCTTTTCAGTTTAATTTAGATTTTACATTGATGAATCAATAAATTTTAATTGAACTATGTACTACAACATTCCTTTATTTGGGTGAAATTGAGAAGAAAAGGCCTGTGTAATGCTTTGGTTCCTTATTATTGTGACACTGACACAGCAATCATTGATTCGAAAGTGAACAAGGGAAATTTTTCGATTGCCGCTATTTTGAATCATACATACTGAAAATGAAGCTCACAGTTCCACTTTGAAGGCTACAGGCACTTGAAGGTATCCCACTTAATGTAAGTCTAGGATCGTTTTTAACAAAACAAGATATGATCTGATCACGGATCTACATACAGAAGCAAAAGTACCATTTATCGAGGACTACGTCGGAAAATTGCAATTTAAACAATAGTACGCTACGAAACGCCCTAGAACAGCTGATTAGAACCAACTGATTACAATTGACAGCCTCCATTAGACTGGACATGGTAAGGACTCAACGGAAGCTTCATTAAAATTTTCATCTTTGTTTTGACTTTACAAAAATCATATGTGTGGCTTAAGAACTCATTAATTATCATAGAATTAAAAACTAGATGACGATAGCCAGTTATAGACTATAGATCATCTTTAGACGAAATCATGAAACATGATTGATCTAACACCACTGATGAACCCTACAATATATCTAGTCATAACTTGTATGAGCAAGATGTAAGATGCTAATGCCTAGCAAGATAGACTCACTCTGAGCCAAGAATTTGGACCAAAGGGTGGTCACATTTCACACCCCCAAGTTATGTTAATATTAAATCAACCAAACTGTATTTGAAATTAATCTTAGCTATAAAATAATATAAATTTCAAAATAATTTCCATTCAAAAAGCTTTATCGTCAAGACCATCTATTTTAATTCAATTTTAATAAGTTCATATCCACACCAGATCCGATGAGTATGTCTCATTCATTAAAGTTTTGTTTTTTAATTAATAATTAC
The DNA here is from genome assembly GCA_963573255.1 of Chironomus tentans. Classification (NCBI taxonomy): domain Eukaryota; kingdom Metazoa; phylum Arthropoda; class Insecta; order Diptera; family Chironomidae; genus Chironomus; species Chironomus tentans. Next base: position 9,743,425 of record OY754303.1, read on the forward strand.
TTAATTCATTTACTTTTTTTAAGTAAACATTTTTCATTCATAGCAAATAAAATAAAAAAAAATATGACACCAACTCCAGGAACTTTCAGCACGCAAGTACATGCATTGATAATTGATGGTAATGAAAAAAGCAAATTAGGTACAGTGTCAATTTTGTTTTAATGAATGATCGTCTTTATCAAGATCTTCACTCTAATTCATCATATAAAATTCTTATAATCATAAGTTCTCACGTCCTCATGTCACACAATTGACACAGTCAAGTGCAATGTCATGCGAATATGTAAAAGAAGTTCTAGTCGTTAATTATGTAATTAATTTGCAACTTGGCACTTTAATAGATTAAAGAGAAATGAGAGAAGAGGCTAGCTAAAAAGTGAGTAATAGACAATTTGAGTCACGAGTCCGCAATGCTCACATGCTTCATACTCACATTTTTTTTCTGCGACAATTTACTTCAATATCACCACTAATTAATTGTTTCCTAATTATTTAATTTATTGTTCTCGAATGCTATATTTTTAGAACTTTTAAGTCAACTTTTCTTCTTTCGTTTTTGATTTTTTTATTACTATTTTTATTTATTATTTTTGATTCAAAACTTTCGACTTTTCATTACTTTTACGATTGAATTTAGCTTTGTTCACAAATTAGGCGTCATTCACAAATTACATCACATTTTAGTGCGGAAGGTGGTGTTAGAGAATTTATGACGGTCTAAATACAATTTTTTTTGTTATTTGAAAAATTTGTGACAAGGGAGAGGGTGGGTCGAAAAGGTCGTTTCTTTTGCATGACGTAATTTGCGAACGACCACTTAGAAATTTGCCGGATAATCGGTAGTACTGATTATTTGCTCCAGTAACTCTGTTCCACATTTTAAATTAAAAAAACATTCAATGTGTTAATTTAATTGAGTAAGTTTGGTAAAGCAAGCTTAGTATTGTAAATCAGTTTGACAACTAAATAAGAACTGTTTTGGTTTAAAAGGAAAGGACTTTGTAGATTGTAAGAAATCTCAGGATAGACCATGGGTATACCCAAAGGTTGGTAATGGGGTCCGGAAGAATAAAATTGTTTTTAATTTTTTTTGAAGCTTTAATTTATAAATAATCTGAAATAATCATTTACGTACCGTTAGAATTAACAACAAGTACAAAATCACGAGAAACTCCTAGGTACCCCTGGATTAGACCGAAGAACTCTTGGAATTTGTGAATGGATCTGTAAGTTAGTTAGTAAAGTGATTTTCTTACTTTATTTCAATGTAATTTTCACTCCCAGGGGTGGCGAACGGTTCTTATTTTTCGAACTTGGTATCTTATTTTACCGTTAAATTTTAAATTTTGAACTTCGAAACTTAACATAAACAAAATTGTATTTTTTAAAAAATTGCAATTTATCCATTAATTCATGCTTTAAAGTTTGTCTAAAGCATTCATTTATCTTCATTAACACTGTATTCAGCATCTTATTGTATCCTGTACACAAAATTAGTTGAAATTAAATCAAATTTCAATGAAATATTTTCAATGTTTACATTCGAATATTTTATGTTAGTGTTAGTGAGTTTTTAAAATAAATTCAAATTTTAACGAATTTAACGGTTCGAATCCCCTGGTTTCACTCAATTTATATCTGGCTCGCTGGAACCTCCCTTGAAATTTTCTTTTATAATTTTAGTTTTATCTGAATGATTTGCATTCAAATGTCCACATAGAATCTTGAAATACTGGATTATGGAATTTTTATCTGTACCGTCATTATGGTACCGTCACCGACAAAGGGTATCACTACAAATAAAACAGAAACCTCCTTAGATTGTATTTTACAGAAGTAAACTTCAAAACTTTTATGGACTTATGGAATTTTTTGTACCAAGTTTACAATCTACTACTAAAAAATTATCAGTGATTTATTTTAATTTAAGAAAAGCAAATACCGTCGATATATGCATAGTCAAGTTTGGCAAAAAAAATATTTCCACTTCTAAAAGATAAGCTTTCTTACTTTTTATCACTTTTTTTGATGATTTCTTTATTAAATTATTAAAATTTTGTTTTCATTATCCAAATATTTATAATAATTCACTAAATGTTCGAAAATATATTCTTATCTCATCATCAACCGAATAAACAAAATAAAAAAAATTAAATTTGAGCAATTAAGCACACAACAAAACAATCCGAAACTTAATACGTTAGAATATGAACTGAAAATATTTGTTGAGATAAAGTTAACATTTATACGATTACGAGAAATGAGAAGAATAATATTTTCTAGCTATTGTTCGGAGAAACTGACTTACGAAGCCGAAGGTATCATAAGTTTTTGTGAGTATTTTCATCATTTCATCGGGGATAATAAAGAATTGAGAATTCTTAAGATAAGAAGCAACAATTGTTTGATATTTGGCTTATCTGTTGCTTCGTGTCATTGTGTATTAGGTCATGCACAAACCTTCACTTCCCGACGGTCCAAATATCCTTTATCTTTCGATGATTATGCACCAAAAGGAACTAAACTTTAACTGTCAATTACAACTATTAAATTCAATGCAAGAGACAAGTAAAAGTTTAATTTCTGATGGTCTATGCTGTTCATTGTTCCGATGACATAATTAATTGTGATAACTGTTGATGCACATGGCGCCATGACATGTCATTGTCCTTGTTTAATCGACGATATACATAATATTTAAACAGGTGAAACTTTACTTTATGGTTGTTGAGAGTTTGTGAGTAAATAGACAAGCGTTGAGTAAATATTCATAATTTTATTACTGTCATGTTGTTTTGTGTTGCATAATTTATGACTGGATGGTCTTTAATCGTTCACTTCAAGGGAAATTTTCTTAAGGAACTGAAAGTTTCAGAATTGACTGAATTTTTTAAAGAAACTTTTGATGATTTTTTAGCTGGATCTTGAATTTTGGAGCTTAGATCTTGGATTTTTAACCAGGAAGAGCATTAAAGGGATAAAATGAAATGGCTGGTAAGTAAAAAGCTACTTCTTATAAAGCAGAATGTAATAAAATGTTAGAATTTTATCAGAAAATCATTTTCTCTAAAAGATTCAGGAAAAGTTTGAAATTCGAATATTTAGATGATAAATAATGCAGAATAATCCAATGGGTAGAAGTTTTGATGGCCTAAAGTTCACTGGATGTGCATTTGAATGAGGAATCCCTAAATTTACTAAAGAATCTAATGAAAATTCACTAAATGATCTGATCAATGAGGATTTGTTGCTCTGCTAGAGCACGATTAATGGTTAATGACAGAATGACGAGTCCGCCTTCAAAATTATCTCAGAGAAATAGTGTTAAAGGTTCCTAAGTTAAGTTGTATTAACGATAATATCAAAGAAACAGCTCAGAACAGATAAATAATATTGTAGTTTAAGTGGGCATTCTGCCAAGCTTCTGAGCAACCCTCGATAAGTTAGTTGTTAGAGTTGGTTAGAGCATGTATCCGGTAATCGACTAAGAACGTGGGTTCGATTCTCATTTAAGAATTACTGACACATTTACTGATCACACAACCAAAAATGACTAAAATTCCCATTCAAAAACCACCAAGAAAAATCACACATCAATCATAATTTTTTACCGGTAATCCCCAATAAGAATTCATTTACTGATTCACAACTCACACAAAAGTGTCATCGTAAAAATAAAATTCGCTAATTAAATTATGGCTTGTTTACGACTTCAATAGTAATAATGAATGTAAGTAACATTATACTTAATGAGATGTGTAAACACTGATGTAGTTGTTTATTAGATGCGATCTTCTAAGATTAAATTTGATGAGAAAAGTGTGAATCGCGTGCTGTGTAATTCTTGTGAACTTGATTAATAAATTTTATGTGGAATTTTATTTGTTCTCTGTTTAAGAATTTGCATTTAATGCTGCACGATAGAATTGATATTCAATAAATTTTCTGTCGATTGAGCGATAAGGATGTAAAAATGTGAAATAAATTGAAATTCATAATGTGAATTGATAACGTGGGAAATCTAGTGCTGAAAAGTTATTTTATGAAATTTCTCAAATTTATTTTTAAACGAGCATTTACATGTGCTTTGAGTGTCTGGATCTTATTCATCTCGAGCGGCACCATCGAGTGGAGCAAAAACCACTGTTAGAGCACCCCCATGTCTTTTTGACCTTTCGCCGTTATAGCGTCAACGGAACGTTGCCCTAACGACTACATTGTGCCATCCGAACATGCTTCCGATTTTTAGTTAATTCTAAACCCATAAATTCCCCCTTGAAACACTATATTGTGATTCTATCATTAATGAGCTTAACTCGTGCCTCATTTATCTTTTTAAATATTAGTTTAATGACAATACTCACTTCTATTAAACGCATTTGTTGAGAAAATGTTGTAAAATTAACTGTTGATATTTGTTCTTAATTTGTTGGTTTTTTTAAATTTGTCAATCCATTTTTAGATGAACGCCTGGTTGGGGAGATATAAAAGTTTTTTGATGATGATCATAATTAGTGTTTTTTTAATAAATGATTTTATAATAATTTAAATTCATTTTCATTGAAGTTTTGAGGAGTTTGTGGGATTAAAAAATTTATGTTTAGTTTTAGAGATTTTAGGTTAATGTTTTAAGGTTTTAAGGGTAAAAAATTAAATCAGGAAAATGTGTAATTTCGATATTTCATGGGCGTACCCAGAGGGGGGTTCTGAGTTCAAAAACTCTTTTTTCAAGAAGATTGTATCATTTTTTTTTCAAAGTTTTGTTTAACTCATAGTTAATTAGGTGATGTCAATTTGAAGAAATCGTTAATTTTTCAAATAAATTACATTTATGCTGAGTTTCAAAAAGCAGAGTGGAATCTGGGGTATCGAGCTATGTGTAGGCAAAACTATCAATGCAATAGTTAAGTTGTAGATAAATGGCTGTAATGTAGTTTTTAGACATAATACTCACGATATTATAGATAGACTAAATGTAAATTCTCAACTACTTTAGTAAATTTTTAATATTTCAAAAATTTTAAATAGTTTTTAATTTTAATTAGTTAATTTATATGAAGTAGTAAAAAACTTAGAATTTATTTTTTATGTAAAGTGAAAAATTCTTAGAAAAAAGTAAATTTTAATTCAAGTTCCATTTTTCTTCAATTTTTTTGTTGAAAAAGCCATCATTAAAAAGTATCTCAAAGATACTTAAGAAAGTGTCTAGTAAGACTTTGAACAAGATCACGATATACTTTTCGTGAATATTATTTCTTCTGGATTTCCATTTTCAGTTATTTTTAAAATTATTGAATTCTTTTCAGTATTTTATTAAATCTAATAATTTCAATTAACCACTATAAAATTTGTGGAATTGTTCTCATTAAAATGGTATTAAATTTGATTTATTTTTGCAAATTTAATAATAAACATTTTTAACATTGTAGACTTTTCGCAAAAAAAAACTTTTTGACTTTTTTAGATTTTATATTTTTTTTAAATCAATTGATTTAGATTTTCGGAGATTTATTAATTTATTGAAATAAGATTTATTTAATTAATTTTTATATTTTCCAATTTTTTAAACATTTTAAAACCAAAATTAAATAAGAATTTAAAATTTTTTAAATGTAGCAATTTTAAAATTAAAAAATCAATCAAATTTTACTCAAAATTTAAAAAAAAAATCGCTAGTAACCAAAACCGTTAAAAAGTAAATTAAAAACTAGCTGCAACTATCTTTCGGATAGCTTTTAACTAACTTTTAATGGATTTGGTTACTGGGGTTAAAACTTAAAATTTTTACAATTTAAAAATCAGAAAATCAAGGAAAATGTCCTCAAAACTTCAATAAAAATGTCATCAATCCATACTCACTTGTTAACAGTGTCCTGATGGATCCAAAAAAGCTGTTGAATTACCAGTAATAAAATCAAATTTTCAATCTTATTCTCAATTCATGGAAAGAACTTGTCAGAAAATTTCCTAATTTTTCTAGGAATTTCCCACAAATTCTTTCTAGATTTAAAATTCACAAAACACAGCATTATAAAATTCATGATGTGTAAAGCCACTTCACATGTGTAATTATGAAAGAGTTCAAGTGGTCACTTATGGTACTCAAAATAATTACGAACTAATAAAAAATTAAATGAATTAAAAGAAGGAAACATAAAAAATAATTAAATAAAAAATGAAAAAAAGTTGCAAGGCAGAACAACCACTTGAGACAATTAGAATGAATTCACTCTTTGTTGTAGTCCTTACTCTATCACTTTATCAGACTTTTTTCACCGTACTACTTCCTGCTACGAGATCTTGTCTCGTACTGAACGCAAGAATGGCAAATGAGAATTTCATATCAAGTTCTGTTAAACAGTAAAAGAACATAAAATGAAATAAAAATGTTGACGAAAGGATAATGAGCGGTGGTGATGATGATGATGGTTGCTTGTTGATGTATTCGTTGCCATTCGTAGTCTCCTCCTGACGCATTTACACGCACATGCTTAAACCGTTCGGCAAATCATTCGGGTCCTCGTGTTATGCAATTCTTCATGAACAGCGCTTCCCCTATATGTTATAATATATGGAAGTGAACATCACGAAGTAAATTCTTCGGCATCACGAACGAACATTCTTTTTTTCTTAACATTTTCTTTTCTCTTTCCCGCCACCCTTCGTTATCAGCATATTATTGTCGATGTCTTCGGAGATTCACATAAGCGGATTTAAGAAGCAACAGAGGAAAAAAAATGATAAAAGATTTATTTTTTTTATTGCCATTTTATTTCCATTTGAATGTTCTTTGAGCAGCATCAGCAGTGGTAACAGCAATGGAATGACTTGTGAACAGAAAAAAAGAAGTCCAGTTGAGTCAATTATGAAACAATAGAAAATGAGAATTTATTTTGTTGCGTCTTTTTTACGGTTAAATAAAAATGCGAGGGACGCGATTTGATTCCAATTGTCATTTCTTTTCTCTCCCTTCATTCCTTCTTATTAACTTTACAGTCCTAAATACACCCTTGTGCTAGTGATTTCTGTCTTTTTTTTGATCACTTTATGCATGCACGGAGGAAGGAAACTGTGTTTTATAACTCATCGCTTTTTGCTGTAACAATTGGAGATAAATAAAGGAGGTAAAGGAGCGCACTGAATCAAAATTAAAGTGCTCGGGTTGATGAAGTAGAAAAAAAAGTATTTTACAAATTCATAAAATTAACAAGTGATAATGAAGGATAAGTAAAACGGACGAGGCAAAAAGGAGAGAAAAAAACTAATTGGAAATTCAATGGTTGCTGTGATTGTGGTGAATAAGGCGCACTTTATTGGAGTTTACCATTAGTGGAATGTTTTTGTACAAAGATTGAAGGTTCAGTCATTTTATTTGTTAAATTGGATTTTTTTGTGTCACTGACCCAAAAAACTGTCCGCTAATCTGTCTTTATCTTACTCAAGCTCCTAAAAGTAGACAAATTCAATCATCTAGAATGTACACAAATCACTGTCTATTAGTCTGAAATCCGTGTAAGGACTTGACGTTTTAGAAGCTTGACAGACAAACTTGTTACTTTTTGGTCTCGATCGATACATATTCCTATCGATTATATGGACTAGAGATAGATCTCGAAGCTACATTAAAGAAGTAGATTGGATCCAATTAAAAATTAAAATTTAGGTTTTAGTCGGAATTACGTTTGAACGCGGCTTTGAATCCTGGGGATCTAAAAAGCTTCCAGTTACTTGGTTTAAAGCAATTTAAACATACTTACAGCTGCTTTTAGTTACCAATCACAAATTACGATATGCTTTAAGGGGGAAGGGAGTAGGAGAATTTGTGACAGTCCAAATACAATCATGACATGAAAAAGTCAATCAAAACTAATTTTTCCGCAATTTAACTCCACCGGAAAGTTCTTCAATTTGCAAAAGATTTTGAGAATTCCCCTCATTTTTTCATACAAAAAATTTTAAAATCCTCCTCGAAAAATTTCTAGATACACCGCTAACACTCTGCTGAAATCTCAATTCAGAGTGTGGCTATCTCGAAATCGTCAGTTAGACAAAATTTTCAAATAGGTTCAAATATTTTTTATACGTTACAATTTATGAAAAATTATTGATTTAATTAAATTTAGACTGTTCAGAAAATCACAAGTGCTATTCTTTGTCAAATTTTAGCATAAGCAGCATAAATTAACAAAGATTTAGCGTAAAAATTTAATTATTTGTCTTGTGAAAAATTTGTTTTTGTTTACATGTTGTTTGTTTACAAAATATGAGAATTTACAAATTTTCACTAAATTTTCCAATTTAAACACTCAAAACTGTATGATTGAGTGTTACAATAGCTGAAAAACATATTGTTTGAGCTATTAGAATGAATAATATTAGATTAAAGCCTGTAATTAAGATAAAATTAGACAAAATATTTTTTTCACTAAAGTTAGTTTCGAATTATTCAAACATGTTCGAATTCTTCGACAATCTAATGTCGAAGAATTCGAATTTGAGACGGCCACACTCTGTCTCAATTAACTCTAATAGTAACCTTCCAAAGTGAACCCCAACTTTCAATGAACTTAGCTAAAAATGCCATCACTTTACAAATTTAAGAGACGAAATGAATAAGAAGAAGTCAATTGTAAAAAGCTTTTTGATGTACATGATTCAATTGAAGATGGAAATTATTATTGGTTTCTTGCTCCATTACTTTTTAATGGCATTCTTTCTCATTCTCTCTTTCCCTTTTTTACTATAATGGGAGAAGCGAGAGCGAGTAATAAACACTTAGGCACCTCAATCTACGTACGATATTGCTCTGATAATTAAATTGACATTCCATGATGCTTTTCTAGACAAAGTTTAATGAAAAATATCTCAAAATGATAGTCATTTCTATCCTGTATAATAGTCAAGTGAGAGAGATGACGTAAAGCTCTTTAATTATCGCTATTGGTTCAATTTCATCTAAACTAATCTGTTGCTTCTTAATAGGATTTATTGGTCGTTTAATCTTCTCCTCTACTGCCGACTTTCCCATGTTATGCTGCACAACAGTTGTAGTTGAGGATAGAAAAATTGAAATTCATCTTAACAATCGATTTTTATTGAAATAAATTGAGTCTATAAACTGCATTTGTTCTACATTCCATTAAGGAATATTGGATTGATAGGAATAGATTGTTTGGAATGGAGTTTATTGGTCTTTTTTGAGTTTACTGCATCTTGGTGAATCTTATTGATTTTTAGTAAGGAATCTTTGATTTTAAGGGGAATTTTTAAAATGGAAATGTCCGCAATTTGTCAGTCTGTTTTTTTATTTGACATAATTTGATATGGAGTCGTTTGCAAATTACGTCACGCTCTAAAACAGTGGTGTTGAACCTGGACCCCTCCCCATGGCTATACCCCTGAGTAGACTTTTCCATACAAAATCTGAGTAGACTTCGTTGTCTGATTTCCTCTGGAAGTGACCTAAATTACAGATTGTATAAAGATTAAGGATGAGGAACTGATCAAAAATGATCAATTGTGATCAAAACTTAGTTGAGCAGTTCCACACCCTTGATACGAATGAGGTATGAGTAGACTGACCATCAGGATGGGTTTTCAGAAGACTTTCCTCAATTATTTTCAGTATTCTCTCGTTCTTGAGTGACTTCAAGTCAAAAACGTCAAAAATCACCTCCTTTTGCCTAAAAATAGCCAAAATTTATAGTAAATAAGAAATGACTTCTGAGTATGAGCCAGGGGCGTATCCAGGGTGGTGATTTGGGTGTTAAAACTACCCTCGATGGAAATTATTTCTTGAGAAAAAAATGGATAAGATCGGTATGAGCCCCTGTATAAGCCTTAGGGAGAGCAAAAAAATAGATCAGAAAGGGGGACATCGAAAGGTGGGGAATTTTTTTATATTTTGAATCTGAGCTTAAAGTATTTTCATCAGTAACGTGTGATCACGTTGATACTAGTTCCTGCAAACTATATTCTTTTATGGATGACCCTAGATATTCAAATTCAAAGAAATATCTCAGAACCCAGTCTGCAATCCCCAAAACCCAGTTTCACAATAAATTTTCTTCCCAACAACTCAAAATCGAGGGAGAAAAAAAAATTGTAAAAAATTGACGACATGTCGATGTCAAATGCATAAAGGAAAGAGAGCAATTTTCCACAAGATTAAGTCTATAATAACAATAAACGGTTTATTATCGAATGAAATAGAATTGAAATAGCTTAAAGAATTTTTTTCCCATTTAAAATTGGATCTTAAAAGTGATTTTTTTAAAGATCGTTTCCAATATTTTTTTCTTTTCCTACAGTAAGGAATGAGATCCGGAAAATTCAGAAAATAAAATGGCACAGCCAACAAGAACGCCCAAAAATATTTTCCATCTATTATAAGACAAAAGAATAATAAGAACAAAAGAATGAAGGAAAAAGATCAACACCCACGCACACAAATATATTCATTTATCGTTCATCATCACATCGTCATATTATGAAACTCAATTTAGCAATAACTGACATTGCTGATGCCATAACATTCCATTCGATATTAAAGAAATTCCAAAATAGTTTCGTGAGAAAATTGAAAAATTTAAATGTTGAGGAATGATTATGATGATGATGATGTGGGGAGAGAAGTCAGCATTCATTTATTATATTTATCTGCGTGTGTCTTTTAAGAACCCCATAAATGACGCCAATGTTGCTTGATTGCTTTTTTCTCTCTGACTGTCAAAATAGATTGACATTTTTGGATAGAAGTGATTTTAAAATCAAGTTATGAAAATATTTAGCTGATATTGTGGAATCAGATTTTAACGGTTTATTTTTTTTTTCAAAATTTTGCATCTCAAACAATTTTTGAATTATAAATTTCCGTTAAATTTTATTTTTGAATTTGAATCCTAATGAATCGAAAATTTGAATTTAAAATGTCCGTTAAGAAATTATTGATAAATTTTGTCATAAAAATGACGATAACTTTTTATAAACTAACTTCAGAAAAGCTTAATCAACAAAGTCTTGATCATTGAACTCAACAGACATCCAATACCGCTCATTTGAGAACAATTAATAGAAATAAACACGATTAAGCTTAATAGCGCAAATGATTCGAAAAACCATATAATGTGAATGAAAAATTGTGAAATATTCAGGAAATATCTGAGCGTGACAATAGAAAGGGAGGATATTTCAAACATTTTCAATTATAGAATAATTTTTTTCTTTTATTTCATACAAAACTTTTCCATTTTTTCTCTCTCAAAGAAATTTTATTCAATACTCAAAGAATTTAAACGACAGAGATGAAGTTTTCATCTCGGAAAAAATGAGAATAAGAAGAAGAGCAAGTTTTTAGTGCCAAGTGGAAGAAAAAAAAATTAAAAAAACTTTTCTTTTCAATCGATAATGGATGAAGGATGAGGACAGACAACAATTACATACTTTTTTATGTATGAATATATCACAATATAATGTAATTAAATTAACCATGACCAATCTATGCTATGTCATCATCATCATCATTTCTTAGTGCTTCATATGATTTTTTTTTCTGTTTTCTCATCATGAAACATTTATACAGCAACAATAACAGAAAAAGAACATGATAGTAAAATAATTAAAATGTTATCAGATTTTCTATGTCATACTTTCTCCATGTACACATGACTAACTTTAAAAAGGATCGTTGAATAGTTATTTGTGATTAGGAAGTTTGAGAAGCATTTTTTGTTTCAATTTGATTAGAGAAATAATGATTTATGTGGTCTAAATAGTTAACACTGTTAACCTTTAATGCAATAGATCTTGGGTTCGATTCCTAATGACACGTTTAATTAGGAATAATAAAACTTATCATGTATGTTGGTAATCTGTTTTTTTTGGATTGTATTTATCTTGTTTTTGGAACTATTTTATTTTTTCTTAAATAATTTTTTTTTGTCAATTTAGCTCAAGACGAAGTGTTGAGCTTTTTTAATGTTATGGCCTTCTTCTTGTTCATTGCTTTAGAAATTTGTAGTAAATATTTTTAAAAAACTATTTTAAAATGTTTTTAAAATTTAATTTACCTAAAAATAATTTTTAAATTTAAAAAAAAATATTTTAAAATTTAAAAACATTTTAAAAATTTAAAAATAATTAAAAAAATAGTTTCAAAATTTAGAAACAATTTTAAAATTTAGAAATAATCCATTGGCTGCAAACAGTTCTTATTATTCGAAAATGGTTCTTATTTTTCGAAGACAAAATTTCGAAAATTTGGTTTTTTTTAAATTGAAAATGACCGTTGTAAATCAAAACAAATTTTTTTGTTTATTTTAATTAAATACGGGTAAAGCTTGCAAGGTTTCTAGCTGTAACCAAAAGAAATCAATGAATCATGTTTTTGAAGTGGCGAAACAGTCTATAAATAAGAATAACTGAAATTTTTTTAACGGTATTTTCAAATACAAAAACTTTATCAGTCAAAAAATCTTCGAAAAAATTTCGAAAATATTTTGAATTTAAAAAAATACGGTTGATGGGGCTGTATGCAGCCAATGGGAAATAATTTAAAAATTTAAAAGTAATTTGAAAATTCAAAAATAGTTATTAAATTTAAAAATAGTTTTTAAATTTAAAAATAATTTTAAAATTCAAAAATAATTAAAATAAGTAAAACTTTATTGTTTAAAAATTTGCTCAAAATTAGCAAAAATATTTTTTATGAGAAATGTATTAAATTAAAATTTATTATTAAAGTAAATCCATCATAAGACGATTATACTGTAATTTCCTATTAAGTTAATTCCATCCAAACTGACTCACAATTTTTCCTCCGAAATCAGCACAGATTATTTATCAAGCAACATTTAAAAAATGATAAAAAAAGGAAAATTGTTTGAAAATGAAAAATTGCTAACATTAAAATATTATTTTTTCTCAACCATCATTATCGCCATGACGAGTCATCAGCAGATGGCGCCCAAAAATAAAATAGAAATAGAAGGTCCTCGGAGAACAAGAGGGACCTTTTGATTTTTGCTATCTCGCTCTCATCACAATATCTCTATTGCCACTTCAAATGTGAATCAAGTCGTGAATGTATGTATATGCGGGAAATATGATGATGATCTAGTGTTGGGTAAATTAAATTGCTATTCAAAATATGTCAGTACCATTAATATTTATTGTTTGTGTGGATGTGTGTTAGAGGAGGCAAAAATATACAGCAGCCATGAAAGGCAGTTTTCATCAATGATTCTCATCTTCTGTGTAATGAATGAGGTCACTCATAAAAGTGACATGATGGAATTTATGCTATGCCATCCTCAATACAATCCTGACATATTTTCCACTTCCACCCATTCTCTCATTATTCATCCTCCAACCTCCTTCTTCCTTACGAACTTCTTCTAAATGTCGATATCATTTTCTGATGAAATGAACCAATATACGAGCTACTTCTGCTTCCTTCTTGATGATGATGATGATGATTATAATGATGATGTGTTGAATGTTAACAAAAATTAGTCGCAAAATTGATTACGTATTGAATAGAAACGCGGAGGGTGCGATAAAAAAAAGTACGTGATGTGAAGAACTGCCTATTGTTAAACAATTTCCTTCATTTTCACACTCTAGATATGTGCAATTAAATTTATGAACGCATTCATTTTCATCTCCTCAATTGAACATTTAAATTAGGTTGAATCTTTTAATTTGTTTTTATTAAATCGAGTCTGAATTTTTTTTGAAAAGTTAACGGTTATTTCAGATTTGAAAAATTAACGGCTTTTTTAAATTTGAAAATTCACATGGACTTATACGAAATTCAAATTTCAAAATTCCGTTAAATTCATCCAAATTCCCAAAATCACTTTTCGCACACAAAAAAATAAATTCAACATCTTTGCAGGAAGTGAAATTTGTACAACTTTACAGTTCATAAAATAAAGTATTATTCTCATGATTGTATATAAAAGAATTATGATGAAGATGTAAAATTTACAGCAATGCATTAAATATGTTCACACTTCACATTATATTATATTGTATTACTGTCGGGCATGAGAGGAGATTAAGAATGGAAGAAAAGTGGACAAAATATGTGTCCCACAAAGAAAATCCTTTTCACATGTATTATATTCAACATTATGATTTATTGAATAAAGTAGAATGAGACATTGTGGATATGGAGAGGAATTTCGAGCGCGTTAGTGACAAAACATAAATTTTTATTCACTTCCAAAAAAAATCCTTTTTCTCCTTTAAAGTGGACGATAATATGACTAGCGTATGTGCTTAAAAGAGAGAAAATAAAAGAATTGTTCTGAGCCATTAACCATCTTCATATTTTCATCTCATTCCATCACACATTCCTTCTTTCGTAATAATTTTGAGCTTAATAAACTCGCATAGCACCATCATCATCATCTATAGAGTTTGCCTGAATGTTCAGAGTCGATGAATGTGGTTGAATATTAAAGGGAAGTTCTATGGTAAAGATTAGGATTTTTTGAGGTTGCTAAGGATTTTCTTCGGACATTTGAATGAAGTTTTTAAATAGTTAGTTAATAATAAGCATGCCAAGATACTGAAAATTGATAAAAATTGGATTAAATTGTTTTTAAAGTTTTAACTTTTAACGGTCGAAAAAAATTTGAAAAATAACTGTCGAAAAATATTTGAAATTTTTTAAAAAGGAATTCAAAATTAAATTTAACGGATTTTTCTAAAGTGATAAAATTGATTTTTTAAGGACTATAATTTTTATTAATGAACACATAATAAACTATTGTCAATAGCCCTGACCAAATACTTCAAAAGTTGATCCACAATTCATCATTCAAATCAAGAAACGTGAAGTTATGAGTCCGAAAAAGGAAGTAGAAAAATATTTCAAAAATTAATTTGCATAATATTTTTAAAGGAATTATGTCAGCTGTGCATGGGGTCGGTCCAAATAAATATTTTATTTTAAAACCCCTGAAATATCCATACATATAATAAAGATGTTCGAATAGCAAAAGAGAAGCAGAAGAAGAAGAAAAAGTGGAATATTAAGAAATAAAATGCCATCCTTTCTTCAACAATAAAATTTTTTTCCTTCTACCAATTGCTCTTAAGGCACATCATAGAATAGGAAAAAATGGAATTTTTCCTTAACACACACTTTTAGTGGGGTTTCTTCACTTCGTCTTTTATTCGGAATCATGATCGGAATTTAAATATGACTTTTTTCGCATTGTATTGTGAATTTGAACATATATACTGCCGCCCCTTCTTATATCTTTCTGTTAAGATATTTGCCATAAGCCTTCGAAATATTATACCGCATTAAAAAAGGGCAAGTCAGTCGAAGCAGCAGCAACAAGTGTGAGAAAAAATTCTTTTGTCATACATTCAACACAGAATGAAAGTCAAGGAAGGAAAAAAATTTGCTCTAATGTTGCTGCAAATGTGACACGCGACTTGCTGAATGGATACAAAAGGCCATTAAATTTTTAGCGTAATTTTATAAAATTATTTTGACTCTATTGTCTAAGTTTATTTGAAAACCGTTAAATTTTGAATTTTTGAAAGCCGTTAAAATTTGAATTTTTTGAGATCCGTTAAATTTTGAATTTTTGAAAGCCGTTAAAATTTGAATTTTTAAAAACCGTTAAATTTTGAATTTTTTAAAAACCGTTAACAATTCAAATTTCTAGAAACCGTTAGTAATTTTAAATTTACATTTTAAATACTAGGTAAAATGCGCTCCAGCCGTTCCTATAAGCGATCAGAACACAATTCTTATTTAAAGACACATTTTTTTTGTCTATAGATTTAGAAGATTTTTTTTAATGCTGAGAAGGTGTTAAATTACTTTCCGTATCAGTCTTTAGAGGTGAGTAGAGATATATTTTCTCAATCGATTGGCAGAATTAAAGGAAATCACGGAAGAGCAAACTTCATCGTTTTATCGTCTCCACTCTTATTTATTTCCCACAAGGTTAAAGAGGTGCTACATGCTTCAATATTTCTTACAAATCGACAATTTAAAAGACTTTAAGATGAGTATTAAGGATGTCAGAAATCTAATTTGCTCATAATTGGAGCATTTATTTGAAAAAAAAATTTGTACCACTAGAACTAGGTAGTTTTAATTAACTTTTACTGTAATTGAAAAGTGAAATGTTTCAGATTGTGCAGCGGCAATCTTTATGACATGCTTGAGGCGGAATATGAGCTGTAAAATAAATTAACAAATTAAAATGTAGCTTATAAAACTAATTAAATTATGAATGAGATTTCTTAAAGGATGTTATGACAAGTCTGTCGTCTTTCACATTCTATCGTTTAATATTAAATTCGCAACATGCATTTTAAATTATCAACGGCTGAAAGGATTTTGAAAAGTTGCTAAATTTTGTACTACAAAATGTTTTTTAAAATTTTTCTGACCGTTATGATTTTATTAAATTTATTTGCCTTAAAAACTCTTAAATTGACATGAATCCTGCATTTTACTAGACTAGAAGTGTAAGTAAGAATCTAAAGATTGATTTTCAAACACTATTTCAATTCTCAACGTCTGTTTTAGATTCAAGCTCTAAAAGTTTAACAATTAAATTTGTAACGGTCATTTAAATTTCAAACTATGTTGCATTGAGAAAAAATCAAATCATTCACTTTCTTAATCTTGAAGATTGTCTCTTAAATTTAACTAAGTTTAGCATCTAAATAACTGTTTGTTTGTTTTATTAAAAAATACTGCGTAATTTTAAAGATTAAGTAAAGATGTCGTTTAAGATTAAGCGTAAAAATCATCCAAGTAAGCAAATTTATTCGATTGCTGATTTTATGACAAACGAAAAATTTACGGATGTTATGCTAGTGGCTGCAGGAGGCACATTACGTGCTCATCGATTGATTCTGGCTTCTTCCAGTACATACTTTTATGTAAGTTTTCATGATCCAGTAAATATTTATTAAAGAATTAAAAAATTTTGATTCTTTTTTTCAGAATCTATTTTCGTCTGCTTCGTGTGACATGAAGAAGTCACAAATGTGTCTCATTGAAAATGTAAATTTCGTCGATCTATACAATATTGTCCGTTATATTTATGTTGGTGAGCTGACAATCGATCGTGACTATTTGAGTCGCTTCTTGAAGATTGGTGACTTGTTTGGGATACAGGATATCCATGATTTGGAGATTGACATTGATAATCCAAATGTTAGTGATGTGTCACAGCATGTAACAAAGGATGAAGAAGATGTTGAAATTCCAGAACTAGATGTTGAAGTTCCTGAACTTGTGGAAATACCAGATGTTGAAGTTCCAAAAAAAGTGGAAATCGAGGTTGCAGGACCGTCCAAAATGCCGAATATCCTGCGAAGTACAACAAGATCAGCTGGAAAGATGTCTAAATTACGAGTCTTGACTCCCACCAAAGCACCAGTCATAGATGAAGAAAAAGAATTCCTCAAACAACTTAATTTGATTCCATACAATGGACCTAAAACCCAAAAACAGCGGTCAGCAACCCAAAAACAACCGGCAACAATCAAGAAGCCTGTTAAACGCTTAATCATTAAATTACCACGATCATCTCGACGTAACACAATCGGTCCACAAAATTCTCTTCTCTCAGAAATCATGAGAAATTCTGCTTTTTAAATCCAAATCGTTCCGTATCAACTTGCAATATTTGCAATGAAGAAGTCAAGCCTGGATCGATGACCTTCCATAAGAGGCGTTACCATGATCATGTGTCTACACCTCGTCGTATGACTGTTGATGTCCAAATGTCTAATGCTGAAAATTAATTTTTTTATAAAAATGTATCAGAAGTCACTTAATTATGTCCATTTTCTCGTATTAGAGAGTTTTTATTACTTGTTGTTATTTAAATAGGTAATGTATAACATAAGAAAATTTAATAAATAAAAATGTCCAGTTGAATTGGATGAATCCAGTTCCTTTAGTTATTTAATCCTACAAATAAATCCAACTTTTAATCCTTGGATTTAAAATTATCAGTGCTTACTTAGCACACGACTTTATGATACGTCCTTAAAGTTATTATCAATATCTATTCATGTTTCATAACATTTCAATTTTTGGTACATCATGAGCTTGTGAAATGCTTAAAATCTCATTCTCATCATCTTCTAACTGTTGTTGTAATCCAATCGATAAGTTCAATTGAGAATTTCGTGTCTCTGGGACTGTTGCTGGCGGTTTTAAACGTGATGGATCTAATAATGGCTGTATTTTTGATGAGGACTTCTTTGTAGGCGTACGATTTCGACTTGGAGACGTCTTGGCTGTTTGTTTTGTAAGCTTAGCACTAAGTGTGGGATAGAAAATCATTAAAATCTCATAAACATGTAGTCATTGCCTTAACGATACTTACGCTTCAATCATTTTGAGAAGTAGGTGATGATATTTTTGGTATTCTTCATCGCCATATTCATTTGGATCGTACCTAGCATGTTCATAAGAGTCACAGAATTGATGAACGAGCTTCTGAGAACATCCAGTTAGATAATTAATGAGGAATGGCCTTAACGGCTGAGATCCACGATTTGGTATTTCTCTGTCTAATAACTTTACATCATCAACAGCCTTCATTCTGTAGTAATAAGGAAGTAGTTGACTTCCAGGTCTTAGGATAAATTTATCGTCTGATGCTAAAAGTTGTGGCTCGAAAAACAGCTTATCTAAAACTTCTAATCGTCTCTCAATCTCTTTTTTGATCGTTTTATTAGCATTCTGTCCTAATGGTGCATGTGGAGTATGCCTGAAATTAAGGATATACACAAGAATTGACGTTTTTCAGAAAATCAATAATTTTCTTCACTTTATTATACCTTGATCTAAGTGTGAATCTTGTAATCTGTCTTTTTGCAAATATTATAAATATTGTGGCTGTTAAAACAGTTCCAGCTAACAGCAATACAATCAATGGACCTGATAACTCTCGAATCATTCTTGTTAAATTAACTTTTACTTGATTTTTCACTTAACGACTTTGATTTGTGTGGATTTTACACAGGATTTTAAAGGGTCACATTGAGGACTATTTCTGTAATTGTTAATTATCTTACACAACTGATTAAACGGGTAAATTTAGTTATTAACTATTTCACTGTTATATTCATTTATGGAGAAAAACAAAAAAGACAGACAGACAGCTACGACGGACTGGAAAGTTTTGTTTATAAAAATTATAACAGGTTTTTGAATATTTTTTGACCGTTATTGAATTTTTATAACGGAAGCGCTTAGTAAGTTAAAATCAATTTTATCGTGATTACTCTAATTATCAAACTTCACTGACCATAAAAAATTACGATTTTCAAGCAATCAAAGCCGATAAACTCAAAAAACATTTGTCATTGGAATGTTGTGTTATAATTTTATTGGAATGGGGTCGTTTGTAAATGAAGTCACGCAAAAATAACGACTTTTCGAATCCCTTTTGTTTGATTCTTCGACCCCATCGTATAAAAAGAGTGACGTAATTTATAAAGGAACCATTATTCAAAATCTAGTAACAAGAGAAAAATACTTAGAATTACGATATTTAATTAATTACACATAAGTTAAGAGTTATTCTTGTCAGAATGACTACCGTACTATATTCTATCCTCGGATTTCTTATATTTGAGAACTTAGTGGAACTGTATCTAACGTTTAGACAGGTAAACAAAAATTGATGATAAGGCTATAGCCTAAAAATAAATATTTAATAATAAAATTTCACAATTATTACTTAAATAATCCAGTTGAGAGTTTACAAGACCAGCAAGAAGGTACCGGTAGAGCTTAAGGATGCATTAAAGGAAGAAACGTTTGAAAAAGCAAGGTAAAATCATAAATTGTGCAAAATCATCCAGTAATTTGACTAATCTTATGTAAACATATGTTCCTTTTTATCGCTAAAGACTTTATGGCATTGATAAAGCTGAATTTGAGATATTTAAGTCGATTCTTTGTGATATAATAATTGTAACTGTAGAATTATACTGTGGATTTATTGCCTACTTATGGAACGAAGCGATTGTGTATACTGGAAGATTCCATCTAAATCCAGCCAATGAAATTCATGTATCCTGCATCTTTTTGCTGATTGTCAACGTCATAGGCATTTTTAAAGACCTGCCATTTAGCATTTATAGTACATTTGTACTTGAAGAAAAACACGGATTTAATAAACAGACTGCATCATTCTTCATAAAAGACCAATTGAAAGCATTCGCTGTTGGACAGGCAATAAGGTATAGTCACGATTTTGTAAGCAACTAGTGAGTCAACTAAAGTTGTCATTATTTTTTAGCATTCCAATTGTTGCATGCATTGTATGGATTGTCCAAATCGGTGGAGATTATTTCTTCGTTTGGCTCTGGGCATTCGTTGGACTTATTTCCATGCTTCTCATCACATTCTATCCAGTTTATATTGCTCCATTGTTTGACAAGTTCAGGCCATTAGAGGAAGGAAAATTAAGAAAATCAATTGAGGAACTTGCTGCATCACTTTCATTCCCAATTGGCCAATTATTGGTTGTTGAAGGATCTAAACGAAGTCATCACTCAAATGCATACTTTACAGGTCTTTGGGGAGTTAAGAGAATTGTCCTTTTTGATACATTATTGCTGAATAAAGGATTAGCTGATGACAGCACATTGGCTGAAGATGAGAAAGGAAAAGGATGTACTGATGAGGAAGTTTTAGCTGTCTTAGCACACGAACTTGGACATTGGAAGCTCGGACATATGACTAAAAATATTGTCATCATGCAAGTCCAATTATTCATTATTTTCATGATGTTTGCCTATCTCTTCAAGTTCGATGCACTTTATGAAGCTGTTGGATTTACAAATGGAAAGCAGCCAATTATTGTAAGTAATTTGAAAAATAACGGTCAAACTGGAAGCTTAACTAATAAAAATTTATTTTAATTACAGGTCGGATTTCTAGTCATCATTATGTATGTTCTTGCTCCATTCAATACTGTTGTCAGTTTTGGAATGACATTATTGTCACGAAAGTTTGAGTATCAAGCTGATGCTTTTGCCAAACAACTCGGTTTTGCTGCTGATTTATGCAAGTCACTTATTAAACTTCACATTGATAATTTGGGATTTCCAATTTATGATTATTTGTACAGCAGTTGGAATCACTCGGTAAGCACAATAATTTATTTAATTAGAGCTATTTATAATATTCCAAAAATATAGCAAATGACATTCCAATGATATTTATGACATTCCAAAAATATAGCATCCAACACTTTTGCAACGCATGAGTCGATTGACGGATAACAGCGAGGATGAATTTGTTAAGAGTAAGTTACACAAAAAAGTCAACTAGTTTTACATTCGATAAATGGAAATTAGTCATCAACAAACGAGAGTGGAAGAAGATTTGATTCATCAGCATTTTCGCACATCAACTTATTTTATGATTCCCTGATCATCTATCTGTGTTTTCTCTCTATCTATTTTTTTTTCGCAACACTACGGTAAAAAAAATTATTCCAAAAATTATTTGTAATGAGTTTTTGTATGAACTTGAATTGAAACATGAATAAAAAAATAAAACCAAACAAAACTGGTGATTCAAAAAATATATGTGTGTGCTTTGATTCGTCCACGTCAATATTAAGTTCTGTGTCGTACAAAATAATCATTGGTTGTAGATTGGAATTAAAAATAACGGTTGAATTTGATTTGAAAATTAACGGCTGAAAAATATTCAAACTGATTTAAAATTCTTTTTTCAAAAAAATAACGGTCAAAAAAATTTCAAGGAACTGACTAGCACCAAATCATATTTTAAATTTTCAAAGAAGTAACAAGAATTTAAAGTTTTAAATAACATTTAATCTCAGGCTTTATTAATTGGAATTTTCATTCAATTTTATACAAAATATACAATTTAGTCTGGTGACTCTTTCCGTGATTATCAGCCAGCCTTGATATTTACTATAAATTTAGATGCATCATCTTCTTGACGTATACATGCACAATTCAAAACATGTTGATTCCAAGTGATTCAAATTTGTTCAGTCAAAACTTCTGTAACTTCATTGAACTTCTTGTCATTGCTGTTTTTTGGTGCATCACCTTCGTCACTGCTCAATAGTGCATTCTCACAATTATCTTGACCTACATTTGGATTATCTCCAATCATTGATAATTCGCATAGCTCTGCATTATTGTTTTCATCAGTTACAGCATTACAATCAGATTTAGCCATGTCATCTTCTGGAATCAATTCAGACTTAATTTCTTCATTAAGCTGAATGTTCTGAAAATGAATAAACGTAATTTAGTATTTTTTAAGGAATTCAAACTGAATGAAACTTACATCAATGATAACAGCATCTAATTTGGATTCCTTTTTGGTCATTTCACGATCAGTCTTTGTGCAATCAACTACTTCTAAAGCATCATTGGTAGTTGCGTCATTTTCAGGTAATTCGTCAATTGCTAAGTTGGAAAAATTAAGTTGAAATTGGCGTTAATAGAACAATTCTAAAAATGGACCATATCCAAAACATTAAACATCAATCTTTAGTCAAATCCTTACTTGGTAAATTGAATCGTAATTTTTTAATACGATGGATCTTGGATGGTCGGTGATTTATAAAGATTTGATGGTCTTTGCTGTCTGCATCCTTTTTTGGAGATACAGGCCTTGACGGAGCATTCTCACAGATTTTATCTGGATTAACTACGTTCTTCGATTCAGCTGGCATATTGTCAGCTTCCGGGATTCCATCCTGATATGCTGAGCAGGCTGATTGAGCTTCACTCTCGTCTTTGGTCTTTATTGGCATTTCGAGATCATTGCTCTCAACTTCTTGAGGATCATCCTGTGAATGATTAAAAGTGTGAACTTTTTGCATGTATAGATCATAACTTATACTTACTTCTGCAGGTTCAACAGATTCCAATTTCAACTGTTGTTCTTGGCTGATTTTGCATTCGACTTGAGTAATATAAGGTTCCATCTGATGCTCAACTTGATCGATATGACATTCATTTTCAAGTGGCTGATCCTCTTTCTCGATTCCTTGGACTTCGTCACTAACATCCTTGGTGATAATCTCTTCTAGTGCTGGAATCACTTCAGTTTCATCTTCAACGACAATTTCCACAATTGTTTTGCTCGACAAATTCATCTTTGATGGACTACGACGGCCAAAGCGATTTTTAAAAAATCGCCTGAAATTTCCTTTTTTGGTCCTTTCTTCAACATGAGAGGAACTAAGACCTAAGCTTCTGTCTATTGTGCTCATTAATGGACAATCGGATAAACTTTCAATCAAGTTCTTGCTAGCTTCAGAGTCATCATTATTGTCAGATACAGATGTAACCTGCTTAATGATTTAGAAGATTAATATTTTAGTAGGAAATAGTCCTATGTGCTCATTAGAGGATGGGGAACTGGTATTGGTCTAACCCAAGGATGTGGAACTGATCAACTGACTTTTGCTCATATTCGATCAATTTTTGGCATTTTTTGATCAGTTTTAGATCCTTTAGTCGTTTCCTACATTCCAGTGTCTACTTGGCTACGACACAATGTTTAGTTAATAGTAAAAGCTACTTACCTTAGCAATTTCTGAGTCAACCTGTGATTCTATTTGCTCTACACAATCAGTCTTAGCCTCATTAACTTGTAGTACATGCTCATCAGCTGCCTTGTCATTTACAGTCAATTTGTCACCACAATCGTAAACCTCGACATAAGTTTTGCTTGAGAAAATTTTATTCGATGACTTTTCACGATCTTTTGATGAATCTGATTTTCCAAACATCCGTTGAAGACTGAGAAGCTTGCGTTTTTTAGAAACCATTGGTAAATTCTGGTAAATAAAAAAAATATTAATAAATTTAGTTTCTCTAGATTTTGGTACCAAAAATTGAACAGCTCACTAAAGGCTTGTTCTTAGAATCTTTAAAGGGGTCGTTCACTTATTACGTAACGCAAAAAAACGACTTTTAAGACTCCCCTCTCCCCTTTGTCACAAAATTCCCATGCAGACAAATTTCCTTTGTTTGAATTGTCACAAAATCTCAGAACCCCCTCCCCCCTCCTTCTAAAAGCGTTACGTAATAAGTGAATGACCCCAAAGAGGAATGGTTTTAATCACCTCAGCCAATCGAACTACCTCAGAGTTCAATAAGACAGCTGCTTCTGACCTAACTTGATAAATCTGTGATTCGGTCGTTCCAGGTTCTGGTGTCTTTGCATCTAAAGGATGAATTAAGAGAATCGAATTAAATTAATCATAGCAACCTTAGATAGTCGAAAAAATTAACTGTGAATCCAAAATAATCCACAATAAGTGCCATTAATTTGAGATATGAGATACTCAGGGGAAGGTTAAGTTCTTTGGATCAGGGGCGTATCCAGAATGATTTTTTGGAGTTTTTTTTAAAAATCATGACCTTTTTTTGGTAGATCTCTTCCAATCATGACATTTTTCTTTTAAACTTTGTATTGAGTATGACCCCATAAACCCCCCTCCCCTTGGATATGCCCCAAATCAGATAGATAGTGTGTCTCTGCTATAAACTAGACAAAAAGCCCCAAATCAGACACATTTTTCTGTGAAAATCCTTCTTAAATTATCAATTCTTCTTTCTACTCAATGATTGATGCTACAAAAGGCATCATGAACCCTCCAAAATTCAGTAAGTATGGCTTCCTACTTACCTTTGTGATTCTTTTCGACAACTTCCTTCGACTTTGATTTGCCGGAAGTGAAAAAGCTTAAAAATCGTCTCCAGCCTTTTTTCTTCATTGGTAATTTTTCCTGCATTGGAACTGCGAGTGCTATTTTGGGCTCCATTTAATTTGATTTTGGTAAACTTCCTTGAATTGAAATTTTTTGCGGACTTCTCTCTTTAGATTTGAATTAACAGAATGATTGAGAAAAAAATTTTCAGTGTGAACTGAGATTGAATTTTTTTAATTTCAATGGTTACTTCATAGTGAGATCTGCAAGGTGTTTTTTTGATATAAGTTTTTTTTTTGGGAAATCATGCTGATAAGAATGCTTAAACAGAGAGAAATTTCAACGTATTTTTAAAATTTGAATTTTTGACATGTGTCTCTGCTCGTGTCTCGTGTCTTGGCTAAAATATTCAAATTTTTAACGGTTTTTGTTAGATTTACAATCAAATTTCATGACAAAATATTTCATTGATTTTTTTCCACACAAAATGATTGTTGACAATGTGCTTAATGATGTTCATTTTTTAAATGACTCTATATATTGTCTGACTGCACGTTTTTTGCGAACAGAATGTTTACATTTTAAGTGAATTTTTCGTGATTTTATCAGGAATGACGAGAATGATGTTGTTTTTTTCAGAAAAATTGTGTTTTTCTATTAAGTTGTCGTTCATAAATGACGTTTTAACATTTAGGGGGATCTAGAGATGTGTGGTATTCCATCCTAGCTTATTGTAATGTCGTGAGCATTGTGCGAATCCTTGTCATATCTAAACACTCTATATAATGGTTTGAGAGATCGGTCTCTGATGGGAATCGAACCCACGTACTCACAAAAGAGTGATACAGATTTCCGGTCTGTTGCCTAACCACTCGGCAACAGAAGCCTTACTCTCGCACTGGCAGATTCGCCTATATATGGTTTGATACCCCAGATTCCACTCCGCTCAGACACCACACTTATCAATATTTAAATTTAAAGATGTATTTTTCATATTATCTACAATTTACTGTATAGATCTTGTAGCTATTGTGGCAGCCATGTCTGTGTCATGTTGTGTCACTAAGGATTGACTCAGCTCTCAAAATGAACTTTCTAAAAGGTCTTCCAATAATTAGTCTTTCTATTCTTATCTATTATTGTATTTTCAATAGACAATTTTTCATAGAAATCTCCTTTAGAAATTGATTCGACTTATGTGCTAAAAATATCCTATTTGCGATACATTTCAACATAAATGAGCTTTTCCCCTTTAATAATACAATTAGTTAATGAACATAAAATCATAAAAAGGTTTTTTACGCTGTCGATGGTGGGGCGGCTTTACGTTTTTGATGAAATCAAATATGCCACTTTTTGCTGATTCAATTCATAAGCCATATTTTACAGTTAATTTGATGGGAATATTTGACTTCTACCATTTTTCATCCTCCATATCGTCAGCGTAAATATTGGTAAAAATGATTATGGCTTTTCCGTTCAATGCATTCATTATATTGAGTGAGCTTCTTACTCCTTTTTTTTGTCGTGAATGAAAAATTGGTGAAAAATATTCGGATGATTAATGTGCTGCAATAATAAAGGAATTGAGTTAAAAATTATGATAAGAGAAATTGCTGAAGGAGGTAATGATGACGTTCTTCTTCTTCAACGCACATTCTGCTGATGTAGACGGTTAAATGTACGAAAAATAATGGAAATTACTGCTGGAGATATTTCCATCAACAGTTACGATAATGATGTTGCTTAAGATGTTCCTAGAAGTACAAATTGATTGAAAAGTTGTAGATGGTATTGAACTTCCATGTGAGGAATATCAAATGATATATAGGTGGTCACTTAACTGTGAATAGCTGAAGTGAAAGTATATATGATTTCTACGTGCAGGTTCGATCCCAGAAATTTTTTGAGGGAGGGGGTATGAACAGGAAAATTTAGAGGAGTAGAGGGGGGTTTGAGATTTTTCTCTTTTAAAACCCTAGCAAATTGAAAAGTTTTTTCCAACCCCTCCCTGAATACGCCCCTGGGGCTGGTTACTCGGTATACCCTAGACGGCCCCTGGAAGAGTGTAACCCCAGGGGTATAGCCTAGGGTCACGCTAGCGAAACCCCTGGGATTTAGTCTAAGATATCCCTAGAGTATACCTCTTGGGTTATACCTAATACCTCTAGGGTATCCCCTGGGGTATTTCTAGATATACCCTAGGGAATACCGAGCAACCGGCCCTAGGAGCTGGTTTCTCTGGTATACCCTTATCATAATAAAGACAATATCTAAGGTATACACTAGAAACCAATCCCAGGGAATGTCTAGTTGAATTCGAGTGCTTTTTCATTGTTCCACCCACCCAACTCGGTTTGTGTTTACTTTTCCCATACAAATTTTGGCTACGTCCATTTGTATAATATATCCTGAGTCATATAATTATGGAGACATATTGTGTATAAGGCAAGGAAGAATGACGGTCTAGGCGACGTACGAAAAAGTAAAAACTTAAATGAAACTCCGAGAATCTTTCATTCTACAACAAGCTTAAAGGTTTAAACCAGTTCAAGGTAATTCATTAATCCCAAGTAAGCAGTCCTTCATTTCTGCCTTAATAATCAATAGAAAAAAATAATAAATACAGCTTAATCAGTAATTAATGTTGAAAACTAGACTAGCTTATCAAATGCTGACTGTATCATCTGTAAATTTTGCAAACTTAAGAAAAAACATCTTCAATTTCCTGGCTTAAAGTGCTGACTTGATGTAAACTAAAGCAAGCTTTATAACATGATGTGAGGATTGAATTTAAGTTAGTCGTTCATATTCAGTTGTACAATAATAAAATTAAAAAAATGCGAGCAATAATTCTGTTATTCTGTGTTGTTGTCTTAGTATCATCGCTTGAACATCCACGTCGACTTAAGCGTGAATTAGTAGGATCTAGTGAAAATGATGCCCCAATGGACGGAATCGATCAAATTTTGCAGCATTATCATCAAATTGATTTGGCGCCATTTGTGTCAGTCGATAAAGCAAAGGGAGAAGCTTTAATTGCTATTGTTAACTCTGTTGCTAATTTAATTAAAGCAGATCAGAATGAAGAAGCTAAAAGATTATTTGAAGGACTCAAAGTGCCTGATGCATTAAAAGACATTGTTCGAGCAGCCTATGATACAGATTTAATGAACATGGTCAAATTAATTGAATTTTTGAGGAACCTTGACCAAAAGTCTGATCAGATGAGAGGATTCTCAGCATTATATGATGAAATGAAGAGCCGAAGAGACATGAGGAATCCAGCCATTGTCGAAATTGCATATTGGATGAGGCATCATGTTGAGGACGCTGATGTAGCCTTAGAAACTGATGAGTTTACTGAACGATTCCTTTATTATGACACCGAAAAATATTCAATTATTAATGAGGCGATGCAAATTTTAGGCGAAAAACTTAGAAATGGAAATTCAGAGCAAGTTTTATTACTTTCTAAGACATATCCAGGTGCATTTTCTTCTGTAACTCCAAGATTAATTGAAGCAACTTATAGTGGCGATGAGAGCAACTTTAATGCTATCTTGGGTCTTGTAAGAAATGATGATTTATCTCCTATGCACAAGGAAAAAGTTCTTGATGCTCTCATGACACAAATGGTTACAAATAATCAACTTGCAACACAAAAATTTCAAACTTTAAGATCTATGGTCAATTCATCAAGCATGAATGCATTGAAGAAAAGAGTTGGAACTTTTAGAAATGGGCTAAGAAGCAATGCTTAAATTATATAAATATATTCCTTAACTAATCTATAAACGGTTAAATTATAAAGTTCAGATCTTTGTAGATTATCAATAAATTGATGAACTTTAATAAAGAACTAATTTTCGATATAATGTTGACTTTTTCTTGCTTGAATTCTTTCTGTTCTCAATGTTTGACATCATAAATAAACAACGGGATCAAGGATGAGGTCGACTAGAGCTGTCAATTAGTTTGACAAATTACTTGGAAGTTAACGGTATTTTCAAATTTAAATTTTAACGTATTTTACAAATTTGAATATTTTTTGATCTGCTATAAGGCGATAAAAAATATTCAAATTTGAAAAGTACGTTAAAATTTAAATTCTAAAACACCGTTAACTTTCAATTAAATTGCAACAATCCTTTTAACTCTCGAGTAATTCCAAGAAAAACTTTCTTCATCATTCTCCTTTGTACGCATCTTCCGAGAGGTTCAATGTTCCATAAATGCTCTCGTCTACATGTCAAGTCTATAAAATATTCTTCTTTCGGAAGTCAAGCAACAGATCAAACGCTCAAAACTTTTTTTTATTCCAAATGCTCTGTTCACTGATTCCCCCATTGTGTTGCGTCTCAAACAACAAAGAAAAGTTGATCCGGAATCAAGTTGAGTAGATTTTCACAAAAGAATCAAGCTGATTCTAATTACGAAAAGATGAAGATTTTGATTTGTTGCCAAACATATATTGCCATTTGAGATGCGTCTATCCTTTTGTGTTGCGCCTTCTTTAATGTCTTCTTCGACTTCACTCTAATGTATACAAATACATCATCAACATAAACAAATATGTATTTTCTATTAAGAAAGTGCCTCGATATGCATAATGATTTTCGGTAACTGATTTAGCAAATAAGTTCAAAGTTATTTGTAACGTGTGAAAAAAATAATTCAATTGTAACGAACTTTTCAAATTTAAAATTAATTTTTATTGAAATTTGGTCCCCTCGGAATACAAATTCACACCCCTCGGTAATAAAAATCCATTTCTTAAAGCTAAAAGTAAGTGAATTATCAGGAAAAAAGTTATTAAATCGATCTGACAGAAGGTAAGAAGAAATAAAACCGAAAATTGTAATCATAATTCAACGTAGTAGAAAGGTATTGATAGAAATAATAAAAAGCAAGAGCCGAGAAAATTGAAGGAAGAAATTTTTTGTGTGGGTTTGATTACCTTCCGTACAGGGGTCATTTGGATATTACGTAACGCTAAAAATGGCCATTTTTGACCTCTCCCCTCCTCATCGTAACATGTTTTGTTGGAAAATTAGAAAAATTTAATATGAAGGGTAACAAAAGTAGAGAACCCTCCCTCCCCCCTAAGAGTTACGTAATATCCGAACGACCCCACACTGAACAGAAAAGAAAAAGGAAATTTTATAGTGAGCCTATAATATTTATGGTAAAAGTTTCATTTCAATGGGTAATATTGTAGTTATTCGAGGATGTATTTATGTCAGTAAAGGTTGTAAAACGAAGATAACAAAAGATGTCAAGCAAAGAGCATTTCCAATTTGTTGTGTCGTGTGAATTGAAAATTTATGGAAATACTCAGTACAAGACATAATTTTTCAATCGCGTATGAATTTTGATGAGAACATTGAATAGGCCACGAGCAACATAAAGTGCACATTATAGGCCAAAACTATTATTGTTTGCCTTAAATGAGAGAAATTCCATTCCAGCGCATGGTCAATGAAGCTTAACGTAAACATATAAATTTATTTGACGAAGCCTTGCTGTCTCCACGTTTCATGTTCGTTACAGTTTAACAAAAAGTCTTGACTATCATTGACTGCGACACTTTTGAAACTTGGCTTTTATGTTTTGACGTGCTTAATGAATGACCGAGAAAATGTGACTGGTACGATACATTAGTGCACAACTTTACGCATTGATCAAAAAAGTTTGACAAAGGAAAAGAAAACTTTTAATTTGATCCATATAAGAAAGTTTTAGGCTTCCTTTCGTGCATTATAGATGAATTAAGATTCGACGGTTCGTTCACCTCAATTACACTGTACAAGTTTGGTTTCCTTGAGTTTGGTTTTTCGAGGCTTATTCAATTCTTTTTTCTTGGAAGGAACTTCAATAGAGAATTATTCTGTATATTTCAATTTATTTTTCTTCTGTTTATTTATTTACTTAATGGAAATAAAGTAATTCTGAAGCATACATCTTCTTCTTGCCTCTAACTTGATATACACTCTTTTTGAAATGTTTATGAGGATTTATCTTAGGGGTCGTTTAGAAATGACATTCCCAGACATTCTCTATTTTGTGCATCCCTCTCCACTCCTCTAACCCCTCCCCCCTTGCTCAAAGTAGTTAGTCCCTCACGGGGTCATTCACTTCTGACGTCCATCAAAAATGGGATTTTTAAGCCCCCCTCCCCCCTTGTAATTTTAAATTCAAAAAAATTTCTTTAATATAAAGTGTCACAAAATCTCAGACCTCTCTAAATCATGGACGTCATAAGTGAATGACCCCCCAACGGCGTAGCTAGAAATTTTGGGAATTGCAAAAAATTGATGGAGAAAATGGGGGGGGGGGGCATTTCTAAAACTAGATAGTAAATTCTTACCAATTTAACTTTGTATGGACGGACTTTTGGGTGTATTTTATATGAATTTGTTTGTCTAGGTAGGATTTATCCCCCTAATCCCCCCCCCGCCCCCCTTTCTTCACTACACCACCCTTACCTGCTAAGCATTTGACGTCACACATAAACGACTCCTTTATGATGTCGGTAAATAAGAAGATGTGCAGAAAATACTCAATTTTACCATATTTCTTTCATGTGATATCCATAACATGTATTTACTCTCCTCCACTTGTGATGTTTGTTGCTAGTTGCTGTTTTTATACTTTGTTTACGTGTAGACATTTCATTAATTATTCATTTATTTTATATATTCTTTATTATGGGCTGTTTATTCAAATGTGCATAGGTATATAAAATTTCATGTCCCATGGTAGGCAAACGGATCTTATTTTTAGAACAATCTCGTTTAGTACTACTTTTAGAAGTCCTTATTTCTAGAACTCTGTCCGTTACAAAATTTTTGTAAACAAAAAATATTTTGTTCTTTTTTGATGAAAATTCTATTGGTTTTTGATAACTTATGAAATTAAACATAAGTTTATTGTGTTTTCTATCTTTTGCAATGTATCTGTACCTAATTTATCAAGTCATTTTGTCACAATTGTAAATTTTCTTCAAAAAATATTTTTCGTAACAGATTGTAAACAAAAATTCCGTGAAAAAACTATTTGGAAAAATCAATGAAATTAATGGAAAACTGTATCAATTGCTAGTTTTCTTAATGTTAAAGCATTGTATAATGAAAAACGATTGAAATAAGTCTGAAATTATGTGGTTTGAGTAAACTAATAAGTGGAAATAACAAATTATGTTATTTCTAAATTAACGTATTTTTAGGGTTTAAATTTGCAAAAAATTTGCAAGAAATTCAAATTCAAATTTTTAGAATTTAACGGACTTTTATGTCTCTTTGCCTACCATAGTTCATGTCAAACCTTTTATTTCTTTTTCATTTCCTTTTTTTTGCTGCCTTTTCATTTTAAATTACAGGCTTTGATGTTCACTTTGGTCGCGGAAGGTAATGCAGGTGAACGTGATTTGTTAATGATGAAATCATCAAGTTTAATTATTTTACAGGCATGTAAATACAATCTAGTCTAGATTCCTTTAATGTTATTATTATTATTATTCCTTTAATGTATGAAGATATTGACTGCAAAATGTTGTAAAAGTATAAAAGTTCGTTAAAAATTCAAAATTTCAAAATTTGTCTGAAATTCAAAATTTTGAAATCCGTTAAAAATTCAAAATTTTGAAATCCGTTAAAAATTCAAAATTTTGAAATCCGTTAAAAATATTAAATTTTGAAATCCGTTGAAAATATTAAATTTTAAAATTCAAATTTTGAAAGTTCGTTAGAAATTCAAAATTCATTTTAAAGAATCAATCAAATCAAAACTCCATGAAGATTTCATTTATTTTCCCCAATCTCCAACTCATTACAAAGTAACTTTTTGCTACACATTTCATGCTGCTTACCTTTTAAAGTTTTTTAAATAAATTTTCCCACCATGTTATTTATTTCTCACGTGACTACAATAAAAATGATTTCCTTTTGAAAGAAAATCGATAATGATTTTTAATTCAGCAAAGCGGAAGACATGAAAATATTTCATAAAAGCGTTTCTTTTTTGGCATGGATAAAACTAGTTCATTGATTTTATTAAATTCTGGAATGCTGATGAGGCTTAATAGGATAGGCTTTTGTATTATAGCTTATTGTTTAACAAAGAGAATAATAAGCATAAGCGACGGAATGGAAATATCAAATTGAAAATAATTTTTTATGCTTCAATAAGTTTTATGAGGATATGAATGATTGTGTGTGATGTTTAGCATGTCAATTTAAGCTTCAAACATGGGAAAAAGGAAAAGATTTACGATTTTTTGAAAAATTTAAATTTTAAGTCTTTAAAAATTCAAATTTTAACAGTTTTTAAAAATTCAAATCTTAACGATTTTAAAAATTCAAATTTTAACGATTTTAAAAATTTAAATTTTAACCGTTTTTAAAAATTCCAATGTTAACGGTTTTTAGAAATTCAAATTTTAACAGTTTTTAAAAATTCAAATTTTAACGGTTTGTAAAAATTCAAATTTTA
The DNA here is from genome assembly GCA_963573255.1 of Chironomus tentans. NCBI lineage: Eukaryota > Metazoa > Arthropoda > Insecta > Diptera > Chironomidae > Chironomus > Chironomus tentans. Next base: position 9,776,643 of record OY754303.1, read on the forward strand.
ACGGTCTTTAAAAATTCAAATTTTAACGGTCTTTAAATATTCAAATTTTTACAGCTCTTCAAATTTTGAAAATTTAGAACAAATTGTGTTTGAAAGTTAAAAAGCCGTTAGAAATTTACATCAACCAAAAAAGTAGCACAGATGCGCTAAAATTCATCATTTCCGATAATTTCAATAGCCCCATTTCTGAAGCATTTATTGGAATGTGTTTTGTGTCCAATAACACAACATGCATAATGAATATCAATAAAAAAAATTCTATGACTAGACTTTATCACTCATTTGTATCAGAAATTATGTCACGTTCCACCAATTTTCAGAATGAACGAATTTTTGAATTGTGCAGAAGGCACTTGATATTTATTAGTTATGTAAAGAGATGAAAGATTCAAAAACTTTTTTTTTATTTTCATATCCTTACACCCAATATTCTTATCCATCATTAAAAAAGCAATGCTTACAATTCCGCCCTTTATACTTTCCCAACATCATCGTACTTTACAGATCTACGTCTATTTTTAGAGAATGTTTGCAGATGCTTGAATGAGAAATGAGTACATTGCGACAAATTTACAATCGCGTGCTTCTGAAGAGCTTCTTCTTGACGAAAAAAAAATTTATTTTGTAGATTAAAAGTTTTAAAATAATCTTCGTTTATGCTGTAGAACGAATTTATTGCTTACCACATAAACGTAGCTCTTATGTATCTTCCTACCGTTGACTGACTGTGAAGAGAAGCGAGATCCCGATTATTACATGATTCAGCTTAGGAAATGCGCTGTGAAATTAGCTGAAAAAGTTCAAAAAATTCTCAGTCTTTAAGTCGGTAATTTCACAGTCCAAAGCTCATCTCATCCTACATTACTCGGTTCACATTCAATGTGCACTTTTTAATCCTTGGTTTTTTCATTAGCATTCCTTTCGAGCATCCATAAAAGCTTAATCATTGCGGTGCTTGATAAACGAAAAATTCTTCAGAGAAAATTTATTTTCCGGTAGAGTGAAACTTATAATAAATGAATGCTGTTGCTGAAAAGAAATTTAAATAATTAAAATGAAGAGCCACAAAGACAATGATGTAAATTCTTTTACAAACAATGATGGAAAATTGTAATAAATAAATGAAATAACAGGAAGAAAATGGAATTTTACTTTTAAAAATTTAGCATAAAATTACTAGCTTAAAGGTTAGGAATTAATTAAAATATCAGCACAAAGCTGTCCTGAGGTCGGATTCCACTGAATCAGTTCAAAAGTCAGGTAAAAGTAAATTTCTTTTAAATAATCTGAATTTTTCAATGTTAAAATTTCTTCTTTGTTTAATTAAAAAAAATCACACATTAAATTAAAATTCAATTCCATCCTTTCAGAGCATAAGTTCAAGTCTTCTTTTGTTAAAATTTCTTTCATGCCTTCAAATGAGTCGGTAGAATAAGAGGAGAAAACGTACTTGGAATGATGATGAAATTGAAGCTTATTGAAGTAAATAAGATTAAAAAATTTCCATTATAAAGAATAACTTGATGATGTTTGGGGGTTGTTCATAAATGATGTCAAATTTTTAGGGGAAGGGAGGGGGTTATAATGCTATATGAAAACTTTATATAATAGAATATTTTGTGACAAAAAGTGGTAAAGGGGTTTCATAAGCAGCAGTAGTATATGACCTCCTACACTAACGAGCCGGTTTTAGGGGAGGGTTTTGGGGGTCAACTACCCCTTTTTGGGGATTATTTTTCCCCTTGAAAAATTTCTGGATATGCTACTGGACGGGTTTGATCCTCGTTAATGTCTTGACGGCTTTTGAGTACTTTGTCGCTATTCTAGCTATACAACTGAGTTTGTGTGATTTCTGGACAAATAAATTGAGGCTAGGTGCATTATATTGGTATTGTCCTGAATAAAAACGTCCACCTGTAACATGAATATGGCGCTCTTCAAACTATGGCACCCGGTAAAATCTTCTACTTTTTCCACCCTCTGGCGACCCCCAAATTCGTGTGACCTAAGCACAATGCGACAGTTACGACACCCTCGTTATGCCCCTGTTCAATTGTACAGAGTTGCAAAACTATTTTCTCTATCGCACTTTTTGATGGACGTCATTTGTTAACGGCCTCTTATGGAAAACTACGAGAATCTTCTCCAAAAATATTTTTAAGTCTGATGATTTTTTCCATTTCAACACTTCGTTTTCTATTTGAGTGCTTCATTCTCATCGTAAACTGAACTTAACACATTCATTTCCATATGCTCATGTATAGTTCTAGGACGTAGCCAAGAGAGTATGCCCCCTTGAGATTAAAATTTGTATGGGGGACCCCATATAAAAATCGAAATTATGATAAAAATTTGAAAAATTGGAAAAAATTAAAATTTTGGGTCCCCTCGTCCATATACCCCTGTTCTAGTTCATTATAGAAATTTTTGGAGTAGAAAATCCTCAAAAATCTGCATCACATAAAAATCAGCAGTAAAAAAATCTGAAAATTGTGTCAAAGTATAAAGACACTCAGCACATAATAAAGAGACAACTTTAGAAAATTCCGCTGAGTCAGTAAGTGGATAAAAGCATTCCAAAAAGTCAACAGTTGTCGCAAATCGACCATGAGAAAATCTTCATTCGCAGTGAAATTTTCTACCCCCTTTTTTGGGACATGAATATATAATGCTTTTCGAAACATCAATCTGTGTTAATGGATTCTATTCAAAGTTTCAACAGTAATTAACAAATTCATTGTATTAAAATTTAATTAAGTTATTTTTAGATGCTTTTATTTAGCTGCTATTGCTGTGTTTAGGGATGAAGAGTGTATTTTTAAATGCTAGGGTTAAATATTCATTGAAGATATTTCTAAGTAGAATGTTGAAAGAAAAGAAAAGAAATTAATGGAATTTTTCGATAAGACTAGATTTTATGTACATAATGATACAACATCAGTTTGTTTGTTTCTAGTTAAAAGCCAGTTTAAAGATTCCTTCAAATATGAATCAATAGAAAGACCTTTGAGCAAATTTTATTCCCTTTTAAAGCATTTCCTAATATTCGGACGACCCCATACACTTTTAAAATAGTAGTAATAAAACGTGTTTTTGATGTTTGACCATCAACACGACGACTTAGCGATGTCCTAGTGGCTATGTTGTATCGCTCTGGGCTACTATTGAGACCTGTATTAAGATCTGGAGTATACTGTATTCAGGAAGGGGTTTTGGGGGTCAAAACCCCCCTTTTTGAGAATTTTTTTGCACCCCTGATATCGAGAATGATCCAGAGGCGTATCCAAAAATCTCGAGGGAGGGGGGTTGTATTGTTTTCTTAAAAACTAATAGCGAATTGAAAAATTTCTCAAAAAAGTTTGATCCCCAAATTCTCTCCCCCTGAATACGCCCCTGACCTGATCGGCATTCGTTTGGGGTCTTTCGCAAATTAGGTCATGCTTTAGGAGGGAAGGGTGGGGTTTGAATACAAGAAAAAAATTTCTATTGAAATTCTAAAGGGGAAGGGTGTCGAAAAAGTTATTTTTTGTGCGACGTAATTTAAGCATAAGTATACTTAGAACCAAGCAATCGTCACTTAGCAAGAGGCAACTAAGTGATTACCAAGTGACAACTACCATTTGGTACTTTGTTTCTAAGTATACTGTTCGCTTGGCCACCTTACGGTCAACATTTCAACGTGTGTTGATCGGGGAACCATTCCATTGATGAAATTTCTGTCCGTTGCCTCCAAGAAAAAGCTATGAGCTTTATTTCTATTTCATATACCTACTTTGAGAGATGCTAATCTCCAAAATGAATAAGCTTTGAGAACCATCTCTATGTCCTTATAAGCACAAACATAAAAAACAAATTTTTGTACATGAAAGAATTTCAATTCAATTAAATGATTCAATCGGAAGTAAAGTAAACAGAATTCATCGTCCGACCTTTCATTAAAATTGAATATGCATGAAAATTCGATGGAACCAACTTTATATTCGAAGCTTTTAAAGAACATTTTGCTTTTATGATTAGCTAATGAACTTCTGCCTTTTCATCAATAAATTCTAATTTTTTTTGCTTCCGCAGCTAAATTTTTGCAGCTCACTTAAACGTTGAGTATGAAAACTGGCATGAATGAGTTATTGCCGTACCGCGAAAAATATTCCATCCGTATACTTTTCAACCTTTGAATAATTTAATTATATATTTTTTATTCGTATTATTAATGGTGAGAGTCAGGTGGTGGTGGATGGATGAATGGAAGGAACAAAAAGGAGTAAATATCATGTAAGCGTATAAAATTTTTTATTCTTGTGAGAATTGAAAAGAAAAACGAAGAAAAAAAATTACAAGCTTTGCCTTGTTGTGCAGAATTTATGATAATTTTATTCAGTCAACAACAAATACAACAGCATTCTCTCCATAATTAATGAAAGGACTTCAAACCTTCTTCTGTTATCCATAAACTTCATAAATAAATTGAAAATTTAACCTTTTTATTAGCAAAATTTTGACATAAGATTGCTCCTTTATGCTCATTCCGATGGGTTTGGTTTGGCGGTCGGGTAAATGAGCTAGAAAAAGTTTTTAATGTCTGCGGTTCTGTTTCATTTACTATTTTATGATGCAAAATGAATTGGAATTTAGTGGTTTTGAAAATAAGCTGAAGAAGTTTCGAGGAGGAAAATTTCTTTATGATTACTACTAAGGATGTGAAGTGTTTTTGGGTTTTTGGGTTTTGGGTATGTAAGTTATTTATTTTATGGAGATGACTGCAGTTTAAGACATGTACCATTAGTCAAAATAACATAACTTCCTTTTGAGATTTGTTTGTTTACGAAAAGTTTCTTTTAAAATTTGAATAAAATATCTAGGATATGTAGCTACATCACTGGGATATACATTCAGGTAGGAACGTAGACAGGGGGGTCAAATAGGATCCAGACGACCCTACAATCCTAGAAAAAACCGGACCCTCCACCTTCGAGAGGTCAAACCCAGGCGTGTAGAGGGGGATTGGGGAACAAATCCACCTCTTGACGGCAAAATTACTTCAATTTGCTAGGATTTTTAAAAAAAATCGAAAGATTTCTAGCTACGCCCCTGGTCAGACCCTCTTTCTTGAAAAATTTCTGGCTACATCCCCGCTTTCATACCTGTATACAGTGTATATCCTTTATAACTTTTCAAACCAGTCATGGCCTATATAACTTTTTACATGGTATAGCCATGAGTTTTTTTTTGGGGGTTTTGGGGGTTAAAACCTCAATATTTCCACGCTGTGTGCTGTTCGGGTTAGATTGGACGAGGTGCTGCTGATAAATAAGCGACCCAATTAAAAATGACAAAAAGTTTGAAATTACATTGAAAATGTCCATACTGATATCACATGCCATGGTACTAAATTGGCGCTTAGTTATTTGAAAAATGCGCTTCCAAAAGTGCACATATCAAAATTAACCCAATTAACTTATGAAAAATTTACACACTCATCTAAATTGATGAACAAACATGAATGAAGGTTTGTGGAGTAAGCGAACAATGAACTGTGCAGAATGAAAAGATTGAAGAGATTATAAAAGAAGCTTTCAAAATCCCAGGAGAACCCAAAAAGTTTTTCCATGCCACAAACATAAAGGAGAAAAGTTATCAAATTTACTTATCTGTTTATTCCCAAAGCATCTATTCATTCATATTTGTCTGTTTGATGTCCTGGTAATATTACATTTTCCCTCAATGACTTTTATAGTTCTATTCATTTATTATTCCATCTGTCGATCACATCTATTAATATCCTATAAGGAAAATAGAAAATTCCGTTTCTCATTTTATAAGAAGTCCATTTATCTTCGCTTTATGATTTATAGAAATCGAAACTTTAAATTGAAATTGGAGCTGTTTTTATAACAAGACAAAGAAAGTAAGAAGCAGACCTTAAAAATAAATTAAGCGCATTTGCGTCTTGATTGCTAATGAAATGATAATTTCATTCAGAAAAGTATCCATTACAGTCATGGAAATTTTGTGAAAAATTATCTTTTTTTTGCAGTAATGAATGAAAATTACGTCGCAATGGGGGTTTCGTGCTCAATTGGGATCTTATCATTGTTATGATAATTTTTGGGTAAATGAAAATTGCGTAAGTGATGAATTTATGGATGAAATTATGATGCATTGTGTTGTGTTGATGGCATTAAATATTCCATTTTCTTTTGAAATATTAAGTTGGGGATTGAATCTTTCCTTTGTAAAAACTTTTCATTGGTTCATTCTTCAAATTTATTAATTATTGTATAAATTCAGTAACGGAACATAGATTTTATTAGCGGTAGTCGCTACGTACCTACCTTAATTTTCTTTTGTATGGAAGTGTCACACAGCATCAGACCCCATCCTCCATGGGCGTAGCCAAAAAAATTGGGGAGGGGGATCCAAAAAATTGTTAATCCTTTTTGTTAATTTTTCCATGTAAAAAATTTTTCAAGGGGGGTCCTGACCTCCTTGGACTCCTCCCTGGCTACACCCCTACCATCCCTCCTAAAAATTGGACGTCATTTATGAACAACCTCTAAAAACAGTACAGAATTTTTGGTCAGATGAATTTGACAATTTTCAGTAGCCAAAAAAGGATCACAGAAAGGGAAGCTTTTGATAGCGATGTCCAGGGACATATCAAGGATTTTGGGGGGGGGGGTTCTGATTTTTTCGGATATCTGTTCGTCATGACGTGTTTTTATGTCATTTCGAATCATGACCGTATTGGTTTTCAAAACATAGAGGTGGGGGTGGTTGAGCCCCCAACCTGGCGATGCCTTTGCACTTGTACTACGAAGTTAGCATTTAGTTCTTGAAAAACGTCAGATAACAGATCTATAAGTAGGCTAGCCATCTGCTTGATTTTTCAGAGGACTGTGCTTTATTTTCAAAATCTTGTTGGTTTAATTTTGGTTCTAAGTTTGGTCCTCTATGTTTTCAAATAATATCTGGTCACTCTATTCATAAGCCATTCTCAAAAACACCAGAATCCACCATAATGCCAAAAACCAGAAATTCAATTCCATCAATAAACTATAGTTGTAAAAGTAATGAAAAATAAAGTAAATAATGGCAGGAGATGAGAACATTAATGGCTTGAATTCATATTTCATGATCATTGTACTGTATTTACGGCTGCATAAATATTTCATTTCGATGGGAATTCTGAGAAATCCGGAAATAATAAAAAGTAGAAAGTTGTAGTAATAAAAGTTGCGCATTTTTAGGGAACTTTTATCCTTCCGATGTGGTACATTACATAAATCACATTCATGCTGTATTGTGATAGCAGAAAGATAGAAAAGTCTTTTAGTATTTATTATTTATGTGCTCTTTCTCCTGTTTTGTACGTACATGTGTAAGTAAATAATCTTGTATATAGTAAATAATTCATTCAAAGGATCAGAGGGATGGAAGTTATTTATAGATATTGTGTACTCGAGTCGTATTCATGAACATGATTATCTCTATAAACTTTTTTCCTCTTTTTTCTTTCAATTTTTCGTTCGATGAAAATCCTCAAAAATTGTAAACTTTTCCATTTGTTAGTGAAACTTATATGCTTCAGGCTTATTTGCCTTCGTGCAGGCTATAATTTACGGACTTGATGAGATTGTTAAAATTAATGAATTTACGGAGGATTGGCATGTTGAAGGTTTAGCCTATAGCTTTTCTGCTTTTAGATCAGTGTTTCTCAAACTAGTTTCACTCGTGGAACATTTACAGCCATTTTGACTTACTCTTGCTTGCCACCTTCTACCGATCTTCAATATCAAGTGCAATTCAATGTTTATCAACAGTCGATTTCCATAAATTGACACAATTGAGTCAAGATATGACTACTTGAGCCGCGAAACACAGTTTGAGGCAGTATTCAAGGGTCAAAATGCCCTTTTTGATGGAAATTTTCAAGAAAAAATCCCAAAATACCCCCCTCGAAAAATTTCTGGCAACGCCTCTGTTGAGAATTCCTGGTTTAGAGCAATGCGTTTGCTTTTTTGAACAGGGGTGTACTTGGTAATTTTATTGACAAATGACATCCAAATTTTGGAGGGGAAGGACGTCTGGAGCTGTGTGACACTAAACAAAAAAAAACATATTTTTATAGACGTCATTTTTGAATGACCCCTTTTGATTTTATTATTGATAGAGTGCTGAAGTCTTCAACCCCCTAGCTATCATCCTAGTTTTGAATCCACATGAAATGATTTTTTGGAATGTATGAATCATATTGAATCATAACACTCAATAAAAGGATGAAAGATGCATGTTAGGGATGAATTACGAAAATTCAAAGCACATTGAATTAATGTCTGCATCAGTTACATATGAACTTTCTCTATTCGGAAGAATTCTGAAATATCACGAAGAGTTAGTAAACTTCCTACATTCTCGAACATCCCACAACATGTTTCACATATTTCTCTTTGCACATTTGAAAAGGTCCATTTCATAATTTTAAATTAGATATGAACATTAGGTAGTAAGTAGAAGAAAATTACACATGATACATGAGCTTATTGCAAGACTTAGTCAAACAAAGAAGTTGTCAACAAAACAGTTGGAATAAATCTTGGTCCTATCATTAATCATTATTAGGCTAAAGAGCATCTAAAAGAAATGATACGGCATGCTGCGATGTGGATGGAAGGAAGGAAATGCCATTTTTGGTATCTTCCGGGCAGTCAAACTGTTATAGACAAACTGTAAGTAATAAAATATTGAGGAAATAACTGCAGACATTTTCAATTATGATTAAGATCTTTGAGGAGTTTTATTTCAGCATTCATCATAAAAAAATACGAAAGATCCAATTCTCTCTTCTTACTTTTCCTATTTTCTTTTTTTATGAGCAGACAGACTGTAAAATTAATTTGTTGTTTATTTCCTTTACTGCCATTTACTCATTTCTATTTACAATGATTATAATCTTTCTTAATTTAGTTCAAGTAAAATTTATGGGGATATCCTGATATTTTTAGCGCATTGTAAATGGTACTTGACATGATTTGTTGTCTTGGTAGTGCTGGCTTTCTTTGCACATGTGGGTATGCTTGAAATGAAAGGTATTGAGAATATTTAAAGATATTTAAAGTAAACATTCTATTTTAGATTATGTACTGATTAAGGGTCATTCGGATATTACGTAACGCTTAGGATGGAAGGGAGGTGTCTCTGGTTTTGTTACGCTTCACATTAAAATTTTCAAAACTTCTAACAAAACTTGTGATGGGGAAGGGGAGAGTTTTCAAAAATGGCCATTTTTAAAGTTACATAATATCCGAACGACCCCTTAAAAGCTCTTAAGGGGTCGTTCGCAAATTACGTCACGCAAAAAAACGACTTTTTCGACCCCCCTCCTCCCCTTGTCACAAATTTTCCAAAGAAAGAAAATTTTTGTGTTTGGACTGTCACAAATTCTTCTACCCCCCTCCCCCCCTAAAGCGTGACGTAATTTGCGAACGACCCCTAATCAGCTAAGGATGTTCTAGAATCTAGAGTCAACACAGTCGAATATTAGTCTTAAAAGACAAATCTGCTAATGATCCATGGCCTAAACACAATACCTAGTGCAATACTTAATTAAATATATTTTGTTTTCATGTAATTTTAATCGTAAACAAAAACTGAACTTATCCATTTAAAATTTTTGAACTGAACATTGTCAACACGGTCATTTTCAAATTTCAAAAAAACCGTTATATTTTGTATGTTATTTTTATACATGTTTGAGATCTTAAATGCTCTGAATGAGCACTGAATCTCATATAAATTCAATTCCAAGTATTAATTGTCCTATTATGTATACATATTTGATCAAACAATAAATAATAATACTGTCTCTTTCAACTGCACCTTCTTCTAGTTAAGCAACAGACCGAAAACCTTCTGTAAGCTTCTGTTTTAGGAGAGCGTGGGTTCGATTCCCATCAGACAACCTAATATCTCAATCACCAGTAATAGAGAGCTGTCAAAATTACACTCACAACTACTTTTCATGATTAAAGTCTTATTAAGGAAGCTCCAGCCAGCATTTCGAATTAATACTCAATTTTGTCAAATAAGCAAGTTTAAGATAATGACTCTATTGTTTATCCAAAAATCATGAAGAACAACAAACTAAAATCAAGACAATAATGATGAGATAATTGTTCAATGCTTCAGCAATTTAATTTTCTAAATTGTATAAATTAATCAGCAAAGAAAAAATAAACCTTGTTCTTGACTTCTTGACCGTAGAGAAAAATTCCCACAGACAATTTGTTAAGGAACATGAGAGGAAAGCTTTAGCAATCTTATTTATAGCACTTGCCGGGGAATAATGACGTGAAATTAAAGATTATGATGATTTTCTCCCTTCGTTCATTCCTTGGGTGGCTCACGAGTCACAATGTCGGCGCAATAAAATTAAAACAATTTCCTTAGTAAGTTTAATCTTTTTTCTCGTGCCTTCTTTTTTCTCTTATGTGAATTTTTACGAGTAATTCAGCTCCTTGCCTTTTTCCTTATTCCCATCTTCTTTAAATATTATAATAAAGAATTAAGATTTACGTACATACGAGGAGGGATGAAAAGAGCTTTTGACTTGAATCTTCTCGTAAACTTTTTATTCTGATGAATTCTTTTTTTTGTACAAGCATTTTTATACAAATTGGATGTTCTTGAGCGTTAACTGAATTGCGGAAAAATTACTGAAATGTGAAATAGTTTGAATGTTAAGGAAATTTATTTAATCTTTTAAATATTATTGGAATTTTTTAAATGGATTACCCGAGCAACACAAAGTAGGCAAAGGTAGCGAAATGATGCTTTTGGGTCATATAGTTGTATGCAGATGCTTAACCAGAGGGGTGGATTGGGAGACAAATCCCCCTCTTGAGAAAAAATCCCATCTCTACCGAATGGAGTATTATGTTGTTCTGGCCTGAAAACCAGTTAAAAGCTATCCAAAAGTTAGTCGCAGCTAGTTTTTAACTAACTTTTTAACGGATTTTGGTCCTAGGGTCCTCGTTCGACACTTTTTAGCTCTCTCCTTTCAGATCTCTTTAACCAGATATCATAGAGAGCTCTGGTTTTTTGCATTAGCTCCGTGCCGTCGAATTATGTGAGCTATAGTTATTTAAAAATCTCAAAACACTTGCTGAATACTATAATTAATCAATTTTTAATTTCAATTCAATGTAGCCAACTTCAAGTGGGATAATTTCAAATATATTTTAGTCGTTATAAAGTTTGAATTTCAAAAAACCGTTAAATGACAATCCATTTTAAAATATGAAAATTTGCAGCATAAATTGTTAATTACACTATAATTAATAATTTCTAAATGCTTAAAAGTACATGTGATTCAATAGTACCTGATTATTCAGTAGCAGTGCTTTTACACACCTATTTTTCGATGCAATCCAATCATTCTCTCATCTCAATTATTTCAATTAAAAAAGTTGTTCAAACATTTCTAAAAATAAAGAATTTTTTACAATGTTAATGAACTTCTTGTTAGTTCCATGAACAGCTCTGATATTCAGAGCGTGAAAATGCTTTTAAGTTTCACGAGTAATTTTAATGAAAAGGGGGGATTTTTTGCATGAAAATTAAGAAAAATTGTCCGTCATTGTGAACGTACAAAATCACGAGGAGAAGTTTTTATATCTACCATAGCATAATTACTTTTTATGTCCCACGCGTAAATAAACTGCGTTCTTTCTTGCCAACGTAACCCTTAAACATTGTTTTTGGAGATGTTTGTGCTTTTGTGATGAGTTTTTTTGTTGAATGGTGGGAAAAATATCTTTTTTGAATTTTTTTTGTGCTATTTGATGCCTGAAAGCTTAATTAAAATTCCATAAAAATGCTTTTCATCCAACATTCTCCAAAATTCATAATCCAAACTTATTTGCGAGCCATTTTCCGCAAATATCCAGCATCCATACAAACAGACGAAGAGCCTACGATGATCCCGTTACGTTTGTGTCTCACAACACTCTTTATTTATTTTAATTAACACCATGTGCGACAGCCCTTTTTTCGCTATAAAAACTTCATTCATTTCCTCTACGGAATGTTTTTAATGAAAGCATCGCTGGAATAAAACCAGAGCTGAAAAGCTTTTTGTATTCAACGAGAAATATTTCAATTAATTTATGTGAAAAACGGCGGAAAATTTCACTGGAAAGTCTTCTTCCTGCCTTTATGTTTGCAGCAATGTATTCGTGAACTGTAAAGTATCGAGCAGCATGTATGCTATATCAGGGCGCCACCACAGTGATATAATGGTCAGTAGGCCTAATACTGGTCCTTACTCTCATTTCTCAAGTCAGTTGGTAGTCGGTAGCACCAGATGCCTGCTATTTAACTGCTACAACCTAATCTACAAAAATCTAGATCCATGCATGATAAGTTAAATAGTTCATCAAGCATAAATTCACCATTTGACAGCCACACAGCTAGTCGATGCCGCTCTGGAATACATTGAAAAATCGTTAATTAAATATGCATTGAAAAGGATTGAGCTTGTTGAGTTCTTCCCTATAAATCATAAAAGGCTTGCTTATGTGATGAAATTACAGATCACTTTTTACTTCCAATGCACAGCACAAATATTGAGATCTTAGTGGATAAACATAAAACCATTTTATCATCATTCCTGACAGCTATAGGCGTGAAAACTGTCTGTTAACTGACAATTGCTTTTCAATTTTAATACTGTGGGGAGAAAGGCTTCAAATCTAAAATAACATAAGTCAAATGCCTGTCACGTAACAGCTTTATAGCATTATTGTTGTAATTTTACAAGCCTTTAAAGGGAGGAACTGCGTGATGGTATCATATGATGAAATATCATCAGCACATGGTTCTGAATACTGATAATTCATAAATTTATATAGGAATATTTTCAATTTTAGGCAAGGTTAAGGTCAACGTTTTAGATGGAAATGCAACAGCGTGTTTGATTATTTTGTAATGATGGTGGTTAGGAAAATTGATATAGCAAGAGGACGACATGGTCTGCAGACTGGAAAAATTGGTGATCTGGGGCCGGTTTCTAGAGCTATACGGGGTACCCTAGGAGGAGGTAGGGGTATGGCTAGGGTAGGTGGAGGTACCATAGGGTAGATCCCACTCTACCCTACCACTGCTCATATCCTTTGATACCACGAGTAGCCTATAAAGCCAGATTACAGTCATTTTGCAGATTCAGGAGCATCCAGGTGAAAATGGACCGTTCTATTTAGATTTCCATTCAAATAAATAACTCAGACTTGATACCATATTGAACCTCATTGAAAATTAAGCAAAAAACTTATTGAAGCATAAATAATGCGTGATAAGACAAATTGATGATCATTAATTTTAAATTTCTAACTTCATGACTTGCCTCATTGTTGAATGTCTATCCAATTAGACAAAAATTTTGTAGATCTATTCTACCATCCTTCATTCAATGTCTGTGGGTTGTGTGTAAATTTTTAAGGTCGTATAATGATTTATCACCTATTTAAGCCTAAAAGGTAAGGAAAATTTTTTTCATCTGCGTCTTCTCATAAAAATAAAAATTCTCAAAATTTTATCACTCATAAAAAAAATGTTTTTGAAGTCAGGCATGCAGATGAGAAAGCATTTTTCATTTCAGAACGAGACAAAATTTACGTGATAAGTGATTGCTCAAACACATGGAAAAAGCAAGACGCGCGACATCAGTAAAGCGAGGAAAATTGTCATCATCAGTAGGCACCATCATTAATCAAATTGATGCAAAATAGGAAGAGTAAAGGAAGTAAAAGAAGACAAGAAACAAAAAATCTTATAAAAAATTCATCATGTTTGAAAAGGAATTGCTTGAAAGTGTATCAAGTATGTCTAATGGAACGAAATAAATATTGCATTACACTTTGAGTCTTAAATGAACAGAAGCAGAAGAAATGACGATAGGACACCCGAGCAGCACAACTTAGTCAACTCAGGGTACCGTCATGTCACTGTGTTAACGGCAAAAGTAAAGGAAGACATGAAGATGTCTTGACAGAGCCATAACGGCAATCAATGAGATTTACAATAATGCATCACTCGGTTACATAGAGAAGAAGAATTAAGGAAGAACTTGTCACAATATTGTTGCAGACGACAAAATCAATTTAGGGAATCTCAAGAGTGGATAATGATATTGAACTAGGTCAATAAGTGGATGAAATTTTACAACGTGTCAGCATCGAATGGAATTATTTTAATGTCAATGGCATTTGGATGGAATTGAATTGCAATTGCAATCTACTTAAATGAGTATTGAGTGACTCAGCACCACATCGTTTAATCGAGTACTTTAAAATCTCGTAAAATAGTTTTCAATGGACATTTGTTGTTGAATAGAATTGATGGACACTGTTCAGGATGTAATTGATTACTTGAGGATCTGCTTTATGGAAGAATAGAAAATCTGTAATGGAAAGTAGGAAATGATAATTAAAGAAGATGGATTGATGGTCATTTAAGGATTTATTCAGCATTTCAGGATAATCTAAACTAGTTTAGACGTGGACTCGTAACCGACTAAAGTGCATTTTTTACTGAAAGTGAAATTAACTGTCAAAAAATGTTTAAAAAATAACGTTCAAAATATATTTGAAAATAACAGTCAAAATACTTTTGAAAATAACGGTCAAAATATTTTTGAAAATAACGGCTAATTTTTTTTGAAAAGTAACCGATAAAATGTAAAATAACGATCAAGAAGTAATTGTAAAATGAAAATGCTTAAAAATTACTCCTCCCTCCACCTGATACCACCCTCGTACCCCCTTGTTCAACTCCCTACAATCCAGCACGAAACAAGAAACATCAACAGAAGCAATTTCTACTTTATCTAATGAAAAATTCTCATATGCCACATCAACATGAAGTGCAAGTGCCACAAAGTTTATGAAAATGAAATTTTCATCATCTCGACTCCATTTAAGATGAAAGTGCATGACAATCGAAGTCTTTTTATTGCATTTACGACTTTTCATAAGAAATAAATAGAAAAATTTTTCTTTATCATCAACATCATCATGCTTTTTATCCATTATGAAAGTGGTAATTTAATTTTCTCGAAACTTATATTTCTCATTCTAGTCCTTACCTTCACGTATATATTTATGTATGTACATTTGATGTCATAACATATATGCAAGCATGATAAAAAGTTTTCCTTCTTCATTCCTTAGTCAGTTCCTATTATATGCAAGAAAAAAATTACTTTTTCTTCTATCTCTTCATATATCGCCCACACATACAAAAGTTCGAGTGAATGGATGAATAATATATGTGCATCTATATCCTAAATAACCAAAAATACAAAAACATTTTTTTTCTATCTCTTTTTTATAGGGCGAACTTTTTTTATTGTGTTTAAGCTAAAAATGAGTTAATTCTTGTACTGCTCCGCCTTTTATCAAAACACAGTCATTTATTCATTCATTCATGATTCTATATCAATCATTCAATATTAATTTGAGGACCTTCGAACCCAAAAAAATGTTCGATAGCTTTTTACACAAAAAGGATTCTTTTTATTTTAAGATAAAAAAAATTTGAATGAAATGATGTTTTTATATCAGAGTGGGGTAAGTTGGGGTATGTCATTTATGATGTTCAAGATTTAAGGGTACAAGGCAAGGATGTATCCTAGAATACTTATTTTATTAGTAAATACCTGGGGTTTGGGGAAAAACCGTATCCTCATCCTAAAATTTTTTTGTTTGTAAAAAATTGAATCCCCTCGAAAAAATTTATGACTCGGTTTTTAGGACTACCTGGGGTGCTTTATCCTAAATCACTCAGTTGAAGTTGACTCGACCAAAAATTTAACTGACTTCAAGTCGACTCGACTGACTTCAATCTCTACCCTAGAGTACACTAGGCGCGAGGTGAGTAGAGTAAGTACCCTAAATTGTATTGGTAGGGTATTGCACCCCTGGCAGTCTAAAATTCTCTGATACACCACACAAAGAAAATTTTGTGACAGAAACGAGTTGTTCGGTAATGTTCATTTATTTTTTCAGACGTCATTTGTGAACTATCCTTTAGTAAAGATTCATAAAACATAAGTTTATGGAGTTTTTAAATTTTTCCGGATTATTAAAATGTTACAATACCTTTATCTACCTATTGAATGTTTACTGCAAGCAAAACTCAATGCGATTTACTTGTTAAAAATGAATAAAAAAGTTAAGTGAACAAACTTTGCAATAAAACCCGTATATTGGCTTTTGTTATGATAAATTTGATTTTTATTCTGAACATACATGTTGAGCTTTTATTTTTACATGCGGATCATTTCTGAGTGATTCATATCTTTTTCCTTAGAACTTAACTCAAATTTGTACTGAAATTGCATTTTAAAATGGTAAAATGTTGTTGAAAATATTGCGGAATCACTAGAAACGTATTGAATAGGATGAGTTTGTTATATCAATCCACGGAAATCTCAGTGTCGATTTCCTGACAAAATGAAAATTCATGAAATTTTGATTAATTAGACAACTAACTAATGTCGAAGCAACTTAATACATTCATTCATTTACTAAACAATGCTTTAGTTAAGTTGTAATCATTCTAATTATTTGATTTTACGGTGAAAAATTTAAATTTCCGAATTGTCAAATTGTTGTTATTTTTTGATAAGAATGTTAATTTAGATTTATGACGATTCAAACATTCTAATTGTTTGAACTTTTTCTCAAAAACCCTAGCAAATTAAAGAATTTTTGGGTTAAAGGGGGACTCAAGCTACGCACCTGACCCAGTAGCATCAATATTATTAATTTAATTAACATTTTTCAAATTTTTCCAACGGTTAAAAAAATTTAAATTTGAAAAAAAAAATAATTTTCAACTTCTGTTAAATTGAATAAATAAATTGATGGGTTGGTCGAAATAAAACTTAGGACCCCTCCTTAAAAATATTCTTCCTCCTGCATGCAATAATGAGCATAACGTCAACTTCAAGTTCCGCTTTAAAAAATCTCAACATTTTCCGCATTGAAATGCTGATGGAAATTTAATGAAATCATACAAGGTTGTCTATAGTGATGAAACTGAAGCTCATGATGCATTCTACGAAAATGTGATGTAAAGTAATAACTTTTTCATTGACATTGAGACATTCCAAGGAAACTGCTGCCATTCAATATAAAACTATTTCCATATATGCTGCAGATGGAATTATAAAATGAAGAAAACTATTTAATTATATGAGGAAGTTTTATCGTCATCATCATCATGTATCAAAACTAAGTCATAATTATATCACGTATTTATACATTTCTGAACTGTATCATTATCATGCAATGCTTCATGAACATATGTACAACATGAAAAATGAAAAGACAAAAAAAGCACATGTTCGAGAAAATAAAGCACACAAGGGATGTACTGATGAAGAGAGTTGATGATAATATCATGTCAACATGAAAAGTGAAAAATGATTAACCAAATGAATGAGGATGCATGCTCAAAAAAAGAGATGAAGAACTTTGAACCTCATTTGCAACTGAAAGAATGAGGATAGAAAATAAATGGAAGCAGATGTGGGATGCAAAGCATACAGAACTAAAGTTGTTGAATATAATTGACCAGATTGGTTTGAAGTTTTTGAATGTTTGTATTAAAATTTCTAAAATACCTTAAAAGATCTTAATCCTTAAGTTTAGGATTGGATTTACGCATATTTTATCAAAATTATTCAAACATTTCTATTGAAATTTTGCATGCATTAGTTCCTTAAATAGCCTTAAAACCAGAGTTGGCAGGACTCCACTTTGGAGGCGCCTCCACTGGAGTCCGTTTGAGTCCCGTCTCCCGGAGTTTTAAAACTAAAGTCGCCGTTTTGAACGATATTTTGTGCCTTTTTCATAAGAAGCCTAGGGCCGCGAATTAATCTCCTACACTGGCTATGTCCTTGGATCAGCTAATGTTTGCTACTATGTTATGAGCAGACTTTTATGATTTCCTGGTAGTGTATGATTATTGAGACTCAGGAAGGGATGAAACTCATTGGTATAACAATGGTTTTTGGCGGCAGTGACGTAGTAATGGAAGGAGGTTGCCGAGGCTGGGGTCTTATTAAAAAATACACAGAATCAAACATTTTCTCATTAAATTTTCGATTTAGGTCCAGTTGCCAAAAACCACATTGCTTAGAGCTCAACATATTTATGGTTTTAGCTATCAACAGCTCTTCCCATGTCCATTGTTGATAGACAGTAACATGGCAATGATGACTTTTTTTAAACATTAAATTGGACTTTAAACGTTAACCTCAATATGATACTTAAATTTCTATATCTATCGTTCCATAAATTTCTGAATAAAACAACCACAAAACTGAAAAAGTCACGCAATCGAAAAATGTCAATTTTCATACCACAAAGTGTCGGCAGACCGACATTGGAAGACATTTTAAAAATAGTTACGCTCTACGTACCGCAACAATGATAGTTTATGTTCACGTTTGATATGCGAGTGGTAATATGATTGAGAGTATAACCCAAGAGCTTATTATGTTCCATACATAGCAGAGTAAAGAAATTTTCCAATTCTTTTGAAATCATCCATCGCTCTTTTCTATACGTAAGTGTCAATATGAAAGCGTATTATATTCACCGAGAATGAAAGTTTGTTCCTGTTGTTGCTGTTGCACATGTAAAAGAAAAATCTTATTGGCATTATGGAAAGCGAAGAGGAAAATAGAGCGGTAAAGCTACCATGAGAATGATAAACTTTTCTATAAAATTATTTTTAAATTACCCAGGTTGAATATTTTTGCTCCATTGTCTCCAACGTGCCACTGTTGCTCTTCCATCGACAGAAGAATCATGCAAACTCAGTCTCGATGCATTAACATAAACTGCATTTCTTTATTTATTTTTTCATCTCTAATGCAGTGGATGTTGTGTAACATAATAGCTACATAGGAGAAAGTTTAAGCGCATATTGATGGTTAGGGAATTAAATTTAAATCTGTAAATTTGAGGAATTCAGTTAGAATTAGCTAGGTCTTGAAAAATTGTTTCGGAAGCTTTGTAACGTTTTCTTAACGGTCGCTCAAATTTGAATTTAAACTGAAACATGTTCATAGTTATTTCCCTTTGTACGGCAAATTAATAGCTTCTTACCCCTTGAAGCATGAATTTGTAAGTAAAATTTAATAAATTCGTCCTTATTTACGTCAATTTTCAGCCAAGCTCAATAATCCTTGATAGAAATTGCAGAATATCACTCGATAATTCAAAATATATATAAATAAGACTAACAGACAAACCAGGAACTCAAAAATCTCTTTATCTTTAAAACTTCATTAAAGAAAAACTTTGGCATTTTAATAATTTTTTTCAAATAAATCTTTTCAAGTTTGCATCTAAGCGGAAATATTAATTAACTAAGTTTCCGTCCTCTTTACTTTATTTTTTGCCTTTTCGCTAACTTTTCCTTTAAAACTATAATTTATAATTACTGAGAAAATTAAAAAGTTTTTCTTTGATTACTTTTTCATGCACTAAGCACAAAATCAATGCTCAATTGCAGTGCTTAGTGTAATCCACAGCCCATTATGGAAAGATTGAGCATCTGTCTGTGTGTTGATGCTGTAATCCTTACCATTACTATTTTTTAAATCTCTTAACATCCATTTCGAATCGTTATAGTTTGTAATGAACATTCTAGTGCTTACAACCAGCATAAAAACAATCAAGCTTTTGTTTATGACATCATTAAATGTTTATATAATGCTCCAGTAATCAAAAGATAATTGCAATTGGCATATTTAAACCAGACCTAAGCCAATAAAATTGGTTAGATTAAATTCGAATGACTTTATGTGCATCTTGCTAGTGGGTAAATGCTGCTTGCCTACACAAAGCTATGTTTAAAGTAAGAACAATGTCATATTTTAAGAGATTTTGCAGTTATTTATGTAAACTTTCCAAAAAAAGTTTGAATGTCGTGTCCAAAAATAGAACGAATTGTGCTGCTTGCTGGTTTCCTACACAGCAATCTATTTCCGTTTCAAAAGTGCTTTTAATGAATTACGTAAACTAACATTCTGTTGTGTCATTTGAACGTAATTTCATTTCACAATCTCTTATGAACTGAAAGTTTTTCTTTCTTAAATGACTATTTCTGGACATAGGATTTATATCAGCAATATTCATTGCTTCTGAGTGACGCGTCATAAGGCTGACTCGTAACCACATGACTTGTGACTTCTTTTGATAAAATTCATATGTTTGCATGCGTACATCACGTCTTCAAAACGAATGTCATTTGCATTCCATCTCATAATTTCAGACTTGTCAAAATGAACATCTGATTCTGGTCTGACATGAAATTATTTCGTATTTTATTAATTCAAATCCTTTTTGGTTTGGTAAGATCTACTCGGCAAGCATGGAAAATAATCGATTATTGAAAAAAGTTGTCTGATTTTGAAGGCAATCAAACTTAAGGGATGATAAATGATTCTTGAAGATTGAGAAAGTGCTTGTGCAAACTTTTTGTCATGTTTTACCTTCTTTTTTTGTTTTATTCATAAACTTTTTGTGCATACTTACGTCATTACTCTGAAGACTCAAAAAAAGGAAATTTACTCAAACTTTTATTTTTGGAGTAAACTTTTCAAAATGTGAAGGGCGTCAAAGAATTTATCAACTTAGCTCATTTTTATGGCATTTACAAACATTATGAATTTATTTGTTCCATAACTTTTTACAAGTTATCAAATTATTCAGTTGAAATACCACAAAAAGTAAGTAAGAAACTCTAAAATTAGACCAAATAAATTCTATGCATATTTTTGATTGAATTTGGATCCATGTGACCAGTGGTTCATACATAGTGTGTTGTTCTTGCTTCAGAAAGCATTCAAACGGCTATCTTATGGCTTAGAGTCCAGTATCTTATAGCCAGGGGCGTATTCAGGGATGGGTTTTGGGTGTTAAAACACTACCCTTAACGGAACTTTTTCAATTTGCTAGGGGTTTTAAAAAAAATACCAAAACCCCCTCGAAAAATTTCTGTATACGCTCCTAACTCGGGCTAAGTATCACAGGTTGAAAAAGTAATTTTTTTCGTGACGTAATTTACAAATGAACCCTAAGTAATTATTTGACTATAAACGATACACTGGTCCTGGGCGAAAAATGCAAATAAACAGATTCACACAGGTTTTGATTGAGGTCGTTCATAAATGACGTTACCCAAAAAACGAAATTTTTAGACTTGAAGGGGGTCTGTCACAAAAATTTCAAAAAAATCAGCGGTGTTTCATTGGTACACAGCGTCAGACCCTCATCTTTCCCTAAAAATTGGACGTCATTTATGAACGACACCTTAGATAACATAAGCTGATTTTGATCCACCTTCGTGAATCCACAAAATGGACCAGATTCACGCCAGCCTGGTGCCAAATTTTTGGATTTTTTTTCCAACCATGTAGCCATTCGTTAGCGAGTTAGACCGATGCTTAATAACTAATTATCCAGCTCAGATCAAGATTTTTAGATTTTCAATGGTATATGGTTTTGGAAAAATTTACGTGGGGATTCTGGCCTGTGGGTAATATAAAGCTGTATCGTGAGGTTTTTAGTCTTCGGGATAAAAGCGTGTTTTTTATAATCTTTTTCCAAACATATGTAAATAGAATTTGATGGATGTATTGAAAGACTTAATAGAGAGCAAGAGAGAAAGAGAAATGTCGTTTACATTATCATAACTAATGATGTGTGATCTTACACACCAATACAGTGAAACTTTTTAGGCGCTTATTATTAATTTGCAGTTTCGATTAAAATGTCATTGCACCTGAATAAATTAACTCTACTTAAGGATTCTGAAAACGAAATATTTTTGTACCTGATATCAAATTTAAATTTCCAAAATGTTCTTTGTCTATTTTGAAATTGAACCATAATCAGCATAAAAAATATTTTTAGTAAATTAAGAAATTGATTTTCAAAATTTAAAGAAAATATTGTTCTGAACTGAACCGGCTTATGCTGATTTTGTGTAAATATAAATTAATTTTTTTGAAGAGAGAATTATTTGTTTTTGTGTGAAACAGTGTGAAAGATTGATAACTAATATATACAAAAAAGTATATACGTGCCTTACTATTCTCATGTTTCCATAAATTTCATCTCTTGAATTTTTTATATCCTCACCGTATTCAAACTCCAACACATCTAACTTCTGCCAATTTTTCCACGAGACTCTAACGTAGTGGGCAGCACTATTCAAACTATACTTAGCCTGAGCATCTGCTTGGTTAATCTGCTTCATTTTATCCTTTATTCTCAGAAAATTTTCTCTATTTCTGTTTCGTCATCGGAAGAACTTAGTTTCAAGATACTCTATTGTATCTTGCTCTATAATGCCCTAAGTCTTAAAATTTTTGTGGATCAAAACTCGACCTATCTACTAGATTCTGAAGCTATGCAAGCTATGGTCTCAAGGACATCAAGATTAAAATTTACACGGGATTCAACAATTTTTTAGCTACCCTCCGCTCGGCATATTCACGAGATACCATGCCTTGATAATATTATTAAGCCATACTTAGTTTGTCTACAAGGCTTTCTCTGATACGGTGTGAATACATCCACATCGCCTTTTTAGTCGATACACTAGTTTATTATGTATATGTGATCAAATGTACATTAGCTATTTGATTACAAAAAGGCAATTAACTAAATTAAATAACAGAGAATGAATCCTTACTGCATGCAATTTATTTCTTGAATAGGAAAGTGATTTCTTGAGAAGCCAGACAATACTAATTTTGATTACTTATTGTTTGTCTTTATCTTTATTCAAACGTTTATTCTCTATCCATATGGTTAAAATCGAAATTATACTATAATCTTCATGGGATATGGAAAATCATTTATTATCGTCTATATCTTAATTCTATTTAAAGCCTAAATCGCACACTAAAGATCATGAGATTGATAAAATACTCCAATAATTTTTTGTTGCTTGCTTGCTTTTTGGCAAACGGACGTAAATGAATGGGAAACGAACAATTTACAGCTTGTTAAATATTTTTGGTATCATTTAAAATAAAATACGTATGATAAAATTTTCATCAATTAATGTACTGGTTTTGGGGCTAACTCATAGAACCCTACTATACAATACCCTAGGGTATACCTCATCTACCTGGGGTAGGGCAGAATAGGGTACCCCTTGAATATGACGCTCACAGGTGCCTTTGTAGGCTACAAACAGCAATGCTATCAAAGGAATGATTCAAATCCCACCATAAACTATCTATCACTAACCATGAAATGCATATTAAACGCACAGCTATGGATTTTAAGGTCTGAATAGCTAAAGTTATTTTTTAAAAATTAAAATTAATTTGAACTAAGTTGCTATAAAATAGAAAAGACACAAATAAATGGTTCTGTAGATAATGGAAGCATGAAACGAATGTCGCAATATTCTTACATCCACACACAAATATCGAGACATATATCGGCGCTTCAATTCTGCCACATGAGTTTTATAAATGTGTATAGAAATCATTATCACGCAGTTTGGTTGAAATGCAGGAAGAAATTACTAAAATACACCTCGTGACTGACCCAACATTAATAAAAAGAAAATGCTACAAAGTTCTGTAGGTATTCGAAAAATTTGTTTATATTTTAAAATCTATTTTTAGTTCACATATTATCATGAAAATTTGCAAACTATTCATTCAAATTTGAAGGCATGTTTGGACATGGATTCTAAGAAAAACAGCATTATGCTCATATGCAGGTCTAATTTCAACTTTTTGTCAAAAATATATTCTCCAGAGATTTTTTCTACCTAAAACTATTTGAAAAAGTACAAAAGTCCTCGTGTTTAATCGAGTGACTTAAGCGCATTTTAATTGCGTATAAAATAAATCAATATTATTATTATTGAAGAATTACGTACGTTTTTAATGCATTTAACTATAGCGTAATAAATAATTTATGTAGTGAATTTTTGTTTAGGTATTAAAAGTTTGTCATTTAACGGTTTTTTAAAATTCAAATTTATCAACGGTTTTCGAAAATTTGAAATTTTCCCGCCAAACTTGTATCAAAAATTTAAAGTGTTTAGCGATGTTTTTGTGATTTTAAATTATTGGATACGCCAATAACTCGATGGCATAAAGCTAATGCAAAAACCCAGAGTCCCTATGATGTCTGATTAATAAGTTTTCCATGTGATTTAGCCAGACAGACAAAGTGAAACAAAACAAGTTTTCAAAAATGCGCCAAAAAGTTTCTAGTCTCTGCGAAAACATTGAATGTATTGCAGCCAAGTGAGAGAAAAGTGAGAGTATATTGAGAGAATCTATAAGTTATCTCGACTCCGTACATAACATTTTTATTCTTATTCACATTAGTTAGTGCTCCGCTTTCGCTTGCTAAAGTCAGTTCTTTATTTATATTATTCAAAGTTTTTGTTTGTTAATTCATTCAAAATGGCTTTTGCATTAAGTAAAATTGTCAAATGCGTCAACAAAAATGCATTGGTTACTCCATTATCATCCGTTATGTCATCAAGAAATTGTAAGTAAATATTAATTGAATCTTTTCATGTTGCACGGATATATTTATTGCCGGTATGAAATGTATCATTGTATGAGTGTGTGAGAGACGAAATAAATGCACGAGACCTTCAATAATAAAAAAAAATTAGATAAAGAAAGAAAAAAGACGTAAAATATATCAAAAAAAAGAACTGCGTGCGTAAATTGTTTAATCATATTTTTTAAATCTTAAAATAACTTTCAAGCTTGTCTTTTTTCTTCATATTAAGTCGTTATACTTGTTCTTCCATCTCCCTCTTAATAATTCTTATGTAGGCCTTCTGATATCATATGCGACAGTATTGGTACTGCGTAGATATATATTTCAAATTCCGGCAAACACATCTGCTTACGTTTTATATACTTTTAAGAAAACTCCACATCACTCATTCATTGATTACGTTCACATGTCTGATAATACTCGTGGGGTTTTTTTTCTTATCAGTAGCAATTCTCAGGGTTTTTGAGGATTATATAATTTACTACTCAACGTATAGCGCATAACACTCGTGATATCGAGTCTATTCTTAAGACCTTAATATTGTTTAATTTATATAAGCCCCAATAAATTCTTTTAACTGTCTTGATTATATAATAACTGATTGACTGCTGCATCAATAACGACTTAATATACATTTCTGATAAATATATTGCTTTTATTCATTGAGTTTATTGACACGGAGTCACAATTGATTTTAAAATTTCAAAAATAAAACTATTAAAGCTACAATTAAGCATTTATATCATAAGATAAAAGACTTTCAAATTACTTACTTACTTCATGGGCCATATCGATCAATTAACATCCACTTCCTCCTTTAGATGGCGCCTGAAGCTAGCTCTATCGCTGGCTACCGCTTGCCAATTTTCAATACTAATTAGATCGCCCACGTAAGCTCATGTTATCTACAATGTCAGAAAATTGTTCGTGGAAAACCTAAAATGTTTTGCCAAAACAGCTTGTGTGTCGTTTATTATAGTTTGAGCATGAATGCATTTATTATCATTCTTGAAATTTGCATTCAATTTTAACTTCAAGGCTGTTTTGCTTCAATAAGAAAGGAATATATAATAACTATATTTATATATCTCAAGATATTTTCATATATTTAATTTTACTTTTGCCTCTCTTGAGCACTTGTTGAGCGTTTTGAATTGTATAGTAAAATTGCATACATTTATGTCGATTCAATGATTGGGGTTAATAAATAGATGGAAGATGCAGATGAAAATGATGCATGTAAATTTTTTATAAATTACTATTCAAGCTAGAGTGAAAATTGAAAAATTAATTTATTTGAGAGTATAGCATGAATGAATGCTTGTAAGATTGGACACTGGGTTTCGAACCCATAGCTTGTAGACAGGTCAGAAATAATGCATATGCACATGGATAACATCCAAAGTGGCTCAAGTGACGAATGTGACCGAATTTCTAAGCTACCTGACCAGAAATCGGAGGTATTTTTTTAAAGTTTGGGTTCGAGTTTCACTTTAATAAGATCTTGTTCCAATTTTATATATGTATCATAAGTGTGAATGATTTACGGAGAGTAATGTTCGTTAAGATTCTTGGAATTAATAAGGGGTCGTTCGTAAATTACGTCAAACTAAAAAACGCCTTTTTGGATCTCTCTTGTCACAAATTTTCCATAAAAAAAATCGCTTGTTATTGAACTGTCACAAATTCTTCAACCCCCCTAAAGCGCGACATAATTTTCGAATGACTCCTAATTGAAAGCAATTTAATCATAATATTTATTTAATTTAATTTCCAGGCTCAGGAAGATCTCGTGTCGAGGTTGCCAAACCTATTGTTGAAATGGATGGTGATGAAATGACTAGAGTAAGTTTATTTAAATCCGTAATTTTTTGATTTTTTTTAATTTATTTATTTTTTTCAATTTTTTTAGATCATTTGGCAATTCATTAAGGAGAAGCTCGTATTTCCATATGTTAAAGTTGAGTGCTTGTATTATGACTTAGGATTACCCTACAGAGACCAAACTGATGATCAAGTCACTATTGATGCTGCTTATGCTACTTTAAAACACAATGTTGGTATCAAGTGCGCAACAATCACACCAGGTAAAAATATTTTAAAGCTTTCCAATTTAATGAATTAATTAATATTTTTAAATTATATCCAGACGAGCAACGTGTTGAAGAATTCAAGCTGAAGAAGATGTGGCTTTCACCAAATGGAACAATCAGAAACATCCTCGGAGGAACAGTTTTCCGTGAACCAATTTTATGCAAAAATATTCCTCGTTTAGTAACAGGCTGGACTAATCCAATTGTTATTGGACGTCATGCTTTTGGTGATCAATACAGAGCTAAAGACATGGTCATCTCAAAACCAGGCACAGTTTCAATCGTTTTCAAAGGAGCAGATGGAACTGTTGAAGAAACTGAAGTGTTCAACTTCAAAGCTGGTGGTGTAATGTTAGGAATGTACAACACCGATGAATCAATTACTGCTTTTGCACACTCATCCTTCCAAGTTGCTATCCAAAAGGTATAAAAATAAATATAATAAATTATAAACTTTATTTAATGCATTTGGTAACTTTAGGGATGGCCACTTTATATGTCAACTAAGAATACCATCTTGAAGAAGTACGATGGACGCTTTAAGGATATCTTCCAAGAAATCTATGATAAGCATTATAAGAAACAATTTGACGAGAAGAAAATTTGGTATGAACACAGATTAATCGATGACATGGTTGCACAAGCTTTGAAATCAAATGGAAACTTCGTTTGGGCATGTAAAAATTATGATGGTGATGTTCAGGTATGATTTAGATGATTTCATTAATTTTTCCTCATTTAACATTATTTTTTCTTCCAAACATAAATTATATAGTCTGACATTGTTGCACAAGGATATGGATCATTAGGTTTGATGACATCTGTACTTATGTGCCCTGACGGCAAAACTATTGAATCTGAAGCAGGTAATTTTAAATCCTTATATTAGAATAATGTTATTGTTAAAATGAGATTTGGAAAACCTTTACTTTTGATCGGAAGACTTGAAGTATGGTTTGACCTGGGCTGGGTTTCTCGGTAAAGCTTTAGACCAACAACTACCCTTGGGGTATAGCCTAGGGTGGGGTAGGTGTAGGGGTAAGGGTATACCCTAGTTTTGGTTAAGGATATAGCTAAGGTTAATCTAATTGATTGATTTAGAAAAAATCCACTTCTCTAAATTTTTGCACACACCACACCTAACCCCCAAAAAAATTTCTGTCTAGCACCCCTTCCTACATGTAACATCAAACCTCAATTTAACAAAAAAACCTCCAATTTCCAAAAAATAAAAACTAAATTTTCAATTTCCTCTTAAATTAGCTCACGGAACCGTTACCAGACATTACAGACAACATCAACAAGGAAAACCAACAAGTACAAATCCAATTGCTTCAATTTTCGCATGGACAAGAGGTAAGTTGCCTATTAAAGCTTTAGACATATGGAGAATCACATGTAAATTCTTCTCTTTGCAGGCTTTGAACATAGAGCAAAATTAGACAACAACCCAGATTTGGATAGATTTGCAAAATCTCTTGAAAAAGCTTGCGTTGATACCGTCGAGTCAGGAAAAATGACAAAGGATTTAGCTGGTTGCATTCATGGATTACCAAACGTTAAAGAAGGAATGTATTTGAATACAGGAGACTTTTTGGAAGCTATTGCTGAGGAACTCAACAGATCATGGAAAAAGTAAAAAAATTAAAGCAGAAAACTCAAAAAAATCATCTAAAATTTCATTAATTCTCTTGTCTTGAATAATATTATCTGCCTTTCTATAAAAAATTGCATTTAAACAAAAATAAACAATAGATATTTTTCAAAAAAAAAACTAGGTTTTTGAATTTATTAATAAAGGGTCGTTCATAAATGACGTAACATTTAATGACGAGAATGATTCTGCTGCACATTAGAGGTTCAAGGGCCGGTTGTTTGGTTTATCATAGGATATAACTGTAAAATGTTCAATTAATAATGTTAATAAAATAATAATAATAATAATAATATACACTAGTGCATATACAAGGGGTTACCCTGTGCTATACCCCTTTGGGGACCACCTTAGTGTACCGAAGGTACACCAAGCAACCGGCCCCAGAAAGAAAAATCGAAGAGAAGTTAGGTTTCGTACACCTTGGGGCTAGTTTCTCGGTTATGGCTAGGGTATACCCTAGGATACCCGCGAAAAAACCCTAGTAAATTCTCCGACGAAGGGGAGGACCCCTTGCTATACTCCTTGCGCCCCTGATTTATACTATAATTTAAATTAAAAGCGAGGCATTTTCACCTGATTGATTACAAAGTCGTCAAAAAAGAGAGAGAAAATATTATTTTATTTTAAAATATGTATTTTGCAGCTTTTAGAGGTTTTTAGTCTTGGAAATAAAAGCGTCTATTTTTAAAAAATCTTTTTTTCTTCTCTCTCTTCTCATTTATTGTCTTTTCCCCTCGCCTCTCTTATGTTTTCTTCTTACTTACAAAACATTAAGTAGAATTTAATTTATTTCGTTGGTTCTGTGGAAATCTCCTTGACTTCTCATTTGTACTGTAAGGCAGTAAGCAGTCTAGAGAAAATATATTAATTCCGTTATAAATTTTAAGGCTTTGGTACTCGATGATTACTAAATCCCTTGTTAAAATAACAACAATACATTTTGTAATGCTTTGATACGTATCCAATTATTATGTTTTCTTTCTCAAAGTGAGGCTTTATAAGCTTTTCATTATATTTTAAGATTTTGATGTCGAAAATGCATGTTGTTTTAAGTCTGTCATATACAAACCTATATTAATTACCATAAATTTGTTCTTCAGAAGCTCATTTAAATAAAATGATGGAGACTTTTTGTTGTAAATTATTAATAATTTGTCAACAATATTCTATGCTGAATATTTTCTGCAAGAACATGAAGAAAGTTTAATAATGTTTTATAATTTATTCCATCTCAAGACACTCATGAAACTTGAGCTTTTTGAAATAGATTGAGGTTTTTCTGCTGACAAATATTACTTATGTCACTCATAATATTAACTCTGGAATTAAAATTCAATATTGTTTGGGTTTCTTGAATTAAAAGTTTTATGAATGGATGTTTGTCTTTATCATACACAACCAGTTCTTTGGACTGGAAATTGAAAACTTCTGCTAATGCAAACTATTTTAAATTCAAATATTTGCATATCCAAAAGTAAAAACTAGTATAGATGTTATCGTTATCACGCAGATCTTGACCAGAAAAACTCGAAAAACCTAAACTTAAAGTGTCAAAAATAATTGAAAAATAATGGTAAAAAAATATTTAAAAATAACGATAAAATAAAAGTTTTATTTTTAAATATTTTTTTACCGTTATTTTTCAAATATTTTTTTACCGTTATTTTTCAATTATTTTTGACACTTTAAGTTTTATTATAAAACCAAATAATTTAGCTCATTAATTAAGGGATCCTTCAACAAATTTTTAATGAAAAATTTTTTTTAGTATTACCTGTTTCAAAATCTTAGACCCCACCTCCCCCTAAACGTAATAAGTGAACTAAAATACATTTTCAAGAGATTGTTCAAAACTACTGATTGCTGAGTGTTCAATGTTCTAGCTATGTCCATTAGAAAATGGAATTTGAGAACTCATCCTTCATGTCCCTCATTCTCTTAATGAGAGAAAATCCGTTATTTTTAAAATTCAAAATTATTCGACTTTTGAAAAGCGTGGGAAATTTTAAAATTTTATGGAAAATATTACAAGATTCAAAATTTTCTTACATGACCCATTCATTCACCTGTCCACCTACACATGGTGTTATTTGTCTTTTTTCACACGTGTACAACAACAATCGAACTGAAAATTTTTTCCAACCCTTTTGCGTTGGTGTAAAACTTCTCATACACATAAAAATATTAAAGAGACAATAAGCTTTTTTGTTTACTGTAAGGTGTGAAATTTTCCACTTGTATTTTTTATTTGCAAAAAATTTTATCTTGAATAAATAGAAAAAATAAAAAAAGTTATCTTCATTTATTTTCGTTGAGATGAGATGAAATAAATGGTAAAGTTTTATGCTAGGCACTTATGTCATAGTCTTATCATTCTTATTTTAGTATTACTTTCTCGTATTGAAATTAAATTGAATATTTGGGAATTTTTCATGCATATTGGGTTTCTACAACCTATATTCTGGGGTATACCCTAGGGGTGCACACTAGGGTAACCCTTGGAGTATGACCTATGATAAAGGAATATACACTAGGGAATCCTTAGGGATATATACTATCACTTGAACCAGGGGCGTATCCAGAAATTTTTCGAGGGAGGGGTTTTGAAATTTTTTTGTATGGAAGGGGAAATTTAGGGGGGGTTTTGGGATTTTTTTCTTAAAAAACCCTAGCAAATTGAAAAAAATTCCCAAAAAGGGTAGGGGTTTTGACCCCCAAAACCCCTCCCTGAATACGCCCCTGACTTGAACCCATCAAATTGTCAAAGGAACCAAAATAGTCATCGACAATTCATCAAATACATGAAAAGTGACGTCCACCTGCCAATTTGTAATTAAATATTCAATTTAAATATCATTTGATTGTCCTTATTAATTATATATTTTTTCCATAGAGTAATAGCTGCTGGGAGCTTTCTATCATTTATAAATATTTAATAAACGTCGTTTGACGACAATTCAACAGCATCTTTTCATTAATTTTAAATTAACATTTTTCTTCTTAATCTTAGAATTCTTAATGATATTTTTTTTCTTCTTAACATTCTCAAGAAACATCAAGTACAGTAACTTATTAACAATTAGTATTAAATTCTAATTAAAAATAATCCTAGAAAAGAGCTCTAATATTAAGTTATGAGAAGAAACAGCCACATTGTGAAGGCACTGATTGCACCCGCAACGGGGAGCGTAACAAGCCAAGCAAAAATTATTGATCGAAATAGCGACCAGTCAACTGACTTCTTCTCTTGACCTTTTTCACCAAAAACGGCTCCGACAAACACAACAGATCCCACAATGCAGTGCTATGGGAATGAAAAGGGAAAGGAAAATTGATGAGCATCTTCTCTTCTACTTTTATAAATTATGTACTTACTGTGCTGGAAATTGGGATCCCAAGTTTACTGGCCAATAACACAGTAGTTGCAGCAGAACTCTCCACAGTAAAGCCACTGATTTTAATAAAAGAATATTTTATGAGTTGGCATTACTTTGGTTATTACTACACTTAGGGAAATTTTGTCAAATTCATTCTCAAGCTGAAAGTTGTTGGACTTTGAATTTTCTGTTGCTGTATATTTTACTGTTTTATCTAATTTTAAGTAAATTTTTATCACATAAAGTTCTGAATTTGATGCAAGCTAGGATAGAGATTTAGTTATGTCTTTGCTATGAACTCCAGATATACTACGGACTACGTTGTTAGTTCCTAATTCACCACACTTTAACGTCGTGCACACTGTAACGAATCCTTGTCATATCAACAACAATTTGTATAATGATTGAGAGATCGACATCTGGTGGGAATCGAACTAAAGTATGCAACCAATAGAGGGTTCCAGTTTTCTGGTCTATTACCTAACCACTCGGGCACTAAGTACTTGGTTACTTATGAAAGTCATTTCAAAAAAAAAATTGACAAAATCTCCACAACATCACTAAGCTTTTCATTACAAAAAGACACAAAAAAGCTGAATGTACTCACTTAATTGGTGTTATTTTGGTAATGTTTTTACCAATAGTATCATTAACTCGTTTGCCGAGTATCCATAAGCCAATAACCATTCCGACACCACCGAAGAGCAAAAGATAAATAGGAGATTCTGATTTTTGGAGTACATTTCCTTCAGTATATATCATCCAGATGGCAATTAATGGACCAATTGCATTGCTTACGTCATTGCCGCCATGTGCAAATGATGTGAATACAGCAGTCAGTGTTTGTAAGAAATGAAATAATCTTTTAACATTCTCTTCTGAATCATCATGCTGTTTTATGACCGGTGCACTCAGTGATATCGTTGAGACATTCATAGTCGCAATTGTGCTTGCACTACCATTAAACTTACTCTCTAAGTCTCTTGTTTGCTTCGATGATATATTATCATTTCCATCTAATGGTTGAATTTTTCGTCTTTGCCATGGCACAACGAGCAATTGTACTATTATTACAACCAAAATCATAGCTGTGATGCTGATGGTAAATGACAACCAAATTGGAATATTTTCCATTCCAAGTACTGTATATTTTATTTGCGTATTTACGGCAATGATGATGATGATGCATTTGAAAAGAAAGACATAAAGAAATAGAATCTTATAAGTATGTAGTTCAATGATCTTCGATTGAGTAAAATGGAATGAAAAAAACATTTTCACATTTTTATTCAAGTGCCTTAAAGCTCTTCAAACTTTTTCGATATTTTCCTTTTTTTGCCTCAAGCCTCAATGCCTTAAAAAAGGAAAGTTTTTTTCCTTTTCCGTTCTTATTGATATGAATGAATCAGAAGGAGGGCATGGTACGAAGAATATTATAAAAAGACATTTCAAATAAATTATAGCATTAGATGGAGTCTTGAAATGAAAGGAGGGAATGCGAATAATGATGATGATTCTCTTTCATTGCGTTATTGATTATGAATGTTTAGTGAATGAATGAAATTGAAAGAAAAATAGTCCAAATGAAGAAAAAAATCAATTCCATTGAGATTAATGACCCGAGCGTAAAAGGTAAAAAGAAAAATTCACTTTGCAGTCATGCCAATTATATTCTGTTCGCTAAGGGGAAGAGAAGGTTGTATTGATTATAGGAATTGAGGAGGTTCTCAGTACCATTTGATACTAAGTTTCTTAATTCGATAAAATCAAGGTCAAGTGTCTATGAGATGGACTGTTGAAAGAGAATGAGAAGATTGAGGAACTTTATATTACTTACTAGCTGTTTGTGGAGCTTTGGGGTTGTTCGAACAATATGTTATTCTAATGTTCGTACTAGGGTAGGTTTCATGCAATATCTGGTGTACCTTACCCTACCCTACATTGGGTATACCCTTGGGTATCTCACCAATGTCAACAATTCTACTCTAGGTGACTCAACTCACCCTAGCCGTAGATTAGTAGTAAGGTAGGGTACTGTACACTAGGTAGTCTAAGAAACTGGTCCAAGGAAGTGTCTTTATAAGAATAGTTCTATACTGAGAAGGACTACCTTCATTTGACAGGATATTCTTATAGGGAAGGGTACAAAAATCCAAATTATCTCCCTTAATATTACACCACATCCACCAAATCTCCAAAGGACCTCCAAAAAAACGTTTCACAATTTAATTAAAAAGTATCTACAAAACAAATTAATTTTCAAGTTCACTGATACTATGGATCAAATTTATCACGTTCATACTCAATTGAAATAAAAGACTCAGGACGTGGTCTGGCGTCCAAAACAATTCACAATTTGCAGAAAAGTGCTTAACAAATTTTGCTTTTCAATAAATCAAATTTTCATTTATTTAACTTCTCCAACGTTTCACCCTCAGTTGATTCCAATCATTTTCAATTACATTTAGAAAAATTCGCCCACTGACGGTCGAAATTACTTTTTCATTTTGGTTAGTAAATTGAATGAAAAGAAAAACAAAAGGACATTATGAGTTGATTTTTTTTGGTTTCTCTTTTGACCCAAAAGGATGCCGAGATATGTATGAATTTTTTGTGGGATGTAGAATATTGAATTTGGTGATGTCTAAGGTAAATTTTCGTTTGGATGTCGTGAACTGATTGCTACAGAAATTAGGAGTTTAATTTTAACGGCTTAAAAATATTTGAATTTTAACGACTAAAAAATATTTGAATTTTAACGGATTTCTAGAATTTGAATTTTGCAAAGTGATTTTACAGACTCATTCACATTAATGCGGAAAATATATTAACTTTTCACAAATTGTGTAATTTTCATTCGTTGCATCCCTCGGGTATCCATTAAAATTGATATTTTTGTCCCTCAGAAAATTCAAAAAAAAGCTGAAGTTTCATTTGAAAAAGTAAACGAACGCCTGAACGAACGAATTTTTAGGCAGAACAATAAGAAAATTTAAAAGAACAATATTTGGGTATTTGAATGTCTGAATTGACTTAGTTGAATTTATTTTGTCAACTTTTTTAGAGTTTTGTCGACTCGACAGTAAAGAAAAATCTTGAAAACTTCTCACTGAAATTAATTTCATTTTTATGCTGGCAACAACAAGACGAAAAACTTTTTAATTAATAATTTAACGAAAATTCATTCATCAAACAAGAAGCTTTCCTAAAGAAAAAGAATAGAAGCTATAGCTTCAATTTCAAAAGTAAAATACTTTTTAAGTTATCGAAGATTGATTTTGTAAGCTATAATTTATGACAATAATAACTTATTGAATTTCTCATGAATGACGTAAAATCGATTACAAAAAACTTTCTCATGGCAACCACTTTTAATCTCGAATATCTTTAATGTCATGTCTAACATGTTGGAATATTATTTGACTATTATAACTTAGGGGTCGGTGTCTAGGACTACCCAAGATGTCCTACCCCACCTTGAATACCATAGACAAGAGGTAGCAGTAGGGTAGGTGGGGTACTCTAGTGAATACCCTACCCACCAGGGGTAGGCCTTAGAAACTAGCCCCAAAAAACAATAATTTGTGGCTAGAAACGATCCATTGAACATTGTGTATTGATTTAAAATTAAATCTGCTGAATATCGAATTTTTGTTATTGCTTCTATAAATAACCATACATAGACTTTTGACTTTGAAGCATATCCTCAAGAAGAATGAGAGAAATGAGATATTTTTCTTTTCAAGAAAAGCTTTAAAGCATCCACCTACCATACAGTGAGTTAAAAATAGCTACTTACATTTCGATCCATCCAATGTGACACTCAGCACGTTAACGAAAATTGTCAAACCATAGATGATAGGCAGTGCTATAAGTCCCGAGTTGAATGGATTCTCTGATTTGATTATTAATTTTTGAATAAGTGAATATATGATGATGCTCACAATACCGCTGAAAACTGGTGACACAAACCACGAGAGCACAATGGATCCTGTTGATTAAACATTGAAATAAGCGTTAATTGAATTTGGATTATTATAATATTCAGTATCATTTCAATCAGAGTTGGGAGGACACCACTGGAGGGGTCTCCAAAAATTTCAGTTATTTTTCCATTTTTGGTAGAGTTGGTAGAGATCAATATAGGCATTTGTCTGTATTTAGAGTCTCTGCCCTTCAAAATTATACCTTCAATAAGACTCTAGGGTTTTAAGTCATATCTGATGTCTATATCCATCATAAAACTCAAAATATATCCAACAAAAATATATCAATATCAATTAAACTCACCCAACGTCGCCAAGTGTAATCCTTGTGTGCCATGGGCAACTAAACTGAATCCAACTGTTGATCCCACAATGCTATGTGTTGTTGACACTGGCAATCGAAAGTATGTAGCAATAAGAAGCCATATAGCACTACCGATCAATGCTGACAGCATTCCAAACATGAGCATCTTTTCGGAATTCTGATAAATTGAGACATCAATAATTCCCTTTCGCATGCTATCGGCAACTTTATATCCGAGTAAAATGGAACCGGATATTTCGAAAATTGTAGCAAGAATGCATGCTTGTTTGAATGTTAAAACACCAGATCCGACACTTGTGCCATAAGAATTTGCAACATCGTTTGCTCCAACAGCAAATGCTAATATGAATGCAATGATAAATCCAAATATGACTATCCAAAGAATTTCACTTGAAAATGGCTCCATTTTAATCTGTAAAATTTGTGTTTATCTGTCTCTATAGGATAAGATAGTCTCTCACTATATCACATTTATTATGTCATTTAACAGAGTTTATGTTCTCTAACTAGATATGTAGACACAAGAAGCACATGAAAAACTGTGAAAGGATAAAAAAATATGGTTTTAAATTTTAAATTTTCTTCCACTTCACTAGATGCATTCAGAACACGAGTCTCATGCTACAGTTATGAATGAAAGATGAGTAATGAGACACTAGAATTGCTAAGTGACTCCATTTATATATAGACGAAGTAAAAAAAATGAAGATAACTCAGTCACGTTTTTATCAATTCACTAAAAAAGAATCAACGACTTGTTGAGTAATTATTTAGCGAAGGAAGTAACAGCTTTTGTTTAGTTTATGATTTTTCACTGTGATATCATTCTTCTTTTGTCGCTATTTCATGAATAATTTAATGTCACTGGAGACAAGGAAATTTATGAACTTTAAATATTTCAATAATTTGGGAATATTCACGTTAATTACGTCATTAATAAAGTTTTTTGAGGTATTAATCAAATTGAAAATTTAAAGCTATGACCTTAAATACTTCAGGTATCATAAATCATGTAAGATAAGCATAACAAATATCAAAAAGTAAGCCGTTCTCATATGAATAATGAACAATCTCTCCTATAGTTTGAACTAAACTGTTGATTTTAATGATAGAAACTTGTCAGAACAGAAATAGATCTGGGGCTGGTTGCTCGGTATACTCTACGGTATATACTACCCCAGGGGTTGTATACCATAGGCTATACCCCTGGAGCCAACTACTCTGAATAGCAATTTTTTCCGTTAAAAGCGCTTGCAAAAAAAGTTTACAATTTCAAAATTCAAATCTTTGTTTACAAGCTCAAAATTTTTTGTTTTCCAAAATTTAGTCTTCCTGGACATAATTTCTTGTCATGTTATCGATCTTTTGCTAGTTTACGATTCAAAGTTATGTGTTTAACTTGTTTTGAGCTTGTAAATTGTCCAGAAAATACTTAAATTTGCAATTTCCCTAAATTTTGTAACGTATTTAATGTACTAAAATAAGGAATTTTTAGATTCCTTATTTCAAATTTGTACTAAAATAAGGAAAACCGTTACGTCTCCAGAGTAGTTAGCCCTGGAGTTATCTTAGGGGATACTCTAGTATATACCCTTAGGGTTACCTTCTAGTATATACCCTTTCTAGAGAAATCCGTGGTGCCCTACCCTACCCTAGCGAGGGTACTCCTACCTACCTAGTTTATAAACTGGACTTAGTTTAGAAACTAGTCAATTTTGTGATTTAAAGAACAACATCCGAACAGACAGTTTGGCAGATGCTTAATTGTTTCTATCGTGCCATAAAAAAGAGGAATTTAGTTTCAAGCCATATACTGACAAAAGAGATTCTGTAGCTGAGTGCAACAAAAATATTGAAAATCTGCAGAAATACAGACTTGGTTCAAAAGTTCGGTTTGGAACAGCAGTAAGACTTTGGGCATACTTAAAAGCTTTAAAACTTATAAATTTTCCATAAAATTCTTTCTTAAAATAAACCATAATGAATTTCCATTAACTTCACGAAGATTCTAGACGTAAATTAAAGCGATTTTAGAAAAACCTTTTCACTTTTTCATTTCATTAATAATTTCGTCCATCATTTATGTAATTGGTTTAAATGTTATATGTAATTAATCATATTCATATGGTCCAATATGCACAGAACATTTTGGATCAAGAAGTGAATGATGTATTCATGTGTTCGTTGACATTTAATTAACATTAATTAATTTGAATTTATGATCAATAATTTTTCAAAATAAATTCGAGAGCATTTCATGCCAAAAATTTATGATGTGGAAATAATTTGCTGAATATTCTTTGACATTATGGAGAGATTAAAATAAATTATGATTACATAGTCTAAGGGGTGGTTTATAAATGACGTCTAATTTTTAAGAGGCGATAGGTCTAATGGTATGTGACACAGGGGCGTAATCAAGGGGTAGGGGGGTTGGGGGTCAACACCAACCTCCCCCTCGGAAAAATTAACTCTGACAATCAAAAGTCCCCCTGACCTAGATTGACCCTTAGAAACTAACAACTTTCGTATATTGTATATCAATAAATTAATTTTTTAAAAACAACCAAACCCAACTTTATTGAATAAAATTATCTCAACTTATTGCCACTACCAAAAATTAATTGCTTAATGATAAATCTCCATGGATTCAACATTTATCAAATTATTGATTTACAACTTACTCGACCTTTTTATTCTCACCATTTTTTCAAGAACTTTCCGAACAATTACCTTCCATTTAATAGGCAATTATTCAGACAATTTTTTACTCATTTTTAAATCCAATTACCAATAAATACTCATTAATGATCACTTATATCCAATTTAATCCTGAATTTACCTTAATCTATTGCTTATTTATCATACTCAACTCACCTTCAAATATTTTGGAATTAACAAACCAGAACAAAAGTCGTAGAGTAGGTATGTCAAGTTTGGAGTTTATTGAAAATATTATTTAAGAGGGACGTAGCCTCAGAAGGGTCTGGATTTACGCTCGAGATTGGAATTTAGGACTCCCCCCCCTCGAGAAATTGGACCCCCCTTTAAAGAATTTCTGCATACGTGTCTGTCTTTTAATCAACAATTTTGCGTGTTTATTTTATACAGTAATTAATTATCTTAATTTTTTATAATTTAGGGTCCATTAACAAATGATGTCCAATAAAAAACGGGATTTTTAGACCTTTTCCATCTCTTTATCACAAAATGTCCATAAAAAATTTCCTTGTATCTATCGTCACAACGTTATAGACCCCTTCTTCCCCTCCTTAAATGTTTTTATTTTATTGAAAAGAGGTCGCTCATAAATGACGTCCAATGTTTAGAGGGGAAGAGGTTCAGACGGTGTGCGATACTTTCATATAAAAGAAAAAAAATTGCATGGAAATTTGGTGAAAGAGGGGTCAAAAAAAAATTAAGCACATTTTCCTCAATGTTGAGTTGGATAAGGGGTCGTTCCAGGGGCGTATCCAGAAATTTTTTGAGGAAGGGGGTTTAAAAATTTTTTGTATGGACGGGAAAATTTAGGGGGGGTTTTGGCCTTTTTTTCTTGAAAAACCCTAGCAAATTGAAAAAAATTTCTCAAAAAGGGGGGGGGGGGGTTTGACCCCCAAAACCCCCCCTGAATACGCCCCTGGGTCAAAAAAACGACTTTTTCGAAGCCCCCTCCCCCCTTGTCACAAATTTTCCAAAGAAAGAAAAATTTTGTGTTTGGACTGTCACAAATTCTTATACCCCCCTCCCCCCTAAAAGCGTGACGTAATTTGCGAACGACCCCTAAAAAAATGATACGTGTGCCTACATCACAAAAATTTAAGTTACTAATTATGAGATTCGAACTCTTGACTAAACTCAATTTCAATCGAATTTCATTTACTAATTTCTAATATTTGACTTTAATATGGCTTAATCATCAATATTAAGGCTTAGTCAGTAAATAATATAAATTTAGAAAAATAAAAGGAGTCGTTCTCTTGCTACGTGAACGACTCTTTACTTTTGTTAAGGTTGATGTTAAATTATGAATTTTAAAAATTCCTAATAGTAATAAACACGAGACAGACATAAGATTATGGTGAGATAAGTTTTAAATTTGACAATAAAAAATATCACGAATAAACTCCATAAAAATCATTGTGTCACATTGTGTGAAAAAGGAAGAATTTTACTTCAGAGATATCAATGCAAATATTAGCTCGGCTCATACAAAAAAAACTTCATGTCCAATTGTAAAATAATATTCACACTTATTCTCTGAAGAGATTATTCATCGTGTTTAATTAATTTTTGAATGGTTTTTAAAATTTTTATTTGCGGAAAATGTGAGTCATGGAAGGTGATTAAGTATGAACATTTAAGCATTTTTTCAGCGTAATGTCAAAATTTATGCAACCGGGATTAACCACTTGAATGAAAAACCCTCCAACAAAGACATATTAGTGTCATAAAGAATATTTTTTTATTTTTTTTTCACTGAGTCATTTTGGGCCGTTCATAAATAACGTCACAAAAAAACTAAATTTTTAGGTCCCCCCTTTGTCAAAATTTTCATACAAAATTTCTTCTTTTGTATGGAAGTTACATACAGCGCCAGACCCTTATCTTATTATACAAATTGGACGTCATTTATGAATGACCCTCAAACAAACAATGTTTTCAAGCATTCGACAGCTCTTAAAAAAATTCCATGAATATTCAAATAAATAGTTCTAATTTCCTAACACACAAACTTCATTACAAATAAATCTGCATTGTTTATAGCCATTTGTAATGCTTTACAATAAACAATAATAAAAAAATTTATTTAAACTTAACTGCTATTTATTTGCACAATTGCAGTTTCATATGAATTAGAAAAAAAATCAGTTCAGTCTCATATTTGTAAACTTAATGGATGCAATATAATAATTGCAATAATAATAAAAGTAATAATTAAGATTGTAGGACAGACTATTTGCACATTTTAAGATACGTCATAAAAAAATTTTAATATATCATCCACGATATCATATAAAATATCAACGAGACTGAAAAAAACGTGATGCACGCGTGTTTAATAATATTCGGAAAGCATGAAGCTAAAGAATGGAAGTAATGCACGGAGGGTGTAGCTCTTCACACATTTAAATATATTTCAACTCTCAACTCAAACGAACGTCAAGTTTGTAGCTTCAGGCATACACATTATCTTTTGAATTTTTTATTAACTGAGTGAATTTCGGGCGTGCAAGATTTGCCAGCAAGTCGCACTTCATTTATGCATGAAATGTGACCTTCACGATTTATTGTTTGAGTGTTTATGGCAACAAGCTTTACAGCATTTTTTCAAAGAGAAAAATGATACTGCTGGCTTGAGCTTCCCTCTGCGGTATTGTTTATAGAAAAATAAGAAGCTTGAGTTTCTGGCGCCGGTTGGAAGGACTCAAAAAAGCCTTTTATAGGATTAACTGTTCGTATAAAGATGGATATATCATTTTATTGTAAGGCTTAACATTAAAAGGTTTTAGGTTAAATGTTGAAAAAAGGTACTGAATGAATTTAGACATGATGTGCTGTGATTTAATCTTGTTGAAAACTGTCAAATAGATTAACTGTCGTCTAGCATGTAAGCGCACTTGTCTACACAAGGTAGAAATTTTTCAAAGAGGCGAATTTGGCCCTTAACCCCTCGACTATACCTCTGAATGAAGGTATTGTCTCAAGAATATCCGTTCTCGTGGAATAGAAAACGGAAATAAGTTCCAGGATCGGAAATATTCCCAAAAATTGAACAAAAGTTGTCTGTTTCGTCTCTAAAGCACATAATTGAGCAACAAAATGCTAAAATATATATGTTTTGTCAATAATAAGACCTAAATAATTAATTTTTCAGGCAATAAATTTTACATAAAAAACAACTGATTTTAAAAATTTTTCAAATTAAATATTTTTAAAAAAATAACGGTTTTTAAAATTTCAAATTAAATATTTAAAAAATAACGGGTTTCAAGTTTTTTTTATGACATTCATTCATCCATTCAACATAATTGCTGACAATTCCTTCATCAGATGAGTGCGCTTACGTTATGCTTATTAAATATTCATACTCAGTTGGTGAAAGGTTAATGCGCCAAAAAATACACAGCATGTCTGTCCTTTCATTTTTTTGTGTACAAATTCCTAAGAAAAATGACTAAAGATGCCTGACCAATGATAACTTTTTTCTTCTTTGAACTTAGAAAAAATATCTTCAAATTTTTTTCATTAAAGAGACAATCCCAAATCTTCTTAAATGCTTAGGAAAGATTCTTTTTATTGAAATACAAAAGGTCATTAACATTAATGATGTAAAAAAACTTGAATTCAACATTTAGTATGTCTTAATAATGTGAATTTAATATGAAATTTGCGGCAACTTTATTGGATATGCTAATTAATTAATATGAATATTTAAATCTAAATGACCAAATAAAAACGACAAAATCTAAAGTTTTTGCAGATATAAATTCATGAGACACAGATGATCAGGGGTGTAACCAGGGTATCAAAATACCTCCCTCAATTTTTTTAGGGGTTTTCCAGAAAAAATCCCAAAACAAAGAGGGTTCCATACAAAAAAGTTTGAAAACACCCCCTTCGAAAGCCACTGCAAAGGATAACGCAGAGTTGTGAAGGTCAGCACCAGCCAACCAGTTCGTCATTAGCAGATAAATATTAAAAAACTCTTGATAATTCTGAACGAGCTCCATAACCATGAGCATTCAGAAACTCTAAGTAACTGACGAATCCACAGTAACAACTTATCGGTACAAATAAACAAAGGATGACCTTTTAATGCCTTTTTTATCTCAATCTAAAATATCTCTCAATATCAATAGCATCCAGTCATTCAAAGAGAACATAAAACTGATTTATCGATCCCCTCATTAAAATATTTATTGATCCTTTCTTGCTAACCTTAGTTCCTTTTAGTGTTTGATCCCTCAATTTTAATCGTTTTTGGATGCTACCTTTAAAATTGTTTTGACCTAAAAAAATCGCATGCCATAAAAAAATAACGGAGAAAAAGGAGAGAATATTCAAAATTTATGTAAATTAAACAGCTGATAAAGTCAATATTTTTCTCGTTATGGCAGAAAAAAAATCGTATTTGCCTCAAAATATTTTTTTTTATTTTTCGTTCTTCACCTTCATCATTTGGTTCCTTTCTTTCTCTGAATATTAATAACATTATTATTATTCCTTTTATTATTTATCTCGTTGTTTTAGCTCATGTTTCTTATTTTTAATGAATAAAGGCGAATAAAAAGAGGATGGTTACCCCCAGGGAAGTAGCCAGAGGAGATCTAAATCCCCATAGATAGAAATATTTTCAATCAGGGTTGGGGTTTTTTGAGAGAGAAATTTTAAAATAACCCTAGCTACGTCTAAGAACATACGCCTAGAGAGGCAAAAAAGGTATAAGTGGTAATGGATCGTTCGTAAATTATGTCACGCAAAAAAGATGATTTTGAAACCCAATCTGCCACAAATTCTTCATAAAAAAAAAATTTCTTGTATTTAGACTGACATAAATTCATCAACCTCCTTAAAGCGTGATGTGATTTACACACGACCAATAATATAGAATTTACTGTGCTCAGGGCAATCAAAATTTCAATTTTTTTCAGTCCCTACTAAATGTCTTTATATTTTTTATTGTTCATGAATATTTCTATGCAGCTTTTTTCATTAGTTCCTTCCAAATGTGTGCTTCTAAGAAAAAAGGCAAGATTGATTTACTCTGTGAGTATAAACACACAAATACACTTTCGGATAACAAACAAAATCCATTAAACGATTCTCGATAAGAAGGATTTTTTTTGGAGCACTTGAGTTCGTGAATTGTTCTTGAGTGAAAGTTTAGTTAAGAGTTGGAGTGCTTTATTGGCGCACTGGGTAAACTCTTTTGAGTTTATCTTTCAAAGAGCTTTGTCTAATGTAATGAAATTGAGGTATGTCGGCTTCAAATAGATTTCATGGTATCGAGAATTTCTGAAAATTCTCATATTAGTCTCAAAATGTATACAAATGGCTGAGTCTGGTTGAGCAATTAAGAATTTTAAGAATAATTGAGGAAATTTAGACGTAAAAAATTTGAAATTTAATGGTCGTACAGTTTATTGGGATGATATCCACTCATTATCTTCCCCATCATCCTGATTACATAATTCTGATTATTATAACCAAGATTTCAATCACAATTTTTTCATGGTATCCGAGTGACAGCCACATGGCCTCAAGAAGATGCGACCTGGCTACCATTAAAAAGTGTGCTGATCGGGGTTCTTGTAGCATTTTAAAGCATCTAGAATAAAAAACAATTTAAAAAACTCCCAAAGGCAATCAAGTTGCAAACTGAATATTATCATCACAAAAACCCTTAAATTCTGAGAAAAATAAAACTCTATGCTCAGCATAAAA
Organism: Chironomus tentans; assembly: GCA_963573255.1. Taxonomy (NCBI): domain Eukaryota; kingdom Metazoa; phylum Arthropoda; class Insecta; order Diptera; family Chironomidae; genus Chironomus; species Chironomus tentans. The sequence goes on from OY754303.1 coordinate 9,821,152, forward strand.
AGTCTGTTAATCCAATTATCAACAGACATTGTATCCAAAACATTTACCTTCAAGGCACATCTTTAGAATAATTTCAAGAAACCTATAATAATCTCGAATATTCTGGTTACTGAATGAAGTTGAAACTGTTTACTGGATACGTAAAACTAGCTCTTTGTTTGTCTTTGCTGTTGCAATGTGATGACAAAAATAGATGACTCATATTGTTTATTATTTTAAGAATTAAGAAGGAAGTGTGTTCAGGTATGATCACATGGAAAATATCATGTGATTCATTTAAATATCAGCACCAAATTCGTAGGATGACAAAAGCAATTTTTATAGCCTCTTTCAAAGAGTCTGGCTTTTTCACTGACAAACAGTAAACTTTATAAAAATCGTGCATTTTAATGAAGCCACAAATGATAAAATATGTCTTTTGTTACCGTGATCAGAGATTGTCAGCTTCAGATGCAAATCTTCAAAACAGAATATATTTTTCTGTGATCACAATTGGCGTCTGTAGCTAACAAATTTACAGGTCTAAAGTAGCTAAAAGATTTTTAATAAATTTAACAAAAAAACTATGGCAAAAACGTTTTGATATCCTGACCTGCCATCTCAAAACAGGTTTGTGCCAAAAAACTTAAAGTCCATTAACATAAATCAGTATTTAATTATAGCGAATATGGCAGTCAATGGACACGATCTCCATCATTAATATTTATGTAATCTGTAGCAAAAATCACTGCACTGGATACATTTTTTAATTTCTTTGTTTCTCGTCTTTCCGCTCGCTGTTGAGTGAGCGATGAAAACAAGTTGAAAAATGAGCAACTCGCCGCTCACATTATTTTTTTATATTCTAAAGAATTCCAACTCGAATATGCAGTTAATTTGCACAAAAAAAGAACCTGGTTCACGAATTTTTATATTGTTCCCTTTTTTATGAAACAAAAACTCGATTTTTCAGCATAAAAGACAGAACAGTTTGCGGAATTCTTCTCTCTTCTCTTTGCTTCCCGCTTTCGTCATTCATTCTTCATTTCTCAATTTTTTTATACTCAATTCGTTCATCACTTCACTCCCTTCGAGATAACTTTCACCGCGAAAAAAAAAATAAATTTACATAATTTTCCTCACCGCCTTGGCTTTGTAAAGTGATTCAAGGTCATATCAGTTACGATTTATCATCATAAAACAAACAATGGAATGTATATGAGGATTACGGTAGCATAAAGTGAGCAACAATTGTGAAGAAATGAAAATCTATGCACCTGTTGAACGGTCCGTAATGATAATATTTCCTTTAGTCTCTCTTGCTGTATCTTTCAACTTTTTCTTCCATCCACCAACTTTATAAAAATAAATTTATTTTTTTATGACTTTCCTCGGTGTACTTTATAATAATAAAAAAACAAAATTCAGAAAAGTGGCAATGTTAAAGCGTGTTCACTATACCGCACTCCAGATGAGACTGAAGCCATGAGACGCAAACAAAAAGTAGATGTGGCAAAAACATGCTCATATTTAAATTGTATTTTTTTTCACTAAAAAAAATTTTAACACAAAAAAATTTTATATTTTAAATGGCAATTCTACGAAAATTGGTGATTTTTGTTAGTTTTTGTGAGCTTATTGTGTTGAGTTCTGATGCTTGCCTGTTTTTTTTCGAGAAAAAGAAGAAAAACAAAATTAACCGCATTATAATCATGAATGTGTTTTATATGACTGTTACGTAGACAGAATTTCCTAACTCAAGGTTGAGTTTAATCGTGGAATTTTGTTTCGGATGTAATTCTTTAAATTCTTGGGCTGTTTGTGGATTATTATTATTTAATAATATTGAAAGCTGATTTTTTTATCACTTTTTTGTGGAAATTTGAAACTTCTCCTTTGCTGGTCGTACAGATTATATTGTGATCCATGATCTCCCTTGCTCCCCGCTACTTGCTGATTCTTTTACTGGCGGGGGCGTATCCAGAAATTTTTCAAGGAGGAAGGGGTTTGAAATTTTTTAGTATTGACGAGAAAATTTATTTTTTCTTCAAAAACCTTGCAAATTGAACCCCCAACTCCCCCCTCCCCCTGAATACGTTTCTGATTGCAGGATACCATCGTCAAGTAGAGTGAAAACCTTTGTTACAAAGCTTTGAGGCCAACTTCATAACTTTTTGACGTTATTACGTCGATGTAATGGTGTCCTAACGACTATGTTGTGTTGCTGGGATCTGCCTCTATCACCACCTTTTTTTTCTCTAGGGGAATTTTGAAATATCAAATTTAAAGCAAGTGGTTGGAATCAGTACATTTTAGCCCATAGAATCACTCGAAAATGATCTCGTTGGTATGCTTGAATATAAATTCCTCCACACACAATGGCGCAATTAGTTCTGAACATGATTTCGTATGGATCATTTTATTTTATTGTGTCTCTTTGTATGTAATTTACAGAAAATTTATTTCTCTCTTATTTTCATTTATACTGCGGATGTGCTGGATTGTTGAATAAGAGGACGAATTATATTGTGATAAAATATTGTCTTGTAAGTGAAAAGCCTTACGGATTACCCAAAAAAAAGTATGTCAATGTGTTGACGTATATGAAATAATTTTGTTCTCGATTAAACGTCTACAACAGGGGCGCACCCAGAATTTTTTTAAGGGGATCAAATTTTTTTTTGTTTTTATATTCAAGTTATTGAATGTTTTATTAATTCTAATGGCACATGAATGATTAACTTAGAAAGTAGAGCTTCTGAAAAAACTTTAAAAGTAAAAAAAATGGAGGGAGGTCCGGACCCCATCGAACCCCCCTGGTTACACCCTTGGTCTACATACTTTGTTGCTTCATATGCTTTGTTGATTCAATTATTTTCTGTCTACTTGCTTTGTCTTTTCGTCTCTTATTTTATTTACGTATCATGTCTCAAGAACTTTCTGGATAATAATCAGGGAATAGATTTCTAAGTTCAGTTGCTGTGTGATTATTACTTAATAAATGCATTGACGTCTGTTTCCAGGAATTTTTTTGGAAATGAGTTACTTGCTTTTTTGTACGTTATATCCGAATGACCCCTAGCCTTATCAACATAAATAGGAAAACCATAATTTTATTTGCTCTGTAATACACATTGAATTGCTGAATCGACAAATATTTCCACGAACAAGGTTATTTTACCCCATTAGAGATGATAATATCACTCATAAACTATTTTCTTACCAACTTTTTCATTAATATCAATCAGTCTATTTTCGTTACATTTTCATTAACATATCTTCTTCGTCGAACTTTTTTCTGTGATAAAAATAATTCACAACAACAAAAAAATATTCCATTGCGTCATATATCAACAAGTATTTGCCGATGGTAACAAAATATACATGTTAACAAAGTTTTACGAAAATCTTCCGCATTTTTAACATGATCGAACAAGTGTTGAATTTCTCATAATGCACAAACAAAAGGAAAATTTGAATTGCTAATGATCAAGGGCGAAGACTTTTCTGGAAGGAATTTTGTTTTGATGAAGATTTTTAAGGTCAAAAATACCGGATGTTTGACATTTGAATTTTTTAAGTTTGAATTTGACCGCTATTTTGAATTTTGAAGTTAACTTAACCGTTATTTTGAATTTTCAATCAAATTTGACCGTTATTTTGAATTTCGAATTTAACTTAACCGTTATTTTGAATTTTAAATTAAATTTGACCGTTATTTTGAATTTTGAATCAAATTTGACCGTTATATTGAATTTTGAATCAAGTTTGACCGTTATTTTGAATTAAATTTGACCGTTATTTTGAATTTAACTTAACCGTTATTTCACTAAGATTTATAGAGTTGATAAAATTTTAATTCCTTTCACAAGTTAACAACATCAAAAACCACGATTTTAACAGAATAATAAACTCGAATTCACTCACATCAAACAGATTCACATGTGGTAAAGTTCTCACTTTAGATTGTTGACTTTACGACCAGAAAAAAAAATGTTAAAAAACAAATAAAATAAAATTCAATTCACCGCGTTATCAAGATGACCGGAGGGAACTGAAATAAAACTAATTTTCCATACCAAATATATCTAAAATGTTTTCTCCTTCCATTGTCGTCTTTGCTTTGTGTTAGGAATCATTTGATAATAACAGTTCTGACATATTAAGGGAGAACTGTAGCAATTTGACACTAATTAGCAGAGTGTAGATAATTACAATGAATAATAAACACAATAATAATGACACGAATATAAAATTTATTCCTCAAGATGAGAAATGTCGTTTTTTATACATCATACAGCAGATTGACATAGACACCCACCGAAACCACTCTCTGTTCTCGTCTGATTAATGACTTTGATCAAAATCAATTATGATTAATTTTTGATTCTTTTCATTTCAAATTAATGGAAAGACAAAGAAAGGAAATTATTTATGGGCATAGAAATGGAAATTAAGTGTGAAAAGGAACAGGATGTTAAGAATTTAAGCGCAGTTTTTTGAGAAATAGTCAGTAGAGCATGATTTTTAATTGAACTAAGGATTGACTTAACATTTTAGGGGAGTGGGAGGTCTGGATTAGCAGCGTAAGTTAGTATTTGGCCCTTGATACCGGATTGATGCTGGGTGGGTTTCTTAGTATACCCCTACGCCTACCTACTAGGATATACCCTACGGTAGGAGTAGGGGTATACCAAGGATTCTCATCGAACCGGCTTTATGAGATACCTTACCTACCCCTAGGGTATCCCCACCCTAGGACACCCTTGTGTACCCCAGTCATAATCCACAAACTGCGACCTAGCTCATCTATGGCTATTCCATCCTTCATCATTGACAAACAGGCAGAACAAAATCAAAATTATAATTCAATTAGCCCTTTTAGGACAAGAAGAATTATTAGAAAATCATAATAGGATAGACAAACAATGATAATTGGCAATAATGAGACTAAATTGGAACTTTTTCTTATACTTTCAATTTTTTAGTCCATTAGGGAAATTAATCACGTGCTTATGACACTGTTTGAGCGTTTTGACATTGAAAAATTTTTGTATTCCATTTAATGAAATTAACATGAATCAATTGGAAATAGTGGATATGAAAAATTGAAAGGTGAATTTATGGCAGCAAACATTATTCATTGCTTTATCAATTAACTTCCTTGAGTATGACTTTAATTCTCACCATTATTATTCTAAATTTATTTTTTTATTTTTCAGAAACTGTTCGTAATTTTCTCGAATAGCACATGGCTTAAAAAAGAGAAAAGTAGTAGCACCAGGCTAGCATGAGGTCGGATTGAATAAAATATATTCTCACATCATTTTCAAACTGGCCGTGAAATAGCTGTGACACTTTTTTTCCTTTATTACGACGTGTGCCATTCGGGTTTAATATAAAGGATGAATTTCGGTCTCTTGCTCGAGGCTACTCGATGTATTGCATAATTATGTTATAGTTTCAATAAAATTATTTTAGCGTGAAATAAATTTTGAAAAAGCAGATTCGATAAAATATTGGTAATTGATTTTTTTTGTGTTTTGGGGCAATTTGTATTTTATCGATATTAATTAATTTAAATATTTAAAGTTTTTGAAATAATTGATGAAAATTGTGGAAAACTAGGCAATATGAACCTGGATGTATTAAACCAAATAAATCTTTATCAACGTCACAGTTTACTAATACACTAGATATCTAATGGAACTAGAGGGATAATCGTCTTATCCAATTGCTTATATTTTTTCCTGCAACTATATTTCTATGTGGAAATTAGGAGTCATTCACTTATGACGTCCATCAAAAAATGAGATTTTTAGACCCCCCTCACCCCCTTGTCACAAATTTTAAATTCAAAAAAATTTCATTAAAATAAAGTGTCACAAAATCTCAGACCCCCCTCCCCCCTAAATCATGGAAGTCATAAGTGAATGACCCCTTAGGATAAAACAAAAAGCTTTTCATCAACTCTGTTGCTAGTGCTGTCACCTAATCTGTACAAAATATTCTGTCTACGTGTTGAGCTGAGTTTCTTTTATCACTTTTTTATCTGCTGTAGCTTTTGAGTTAAAAAGAGATTTTCTCTTGCGAGATCCAGTTTCTTATATACATACCTTGCCTTAAAATACAAGGAGCATGCTTACTGAGCCCATTACAGTATTATTGAGCATGCCTTTTGTCTGTTAAGGCTTTAACCGACATTTAACCTAATTGTACTTTGTATCTATAAATTGAATAGTACCTTGAATGAAAAATTATATTTTTAATAAACAGAAATTATACGGTGGGACCCAAACCTCACCCTACCTCCAGGCTACGATTCTAATTTCCAGTCATAAATGTGTTATAATTAGAATGACTTTTTTGATCTCTAGACTCAAATACTCGAACAAATATTTCAACTGAGCCATTATTTGAAGTAAAGAGCATTATATTGTATCGTACTTCAACAATTCCCAACATTGTTGAATGGTTTAAAATAAATAAATTAACAGTTCAGTTTCATTGTCTGATACAAATTTACAGCAAATTAGGTGGTTTCAGTTAACAGAACATTATTGTAAATATGTTTGTTTTCATATGAGCAGCAGCAGCAGTGTCGTAGCAAGGAAAGTTCGATCAAAGTCAATTCCATAAGTAAACGAATCTGCAAGTGCAAAAGTAAGTCTTTTATGAATTTGTGGGTTCGATTAACATCAGAAGCCGATCTCTGGGGCTGGTGTACCCCAAGAATCTACCCCTCTAGTAGTGTATACCCTAGGATATACCAACCAACCGGATCCTGAATAAATGCATGGATTGTTATCGATTACAAAGGCTAGCACAATGTGCACAACAACTCAGTGTACCAAAACCCCTTGCTATGCTTCTAAACTGCAGACAGTAATAAATTGTTGGCATACGAATGAAAATTTCAAAAAGTTCTCCATAAAACCAAATCACAACATTTGAAGATTATTAATTATTTATTGTACATACTCAGCTAATCTGTTTACCACATTATCTCAAGTTACATCATTAGCATAAATTACAAAATTTATTGTGTGAAATTGTAGTCTGTGTCTTTAAAATCAACATGCGTATCGACAATGGAAGAAAAAGAATAGAAAATTGAGTTAAAAGTTACTTTACAGTTGTTGTAAAATTTTGGATTTAATTAAAGGGGTCGTTCATAAATGACGTCACGCAAAAGTGAGATTTTTAAACAAATTTGCATACAAAATTTATTCTTTTTTTTTCATATTTCAACAATTATGACTAAGTCATCTCTTTATGAGACTAGCTTAATAAAAACAATTCTAAAATTACCTGGATACGCCCCTGAATCCTACACTAAGCAGTCGAAGTATCAAAACTTCTGAAAAAGCCCAAATTTGGAAATGGCAGGATTCGAACCGACGATCTTCGAATTACCACACCAAATTTGAGCCCAGCACCTTGATAATTACTCCACAGAGGGTGCTTAACTGCTTACACGGAAGTTTCACACAGGTTTGACGCCTTTAATATTGGACGTCATTTATGAACGCCCCCAAACAAATTTGCGCTGTAACGACACTTTATTTAGCACTACACGTGTTAAATACGTAATTATCATTTACGATATCTTTTTCAGCCAAACATTGACAGTCTCTTCGAGTATTAAGCATTAATTTTTATGTCACTCATAATGACTAATGTTTACGCATACGAATATTTTCCTATTCAGGGGTTTCTTTTGAAATTTTGATTGGGGGGGGGGGGGAGGGAATTCAAAATTTTTTTATGAAGGTAAAAAACTAAGAATGGGCTTTTTTGAGAATTTTTGAAACCTCTAACAAATTGAACAAAATTTTCCATCAAGATTGTGGGAAGGGGTTCGCCTCTAACTTCACTTGATTGGAAATATGTTGTTAGAATTATTGCTTAGTTAAGCTCATTGTTAATGTGAGTCATTTCGAATTAGACATAAATTATTCACATGCAATAAGCAGTTAGAACAACAGAACGTTATCAGCTTTTTTGGGGTTATTAATAACAATTATTTTATTTCCTTTTTTTGGTATGTGCGCACATATTCTTGTGGATTTGAAAATAATTATCTCCAGTTATGTTCATTTTGTCTTTTTGGGGTTCGTTAACCTCGTTTTTCTCCTCAAAATTTTTGATTTATAATCTATATTAGAACAATATTCAGGTCAAGATTCAAGTCGTAAATACCAAAAAAAAAAATTTTTGTAACAAATTAAAATATTTATAAACTTTAGAGTACATGTGGATTAAATCTCTATATCTACTACAATCCCAAGCTCCATATATTCCGATGTATCAAGAAAAAGCTTTCTAACCACACATCACTACTTCCATGACTTAATCCCTCATTTATTATTTTATATTCCGTTCCTATCTTCGCCTCGTTCTCGTAAGCATTTTTGTGAGTAATTTATTATTTATTTATAAAGTGTATGTTTACAATGGTAAGTGACAAAGCCATGTATGATGGAACAGGATAAAATATTTATGCAACACTTAAATTTTATTTATTATCTAATAAACAATAATGTGTTACAGCATAAGGATTAGTATGAAGATAGTAAACATGATTTCATGATTCTTCTTATTTAATCTGTGATGTTTAATCAATTAATTGGATTTGCGTTGTGGAAAATCAATGAACTTTGGGACATTTGAAGGTTCGCTGTTGATATGGTATCAAGCTAATCGAACTAATGTAGATGTGGTCACCAGTGAAATCACATTTTCTGCTCAGAATTTGAGGAAATAATAAAACTGAAAATTTTAAAATTAACGGTCAAAAAATATTTGAAAAATAACGGTAAATTAGTTTTTAAAAAATAACAGTCAAAAAAAATTTGAAAAAAAACGGTAATTTATTTTTGGCAAATAACGGTCCAAAAATATTTGAAAGTCAGAACAAAGTTTACGAACAAATTAAAGTAAAATTTACAATCTTACGAACCCAAATTGAACCTTATTTCTTTACCTAAATTTCTGCTTTTTCACTTCCGCAAATATAAACTACAACTCACCGAAAATAAATGACCGTTAATTACATACACAATACATCACACTATGAACTAAAAACAAACAAACAAGCACAACAAGAAAATAGTAACAGGAAATTATGGTAGAAAATTAATGATTTTCCATTCACACTTAGTCACAAAACCCCATAAATAGTCATCATTGCATGAAAATGCTTATTTTCTATTGGACTGTATAAAAAGCTTAGTTTTAGTAAATAAATGAAAAATGAATGTAGTTACTCAAAACAAAAAGAGAAGCTTGCTATTCAGTTTCAAAATGAATGCAAATTTCTGTTTTATTTTCTCATTCAATCTATTTTTAAAAATTTATTTGAGCTGCTTTTATGGGTAAAATTCAGCATTGAAAAGAGAATTTAAGTTATTTTTTGGAATTTCGCTTTTTAAAGTCCATAAAATGCTGTTCAATTGAAAATGCTGTACAGTACTTTCCAATCTGATTATGATTCAACAGAGCATTCGTCTAATTAGCAACAATTTTGCTTGTTTATTCAGAAATTCACAAAATGCAGAATTTAATTCTAGTCAGAATTGTTAAAATGGAAAAGGCGGTGGGAGGAGATTTTTAAAAATATTGGAGCAGTTGTAATTTAGGATATCTAGTTGCTTCTATCTCGCATGCAGCCACCTAGCCAAAGGAGCAAAAGAAAGCATTTAAATTTAAAATAAATAAAGAACTTCACCTTATCATTAAAGCTAACTGCCGGATGAGACGGAATTATTTTTAAAATAAAAAGAAAATTCTTTTCGTAAAGAAATTATTAAATAGAAGGAAATACTCATGAAGCCAAATATCCGCACTTCCAGGAAGAGATAATGAAAAGAAAAGTTGAACTTCAAATAAATTTCTTTAATTAATTTTAATTTAAATTTTTAGGGCTTTATAAAACTTTTTTTGGGGTTGGTAGGATTTTAAGTAGCACTTAGGAGTTGAGGACTCGTTATTGACTAGTGTCTCGGAAAATATACCCCCAGTATACCTTACGATATACCCCCCAGCAGGGGCGTATCCAGGAATTTTTGGAGGGGGGGGGGTTGTTTTGAAATCTCAAAAGTGGAAAATGTACTAAGTTGCTCGAAATTGACTTTTCATGACTTTTTTTTGGTTGTTAGAGGTAACTTTTCCGAGGGGGGGGGGGTTTCGCACATTTTCGGTGAAATAGAAAAATCAAGAAAGGGGGCAGATGGGATGTTGACTCTAAATCTCCCCCCTGAATACGCCCTTGCCTCCCAGATATAAGTCCATAAACAGATACACTTAAATATTGTGCAGCATTCTCCAAGTTCCACTAAACTGTCTAGATAATTAAAGAACACAAGCATAAAAGGCAACGTCCATAAACAGTGTCATAATAAATGTCAAACGAAGAGCAAATGGCAAAATAAGATGTTCGCTAAGAATTTAGTCTAAATTGCTCCCCAATGAACATGTCGTCGTTCTTCACAGCAAACTAGATCAACGAATAGAAAAAGTATGTAGCAGTGCTTATTTGTATCTTGGGAAATTTTATGCAAATTTTTTAAAAACAAAATATTGTTCAATGCAGCTCCAGAATATTTTCTTAAAATATTTTTATAAACTCTTGGGTCAGCAAAATAAAAACTTTTTGGTTAAGTTTGCTATTCTGACGGAGACAGAGTGAATAAATTTTTATTACAAATCCATAATAAAGTTTTAAAATATGCCAAAAGAATAAGTTTGAATGACAGAAGGTCAGGACTGGAAAATAAATATTGTAAATTTTGTGGTATAATATTTGAATAAGTAGAGAAGTAAGCAGGAAGCTTTTAGTTAAGAGATTTTCTGTACCTTTGGCTTGATTACCTCAAAATGAATTTTTGATGATACGGATACTTAATGTTATATTTTTATTTTGAAAACTAAAAGATTGCTAAGATGAGAAAAAAATAACGGATAAAAAAATTTCAAAATTTAACAGTCAAAAACTTTTTGAAAATTTTGAAAATATTTTGACGGTTAAAATTTTTGAATTTTTTTAAGCCGTTAAATTTATTAAAGCTTAAAGTTGCCAAATGAATGTCTGTTAGATAAATTTCCTCAATAAAAAGCTTCCAATCAGCAAAAACTTTTCAAAAACCCTTCAATTGATTTTTCTGCAAGATATGCAAAACTATTTTGTATCAAAAATATCCTTGATTGTTTCTCAAGATATCAATTTGAATCGTCAGCTCAGCATTTCTACCATAAAATACAGTTCAACATTTTAAATGAAAGCTTTTCATACGAGCACTTCTTATTCATATTTAAATTTGATGCTTAGACATTTTAGGAAATTGAAAAAAATGTTATTCAATATTCAGAGCAACAGTCATCCATGATGATCATTGTCGTTGATTATTTATTCAGTTTTGCACCATAATTTTAAGTTATGAGCTTTTGATGTATTGTGATAAATTTTTAATGTTGAGGATTAAGTCATATTATCCATTATGTTTCATATCCAATAAAAATTTTTGTTTTACATCACTTTTAATTCTCTTTGATGAAAACGTGAATTTTTAAAATTTGTCATGCTTTATGTATTTTTCTCTTAGCTTCAAAGCTAATTGCATTTTTAAAACAATCACAAAAAGTGCAAAAACAAATAAAAGCGAACAACAGAAGTAAAAATATTAAAATTGCATTTTTAATGAGAGGATTAAATAATTAAATATCACTGCAGAAAGCACTCAGATATGATTTTATATTTATTTCTGCAAAGAGAAAAGTAGAGCACATCGTAATTTAAAGCAAGCAATTCTTCTTGCTAATTTAAATTCATAACTTTCGTTTTAAAATGTCATTCACGAATGGCGTCCATTAAAATGCTAATGTTACCTTCTGTCACTAAATTTTTAAGAATCAAGATACATTAGGGGTCGTTAATAAATGACGTCCAATTTTAGGGGGAGAGGGGTGTCTGACACAGCGTGACACTACCAAATAAAATAAAGTTTTTTGTATGAAAATTTTGTGATAAATAAGGGATTTTTACGTGACGTCATTTATGAACGGACCCATATATCTGTTAATCTGTGAGCTAAAGTGACTTATTATCTGAAAACTGCAGCACTGACTCAGCAATTTTGAGTTCGAATCACGTGTTCTTTTTTTCGTTTTTTGTTCTTCGGATTTTACTATAAACTTTACCCCTCATGGGGTGGGTTTCTCAGTTTACCCTACCTTGAGTACTCTACCATACCAAGAGTAGGTAACCCAGTCCTAGGTATACCACCTACCAAAGGTATACACCCTACCTATACCTAGGGTACCTATACCTAGGGTAAGGGTAATTATAGGGGTAGGGGTATACCAAGAACTAAATCGATAAAAAATTTGAATGATGGTATCATCGACTGTATCGGACATATACCTAGAATTATTTGGAAAATTTCAATTACCCCAAGTGCCACCATTCGATTCTAAATGCACGTCTGACATGGTAGCAACATTTAAAACTGTGCCTATCGGATGGCTCCCTATTTACTTTAAAAATGAAAAAAGCTCTTCTAAATGTCTTTCATTTAAGACATCTAGCGAATAAAAAGAGGACAATTTTGTGGATGAAAAGGACATTCTTTTCAAAACTAGCAATTTGTTCCTTTTTTAATGCCCTTTAACGTAGGCCAATTATTTTCTTTTAGTCAAACACAAAAACTTTTCAACATTAAATTCATTTTACGCTAGCAGAAACGTACACAAGAAATTGAATAAAAGCTCATTCAGGAAACATAAAAATCCTTTCAGTAAATTCTAACCTTTTTGTCCTCTTTTTCAACGGTACGAGAGAATTAATGACGAGTGTAATGAATAAGAATGAAATGAAAGGTGTATGTTAACATACAAACATATATACAGTGAATGAATTGGAAGGGAAGGAGCAGCTCTTGACATTTATATGTCATGTCGTTCCTTTACCTTATTTTATGACACAAGTTAAAGCTCGGCAACAAATTTTAATATTTTTTCATTCTTCCATTCATTTAATTTAAATTATTACTGTTCTGTATATAATTTAGAATGTTCATGCCTGCTACGTGCTTTTGATGGTTATTGATTTTTTTTTGCAAAATATACTGAAGTAATATGCTATTAAATTTATATGAAAAACGATTTAATATAAAGAATCAGTTCCAAAAAGAGGTTTATTTCTGCGACTATATAATTTAAGTAGGGTGAGTACAACTCATCAGACTGGATAAATTGAATTTGAGTGTGTGAGTAGAATTTTAAACTGTTCTAGTTCGCTAACTGAAAATGGTAAAATTTTGATTACTCTTTAAAGTGTTATTCTAGATGTAACTGAACTCTGAGATCTGTTTTTATGAATTTTCGATTAGATTCAGGCCTGTATAAGAGGATTAATTATCGATCCACATCTGAAGATCTTCCTTTGGGTACCCGGTAAGAATATCATATTATACAGGGGGCTGACAGCTTTGGTTACAAACTTTTTAACTTTTGTAAATTTTATAATCTCTTTTGTAAAATATTTCTGCAAAAATCTGGTAAAACTTATTTAATCATCATTTTTTTATGCCTTCCTATTATTTTTCATATAGTATCAAGCTATAGTTAGGAATCTTAAACGTTTATTATTAATATATTCAAAGTTTATGAAGCTTTTAAACGATACCAGGTGCTTAGTTTGAGAATTTAAATGTATAATTGGATGTGATTATTTCTAAATGGTTAAAAACATAATGAACCACTTTAGTTCCTCAAAAAATATGCAAAAATTGTTTTAAATAATGAAGAACAAGTATATTAGAATACAATTTTTTGAATTTTGTGAAATTTTCGCTAATTTATGCTGATTTTATCACTGTTTGCAATTTAAATTTGATAACTAGTCATTAATTAAGTTAAATTCATATAAAAAGCAAGAAAGGTATCTTTATTTTAATATTTTTTAAATCAAATTTAAAAAGAAGCTAAAAAGGTTAAAATTTTAACTTTTGTAACTTTTTAACCTTTTTCTGTACCTTTTTTAATTTGTTACCAAAGCTCTCTGCCCCCTAATATTATATTGTACAATTATTATCCTGATAATGCTTAACTCTCAATCTACAAGGTTAGTTAGGCAACTAGAGGCAGGGTTATTAACCAAGTGCTGTTTACCAGGTATCGGAACAGTGGCTCAGCAAGGGTTTTCGTCGTCCAGGGTCAAATTTGCGCCCCTTTGTATTGGATTTTTTGAGTTTTTCATATGACACTCGAGGATCTACCAATTAAGTAATTTTGTAATTTGTATTGAGTTGTATTTTCAGTTAGGGGGCTGACGCCTTGTCTAGAGGCTGTCTAGAGATCAAAATGTCAAAAGCATATAAAATGCATATAAAATACAACAAATTAGCATTTTATAGCATCACAAATGTGAATTGATGCTGTCGATTTCAAACCATTAATCTATGTCGCATGTTATTGCTGCAATAAAATAAAATATGCAACTTGGCACACTGCAAATAATTTTTCAATCCTCATATGATATTTTTCATATTTTTCACATCAATAATCATAGTATGTTTAATGTAAAAAGTATCACAAGTTCAGCAAACATATCTGTATGCCAAAAAAAAAGCAATCTGACTTTTCTGAGTGAGATTTACATAAAAAAGTTGGAGTTGAATAAAAATATGCATTACTAAATATGAAATTTGCAATAATTCTCACTATAGCATGGCATGTGCGTCAACATATTATTAAAATATATGAGTAGTTAATGGAAGGTAACTCATGGGAAATGTAGTGTACGCGCCATTGCTACTGAGACTGAAAGATTCTTCTCGTATTTGATGAGGCAATGCAAAATGATATTAACTGTAGCTGTAGCATAAATTTTTAATGATAATTAAATGTACTTGTTTATGTGCAGCCTTCAGGGAGAGCAAGGAAGAATACATGGCGACAAAAAGGAGAAAAAGATGGGGTATATGGTAGTTTTAAGGGATGAATATGGAAGGATGAAAAAACAGTCATTTTGATATGGAAAATATTTATGTCAAAAGCCACTGGCATGTTTCGAAATGGAAGAAAAGGGATGGAGAAATAAATTTTGATGATATTTTTTGCATGGAAGTTAGAAATGGAAAATGTAAGGTAATTAAGACATTTTCTTTCATGTTTGGGGAATTTTCTGCGATATTTTTGTTTATTTATGAAAGAGAATGTCCTTCTTGTTAAATATTTAATAGAGCTCTATCTTATGGAATTCAATCAAGATTCTCGTGGTCCCTGGGAAAATGTACACAAACACACACTCTAATATTCTAGATTATTGCTATAGTTGATGTAAAAAGTATGCTTTAATAATTTTTAAATCTTACCTTAGGCAAGAGCTTCTTCAAGTATTCTATACTGGGGTTCCTCGATTTGAAAAGACTCGATTTGAAAAGATTTCTCCCTGCTTGCTTCGATTTGAATTGTTTACAAATAAATATTTTTTACAAAAATTATTCAAAAAACATTTTTAACGAATGAATTTTTAAAGCAAATCCTGTTAATTAATAAAATTCAAAGAAGATCAATGTTAAAATGAGTGAAAATTACAATTAATCAAAAAATTGATAATGAAAATAACGGCTTTGAAAAATTCAAATTCGAGAACCTTACACATTATGTAGTTAAAATAACATTTGTAAGGTTTTCAATTTTATTTTCATTAACCCCAATAATAAACTTTAAAAGAACTTTTTTGTTGGTTTTTGTTTAGTATAGATGTGAAATAATCGTGAAAGTATCTTCAAAAAAGCAAAAACACATTAGAAATCGATAAAAAGTGCAAAAAATTAATAAAAATTGTCATTGTTTTGGTATTTTTTTGGATGTTTGAACAAAATACCCAGTTTTGTATGGATTCCCTACCTCGATATGAATAGATTCGATTTGAAAATAATTTTTCCAAATCAAAATAACTTTTCAAATCGAGGACCCCCCAGTATCAGGCTTTAGACATTTCAGAAGAATTTAGTAAATTTTCAAAATTTCAAACATTTTATGACCGTTAAAAAATTCAAAAATACAATGAAAAAAAATTGAATTTCAGATTGTGATTACAAATTGTACGAAGCAAGTTGGAATTTATCACTGATGTCCTGTTTATTACCGAGAATATCTGCAGAGGAGAAATCTTGCAAACAAATACATGAGAAATATCTCCAATATAATAAGATTTTAAAAATCTTTAAATGCCCTTAGCTTGTCAATATCCATACATTCTTGTTCTGTATATCCTCTTTAATCAGTAAGACATAATAGCAAGAAGGTGAATGATATTCTCTGTAATGGTCAATTTCCTATTCGTTTATCCATATTTAACTTGAATTTTGATTGATTGAGTATCCCAGAGAATCCTTTTTTTATGTATGTGTGTGTGTGAAATAAAAGGTCGAGTAACTTATGATGGAATAGGAACAAAAATTTGGATTAAATTTCTTTCTGTATTGAAGTACTTTGTTTTCTGATAAGCATAATGCCATGAAAGATCTTTAAAATTTCAGGAAGGACTGTTTTATGGTTGATTTCATTTTTCCTTCTTCATTTGAAGAAATTAGGTTAGAATTTTGAGAATTTGGAGCATGGAAGTAACCGGAGGAAATCAATAATAATGATGAGTAAAAGATTGAAAAGAATTTCATGTTATAGAAGTTTCTAGCACTCAATATAATCCAAAGAAATTTATATAGGCAGTTTCATGACGTCAAGACAGTTTCATCCCTTGCTCGGTCGAACATTTTTTCCATGGACTGGTAGAGTGGATGTAAGAACACCCCTTTTTAATTTACTAGGGTTCTTCGAGAAAAAAAAATCCAAATCACCTCTATTTTGGTTTCCATGCAAAAAGTTAAAAAAACACCCCCTTGAAAAATTTCTGACCACACTTCTGTCGAGTGGCAACTACATGTAAGGTGTGCAGCGGCGTAGTCAGAAATTATTCGAGGGAGAATTGTTAATTTTTTTACTAATTTTTTTTTAATAAATTGAAGTATTTTTGGAAGAAATGGGGGTAGGACAAATTCTACAACCCCCTGCTATCCGGATGCCATAGAAATAACAAACGCTTAATTCCAAGTTATCTGCTGGTTGCCAGTCATTTGATGATTAATTCACATTGATCTACTGTGAATCGTAGGATACTTATAATGTCTACTTAGCCGCCTTACAGTCAGCTTTAAACTATGACGCAATTTTTTTTTCATAATACAGATTCAAGATGAGTGCCTTAAAAATTAAATTATGTACGTTATGCTGCTGAAATCGCAGAAAAAATAATTTTAATTAGGATACTAATTGATTGAAAAAGAAGAAAACACATTTAAAAACGAAAACAAATTAACAAACCAAAATCTCCAAGCTATGCTTCCATTTTTAGCTCATTTTCTCTCAAAAATTAATCTTCTTAAAATTTACTTACTAAAAAGTTGTCAAATTTCTGCCTTCTTTTGAACTGGATTAAAACAAATTGAAATGAAACTTTTTCTTGGTGCCTACATTCAAACTTTAATTCAATTGCATTCACTTTGTGCTGGCTCAGATGAAGAGCTTCCACTTTTTGTTTCTTGCATCCTTTTGTCTTATTTTCTTTCTTAATAATGATGATATGACTTTTTATATTTCTTTCAGCTTCTTTTTCTTTTACTGTAATCTCTTTTTCGTTCCCACACTCAGCTTTGCCGTTTTTTCCAACGATGTGGTTGTAAGGAACGTATTTTTTATGAACGTTACATGCAATTTGTTCTCACCCGCCTCCTTTTTTGCTTCCTTCTAATTTTATTTTCCCTTTCTAAAAATAGATTTGTTCAAGAACTTGTGCACTTAAGATACAAATATATGCTGTGAATATATACAGGATGCAAAGAGGAAAGTGAATACAAAGTAGCAACAAATACAGTGACATGAGAAGATAAACAAGACTCTTTTGTTTCATTGTTTTCTGAAATATAAATAAAATGTAACTGAGCGGAAAGTGAGTGGGATATTGATGTCCAAATTTAATTGAAAACGCTTTTTGTTGTATGTTAGGGACAATTGTTTGGTTGCAAAAAGTAAGAACATTAATCTACTGTAGAAAAAATCTGACTACATTGGAGTTCCAGTCGACTACCAACTCTGCTTCAAACCATGAAAATAAATGAAGTTTTAGTAATTTTAGAAAAGAGATATAAAATTCAGTTAAATTAGAAAAAATTTGAATTTGATTTTTTTTGATTTTTTAGCGTTAAAATTTGAATCTAAAAAATACGTTATTTTAAACTTGATTTTATTTGTTATTTCCACTAAAAGTTGTTAATGAAAAAGTTTCATCTTCTTTTTCATTAACAACTTTTCTGACAATTAAAAAATTAGCAATAAATACGGGGTCATTCACTTATGACGTCCATCAAAAAATGGGATTTTAAGACCCCCTCCCCCCTTGTCACAAAATTTTAATTCAAAAAAATTTCTTTAATTTAAAGTGTCACAACATCTCAGACCCCCCTTTCCCTCCTAAATCATGGACGTCATAAGTAAATGGCCCCTACAGATTTCTGTCAATTTCAAAAATTTAGTCAAGACACATTTTTTCAGCGCCATGTTTGTTTTAAATGTGTTTGAAAATTAGTTTTTTTTTGAAGAAAATAGGAATAATAAACAGATGTAATTCAAATGATAAAAATCATACAAACCTTATGTTTAAGCTAACAATTTCACAAAAATCACAAAGATTTGTATGAAAAATGCAAACGTTTCTAAAATTTTATAACGGTTTAAGTTCTAAGAATAAGGACTACTAAAACAGTACTAAATGCAATTGTTCTAAAAATAAGATCCGTTTTCTTACCATGGATTAAAACCTAACTCAGTCGCCAGTACGGACATAATTTTGAACCTCAAACTACTAATTAAATTTAAAATGTCTAATTAGTAACCCATAACGTCTATCCCTAAAGTAACTCACGAACACAGATATTTTCATTTCATTTTCCTATACAATTTGACAAAAGGTACATTAGGCATTCAATTTTGGGTAGGAAGAGATAAAGATATGCTGTATCCATAACGTACATAAGCACCTGTATGTATATTACCCTTAAATGCCTTTTTGTCTCTAACAAACAATGGCTTAAACTAATTTTCATTCCAAAACACACATCCACTCAACAAGCAACAATAGCTTATTATAAAGCTTCAAGCACTTTTGGAGCATCAAAACAAAAGCACGATGAAAAGAAAGGAATTGATTGGATTTGATTCCTCTTTGTATGTTGATGCTTTTTCTTCGCTTTTAAGTGAAATTTTCATTAACAAAAACTCCTCGAGAGGAAGCAGTGCCGCCTTCTTCAATTCTCAAAGTAACTTGCTGCTTTTATTACTAAAGGAAATACAGTATTATCAAACTCTTCTTAATTTTACATTTTTTACTGTGCTAAATATGACTTACCTTTCTTCTTAACCGACAAGTTGAAATGAATCCGACGCGAATCCAAATTCGATGGAAATCCGGAGTAAAGTTGTCATCACGCAGACACTATGTCGAATTTTGAGCCTGGAAGAAAGAATGCATCACAGTTAACATGTTTCGAAAAATTTGACTGTTATATTTTGCGTTGTCCCCCCCCCCCTCCTGATAATTTCATAGAAAATGGTTACACCACTGGCTTGAAGTTTTTCAGAGGCATTTGACGTGGGCTCTAGTCCTATTCGTGTTCAATAGTTCGGAATTATCCTTGCCCTTGTTACATTGTAATCTCAACAAAAAGCTTTTTAGATCCGTTTTTCGTTGTTGACAATTTAAGTCTAGCACTGAGATTTCTCATCACACTTAAAATCAGTGACAAAATGCAAAAAAAAATCACATTCTTCTTGTTTCCGTAATTTCTGAGTTGTTAAAAAAATTTTTAAGAAGATTGCTAACCTAATGCTTCACTTGCAATGCCTCATAAATTCCTCGTTTTAAGAGCATTTTAAATATAAAGAAAAATATGGTAAGGTTGTTATGAAAAATCTGCCTTCAGAAGCCACATAAAAATTATTTGTTAACTTAATGTGCTGCAATAAAAATTAAAACATTTTAAATGGTTCCGCCTTTAACATCTTTGATATTGAAATGATTATTAAATGGAGGTACTGAACATTTATTTATTAAATGCTCCAATAATTTTCTGAGGTTTATGATTTCTGGTTCGCATAGCTTTAAAAATACATTTGTGAGAAAATTGAGATGTCTTCCGGAAGTTTAAATTGAGGAGGGTAAGACACGTTATTGATATTTGTAGATGTAAAATATGGAAATGTGTCATACCTTCGTGAAATGCTTTCAAATTTGACATTTTTGCTGGTATTCATTAATTTTATATATGTAAATTGTATCAGTAAGTAAAATTGGTGAGGGATCGTTTGAATATGACATCAAGTTTTTATGTCTGGAGCTTAATACTCATTTCTGAATAACCTTGGAAGTAAATAAATTTTTGTAAATTTTAAAAACTATTTAAATTTTTTTGAAAAAGATTATATTGTCCAAAAGTAATACGAAAAATGTTAAACATTTGAAAATATTAACAAAATTTTAAAAATTAAAAAAGTCTAAAGTTGAATTTTTAAAAATGATTAAAAATTAAGGTAAATAAATTTTAAAAAATGAAAGCTACTAATATTTTAAAAATTAACGAATTGAAAAAATATTTTTTAAAGATTTATTATTATATTTTTCTTAAATCACTTTTGAAATTAAATTTAAAATTATATTTTCTAGAAAAAATGCACTAAACAAACATTGAGAAATTAAATTTTAAATTTAAAATTTTTTTAAAGTTTTTTTAAAATTTTTTTTAAAAATTTTTTAAAAATTTTTTGAAATTTTTTTAAAGCTTTTTAAAATTTTTTTAAAGCTTTTTTAAAATTTTAAATTTGTGATTTAAAAAAAATTTAATAATAAATCTTTAAAAAATATTTTTTCAATTCGTTAATTCTTAAAATATTAGTAGCTTTCATTTTTAAAAATTTATTAACCTTAATTTTTAAATTTTAGTTTTTAATCATTTCTAAAATTTCAACTTAAGAATTTTTTAATTTTTAAAATTTTGTTAATATTATTTTTGGATATGTTTTTGAATTCTGAAATTAAAATTAAATAATATTTCAAAAAAATAGTTCATTTTAATTTTTAATAGATCAAATAAAATCAAAATTATAAAAAATCAACAAATATTTGTTAAAAGACAAAATAAAGCATTATTTTATTCAATTGCATTTTTAAATATTCAACCAACAAATTTTCTGACGTCAACAAAAAAAAATCTTCTCTTAATAGCATATTTACGTAATTCAATAATTTCAACACCAGCAATTAATCCAAAGGTAATCAGTCAGCATAAAAATCAGTTTAAGTTCATTCACCAAAAATGCATAATTCTGCACTTTTCCACCTGTTATTTGCGTCATTTAAGTCAATATTTTTTAATGTGAATCGATCATCAAATTGAATATAAAAACAGCTCAGAATTTACTCAGAACCATCAGTCTTCGTTAACACTTCAAGTAATCATACCAAGTACGTCAACTTAGAGTCATGAAAGTCATCGCAATTGTAGTTTTTGCTGGCATCTGGGCATCATCATCAGCTCAGTATCAACCATCATATACATTGACTGCTCCAGCACCAAAATATCAACCATCTTATCAACCACCAGTCTACCAAACTAATCCAATTCCATACACATATGAATCTCCAGCACCTTCAGGTAAGAATTTTGGGTCTTAATAAATTTTTTGAACTTTTTTCTTAATCAAACTAATTTCCACAGTTCCATGCCCAACCAACATGCTACTCAGCTGTGCTCCATCAGTCGTTCCAGTTCCATGCCAATCAGTGAGTTATGAGAAGACAATTCCTCCACCACCACCTCCACCCCCGACCTACACAAAACCAGCACCATTCCCACCAAACTACCGTTAAATCATAAATGACTACAGGATAGACTCCATATGGCTAATTGACTGAGCATTAAATGTAATAATATTTCTAATTTATTTAAATTTTGCTACAAAAAATGTTAATAAAAAAATATTTCGTGCAATTCCTTTAATAAGAAAAAAAGTAATTTTTTGGATTTTTTTTTAATTTTCTACAAATTTTGAAATATTTAACTTTTCAGGTTTTTAGTTTTCAGATTTTTTTGAATTTTTTTATATCTTTTTTTAAACACAAATTACGATTTTTTAAATTTTTATTTACAAAAATTCTAAATATATTTTTTATCACATCACTTTTAATAATCACAAATTTTGAGTCCAAGAGCCAATAATCTTCAGTCATGTCATCTGTTCCTCGCAGTGTTTTTAAGAAAATTCAAAGGATGCGGCAAACTTATGTTATAATTAATAAAATTTGAAATTTCTCCACACGTGCTCACAATCAGATATCCAAATTTCACTGGATATTATTTCATTTATTGATTACCACACCAAAGGTTTTGGAATTATAGACACTTTACAAAGACGCAGTCAAATATTTTTAGAAGTTCAAATGGATGAATAATATTAAGGGCATCCAAACTATTGTCCATAGTCAAAACATTAAAAATTTAAGAAAAATAATTCATCGAGTGTGTGGATTGACACCCAACATACCCATTTCCAGGCGATAACTCTGTCTGAAAACCGAGACAAAATATAGATTTAGAAAATTTACTGAACGATACAAGGCTCGATTTGGAATACATTTTTAAGCAGAAGCATAACCCGTGTGGATGGGGGTAGTTCATAAATGACGTCCAAATTTTAGGGTATAGTGGGGTCTGACGCTGTGTGACACTTCCAAACAAAAGAAAAAAAAATATGAAAATTTTGTGACAGATAGGAGTGGAGGGTGTTCTAAAAAATATAATTTTTTGCGTGACGTCATTTATGAACAGCCTGATTCCTATGGCAAAATGAAGAAAACTCTCGAGATTGAATCATGATCTAGCCTATAAAATTACAATTTTTTCAAGTTCAGATACTCACACCGTTAGAATGCAGGTTATATTATAACTCAATTTTAATAATCCATTTCATGTTGTGGGCAGCAAAATAATAAAAAAAAGTTGTTTAAAATTTTAGATAATCTGAGAACTTGCCTTGAAGACATTCGAAAAAATTTCAATAAGTCTCGAATGTTTTGAATGTAAGCAATTTCACCCGATCAGCACACACATTGAAATGTTGAGCAGATGGCGGGCAGGCAGGCATTATAGTTAGAATCAAGTGGTATAAAATATAAATAACAGTCATCTGGCTGTCAAAATTCGACATTAGTTCCGATTGATGGACATAAGGCTACCATTTGCCACGTGATAGCTATTTCATTCTAAGTATACTGTCAGGTTAGCAGCATAGTGTATGGGTCGGTACATGGTACGGTAGCAACGCAGAAATTGGTCACAAAAGAATTGAAAATTCAGATCAAATTTTAATAAGAGAACTTTTTCATTCCTTAAAGGAAAATTGAAAATCCATTTTTCTCATATTTCCTATCAGAATCAATGCTTATTTTGCAGTCGAGTAATTCCGTAAGCTGATAAAAACCTTCAACAAGATGAAATCAAAGCTCTTATTTCCTGGAAGAAAGCAATAAAGGAAAACAGATTTTCGTTTCTGAATTTATTGAAATTTTATTCATCATTTTTCTTTCTTTTTTTCTTTTTGGTCTGAAAGGGGAAAATTCTTATCCTTTATCCTTTTTTTCATAGATTCATTCATTTTTTGCATTATACAGAATAATTTTTTTAGTCTGAAATTTACAATCTTTTTATATATATATATTTTTTTTTCATAAACTCCACATTATTTATTTTATGTTCAATTGCAAGTCTTAGCTATTGTTTCATAAGTATTTTGTAATATTACTTTTTTTAAATAAAAATTATTCACAAAGAAAAAAAAATATTATTAAGAATTTGTTTCTTGTTTAAGGAGAATAAATGAGATTTGGTTTTGTGTCTGAGTGATGGGAAATTTTTGAGGGAAGTTGTTTGTGGCACAGATGGATTCTAGTATCAAGTTTCAGATACTATTGTATAAATTGCAATTTTTTCAATAAATTTAAAAAACGAGTCGTAAAAATTAAAATCTTTACAAGTTTTGTATAAAATAATTTTAAAAAATAAAAATTGCAAATTTAACAACTTTTAATTTAAAAAAATAAAAATTGCAATTTTTAATTTTTATTTTAAAAAACATAAAAATTGCAATTTTTAATTTTTATTTTAAAAAACATAAAAATTGTAATTTTAACAATTTTTAATTTAAAAAAATCAAAAATGCAAATTTTTTAATTTAAAAAATAAAAACTACAATTTTAACAATTTTAAATTTAAAAAAACTATAATTTTAAAAAATAAAAATTGCAGTTTTAACATTTTTTAATCAAAAAAATTTTAAAATTTTAATTTTAAATTTTATTAATTTAAAAAATAATAAATAAATTAATAAATTTATTTAATTTATTTAATTTAAATTAATAAATTGTTAAAATTTTAATTTTTAAAAAGTAAAAGTTAAAGTTTTAACAATTTTTAATTTAAAAATATAAAAATGTTAAAAATTCCAATTTTTACGATTTGTACAATAGTGTCCGGATTTTGATTTTTGTTACTAGGTTCAAATTCAAGCCTACTAAAATTTTCTCAAATAAATCCTCAAAATTCCATTTTCAATCTAAGCATACAAGAATCCATTCTTATGTAAATACTAAAATGCCAGCAGACGAAAATAACCCATAGCAATCTACAAACAATCTCCTTGAGTGAACAAATAAAAATAGAATTTTTACTGAATCCAAGTGCTAGTCACTATGCACGGACATGTGGGAGATAAATTCTATTTTCATTCACCTGACATTTACTGTAACTTTCAAGATTTTTTTTTGAATTTTAATTCAAAAACGTCTTTAAAGTTCTCTATAATTTTAAGTAGCTTTAAAATTTTAGTCAGCATCTTCAACATTCTTATGTAACAAACAACCGCTTCCAAAAAAGTCACACAACTCAGAACTAAATACATTTCGAGTGATTTTCTTGATAAATTTCCTTCAAAACATTATTTTTTATTGATTGAAGCTTAATTTCTTGTTTGTATCATTCAAGTTACAATAAATAACATTATTTATATTATTCCTTGTCCACATAATTCACAGGTATTTTATTTTTCTTGAATTCTTGTTTTATAATAATATTCTTACTTTCTACTTTGTATTAATTCACAAAAAATATAAAGAATTCGTGTTCATTGATTTATTTTTGACTGACTTAATGCCTAATAGAAAAAGTTTCATGTATTCTGGATATTCTTTATATGATCTAGAAAAATAGGGCTCACGAAATTATCGACTAAATATTATTTACTTATTTGTTTTGTTTTGTTTTGAGGGAATGTTTATTTTTTAAGGCTGGTTCTTTAAATAAAATCATCAATTTATTCATGAGTTTTCAGGTCGTGTTCCTTAAGTTCATGTCAATTAAATGAAAGAAGCTCTGACATGCGGTTGCAACTTTATCGATTCCAAAATTTTTTCAATTCCTTTAAGTAATTAATTATTCATTCACTGAATATTTAAATAAGAATTAATCGAAAATACACAAATTTCATTCATAAATATTCTGTTGCTTTCAAGCCTACATCTCTAAGTTTTCCAAATGGTAAAACCACATTTCCATTTGTGTAATCCGATTTTCAATTAGAATTGTCAATGCTTCATTAGCATTCGTTCAATGTTGCCATATGTTCAGTCGTAAATGAAAATTATTTTCATGTAATAGGCTTTAAATTATTATTGAGAAAGCTATTGTATTAAAATGATAATAATTTTCACGTGGAATCTCTCAAAATTCAGGCAAAGTTCACTGAAATTAATTAGTTTTCTTTGTTAATTAAGGGCTGAGTTATGTAGGATTTCATAAAGTATCTCTTTGATATTCTGATAAGTTTCGTCAAGGTTACCGCAAAAACAACTGTTTTATTTTAGGAAAAATTAAAAACCATTTAATTTTGAATTTTTGAAAAAAATTTACCAAAAAACATTAAAAATTTCAAATTAATATTTTTTTAAAAAAACAAATTTATTTTTAAAAAATCAAATTTATAAACAAAATTCAAATTTTATTGAAAAAAATTCAAACTTTTGTCAAAATATCCAAATTTTTCTTCAAAAAGTCAATTTTTTTTTCTTTCAAAAATTCAATTTTTTTATAAAAAAAATCAAATTTATTTAAGAAAAAATTTAATTTTCTTTTTTAAAAAACAAATTTGTTTAAAAAAATCAAATTTATTAACAAAATTTAAATTTTATTCAAAAAAATTCAAACTTTTTTCAAAAAATTTTCAAATTTTTCTTTCAATAATTCATTTTTTTTTAAAAAAAAGTCAAATTAATTTAAAATTTTTTGAACTTTATTTCAAAATAATTTAATTTTTTTTTCTTCAAAAAATTCAAATTCTTTAAGAAAATTAATTTTTATTAAAAATGTTTTAAATTTTAACTAAAAATGTTTTAAATTTTAACTAAAAATGTTTTAAATTTTAACTAAAAATGTTTTAAATTTAAATAAAATTAAATATTTTATTAAAATAAATTTAATTAAGTTTTATTAGCAATGTTTTTAAAACATTTCAAATTTATTTTGAAAAATATTAAATTAATATGATTTTTAATGACATTATTTTCATGAAAATTTTCTTTCAAATTAAATTAAATTATATTATAAATATATAAATATTATTTATAAATATTATAAATTAAAAGCCATTTTAAAATAGAATTATTTGACTTTTAGCTAATCACGTATACAAAAAAAAATACTTTATAAAATCATCGAATTTCTAAAATTAAACAATTTTTTTTGTCGAATGCCTGTTTAATTCTAGGAAAATAATAAAACAAAAATATGTAGGATCAAATTTCAGTGAATTGTCAAAAAATTGATCGATATTTTTTCCATGTCATTGTTGTTGCTATGTTTTTTCTTCTTAAATTTGTATACAATTTAAAATTAGACTCTGTAATTTTAGTATGTAAAATTTTCATGAATTTTATGTTTTCATAATATTTCATATTCCTTAAATTTTAAATTTAAGCATTGCTTTTATTTCGAATGAAAACAACATTTTTTTACATTTATTTGTTTCATAAACATTCAAAGAGCATGAATGCTTCATACATTGTCTCATGAACATAAGAATAAGGTAAAATTTGCTTGCATTTTTTTATGAATTTAAAGCAGGAAGAATGAAAAATGTTTTCATAAATTTAGCATTTAACTTTCATACGCTGCCGTTCCTTTAACCCCAATTCTTTTTTTTAGCTACATATTATTTGTTTTTCATATTCTTTAGGCAATATTCCTTGAATTTCAATAACACACACAATAGCAATAACAATTCTCTTAATAATAATAAATTTACCAATAACATGCGTACTTTTGGAATACTCAAAGACATATTGTTGATAACAGTCGTATCAGGAACATGAAAAACTTTTCAATTCCATAGATATTTTTACAACAAAAGGAAATTCTGTTAAGGGAATTTTGTAAAAGATAAAAAGGCTTATTTTGCATGGGGGTGGGGGTCTTTTCCTATTTTCTCTTCACAGGGGCGTATTTAGGGGGGGTCAAAACCCCCTCTTGGGAAATTTTTTCAATTTGCTAGGGTTTTTAAGAAAGAAATCCCAAAACCCCCCTCTAAATTTTTCCGTCCATACAAACCCCCCCCCCCCCCTTCGAAAAATTTCTGGATACGCCCCTGCCTCTTCACTTCCCATGCGTAACTGAATGAAATTTTCTCTCCTTTGTTCATCAAAATAGTCTCTGGAATGAATGTAGAAAGACCTTTTTTAATAATTTTAATCATTAGGGGTTGTTCGCAAATTACGTCACGCTAAAAAACGACTTTTTCGACCCCCCTTTCCCCCTTGTCACAAATTTTGTACTTGTCACCAATTCTTCAACCCTCCGCTCCCCCCAAAGCGTGACGTAATTTGCGAACGACCCCTTATCCTTTTTATCTTCCAGTTTTGTGAGGATTCTTTTGTAATAATAATCAGAAGCTGAAGTTTATGGTTTAAAAATGAAGTCTTAGTTTCATGGATTTTTTAATATTTGAATGGAAATTAAATATTCAATTCAAATGAATTTAATTGAAATTTTGAAATAAAATCCACAAACTTCAATTTTTTAAAATTTTCAACTTCAGCTACCGATCAAAATGCATTAGCTGAAATTAAATATTAATTTTTTAAAAAATAGATTCTCTGATATTTATCTTTCTTAAATATCATATTTATCTTCATAAGAAATTTTCATCTAATCACTATAAGACAAGAAGATTTAATATATCAAGAAGATTCTTCTTTTATTTGATATTAAATTCCTTCGGTGCTTGCAGTGCAGTACATTATTAAATTAATTTCTTTTAAAATTAGAAAACTTTTTTGAGATTTTCTTTTTTTTAATTTCCTTAATTTAGAAATGAAAGTTTTATTTTTAATGATTCAAGTTCATAAAATTCTTGAATCAGTTTTGACATTTATATTTTTTATTGGCATAGAAAAAAAAGCTTTAAAAAAGCTAATTTGTTTATGTGAGCTTGTCGACTAGACATAACAATAAATATTTTTCTCTTTTTACACAAATAAATAATATTTTCATGATTATACCGATAAGTGAAAAGAAATGTGAAAAAAATAACAATAATCATCATCATAAAAAATATCGATAACAAGATTTATCAGTAAATGTGTCTATAATACCTAGTTGATAACATGAATTTTTATTTGGTGAGTCTTTTCATCATTTTTAGCGTATTTTTATGTTAAGTTGCATTTTCTTTTTTGGAGAATTGTTTTGTCTATGTTTTTTTTTGGCAAAGCTTTAATTTGAAGCATTTTTTGGAATCCTTTTTGAAATTTTTTTTAAATTATTTGTTTTTTGCCACTTGACTTAACATGGGAGGGCGACTGAGGGCTTAAGTTTTTTAAGGGGCATCAAATTTTCAATTTCCCTAGCGTGGTTTCTTGGTATAACCTTACTCCTACACTACTCTTGGCTATACACCAGGTGTATACCAAAGGGGTAGGTGTAGGGTATATCAAGAAACCTAGCCCTAGACATCAAAAATTCTAACTAAGTCTCTAATTTGTTCTAAAAAAGTTCATTATATCTTAATTTCAAAACTAATCAAAATGTGTAGAATTAAGCTCAATATTATGTCCTGGCGTGGGGTCTAATGTGGTAAAATACAGATTTTTGGCCTAGGTTTCTCGGTATACCCCTACATCTAGTATATAGCCTGAGGTAGGCAGGCTAGGGGTATACCCTAGGGTAGGTGTAAAGATATACCGAAAAACCCAGCCCTGATGCCACACATTCCGTCTTTTTTAGATCGTATACCATCAGGTTAAGTCGAAATTTGTCCTGAATTTAAATTTCAAAAAGATCTTGCCGCTCTACCATACAGGACAGATTAGTACATTTATGACTTTGTGGTGTTTATTTTAAATTTCAAATTTTCCAAAAATAGACAATAACCCCCAAAGAAAAAAAATGCGTCAAACCCCAAAAGTTCTACTCAATTTCAACTTCTGTTCATCCTCAACTCAACGATAATGCCAAAAAGGGCGGAGAGAAATGAATACAAAAAGGAAAGTTTCCGCTTTATATGGAAAAAATACACGTCAGTAAGTGAACGAATGCATGAATGAATAAATGATTAAGTATGTGTGGAGGAAAATCAACAGAGAAAAAAAAGTATACATTCAGTGCTCAAATTCTTGTTATAATATTTTTTTCTATGCTATCATATTATTCATACAACTTTTACAGTTAAAAAATCATAAAAAAATAAGAAGAAAATTTATGATTGTCATTCAAATTTCATAATATATTCTTTAACTTGCAATATTTTTTTTATATTTAATTTTACATTTTTTTATATATTTAAAGAAGTAATATTCGCTGAAAAAATTTATTTATTTTTTTTTTCACTTTTTGTAATGTATTTTATTTCTTCAATATTTGAAGCTTTTCAGCAACACCATAAATACTTTTTTACATTCCATTTTATTCATGTTTCCGACGTTTTTATCTACTTCCTCGTCTATTTATGTTTTTATTTATTTATGTTTGTGGGTGCCGAAAAATGATACGACATATCTCTTCCATAAAAAGTTCTTTTACACGAAACTTTATTTTTATTCGTAGCGTGCAAATATTTGATTCTTGCTTTCATGTCCCATAATTTTTAATTAAGCATTAAGTAACTTCAAAAGAACAGTATTAAATGTGTTTCAAAAGCCTTTTCAAATATTTAAAATTCATGCCATAAAAATGAGACTAACTGGTCATCAAAAAATTCGATGTGGTATTTTCGGGTGGTTATTTTGATGAAGTCTATGTTCTGTGGCTTTAGCACATTATACTTCATTGAATATCGTTCCATTCTTGTAGC
The DNA here is from genome assembly GCA_963573255.1 of Chironomus tentans. NCBI lineage: Eukaryota > Metazoa > Arthropoda > Insecta > Diptera > Chironomidae > Chironomus > Chironomus tentans. The sequence continues at coordinate 9,851,641 of OY754303.1, forward strand.
AGACAGACATTTGAACTTTTTTTGTATAAACAGAAAAATGTAGGGGGTGTTTTGGGAATTTTTTCTCAAAAACTCCGAGCAAATTGAAGAAAATTTCCATCACGTGGGGGTTTTTACCCCCAAAACACCCCCCTGGCTACGCCTCTGCATATGACCAGGATGACCATCAGCTAAAGAGGCTAAAGTGCTTTGATAGCTCAGTTGACAAGGTGCGGGTCATGAAAATTGGTGTTAAATTTAAACTCCTTGGTTCGAGTCTCAAAAATAACCTAGTGATTTTCAGAAGTTTTTAGATTCTTCGGCTTCTTAAATTCAGCAGTTTAGTAGCGAAAAACCGAGTTGCGTAGAATGAGATAAGATATAAGGGCTATTAATTTACCATTAAGGTTTTTACTGAAACGGATCTGGACGTTGAAGCAGACGGAATAATTGGAAAAAGTGATTACATGAACGTAGACACTAAGATCCAAGAACCTAAGCTTGTACAATATAATCAAGGCAGGGAAACTCAGGATTAATCCCGAAAAATCTTTAACCAAATCCCTGAGCAAGAATCATGCAGCTAATCGTCAATACATTGTTAGGAATTTTTCGGAATTTTTCAGAAATCTTGCTTTATTTCTCAGGGATTTTTTTTTTGGATTTTTTGGAACTCTTCTTGGATTAAGTGATACAGTCGGAAAAGCATTAGGAATTCATTGAAAAATATGAAATGAGCAGATGGCCACCCTAAAATATGAGATAACAATCCAGAAGCTTTTAAAATATTACACAGATGAGGATAACAAAAATCTTCCATGGCTTTATACCTCAAAAATATTATGATGATTCTACTTATATTACTTATATTATATATTAATCCATTATAATGAATTTTAATTAAGAATTTACTATGGCAAGATGTCATTGGCTTCTTACTCAATTTCACTCCATGCAAAGTGTTGTGTAATGAAAATGAGGACATGGATGTCTCATTGATGTGAGAATGAAAGGTACATGAGCCATTAAATGCTTTTTATAAGGTAACTAGTGAACGTAGCTGCTTGATTCCGAAGGGAATTATTCACATAATGAAGACAATGTTGATGCTTTTTTCACTGAATCTAAATTATCTGAATAATAAATCACTCGCCTTAAAATTCGCATTCTTGTGTTCACCAATGGAATAATGTTAATTTAAAGGAGATTCTCGTCATTAAATGAGATAAATTACGACACAAGAAAAGCGTATAAAAAGTGAAGTGAGAGATAAAAAAAAGTCATAAAAAATGAAGAAATTCAACCCGCAATTACGAGTAAAAATGAAATTCTTCATTTCTGTTATCCATCACTGAGATTTATACTTGTAATGAAGTCGTATTAGGCAGAATCTGTCTGTCTACGGCAAGAAAAGGAAATTGTAATTTATCTCGAGTTTACAGAATCAAATAATGAAAGAAAGTAGGCACATTAAAATAACAAAAAAAAACGAGCAACACATAAATGAGTGAATGACGAAGTAACAAGAAAAAAAGGCAATGAATTTTAAATTAATTGAAAAAATCTTCTTTGGCTTAATTTCCTCGCTGTAATTTTAGCTGTGTGAGGCAAGAGAGCTACTGGGACTTTTTCTATGTAATTTATAACTTTTAATTACAAATTAAACAACTTCTCATACACATTACTGTCTATTTCTGCACACCTGTTAGCTTCAACCGAAAAAATATTGTGTCTAGTGCAGGGGCGTAGCTTACTGGCTGAGTTTTCCTTCGTCCTTTTATTTGTGATTATCGTTCTGATAGAGAACGAGCTTTCTATATGTTCATGTCCCTTAGGAAAATTCCATCAAGCTTCATATTCAATTCTAATTTGTTAAATTCCTTTCAGCAATCCATATTCAAATCTACATGGATTAACTGAACAAAAAGAAACTCGATAAAAAGTTTTCCAAGGATTTATTTTTTTGTAGCTGAATTGCTTAGTATAATTTATGAGAATGAGAAAAATACATATTTTATTTAAAAAGGGGGATTGTCATTTGCTATGAAAAATTTTACAAATGCGATTTTACGAGTTGTAAATTTGTCGCTATTTTTACTCGAAAAAATGCGACAGCGACACATGAAAAATAGAAGGGATTGGAACTAAACAACAACAAAATCAACAAGCTTTTTTTAGAAATGAATTTTTCATTTTTTTGCGCTTTTCCTTCTCAGAAGAAGTTTATGCCCAAAAGTCTGTTCAAGCATCCTAGGAATAAATTAAAAATATTTTGTATAAAGCTTTTAAAAAATTTATAAAATTGAATTTTTTGAAATTTATTTTGCCTTGAAATGCAAACTTTCTTATTAATTCTTAAAAATTTGCAAGGCTTAAAAAACGAAAACTTTTACAGACAAAGAAAAAATTCATGAATTTTTCATGAAATAAAAATCTCTCGAAAATTGAGAGCTTTTTTTCTCTAGCTTAAAAGAAAGCTAATAATATCATGCGATATTAAATTTATTTATGTGAAAAGCTTAAGCATATTTTACTTTTGTCTCAAGTGTCAGTTGATTGTGTTGTTTGATTTTTCAAAAGGGAATCCTTTTTCGCACATAAAAATGTCAACAATAGGAGATGAAGGCATTGAATATACACAAGTAAATATGAATATGTGAAAAAAATAAATAAATGGATCTGTGCATATATGAACAGCATTAAAGGATATATTTATGGCATTTCTTTTAGAAAATGCCACGTTTTAGGAATTATTGCGACTCACTACTCGAATTTAACACACGATGAAGAGGAGGCGAGGTTTTGTGGATGCATTTGACGTAAGTCAATACAGGATGGTATTAGCTGGTGTGTTTATGGCTGCAACTCATCTTAGCAGTGGAAGGGCAGTGGCGTAGTCACCACCAGGGGCGTAACCAGAATTCGAAGGAGGGGGTTTGAAATTTTTTTAACGCGAAAATTTAGGGGGGGGGGGTTGTTATTTTTTCTTAAAAAACCCTAGCAAATTGATAAAATTTTTCCAAAAAGGGAGAGGTTTTGACCCCCCAAACCCCTCCCTGAATAATCACTTCCAACACTAACGACCCAGGTTCGATCCCAGGGAATGTCTACTAAGATTCTAGTGCTTTCTCACTGTTTCAGCCATAAAATCTCAAAGTAGACTCGGATCTCATATAGAAAGTCGAGTCGACTCATCTTTGAGATCTGCTAGTCATTCAACTCGATTTAAAATTTGAAATTTTCAGTTTTATGCAAATCTTGACAAATATCCATTAAAATTTGAGTTTCTAGATCAAAATTTGCATTCAACAAAGCAAAAATCCTTTCAAAGTGCTTCAAACAATTCAGTAAATTATGTAAAATTGAACATTTCACATTTACAGAATTGAAAGCACTTCATCTGAATTGAATAAATTGAGCAAAATTTGAATCCAAATGGAATTTTATAGAATGTTTAAATTGCCATAACATTTAAAATTAATATTTATGCTGTATCTGAATATCAAAATTTATCTAACCATTAAACGTGAATCCTGCATGAAAATGTAAAATTTTGAAGTATGAAATTTCTTGAGAATCAAATTTAGGTATCAAAGCATAAAATTTTCAAGCTTCGTATAATTTTCATTATTTTGAATATGTATTTTTTCCTAATTTGTTGAACCGAAATTCCATTTTTAGCTCATTTTATGAATAAAGAATATAAAATGAATCAAAACCTCGAGAACAATACATCATAGTAAAGTTGACTTACGACAAATGTACCATGACTAACGCGGATCAGATAGAAGAAATTTCAATATCGAAGTAAAACATAAGAGAAAAGAAAATATTCTTTGAAGCTTTTTTTTATGAGAAAGGAAGAAAGTAAGCTCCTTTTATCAATTTTTCTTATTCTGTCTCACATTACTATGTATATTGAAAAAATAGAATAATATATTCTGTTACTCGGGGACACTAAATAAACTTTCTGATGTTTTTCTTTCTCTAACTCGTGCTTCAGGGGTGATGCTAGCGAAACTCAATGCTTAAGGCAGGCTTTTGAGGGTCAAAACCTTCCTCAAACTAATTTATTTAAGATTTGCTGAGCTTTTTGAGAATTAACCGTAATCCCCTTCCATAAACTTTTCCATCTATGCATAAAAAATTGAAATTCTACTAGAAAATTTTCTGGATATTCCGAGGGTTCGGTAAATACACAAACCTTGAAGTTGACTCAGATTTGGTATAAAAAATCGAGTCGACTCCATTTTATTCAAAATTTATTTCAGCTTTGAGCTCTGGAACACCTTTCCAAGGACCGACTTCTTGGGTATGCCCTTTCCATACTAAAGACAATAGCAGAGGTAAACCCTAGGGTAACCTTAATGGGAATGTCTTAGGGTAATCGGGTTAGTGTATACACAAGTGCATACCCTAGAGTATACCCATTGGTGTATTCTTACAATATAGCCTCCTAGAGTAACCCCTGGGGTAGTGCATAGCTTAGGGTATACCGAGCTACCCCAAAGGCTTTGCAATTTTAAAAAAAGAAATTTTTTAATGATCTTTTTAAAAGTTTTTATGAGTTTTTAAATACAATTTAAAGTTAAAGCGGAATATTGACTTCCACTAAACTGCACTACGTATTTATATGGAGACAGAAATGTAGCACGGACATAAAGGGGCCTAAAATTCATTAAAATTATTAAAATTATTGCATTTTTTGTTTCAAAATCCAAACTAACGTGCTTAGCTATTTCAACATTTTGCCCCAACCGTCTTGGATCCTTGCTACGCATCTGAATACAATATACAAGAAAACCTCATTTTAGACCTCTAAAAATATTCTCTAGCTCCACCCCTGTCATACTACCTTCAAAGCACGTTGTTATAGAGTCTTAATCTAAGGGGCCGTTCACTTATTACGTAACGCAAAAAAACGACTTTTCAGACCCTCCCTCCAAAATGTTCATAAAGAAAAATTTTCTTTGTTTGAACTGAACAAAATCTCAGACCCCCCCTCCCCCCTAAAAGCGTTACGTAATAAGTGAACGGCCCCTAACGAGCATAAAAAATTCAACCTTTTCACGTTGTCATCATCGTAGTCGTCGTGTATATGAGATTACAAAAGATTGAAGGAATGTTTTGAGAAAGGTGAAACCTCGTAAGATGAGACTGAAGGGAAATTCGACAAGTGTTTTCGATGAATTGAGAGATAAAATTTAAGTAGGAAATTTAATTAGGACAGAAATGATAATGATGATCTAAAATATCACCGCTAAAATTTTGTGGGTATGAAAGTCTCTAGTAATATATTTTTAGAAAAAGGATTCCCGATGAAAGTTTATTAAGGCTCCGGTTATAATTGATGCTGAAAAATTATAAAATACAGCATGAAACTTTTAAATTGAATTAATTTATTCTAATGAAAATTTTCTTTCAATTTCGCACGAAAACTTTTTGTTTTCGATGTGAAAAAGAATTTTTTTTTGTCCTTAACAAGAAAAAAATATTTTTTAACTCGATTTTTTTTTATCACAATTAACGAATTTTTTATTATTAAATTCAAAAAGTTTAAAAATATTTTTTAAAAGGTAACAAGTTGCTGAAAATTTACAACATATTGAATAATTTATAATCGTACACGATAATCACATTACAATCATTTCATACTGTATCATATTATTTTCTTTAGCAACTATCAATTACATCCGGAATATCATCAACAATCCCTGAATAGAAAAATGACACTTTAAATTTAAAGCATGAGAAAAAAACAAGTGTCATGCTCTACAGATAAAAAAAAAAAATCTTCAATGAATGTGACATACATTTTCAGATGTAAAGTCTAGAGGCACGAAGGCTTTACATCGAAATATCACAATGAAAAATAATCTTTTCTATTCTTTCATTCATTTTCTTTTTTATAAAAAAACAAACATATTCAAAAAAATTTTTCATTATACTAATGTCACCCTCAGTGAGAACCAAAAAGGAAGGGAAAGAAGTAAAGAAATTTTTTAAGATGGACATTTATCGAAAAAATGTCTTTAGAAATTCATTTATAATTTAAATATTTCTTTAATTTATCAAAAAACTTCTTACTTCCATCGTCATGGTCAAAGTCGAAATACTTATTCGAGAATGATCATTTAACTAAATTTCCTTTTAATAATATTTTCATATTCATTTGAAAAATTATAAAATATAAAAATTAAACATTTGACCTTAAATTGTGAATTTCCATTTTAATTTAAGTACATTTTACTGTCTTATTTACTTAACAATTATGTAATCACGAAGGAAAATAAGGAAAAGGAACGTTGAAACTTATGCTTTAAGTAAATAGAAAAATATTTTGATTATTTTTAACACATTTTCCTTACCCAGAATTGAGTTGAATAAATATTTTTTTTTAGTTTTGGGATCCTTTGTTTTTATGTAATTTGATAGTTAATGAACATTTGTGGTTGTATCCAGTTGTATCAATATGAATCTGTTCTATCGTGTTCTTTTTTTGGGGGACTTTAATTAAGAAAAAGAAAAGTTTTATAATTGAATGTTTTTTTGGATAGTTTGGGTTGGGAATTGATTTTTTTGGATACACGAATAATTTAAGTTAAGAAACTTGAATATTTTTGTAGAGTTGGTTGCATAAGAGTTGGAGTCATTAATGATGTTCAAATTTAAAGAAAGGCACATATAAAATTTAGGGGTTAAATTTTTTGTGGGAGCATCTAGAGCTCAGCCCTGTCTGATCCCTGACTCAAGATGTACAGGAGCTAATTGAAACTTCAAATAAAAGAAGAAAGAAAAAATATTTCAAAATTTTGTGACAGGGTGAAGAGTAGCATTAGAGGCTTATGCAAAGGGGGGTTTGGAGGTCAAAACTTCCATCTCAGTGGCGTAACCAGAATTTTGGTTCAAAACTCCTAAATTGCACAATTTAATTATTTTTTTTTGTCTGGGTTAATTTTTTCGAAAAGGAGGATAGCAACGGCGTAGCCAGAAATTTTTCGAGGGGGGAATTTTCAAAATTTTTGTATAGACAAATTTTAGGGGAGGGGGGGGGGTTATTTTCAGGCTTTTTTCTCAAAAACCCTAGCAAATTGAAGAATTTTTAGGTAAAAGGGGGGACAAATCCCCCAATCCCCCCTCTGGCTAAGCGCCTGGAGGATAGAAATCCACCCAATCACCCCCCTAGCTACGCCACTGTTCTATTTATTCTCTATTTTCTTTAAATTGCAAGGGTTTTTTTAAAAATAATATAACAATCTACAATTTTCAGTTCCTACAAAAAAGTTTTAAACCAACTCGACCCTGGGTAGAAGGGTCAAAAACTCTAACGTTTGTTGGGCGTCATATTTGAATGACCCCTATTTTGAATTGCTGAATTCATATTTATCACTTTCTGATCCTTAATAATGATGTTTTAGCCATATTGAAAACAAAAATTGAAAAATTGAAAATGAGTAAATAAAACTGAATTTAAATTGAATCCCATTGAGAGTTCGAATCCCATAAATAATAATTTCAATGTGAAATTTTGTAAGTAAATTAAGTAAAGGTAAATTTTTTTTTGGAAAGGAAAATGTGCTAAATTTTAATAATTTTTCCATCAACTCTGCAACTTTTTCTATTCAAAAAAATAAAAATTATTATTTTTAATATAAAAGGTTTTGTTTTGGAAAGTATCCTACCTATGTATTTATAATATTTTTTTACAATGTAATAAGAATCGTGAGAGGGTGCATTTCTCGTGTTTTTATTATATATTTTTATACAATTTATTTATTTTTTCATTCATAATAATGACTCGGTACAATGGAAGCTGACCGAGATGAGAACAATAATGATTTAAAAAGGAAGAAGAAAAATATTTTTTTTTTATATTTTTGTTCTGCATTTAATTTGAAATTCTATATTTACATAATTTTTTCGTAAGGTTTCCTTCCGGAAAAGTATTTTTAACGCATTTATTTTATAATAAACAGTTATTTTTTGTCATTTAATGAAGAAATGGAAAAATTACATTTAAAAAGTGAAATACGTGACATTTTGAAAAAAAATTCACATTTGACGAAATTGCTTCTTAATTCATTTTTTTAATCTTAATTAATTATTTTTATATATTTTTATTAAAAAATCTGCTTTAATTTCTTAAAAAGGACTAAATCATTTCTTTTAAATTACATCATTCATTATTATTTATTAAATTTAGTAATTGACTTTGAGTGTTTTTTATAAATACAAATTTTTTTCACATTTTTTTATATTTTTTAAATTTTTTTTTCTTCTCTCTGTTAATTAGTAAAAAAATATATTTCAAAAATATTTTAGATGCCGCTCACGTTCATATAATGTCTGTGGTGTGTAGTGTGTGTGAATGAATGCATTAATTAAATTATCTCACCTTTCATTATACAATTTGTTCTCTTTTGAAATCCAATCGACTTTTTTTTTAATTTTCATTGAATATTTTAAATTTTTTTTATACTATTTTGAATTACCAAAAAGAGTTAAGGAAGATTTTCTTTTAATTCTCATTACATAGAGAGTATTTTTTAATGAATTTAACGATCTGAATAAATTTTATTTTACAAACTTTTAATCTTTTATTATTTTTATTATTATTATTATTATTACTTTATACACTGTGAAGAAAAATTTTCTACTTGTTGATTGGCAATGATCGTAATAAAAATTACAAACTTTTTTTTACTTCTTCTTTCTCACTCTGCTTTTTACGCTCATTGAATCTTCTTCTGTTCAGTTAAAGATTTTTTTTTCACTTTTCTTTTCGTTTCATTCTCGTTTTTTTAGAAAACTTTTCCCATAATAATGATTTTAATGTTAAGTGTATTAAATATTTTCATACTGATTCGAATTCTTTCTTCTTTTTCTTATCTTCATGTAAGATGAATTGAATTTTATTCAATGGGTCAAATTGACGTAAAAGCAGTTAAAAGTTTATTTTTCTTTCCAGAGTTGGCGGGGGTTGAAGGTTAAATGGGGGTGTATTGATGGATTTTGAGCTGATTTGGAATTAAATTTCATTAGTCTTGAGAAAATAGCTGCCAGAGTTTTCTTACCTTGAGCACCACAACAAGGTTGTTCCTATATATTCGCAGAATTGGTTTATATTTAGTTTCGAAAATGAGTTTTTCAAAATCAATAGTAATTTCTGAATTTTTTTAACTCAAATTAAGAATTAAGCACTTTCTGGTGAACGTTCTTCCTAATAATCCTACTAAAACCTTTTTGGTCTTACAATTTTTTTAATGATTTTCCCCATAAATCTGAGATTACTTTTCCTTTATTTGAGCTCAGTAAAATGGATTACTTCAAGTATGAGATTATCCTCGAAATAAATATGGGAGACCCAAAGTTAATAACATTATTTATATACGTCTTAAAAATTCCAGAGACGTAGCCAGAAATCTTGCGAGTCGGTGTTTTGAATTTTTTTTTGTATGAAAGGCAAAATGTAGGGTTTTTTTAGGATTTTTTTCTCAAAAAACCCTAGAAAATTTCCATCAAGGGTTTTGTTTTGACACCCTGGATACGCCCCTGGCTAAATCTATAGACTCATAAAAATAATTTAACAATGTGTTGTTATTTTGTATGAAAATTTCAACGATGACATTGTCAAAATAGCGTTAACTATGGAAATTGTTAAATTTTAAAATTCATCGTAAAATTTTCACCAACAACCAAATTGTAAAGATTAACAATGGTTATTGTTAAGGATTTTTTTTGAAGAAAAAAAGTAAAAACGCGATTGAGAAATTAACAATTTAAAATTGTTAAATGGTCACCCATCCAATTACGAAATAAAAATTTTGTTGCTTAACTTCTATGGTCCTTGTTGAAACATTTGCTGTACTTTTGAATATTTTTAATTAATATTAAATAGGACTATATATTATGAAAATTTTGGAATATAATTTAATTAAACATTAAGCAACATTTTTGAATATTGTAATCAAAAAAAAAATTTCATTATCAGCTAATATAAAAATGAGAAAAACTTAATTAAATTAACAAAAATTAAGTAACAATGACGATTAATGATTGCGTATACCGAGCAATCGTTAATAAGATATTTAGCCCTAGTAACCAAGTTATAGAAAGCTAGTTTTAATCATGCTAAGAAAAATTCAACTAGCTCAAAGTTTTCTTAGAATAAGCTGATGCTTTCTGTGTGTTAGTTGGGAAGAATTGATTGGAAACTTCCATAAAAGAACTTTTAATTGGAAATAGCATTTAATTGAAGATAAAATTCTTCAAAATTCAAATCATATTATTCATCAAGTTATTTTTAACCACCACCAACTCCGGATAATACAGTCAGCATTCCCATTTCAATAGAATTCTTTTCAAACATGAGATCTGAGTGGATGTAAAGACGTATTTATTCAAGAAATAAAATAGAACAATTTGAAATATATCTCATGAGCATTTACGCCTTTACAAGATCCCAACATCTCCGAAGCTCATCAGCACTATTGAAATTTGGTAAAATGATACGATTGGAGCATAAACGTCAGCAATGACGCTGCATCATCGACACATTTTTTTCTTAATATTTCATTTTTCATTATTAAATCGAGAATCTTTAGTCAAACAAAAAAAAAAAATCTTTAAACTTTGTACATTATTTTAAGTTTTATCTTTTTTTACATTGAATAATTTCTCTATCGTTAATGGTTTTTTATTCAGCAGCGGATGTCTTCACGAATCGTCCGAATCATGGGCAAAAAAATATATAGTTTTAAAAGTTATGACCAAAAAAGAAAAAGTTTTTATCATTATTACTTTACGTCGTCGTCGATTAATACAAAGAAGAAATAAAAGCCATTAAGCAAAACAACATTTCACTCCAAATAACAAATTATTCATGTTTGGAATGTTTGATATGTCTCTGAACTTTTTTTTGTTGCATCCTTATTCATTTCTTTCTCACAATGTTATCATTTCCACATTAGTCACTTTTGGTTAGCCGAAATAAATCAATTGCTCGGAAATTTTCTTCTTGTGACAATTTATTGATTATATTTTATTTTTTTCCATAAACCTCGGCAAAAGTTCGTCATAAGAATCTAAAGAATTTTTTTTTCTCATCTCTGGTGTAGCATAATGATGATAATAATAATGGAATGGGATGGAAAAAAGCTAAGTATCAGTAGCAGAAGTAGTCTGTTACAAATCTCAAGCGATGTGTTTACTTCAAACCGCACAATGAAATTGCTCTTGACCTGTATGATGGAGAATGGATGAGAATAATAGATTAAATAACAGGAGATTCTTGTATGTAGCCTTTCGGGCATAAGATTGTGAAAGGAAAGAAGTCAGGAAATTAATTGACTTACTCTCAAGATAAGCAGCCAATTCATGATCATCAGCTTCAAGTGCCAATATTTTTGGTGTTTTTCCAGCATTATCCTGCAGCATTAAATTTGATCCGGCAGCAACCAGCATGTAACTTATACTTCTCCGTTTCATCGAAGCTGATTTATGAAGCGCTGTTTGACCTTTCTCGTTATCAATCATATTAATAATTGACTCAGGTGCATACGCGATCAGAAATCTTACAATATCCTTATGTCCATACCTACTGGCATGATGAAGTGCTGTATTACCCATTGTATCAATCGATAATAACGAATATCCTTGTAGATGAAGCTCTTTCAGCTATAATTTCAATTTAGTATACGAATGAAAAATGGAGATAGATAAAAGAAAGGATAAAGTTTTTATTTCTCTATCTCTTCGACAATTTTAGGCTATTACCATTGCGAGATCTCCATTTTTAGATGCCTTTATCACCGCATCAGTCGTCTTCTCTAACAATGTGCTGTGTAATTCATACATGTGAGGAAAATAGGAAGGAAAAAAGAGAGAATAGAAATCAACATTAATCAACTTTTGAATTTATGTCCGTTCATGTCTACAGTGGAAGGTATTCTATGCTACACATATACTAATGAAATCTACATAATAAAGGGGAAATATGCTTGATGGGAATGCAAAAGTTTGTGGAAAGTTTCAAAACTAAATTTGTTCATAGTAAAAAGCAAAGGAAAAAAATTCTATATTGTGGAATATTTCTGTGGACTAGAATTGATTTATTGGTCTGCTAATTGATTTATGATATCACCAAAAAAACTGATCAGTGCAGATTAATAGTTTAAATTGACATTCTGCTGAGCTTCTTTTCAAGCCTCGATGGCTTAGAGGTAAGAACACGCGATCAGAATTTTTAAGAGAACATGAGTTCGATTCCCAATTGAAACAAGTTTTTCTAAAGTTCACTTTTTCTGTAAAGTATTCAAATTCAAGTTCTAGGAAGAAAGAGCTATCCCAAGCGGCTAAACGTAGCCGCTAGTGCACTACCTTGACAAATACCGATGGCTGTTTTCAAATCTTTCTTGTCTTGGTCCAACATAATCTGAACTTCACTTCGTTCAATTATTAAAAAAATTTATAAGACCGTTTTAAAAAGTTTTTAGAAGTCACTTTAAAAAATATTTTTAAAGTTTAGAATAACATTGGTTTGAATATGATTTGGTTTTTAAAATTTAAAAAGCTGATTTTTAAATCTTTTTCAATATATATTGACAAATTGTCATATTCATTTACATGCTTCGGTGGCTTAGTGGTTAGAGTACTGGGCTACCAACGAAGAGGTCACTGGTTCGATCCTCACTCTGAGCAAGTTTTTTAAAAATATTATTTTTTTAACGGCTCAAAATAATTTGAAAATTTAAAAAATATTTTCAAAAATTTAAAAAAAGTTTTTAAGAGCCCAGTTTAAAATATCTCTTCATACAAATTTAAAAAAGGTTTTTAAATCTTTTCTATGAGTGTTTGAGACAGAAAAAATAGAATTTGCTCCAGGTCCCATAAGTACACCACCGTACCGTACCACTGGTAAAATTGTATTGGAAATTGGCAGATGGCAACTCAGCTAGATGTGACAACTAAGGAAAGTCATGAATCACTATGGTTCTGTACGAACAGTAATAAAAACTAATAACTGTCTAAAATCCCATCAACACAAAAATCTAAACAATAAGTTCTCATATCTAAAGGAAGGATCGCTAGCCATAAAGCAGGCATTTGCTTACAGAAATTTTAATAAAATTCCTTTGTGTAAGCAAACAATGTTTCAGACCATCAAAATCACTTTACTTTCCCACAATATAAAACTTTTCCATCAAAGCATTTTTCCCCCCAACAAAACGGATATACGGATAAGATTATATACAATTTTCTAATGATAATCTTAATGCATATGAAGCATAAATGTATATTATTATATACGAGCCTGTTAGTGAAGGTTCATACAATTTGAACGTAAAGAAAAGGAAAAAAATGTGTGTATATAAAAGCTATAAAGTCTCACTCACACTGAGCGTTCTACTTATATTGCTTCACTTGCTTTTTAATGTCTACACTTATGCTCATACAAACCTCAATAATATTAAAGTAATTGAATCAGCAACAGTACAAAACCAGTGAATGAGATTCAGAGGAAAATATAAAATACCAAAAAACCATGTGAATTTTTTCATACAATTCTTGACGGCTGCAAACAAGCAGGATGCAAAAAACTTTGTTTGTGCTGAAATGCGACAGCGCATTATTTATTCAAAATAATTATATTGTTGGTTGAACTCTAAATATTGTGCTTATAATCCCCAAAATTCAAATTCAGGTTGACTGATCGTTGTGCAGTGCATTGTTATTTAAAAATTATGTGTATCCCGTATTGAATAGTTTTTGTTGTTGTATGCCAATGTCTACCAGTCTTTTGCAACAGCCGAGAATGGCAAAAATTTCAAAATTATTCTAAAAACCCTAAAAACCAATAAATGTAAAATTTTAGCTCAAGGTATTGCATTTAGTTTTTTTTGTTCACATAGAGATGGAATGAGTTGTTTCATGTTTGACTTGACATGCAAAAAAAATCATAATACATAAGGGATTTTACAGAATTAATTCAACTGACAGACAGCCATCCCCGAAACGAGAACATTTTGTTGAAACAAAGGCATAGAAAAAATGTGAAATCTGATAGGAATACAAAAGTAATGTTGAAATAGGAACGAATAACAAAAGGAAGTATCTGTTACACTGAAGCAGATAGAGAAAGAAAATCTTTCTCCTTTTGTATAAATATTGAATGAGACATATGGCATACATCAATGCTTAAAGCTCTTTAAATGTTTCTCGGAAAATCACTGGAGTGAAAAATCGATTTTATTCGTTATATTTGCTCATGAATGCATATTAAAGTGATAGCGAGAGAAGTGCAGAAGCAGCTCAGCATATAAATTTCAATTGCAGTGACAGAAGTAAGCGAATTGCGTAGTGCTTCTTGCCTTTTTCGACAATATACTCGTGTTAAATGACATGAATGATTATTATCATGATTATATTCATTTTTGTTATTTTATTTACTTTATCACCCACATGATAAAGTCACAGATGTAAATATTTATTGTTATTTGGCTACGATACGTGTATCCGTGGATTAATATTTATATTCATATTAATTTCTGTCAACCACTTTATCACAAAATTTTCAAATCAATATTTTTTTTAATTTAATTAAAATGAAAAGTCCTTTGGGGAATTAATGGATATACATGAGTATGCGTACCATATCGGACATCACACAATATGTTTATTAATAATTTATATTTCCATTAAGAATTTTCTCCCTGATTTTATGTGGCACATACAATTTGGTGCAATGGTATAATGATAAATTTGCATGAATAGTCAGCCGTACAATTAGTCTATAGATGAAAATAACAAATGTAAGATTTACTCGTAGACCAGGGGTGTAGACAGGGATGAGTCTAAAGGGGTCTGGACCCCATCACCCTCGAAATTGAAGTTTTAATTCCCAACCTCGAAAAAATTCTAACTACGCCTCTGTAGCAGACATATAAATGCAGTTTAAACAGAAATCCACTAAAAGCCTTTCCGTTACAGGTGCAAATTATTGTTCGTTGTAAAAATAAAACTCACTTTTTTCCCTCTGATATGTCGACATCATAGATATGCACAATAGAAATGCATATTACGTGGGGTTTATATGAATCAATGAAATGTAAAATTAATTGCAATTTGCAATTATTCGTAGTTGAAAAAAGGGGAGAAAAAATCAATTTCACCTGGGAATTAAGGTAGTCAAATGCATTGGTAATCAAAAATTTATATTTCAATTATAGGCAAAGTCCATTTAATTGGAAAAAATGGCGCAGGAAGTGTTCATATGGTAATGAAATTCAAAAATTTAATTAAATATGCTTCCATTTTGATTTATTTCTGTCTTTTATACTTTTAATTATTTTAGGGGTTGTTCACAAATGATGTCTATTGAGGAAATTTAATTTTCTGTAACCTCGTGCCTTACACCAAACCCTAGTCTGGTCATCTTGGTGTTTCAGAGGACTGTTTTAAGAATTTGGACGTTTTTGTATGGAAATGGATAAAGAGCATGATCTTTGGTACTATAATGTGTTAAAACTAATGCATAAAGAGTTTGTACCGATCAGGGGCATAGCTTGGACATAGCCAGAATTTTAGAAGGGAAAATTTCGTTGAAATATAATGCTTGTATTAAATTTTTATACTTTTTTTGGACATTAAAATTAATTCATTAAGAATTTTGATCTTAATGGGGTTACCTGGACACCTAAGGACCCCTCCCTGGCTATAGGGGTTTCAGTGAGCATATTTTGGTACCATATTGAAAACTTTTTTTCTTATAGGGGCTTTTAGTATAAGATGAAACCATAGAAGGTGGTACATTTCCAAAATGACCATTTTTAAAGTTACTTAATATCATAGAAGAGCTATCAGAAGCTACCTTTCCTAAAAATATTACATGTCATAAGCGAATAATCACCTACCAAACTTTTCAATGAATTTGATGCAGAATATATTGAAAATTCTGAATGTTTTTGAGCTCTAGTGATTATTTCGACACTACTATAGATTTTTCAGGACAAAAATAATTTATCTGCCATAAACTCACTTATCTAATAATAATTTTATTCAACAACGGATTGCCATATCAACAACAGCTTTATATTATTTGATGATCTATAAGCACAATCTATATATGTCGCGTGTGAGCAACAACAATTATTCAAACTACAATCCAAACCGTTTACATAAAACATCCCTCTCATATCACTGGTTTTTGAGTGAAATGCAGCTGACATGTTTTATTTAAATAACAATTTTGCACGAGGAAAAGCTATTTTAATATTGATAGAATCCATACATGTTGAGCAACAACTTTATTTACTGCAAAAATGATGATGCAAGTCATGTATGTTTAAAAAAATATGAAATTTATTTTTATCTCATGTCAGCACGAAACCGATTCAATTACATTCATGGAAATTATCAAATAAATCAAGCACTACCAATTAGTAATGAAAAATAAAGGACTTGTCATGCAGAAACAACTATACGACACTGATGAACACGTGATTAATTAGATACCTGAATCCAAATGCATCTTCATTATTAAGGCCAAACAATCGATTATGAAAACTGTCCAGGCATGCAGACACAGCATGGATAATAATAACAATAGTTTTTTTGTAATAATAACAAGAAAATAAGTCGGAAAGAATGTAAATTTCAGTGAATATGATAGTAACGTAATGGAAGCGTACCATAATACATATTGTGAGACGTGCATAAATGTATGTTATGGAAAGATAAGTAAACCATGACTTACGATTTATAGTTTGTTGAATCTCCATTACCAGCATTATCCATATCCTCTTTTGATGCATTCAGTGAGCTCCTTGCGCTTCCATTTGATCCTTGTGATCCCTGTGAACTCTTTCTCGACGACGATGTACCGCCTGAATTTGGTCCTGAACTGAGAGATCGATTAAAGAACTTTTTGCTCGGCGATATTGGCGTACCATCATGTGAGTCCTTGTCACTCGATTCAATACTTGAGATAATTGGATTAACGAGACTCGTTGCATTCTCGTTTTCGGGTGTTTGCGGTAATGTTGGACTCTCTTGATCCAACACATAAATCACATCTGTAGCAATATCAGTAACATAATGTAAATTTTCCTGTGCCCTATCAACACGGAAACAACGCTCTGCCGTACATGCTGTGATTGCAATTAAAATTTAAATTAAATAAAGGAAATTGTTTCATTATGTTGTCATCATTGCACTTACAATCAATGAAACACCAGTCTGGAGATAGTTTGGGACTATCATTACCCTCTTCACTCATTTTATTCACTAGCACACGAACAGCTTCGAGATCGGATGTTGGATTCACGTCTATTGAGCCTATTATTGTTGCACTTTGCTTCAACGTTTCTTTATCATAATGGTGTTGCTCATAGTCAGACATTTTAATGCGACAAATGTTAATGTTCATCGGCTCTAAAGTCGCTTGTCTGCGTAAATAAATAGAAGAGGATAACAGAGGATGAAAGGTTAATTTTGCGTGATAATTCGATTTATACTCACAGAACATTCGTTCGTCCTGGTTTCTTCTTAGCTAACATCACAGCCTTATTAAGCAGAGACATCTCAATGATTGATGGCTTTACTTTACATGCTTCACCATCAACTTGCATTGGTATGGTTTTCGATGTAACAATTTTAGCTGAACGACATTGCGTTATACATGTTCCATGACCGCCCGCTTGCAAAAGTGGCTATTGTTCAGACAGATTGACAAGATAATTAAAATTATTGTTTGTAATTAAGATGAAATATGTTAATGTTCACATTTAATTAACTCACCAATTGGTATGTCGTGAGACCGAGAACTTCAATTAATCCATCATCCGTTGCTGGCTCATACTGTCCACCTGATTTATTCCACGGATGCGTTCCACCTCCGTAACTCGAAATATTAAGAAAAACAATCGCATGAACACGCAATTCTTTCAGTTTTGGTGTAATGTCCTTTCCATCACATTCTAACGTAACCAACTCAGCAAGATTTTTCCATTTTCGCTTCAATAAGTCTTTTCCACCTGAGCAAAATAACAGTGTTTGGGAGAAATTATTATTAATGGACTCATGGCAATTGATAAATGTGAAAACTCATTCATTCGACTCGACTCTTATACCTGCTTGTCCATAAAACATTTTATTTCGCAATCGTGAGTTGAACTTTTCTGGATGGGCCTCTGTAGTAATGTATTAAATGTGAATAGAAGCACATATGTTGTTTTTGTTGTTGTTGCAAATGATAAGATAGAAGACGGTGCAGGAAAAGCATGTGAATGGCATAAAATGATTTCGTTGTTACATACGTAGACAAAAAAAAGGAAGGTGGAAGAAGAAAAGGATATAAGATTATCAGTAATTGAATTTTCCGCAATTTTGATCACGCAATTTTCACATTTACCTCTGGCTTCGTGAAACTCGAGAGCTATGTGAGCATCAACGCCTGAAAATGGATTGGTTGGAAAATGATGATGATTGTTTTGTTAATGTTTTAATAATAGTCACAGTATTGAAATATATCATGTCATTTATCAAGGCTATTACACTTGGGGAATTTTCCAAGGGGCGAAATTTTGTTGTAATTTTGATTCCTGTGATCAAAAATTGACTTTATGTTTGGTATTCTTGTCCCAAAGCTCACTCGAGGAGCATTTTGGTTGAGGACAACATGCCTTCTCATTGCCCTTACCATTTAATAATTGGAATGAGAAGGCAGCCATACGGGCGGATAAATCGACATGTGGGAGCGACACCAGACTGCCACCACATTGCCTTCGACCAAAATGCTGCTCGGATCAACATGAAATCTCTTGAACATTTCCCAAGTGTACTCACCCTGCGTCCTGTCATTTCATCTTACCTAATGAAAAATAATTGTTCACAACACTCAACGGAAGCGTGTCCTTTCCATCTGCTGAATCCGAAGCATTTGTATTTGGTGTTACATTAAGATTCCAGCGATCGAGGAGAACAGTATCAGAATTTCCAATATTCGACAAGATTTTTCCTATAGGCTCATCTGTATAGCCCTGTGTATTATGAAGATAAACAAGACATGTTGAGGATGAAGACGTATTTAGGCGAAATGAGGAATGTAAAGAATTTGAAAAATGTATTAAGTAATGTAGAATTAAATAGGATTATGTTGTATGCAAATGTATGTAGGAGGATTTGAGGTCACACGATACGGAGGAGTATTAATGCCTCAAGATGTTTACAATTTCATTATAATTCTGTTGTTCATTAATCTTTCACTCATCCTTGGAAAAAAATGTGCTTAGTTGTGCTAAGACATTAATGCGTATCAGGAAAAATAATGCTTAATATCCTATTGTTATGCATGACCGGGTTATGTACTAGTCTCTTTATTTTCAGTGATATCATCATTTGTGACATAATTTCATTGTTTATCAATTTATTCGAAACTTTTCTTGCCAATTCATCATGAGCAACGAGCATGAGCTACGTCATCTAATGTGAGTAATATAAAACTTTCTGGATATAACATTCAGAAGCTTTTGCCGCTCAACCGTGAAAATAAATCTAATCCATACATCATCTTCATGAATATGAACATCATCGTCATGATTACTGGTTCGTATATATAATCCATTTTTATTCAGTTATTCAATCAAATCAACATAAATTGAATCAAATATTTGTAGTTTCCATACTTTTTATTATTGTTCCCCCTACGTAGAATATTCAATTCTTTTTTTAGGAAGTGAAATTCTGTCGTAAGAGTTGTTGAAGACAATGACGCTTCTTGAATTACATATTTTCTAGGTCACACGAAATGTGTGTCAGACGTTTTTGTGTTAATTTTGTTTTGTTGGATTCATTTGGTTTGAGAATGAGGTTCATAACTATCTTATATGTCTAGTTAGGGGGAAAAGTACTTGGTGGAGAAAAAAACATTTTTCGACACGCACTTTTTAAGCTATAATTCCAAATTTATATACTTTACAATTATTTACAATTATTAGCTTAAAATTGATTCCTAGACCGCTAAAAAAATTACCAAGAGGAGGGGACCCCCTGATGCCTACAAAAATGGTCTTTAAAGGTATTATCTTTCTAAATGTCTTTCAAACCCCATTGTTTCAGAGAACATACTAATACATTCCTGAAGGTACTCTAAATATCCCCTTGGTTTTTTAATCTTTACGGCTCTCGGCAACTACACTCATAAAAAAAGCAGTTGTGAAGTATATAAATACAAAATAATCTTGTTTGATAACAATTATTAAAATTTAATAAAAATATAATATAATTTAATAATTTTTAATAAAATTTTAATATGAAAACAAATTAATAACAAATTATTAATTTTTTCATGAGTGTAATCGCCATTTTGAAGATTTGGAGGGACACTAAAGTCAATTAAATCAATTACATTTGATAAAGTAGCCAAATTGTGTCAAGTAGATTTTTTGGAGCTGGAAAATATTCAAGGAAATTCTCAGGTGTAGGTGAAACTTTCAAAACACATTAGTGTGCCATGGCTTATACCCAAGTGGTAGGGGCGTATTCAGGGAGGGGGAAGGGGAGTTTGGGAGTCAAAACTCCCTTTTTAAGAAAAAATTTTCAATTTGTTAGGGGTTTTCAAGAAAAAAAAAATGCCAAAAACCCCCTCGTGTATACAAAAAAATTTCAAAATCCCGCTCTCAAAAAATTTCTGGATACGCCCCTGTCAAGTGGTAGAGTATAGTCAGCAGGGTATCACCACGTCATCATATGAACTCAAAAACGTAACATTGACGTGGGGTGTATCCTGGTGACAAAAAAAAATATTTACAGGAGTGCACCGCTCAGAACAGTGTGTGAATCACTTTGTTACAAATTCAGTTTGTAACAGTTTTTTGAAATTCAAATTCGAATTTATTTGTACAAAGTGCTAAGCACTTGACTTAGCTTCTTCCCCCTAAAAAGCTCTTATTGAGCTTTCATTTTCATAGAACATTTGTGCTGTCGACGATATCACGATTTATTCATAAGTTTTAATTAATTATATTAATTACGCAATGGCTTAAATTACTCATTTTTCAGAAAAATACATTCACAACTTTTAGTACATAAATAAAGTAAATAAAGTATATAAATTTCTGCTTTATTTTATTAGTTGAAATTTCCAGGTCTCGTGTTGTGATTTTTGCGAAAGTCGCGTCGACTCGTGCACACACTTGTTTAGTTAGAAGCTATAATGTTATTCAACTAAAATCCGGTCGACCTTACCCTCATCTTATTCCAATCATTATTATAAGATGTTTTTTTCACGCATTTCTATCAACAACATTCACTGGATGAATAAAATAGAAGAGATTTACATGAAGCTGATCCTCCATTCACATACATATGTTCGATGAGCCATTTTCATGAATAAAAGCGAAATCCCTTCATTCATTCTCAATAATGGCATCTTAATATTCCCATGAACCAAAAAAAGAATTTCCCACCTTCGCATGTTGCCTTACAGATGATTTAACTTTCTTTACACACTTTATTACGTTCCCATTCGTTACTTTTCTTACTTTTTCTTCAGTTATTGTAAATGTGTAAAGCACTTAAAGCCTTGTTACTTGACTAGACCTAACAAGAAGACGAGATATCTTCTCTCCCTTCATTCTTCAGTTTTAGATTTGCAATTTGATGGATTTCTGCTTGCTTTCTTTGAGTTATTCTTTCAATTTTGATTTGATTTGATTGAATTATCGTTAGCTTCTTTTAGATTTTTTATATCACTTAGAATTTCATGAATTTAGATGTTATATTCATTGAATTGAGAATTTTTCAGCTCAATCATTTATATTTTTTACTGCTGATCTTTTTTTGGAAGAGGTTTATACGACTTTATACTTTTGAAGGTTTTTTAGAGAAGTATTAAGGTTGAATTTGATGCTAAAAGTTTAAAATAACGAAATTGTCTGATGAATAATTCTACAAACGGCTACAATCGTGTGAAGGTGTTAAAAAGTCAGTGCATGCTTTCATTTTATAATGTCTATTTTAGGATGTTAACCATGATTGCGAAAAAAATGGCTCTGGCTATGCTGAAGACAGCTGTATATCTTAGATGTGCCCGGTTGCTTGGTATGCCCTATACAGGTATGGTATACATAGAGCAAACCCAGTTACTTGGTATTTCCAAGGGTGTACCCTTGAGTAAGTCACCTTATGTTGGATACCACAATCTAAAAAATTATCTTTTGTCCAGAGAGAAAACTACTTGGTGGACCACTTTCCGCTAAAGTTTTCTGAACGGCCTACGTTCTTCTAATCATGTGTATAATCTTAATATAAGAACTTCTGACTATTTTTTCGTCATGAAATATGTGTAAATTTGGCAACCAATTAGCTTTTATCTCAATTCTCGTACCTAAAACATGTAATTTTTTGATCTTTCCATAAAATATGTTCTAATTGCCATCGACCACCCACCTTACATAAGCTATGTTGTCAGTTCCCTTCTTCTGTTATCAAATTTTAATATTTCCAATTAAAATACCTATCAGCTTAAAAAGAGAATCCAAATTTGGTGATTACACAAACCCAAGTTTAAAGTTCAAAGTTCGTCCGTACCTGATCTTGACATTTAATTAATCCTTCCTGTCAGGAAATTACTAAAAAACTTTTCATAACTGTCTGAACAAAGTTTTCAACACAAGGATCATATCAAAGCCCATAAGACAGCAATAATAAGAGAGTTTTAGACTTTTCATCATGAATAATCTTATTTAAATCAATGGAAAAGTTTTAGGAGATCCACAAAAGTATCAAATATATCCAATTGGACATGTTCATAGTGCGTCATTCAAATAAATCATTTTGCGTCACCTCACTTGAAGCCAACTTGAATTTACTATAGTATAAAATTATCTTTTAGTTTACTGTACACCAATTTCGTTCCTATAACTAATACTTAGCCATACAAAAGAGTTTTGATCCTTTTATAAAAGATAAATGAGTAAGAAAAATATTTTTTTGAGATGAAAAATAAATTGAAAGCCTCATAGGCATTTTCCCGTGATTAGATACCTCAGGTGTAAACAATTTATAATTTATTTCCTGTATCAACTATCAGTGTCTTCTAGAACTTTGGTTTGTGGGTCGGTTGACATTTCTTAGAATGTATAAATATGAAAATCATGAACTTTTTAGGGGTCATTCATAAATGACGTCCAATTTTCAGGAGGGAAGGTCTAAAACTTCAACACAGCGCCATCCTTCACCCTTTGAAGGAAGGTTGAAAAATTTTGTCCATATTTCAAATATCTATAGCTATACACAAAGGAATTCTCATGTCCAACGGACCACAAACGTTTACAAGACACTGCTGGTGCTGTGTATTAAAGAAGACAAAATAGAAAAGAGTGAACAACGGAAGGAAATATCCAATTATTCTGATGTTTAAATTCAATTTTTTCTTCTTTGTCATCCATAGACTACACTTTTTTTCATATCCAATATATTTTAGTTTGTTTTTCTCGCTCGAGTGAGATTAGAAATTGGTTTTCGTTTTCAAACGGAAATCCACTTCTTATTAGATTTTGAGATGGGAAATGATGAAAGATTTCTTTTTCGATCATTTTTTTTTCAATCACTACATAGTTTCAGCAATCATGCCTCCGTAAAGTGAATAAATATAAAAATAAAACAAAAAGCTATAACTTACGCCACCCCATCCAAGTGCTCTCGCCAAATCATTTCCAGTGCCGAGTGGTAAAACACCAACAGCAGGCGGTGGTGTAATACCGATTTGATCGAGTATGGAGAGAACCCAACCTACAGTTCCATCACCACCGCATGCCAAAATACGCAAATTTGGCACCTTTCGAAACAACTCCAAGCTGTGAACAGTAGTAAGAAGAGAAAAAAGAAAAAAATGATGACAAGAGTATTTTATATGGTTTGGAGTAAATGACTGTCTAGATGCCAAAGCATACATTAAATAAGAAGATGATCGAATAAATAAAAAGCTCATTACATACCCCATTTTCGGTCCTCCTTGCGTTAAATCAAAAACTTGACGTGGATTTAAAAGCCATTGAAATTTTTGGAGTAATTTTGCACCCTGATTACCGCCACTCTTAGGATTTATAAAGACCAATACAGGCGTGATATTTGGTGTTGGTATGGGCTTTATAACAAACGTTCGCACTTCCTTCTCCTTTGATTTCTTCTTACCGGCTGGCTTCTTTTTTGGTGTTTTTCTTAATGATGATTTAAAACTACCTTTCCGTGGCAGCTTGACGATCCACGATGGAGGAACAATTATACGTGAATGAATGCCTAAACATAATAAAAAATTGTTGATGAGGAGATACACAGAAAAAGGTTGTTGTTGTTATTATGGCAATGTCATTTAGATTAATGGAAGGAAAAAAGTATGGCTTTAATATCGTTTGGTTTATGGGACAGTAAAAGGAAAGGATCGTCACTTTCTGAATCTTTAGAGAATAACAGATCGTCTGAGTAATAAATTTAGAATTCTTTTCCTTTATTACACCATATCCATTATAATAAAGGTTGATAGAGCAACATTTTGTTTCGTTCTGGGAATTTAACTTCCGTATGGTCAAGAAATCAATTTAGTATACCTGATTTGCACTGATAAAAGCATAATACATTTAAAAACTTTAAATAGAATTTCTGCATGCTAAAAGATTTGAATTTTCTCATTCCCACTTAAAAATGTTCATGAACTTGAGACATAAAATCACTAAAAGATAAACAAGATCTTAAGTGGGGGAAGAAATATTTATAAGCATAAGTTTAGTGGGGGTGTTCATAAATGACGTCCATTATTTTAACCTTTATAAAAAAAATAATTATAAAAAAATATTTTTTGATGATAACCCTCCCCGTGGACTAGATCCCAGTGCTTCTAGCTCATTGCTATTCAAACTATGCTCTACGGCACACTAGTGTGCAGAAGAGTAGGAAGTAGGTATTTTGGATGTCAAAACACCCCCTCGATGGAAATTTTCTTCAATTTTAGGATCTTAAATCCCAAAACACCCCCAATTTGGTATCCGTACTAAAAAAATCAAAACCCCTAGCTCATCTCAACACCAGAACTCTTTATCTATTTCTATTAATACTCCTTCCCATCTTAAAGTTACCCATCATAACTGAACAATCCCCAATCCCACACCGTCGCAGGAGGAAAAACAATTTAATTTAAAATTATTCCAGAAGATGCGAGGGCACACTAATTCAACTAAGACAGTCTGTGGGAAAATAAAATTTGCATAATTAAAAAAATATTTTATTGTACTGTGTTATGGAAGCAACACGAACTCGTTTCCCTTCTGTAGACTTGTTTACGGTACTTGTTTAAACATACATAAGTTATGGACGTGTACGAGTAAATAAAGATACTAAATTGAATATAATCTTGATTTATATAATGGAGAAATTTCAATTTATAGATTTTTACACACAGTAACAGCCCCCATAAAGAGTGAGCATCAAACAATTTACCAGGTATTAAAAGTTTATGCAATATAAATCGTTGAATGTAAAAATAAATATTGATTCTTACCTAATGTGCATTCCTCTCCTATTCGATGAGGGTTGAAGCATGCCTCTTTATTATGATATGACGATTTACACCAGGCACATGATAAAGCAACAATCTCTTTGGAACTAAATGATAATTTCGCTTGTAGTGACTAATTGAAGAGATGGAAATAGAATGATATTCAATTTAAATTGATACATACACTAATTAATTTGATGAGATAGGATGTACGTCAACAGTTCTATTGTAAATATTGTGTGTTTTTTTCTCTCTTCGAAATTGAATCACATTTCAGAGAAGTTATGTAAATATTGCCTTACTGTCGTCATATTCACAAAAAATATGAATTTTCTTCGTGTTTTGTTTTTATGACAATAATCAAGGGATCTGAATGTTTTGGTTAGTTTTAATGGTGATCTTGTGTTTTATAATAATACATATTATATTTTTTTGGATGTAAAATGAATGCGCGACTAAAGTGACTGTATGATTGATGCTTTTTGAATTTTTTCATCCGTTATTTTCCGAATATGATGTATGAACATTAAAAGTCTATAAACTAAGAGTCCACAGCAGGCGCATACCCAAAGGGGGAGGGGAGCCAAACTCCACTCTCGATGGAAAAACGTCTTTAATTTGCTAGGGATACCCAAAATCTCCCCCTAAATTTTTTACATATAAATTTTTTGAAAAATCTGAGCATAAAATAGTTTACGTTGGTATTCTGTCAAACTTTAGAGCAACCTCCGATAGATCAGTGGTAGGAGCTTGCAACCGGAAGTCGTAGGACGTGGGTTCGAATCCCACTCTCGGGATTTGTTTCTACTAACTATCCAAATAAGGATTCTTTGAGTATCTAAATTAAGTTCTAACAAAGTTAGCACTAAAGACTAAGAGGTGTGTAACAAAGGTCAATGGCACCCCGGGTGTAAGTTTTGAACTAACCTGGGATATAAACAATGTCTTTCAAATCCAATTTGTTGACATGTACATAAAAATTCACAACACACAAGACCAAAAAAGCAACAACTTGACCTAACGCAAATCAAGATAAACTTATCAGACACTTCTCATCATTTTATGGTCACTCTTTTCAAATTGCAATAAATTAAAAACGTGTTATTCTATTCAGTCGACTAATAACCAAAAGAATTCAGATCCCTTGACATGAGTGTTCATACACATTGAGGACAATAAACTAAGCCTTTGTCAATTTAAATAAAGGGCAAATATGTAACTTATACTGATGTATTGTGAAAAAATGTGTATAGATTACTATCATCATTCAATTTCGAAGAAAAAAAAGGTCGACATACCAAAATAAAGAACATTTCTCATCATACGAAATTTATTTTTCATATCATTTGCCATTGGCTGCAAACAGCATCATGAACCGTTATTTTTTTTAAATTCAAAATATTTTCGAAATTTTTTCGAAGATTTTTCGACTGATAAAATTTTTGAATTTGAAAAAACCGTTAAAAAATTTCTACTTATCCTTATTTATAGAATGTTTTGGCACTTCAAAAACATGATTTATTGATTTCTTTTAGTTACAGCTAGCAACTTTGCAAGCTTTACCCGTTTTTAATTAAAATAAGTAGAATAATTTTGTTTTTATTTACAACGGTCATTTTCAATTTAAAAAAACCAAAATTTTCGCAATTTTGTTTTCGAAGAATAAGAACCAATTTCGAAGAATAAGAACTGTTTGCAGCCAATGGATCATTTGAAATTATTTTTTAATAAGAAGAAGAAAATAGAATAAAAAATGCAAAAAATATGTATTGCTAACTTACTGAGAGAGAGGAAGAATATAAGAAGTAATAGAAACATATGAGGAAACATAAAAAGATATGAAGTAAAAAATTCTGTCACGTAACTAATTTGAATCCTTTAAAATGGAATTTTATTTTTTATTTTCATATTTTTTTCCGGCAATCAATAAAATGAAAGCAATGACGCCAATTTGTCATCAATTTCTAGTAAATTCCTATGCAATGAACTTGAAAAATGTTAATTCTTAAACAGCAAGCAAATGACTTAAAATAAATCATAATAATAAAAATTCAAGGAAGGAAATCATGAAAATCAATCATCAACAAAAAAAGGACATGATGAAAAGAAAAAATCAACGTCATGCTGGTAAATATTTTCCTAAAAATGAGATTAATATTTCGCTAGAAATCGTGCATTAATGGACAAGGCAATAATCTTATAATCAGAAAAGAATTAATAAGAAAAAAATGCGCATAAAAAATTTGATGTAATTCATAACAGAATGTCAATAACAGCAGGTTCCTTACCGTGAAACTTCCAAGAAAATTTTAATGTTATGAATTTTTCATTAAAATATTTTAATATTTTGAAACTTTTTTGAGGACATTTTGTGATAAGTATAGAATGAATATTTGATGGACTTTTGAATAACATTTTGTGTCCTAGATTTCTTAAGATCTTTTGAGAAGTAAATTGTTCTTGAAATTAAAATCAAATTTTTCTAAGAAATCAATAAGATCCATAGTAGTAAGGTGACTAGATATTTTTTGATATGATAGAGAACAAGAAATTTTCATGCAAACATTGTGGCTTTTGAAACAACCCTATAAGCACTTTTATGTTCTCTGCAGTGGCGTAGCCAGGGGGTGATTGGTGAAAATTATGTATACCTTTTCTCTGGAAAAAATGACCTAAATTAAAGAATTATTTAAAACTGCTAAGGTTTTTTTCTATATCCCTAACCAAACCACCCCCCCCTTAACAAATTCTGGCTAAGCAGCTGGTTCTCTGATTTTTGGGAGATTTTAGCAAATATCTTCTATTACCACTCCAAAAATGTCCAAAAGTGTGTACTTTTTGCCTAAAACTGCCTTAATTTGGTTGAATTGAATTGAAATGTCAGCTATTTATCTGAAAAACATTAGCCAGTCTAATTAATGTGTGATCCGAATCACATCATTAATAGCATCGCTACCTGAAGTCTTTGAAAGAAGACAAACCCCGGTGTTTGTATATGACGAAACGTCGACATAGGGGTTTGGTGTATGACGAGAAACCAGCCCACGTCCACAAGATTCGAAATAACGACAAGCAGAAGTTTTCCTTTGTCCAGTCTCGAACTTAAGATTGTTGGGTTGGTTTCGTAGTGGGCATTGGCCCCCGGCGATGAAAACCTTTGTTACGCCACTGATTATGCCACCAAACCACTTCAGTTCAGCTTAGAAAAGCTTCCATCATAATCACACACAAACCAAATGATAAATCGAATAAAAAGTCACCCGTAAAAAAGAAATAAGTTAAATTAAACTAAATTAATCATAAACTGAAAGGGCGATGCATCATCAATACTACAAGAAAGAAATTGCAAGAGAAAGACGTTCGTAATTTTACTGATTGAATGAATGTGAGAGAGCGAATGCTTAATTTACGACATTCCCTAAAAGCATGAACTAAGTTGAGATGAAAAATACGTAGGATGCAGAGTGAAATATAAGATGAAGTGTATGTGCTTCGTAAAGAAGGAAAAAAGATGAAAATTATGTGAAGGAGAAAGAGATAAGGAAAAATAAAGGAGTATGTAAAACAAATTAACTTATTCAGATTTAGAAGAAAAGCTTTTTTGTTGTTCATTTTTTTTTTGTTTTTCATTATTTTATAATCGAAAGTTAGAGAATCTAAATATTGACTTTACCTTAAGATACGAAAGCTTCTTTTCAAACTGCTCAAGTGTTTCATACATACAGACATTTATATATTATTTATCATACATAATTTATAAACGAAGAAACATGACGTTAGTGAAAGAAAAAAAACACAAAAAGAAGGGAATATTCGTGAATAATTTTTTTTTACTTTCTAATCAAGCATCTGCATGTGTCAGTCTAAATATATTTATTTTTTATTATATTATTTTTTATACGAATAAGAGGGTAAAGAACTTTACTTTTTATCTCATCAACAAAATTGTTATTTTTTTTATCAACTTTAATGCATCCTTAAATGAAATTATCAATATTTCATACTTTTTTTTTGTTCATTTCATTCTATCTTCATTATTTTATCATACAATAAAATATAAAGAATGAAAATATAAACTTAATGTGTTTTATGACAGAAAAATGTGCTATATTGGTACATAAGTAACATATTGGGAAAGTTTTAATATTCCTTTTGCGTCATTGTGCTTTTCTTCTTGTAAACATGAGCGAAAAAAAATTGATAATTCATCGAGTTTTTTTTTCATCCTGACTTTGACATAATTTTGTTTTGCAGACGTAGCTTCTACACCTAGCTTTAATAAACAACAAAAATTTCTATCACAGACAATTTAATCTCATTCGTTAAAGTCTGCTGATCTCTTTAAGACATGCCCCGAGCAGCACTCTGCACTCTTTGCTGTCAAGATGGACAAAAAACACCATCAGGAAACCCCCATGTCTTTTTGACGATTTGTCGTTATAACGTCGATGTAGCTGTACCCTAACGACTACGTTGTGCGGTTCGGGATGAACAATGATGAAAACTACACGTATACTGACAGTCGGATTAAGTATAATATCATTTTTAAAAAATCCCGACAGCAAAATTACATGACTTCTCACAATAATAACAGCATATATGGCAGGTAGACGGTCGCATGAACGGAAAGAAATGGACAATCACTCATGTTTCATGAAAAGGGTTTATGAAAAATTCAAAAACTCGGGGATTAACATGACTATCTACTTAGGCGACGTGAGACTGATTGAAATTCATGATCACTGTACTGTAATTATCATGTACATTTCTGCAGACGAAAGCTTAATAATATTTTAGAAATGACTCATGTTGAGGTGCTTATTATTATATTTCAATATACGACAACGGTATTTTATTTTCGAATGTGGTAAATTCTGAAATTCGAAATTTGTGTTCGAAAATTCGAAAATCATTTGTTTACATTTTATGAACGAAATTTTGTTCTTAAATTTTGGCTTAATTTCAAGCTTATCAACTGTATAATAGATTTAAAAGTACTTAATGAGTATGATCAAAGCTATTGGTATCATTTATCAACAACAATTTGCACTAAATAGCTAAAAAAATTGCAAACTTTTAAAATTGACAATTTTCGAATACAAAAGTTTTTTGTAAACAAACAGCCTTATGGCTTGGAACCTCTAGCAAGCGAGTAATTCAAATATTTTCAGGAAAACACTTAGAATGACGAGAAATTTACATAATCCTCCAAAGTTCCTCGTTTGTCTTCTTCATATTGTGTCGAGGATATAAAGAATGAATGGAGAAAAGGAGGAAATGAGTTGTGTGAAACCTTTTTTCCTTTCTTTTCTACGTGTTTATGTAAAGATGAACATCATCATCATCATCATCGTTGTCGTTGTTGTCGTTTCTTATAATATAATTTTTCTTTTGACTTATGCTCCTTTTTGTCATTTTCTAGATATTCATATTAATAATCTTCGAAGCGGAAAAATGAAGGATAAAAAGGAGGGAAGCACAAGTCAGCAGAAAAGTTTCTCATGAAGTCAAATTATTATTCTTTTTAATTACTGTAGTAATTTCTTCTTATTCATACTCAGCTTAACTTTCTACTATGTAAATTAGTCATTTTTTAATTGCATTTTTTTATCCAGCAACAAAAGGAAATGAAAAGCCATTATTCCTAACGGAATACGTTCTCATTTGTTACAAACTACCGTTGCACAAAACATCGAATTACAATTTAATTAAAATTCATGAATATTCAAACATTAGCTTCCATTCACTCTGGATACAATCAGATATACTGAATTGAATTTTTAATATCCGAAGACTTGACATAAAAATCATTTCTGCATCGCAATTGAATTGATAAGAATGTAAATGAGATTATACGCTTTCCTCTCTTCTACTTGACTATTTTATTATTTTTTTTATATATTTCTCTTCTTTTCTCTCTTTTTTTATCTGTTTTATTTTCATTCATTCAATTAAAAGCATTTACTATCTGCTAATTGCTTACTGACCTTTCCACATTGACGACATTTTCCTTTCTCCGTTCGCCGATGAATCCAGTGGTGTAGCGTTCTCGTTTGCTCACGATATTGACGAACACCTACATCACGAAACGTTGGCTTGCATGCCAATTGAGATCTTTCCATTAATACCGATATACAACTTGCATGAGCAATTATTTTGCATGCTGAACATTTCATTCTTGGTCCTTGTTTCTGTATAAGATTATGAGCAATGAAAGAAAATAAACAAAATAGAATTAATAAATCGAATGATAGTTTATCTTTGCTGTTCAATGTTTGTAATAAACATGGATTATCATGAGAAAATTCAATTGGGAATTTATTCGTTGCATGATTCATGAACCTGGATATTTGAAACGGAAATTGTTTACTGATGATATCTGTGAGCCTTAATTGAGAAATGTTCGGTAGATGATGTTAATTTTTGTGTTGTGAATTTTGGGTGCTTAGGAGTATGTGCGAAAAATTTCTGAGTTTAGGGATCAAGGGGTCGAGTGGGGATTGACACCATCCCATCTTCATGGATACACCCTTATTAGGGATGCATGAGTGAATTTTAGGATTGAAAAACGAATGAGAAGATCTTTTTTAGGCTCCAAAATTCTACTTAATATAACAGGTACCTTAACTTGATATACTCAAGCACCTTAGGGGTCATTCACTTATGACATCCATGATTTAGGGGGGAGAGGGGTCTGAGATTTTGTGACACTTTAAATTAAAGAAATTTTTTGTGACTAGGGGGGGTTCTAAAAATCCCATTTTTTGATGGACGTCATAAGTGAATGACTCCTTGGCTTTTGTGCCGTCTATAAATGAGTTCAAATATAACTTTGAGACGCGAATGTGTCGATAAATCTTCAAAATCGCTTTTAGTGTTCCACAAGCTTAAAAAGTTTGAGAACCACTGTGCTAGATCTACTGGATTAGAATTAATGAAAATAATCTGCTGATACAGACAGTCTAGTACTTGGTAATAGTAATTGGCAGACAGTATCTATCTTTAGGCGATATCTAACAGAGGCCAAGTTTCAATTTGTAAGGCCAATAAAATAAGTAAGATCAGAAGGCTCATTCATAATTCTGAGAACAACTCAAGTTCATGAACAAATTTCCAAAGGAGTTTGCCTTTATTTGATTGCTGCTCAACTCGATGCAAAAACACCACGAAAAAATTAAATTGTCAGAAAAGTTTTTGTCAGTAACTGACATTGACAGAGTAAAAAAGAAAATTTTAACTTGCTAGACAAGCATGTTATGCTCATACCCTGGTGAGCCTTTAACAAACAATTATGTAATACATTTTACGACAAATTCTCAATTATAAAAATTAAAGTTCCTAAGAAATTTCCTCAGAGCAACTTCAAGGATATCCTTTTGGCTATGGTAATCAATTTGAGTTATAATCCATCAGAATTTATATTAATTAAAATATTTTTCTCATTCTTCGTTTGTTTCATGCCGTGTTCATGTCACATTTTCTGTTTATTACATTTGTATGTCCCAAATGTCATAATGTCATTTTAAATGACTGCAAAAGGCTGTCTCTTCTTGGCATTGTTATTAAACTTTCTGTGTCCCTTTTTTCATTATGTGTGCGACGTTTATATGCGTAGATTTTTTTTCATTTCATTTCATTCAAAGAGGATGAAGGGAGAGAAAAAATAATGGATTTTTTTTTTATTTTATCGACCATCATGGTAAGTAAGTAAGTACGTAAAGGTTAAACTTTGGGATCAAACAATGGTTGATGTTGATACAATCTATACGAAAAGTCGAAATATAATAAAAGAAAACTTTTTTTTATGAGAAAAGCTTTGCATTTTTGAAAGCCTTAGCTTTATTTTGGTACAACAACTTTTTGAGGAAATGTCCGGAGCACTGTAATTATTTTTAATATATACTTTAACAAAAATTTACAACCACAATAACGTATTGTTGTGAAAAGAGCACATTGCTTTGCGGTATAAATTAGAACGTACAAAAGAAAAATTTATACGATTCATATAAGCAGCTATTCTGTGTAATTAATGAATTTTTCATGATTTTTTTTCCTTTTACTTATAAACGTGTTAGCTATAATATAAATTATCTTTTATATTTCTTTCCGTTTTTGTACCATTGTGGACGATTCACTTATGACGTCCGAAATTTAGTGGGAAGGAAGAGGAGAAGTGGGGGTCAGTGACCTGTAAACAACAGAACAAATGGCTAAAAGGCACAGATTTTAGTTTTGTACCGGCATGTGGGGTGTCATTGATGAGTAGCATGTATAGTTAAGGTTTAAAAATGTTATGTATAGAGTCGTGTAATGTAGAGTCGTTTTTCCATGCTTACTTAGTGCCTTTGAGCCGCTACCTGTGCCTAGGCATTCAAAAATGCCACTTTATGGACGTAAATTGTAAACGACCATTCAACATGTACACAATTTTATAGTCGACAATAAATTAATGAAAGCTTTTAGAAATGTAAGAAAAGAGGAAGGAAAAAAATGTATAAGAAGCTTATACTAGCACTTACTGTACAATCATTATCGCCGATATAACAGCAATCACCGGAAACTGATGTGGCCACCCATAAATGATCTCCTGATACAGCATTTTCTGACCAATCTGGTGTGTTTCTGATTTGTCGAGCTCCTGAACTATCGCCTGGTTTTCTACACGTTTTCAATTTTCATTATTAAAAAAAAGAGATAGAGAGAAAATAAATTGTTTTGTCAGTACCATAACAATAAGTATAGAATCTTGTAAGGATATCATCATGATGTGCCTTTTTTCTCGAATATCATTTAATTGAATCTTTGATCTCAATATTATTATTATTAAAAAATTTATGCTATACACATTACATGATAGCATTCATACTTATCTACCTATATTTAAACGGTAAACCATTTCTATTTCTATAACGAATTGCTCTCCTTCTACGTCGATTACTTCCATAGAATTTAATACTATTACATAATTCATTGGGACTAGAATGGCAATAACATTTAAAGCATGTTTGAGTCGTAAAGCTGACTATAACAAGTTTCGCAAATTTTCCTTTCGCCTTTGATGATTTCATCGTTGATTAGACTAAATGGAGTTTGAAAAGATTTTTTTTTCGTCGGTTCCTTTTAAAAAATGTTTCTTTATGCTAAATTAAATTTCTAGCTTTTTTCTCTAAGGATTGAAGAATGGTCATGAATATAAAATGGGAGATTTTAATGTATCAGGGGATGGTTTCTTGTCATACAACTAACTCTACCCTATCTATACACTAGCGGGTGTACACAAAAGGGTATCATAGGTGCAATGTTAACCTAAGGGTATCCTAGGTGCGAGTAGACCTAAGGGTATCCCAGGTGCATTTATACTTAAAGGTATCCTAGGTGCGTTGTAAACCTAAGAGTATCCTAGGTTCAAGTAGACTTAAAGCTATCTTAGGTACAGGCATAGGGTTAGGTTACCCTAGGTACATGTATAGGGTTAGATGTAGGAGCAACATGTTTAACAAGAAACCACCCCTGAGAGTAATATTTATCGATATTCTATAATTAATGGTTATGAGCACGCACAAGCACAAGTTTCTCAATTTTAAGACACTTCAGGTAGATTAAATGAGCGTAATTCTTTATTTCCACACAATTTCATTAGGTTATATGTCAATATAAAATATATGGATGTTTAGGAATGTCTATAGATTCTCATCTATCTCGTAACATTCTTCAACGCTTACAGGAAATAAATTTTCCTTGTATTTCTGTATGCTGAAAATGGCAATAACGAAGAAGTTTGCTAAAACGTGACATAAATACTGTCATTGATACATACTTTTGTAATCAAATTATTTCTCTTGTTAATTAAATTGAGCTGAGTGTATTACTATAATAATATTATGGCTTAAATAAACATTTGCACACGCTTTCATACACATTCTTTTTGTTTTCATCTGAATTAATATCTTTCATTGTACGCAAAACTTGGACAGAACTTTTCCTCTCTATCTATTTCATTAGTTTGATACGCTCAAGAATCTTTTATTTAGTCTGAAAATTTTTCTTTTTGTTTTGCTTAGGGAGTGCTAATGAGTCTTTATAGTCGAATGATAGTATAAGGGGGAAAGATGCTAATTATTTTGAGATTTAAGCTAGTAGCTCAAAGAAATTAGGTTTGGGATTTTGGAATTTTCAGTAATTAAAATAAGACTTAGATTTAGGAAATTTGATGGCTAAAGAGTAGTTTAGAGTTAGTTATTTAGATAGGAAATATAATTTAGGTTTTTGACATTGATGCAGGGGCTGGGGTGTACCCAAAGGTTGGGGTAGGGGTATACCGAGAAACCCGCCCAAACCTAGATTGTTTCAGTTTTCAATAAATTCTATCAAAATTATTACGAGATTTGACTCAATTGAAAACAGATCTCGAAGTCGACTCACATTTTGTGTACAAAATTCGTGTCGATTTGGAGCTCTGATTGATTAAAAAAGAGTCTTCTGATTCTGTATTCTTCAAGATTCCTGCCTGAAATAGAATAAATGTCAAGTTATATTTCTACGACTGAGATTTTTCTGTTTTGATAGGTTTTAAAGCCAAAGTCGAAGTCTAATGTTGTTCAGAAAATAATAATCAGGCAGCTTAGACAGAGTTGCAAAACGGCCAAATACCGGCGGCCGGCAGAATACCGGCGGCCGGTCGTTTTTTTTACCGGCGGCCGTTGACTGCCGGCCGCCGTTGACCGCCGGCCGCCGGTGTTGCCGGCCGCCGTCACCACCGGCGGCCGCTCAGCGCTGGTACCGGCCACCGGCCATTTTTTTGTATGAAAATTACCGGCCGCCGGCCGCCGGTGATTGACGGCGGCCGGTCGTTTTTTTCACCGGCGGCCGTTGACTGCCGGCGGCCGGTGTCACCGGCGGCCGGTGAACGACGGCGGCCGGCAAAAACGGCGGCCGTCGGCGGCCGACAGCCGGTGGCCGGTGCCGGCTTTTGCAACTCTGAGCTTAGAAGATATAACGTCAAATATTTTGTTGGCACATCCCAACTGTATATATTTACACATTTTGACTTTGCTAATATTATATTTTCTTCTTTTTTAACCACACAGTTAGACATGAGGAAGACATCCTTAATGTTTATTCTATAATCGTGCGTACATTTCAAGAATCATGAGATAAATGTTGTGTGCTACATAGTAAGTACGAGTCATTTCAATGATGAATTGCTGTGAGCTTTATCAAAATGAAAAATTCCTCGCTTTATCTACAGCTATTTCTTTATCCTTAGTTTAAGCTTCTTTATAACATTATCATTCGTAAGTATGGTCTTTGAGACGCTACGTATTGACAAATGCGATAGAATTTTTCTTTCTTTTACTCTTAAAACATCGTTATTTACTTTATTTTGTACATTTATTTTTATCCTGCAAATCTCAAAGGGATTCAACTTTGTTTTTAAAAAAATCAATTTATTTTGACATTTAATGGAATAGCGTGATTGTGATTGGCATAAACAGAAAATTTCACTTTGTGAACATTTTTTGCTCTGTAAATATTTAACAAACTTCTAAAAAGCACTGCAATTAAAAATTTAAAGGGATAAAAGCACTGTGCAGTGAAAAAGTTTTCTTTGTGCTGCTCAAAACTTTTTTTTCTCTTTTAAATGCAAAAGTAATCTGTGGAAAAAACTGGAGAGGAACTTTTCTCTCATTTGACTACGTCTCCCCGTATTTGCACATGTCAAACAGACGGAAAATTACTCTTGACATAATTTTTTTCCTCTATGCTGCTTCTTCTTTTACATTTTTCTTCAACAACTATTTTATATTCATATTTTTAATGCCACACTTCATGCTCATTTTACGTCATTGTCTATAATTCTACAACTTTTTGAACTTGAGCTCAAATTATTCACAGTTTTTTGAACGTCAAATGATATTTCCGGGTGTTTTATCCTCACTTATTTGTCACTATTCACAGATAACTTATTTTTCCCTACTCTTAATGTTTGTTTCTGCTCTTTTGTTGCAGATTCAGTATCCGATTCAACAACTGTGTAGCAGTCTTTCAGTATTTTTTCTGTAGAATAAAAATGTCGAGACAATAAACACACGTAATGGATGAAAAATTTTTGACTGAGTGAGTCACACGGTAAAAAAAATTAAAGTGTAATCAAGAGATAATATGGAGAAAAATACATAATAATATTCACATGTGTATGCATATGTAATGATAAAAAAATAATGTGAGAGAAAGGTGCTTATAGTATTTGTGCATTGATTTGTGTAGTAATTTGAATATGTAGAATACACATGCACTAAATTACTGGATAGAACAGTGGTTCTCAAACTGTGTGCCGCGGCACACTAGTGTTTATAAAAAGTTTATAAAATTGAAATTTTCATTGATTTTTCACAAAATCTTCTCCAGTTTTTCAATCTACACTCATTGAAAAGTTTTTAAAAACTTTTTTAAATTTATATGAAGAGATTTAAAAACATTTTTTAAATTGGACTCTTAAAAACCTTTTTTAAATTTTTTAAAAATATTTTTTAAATTTTCAAATTATTTTGAGCCGTTAAAAAACTAATAATATTTTGAAAAAACTTGCTTAGAGTGAGGATCGAACCAGTGACCTCTTCGTTGGTAGCCCAGTACTCTAACCACTAAGCCACCGAAGCATGTAAATGTATATGACAATTTGTCAATATATATTGCAAAAAATTTAAAAATCAGCTTTTTAAATTTTAAAAATTGTTTTTTAAATTTTTTTATAAGTGTCTTTAAAGGATCATTCGCAAATTAAGTCACGCTTTAGAGGGGAGGGGGTAGAAGAATTTGTGACAGTCTAAACACAAAATTTTTCTTTTTTTGGAAAATTTGTGTCGAAAAACTCATTTTTTCCGTGATGTAATTTGCGAACGACCCCTAAAAGGTTTCAATCTCCACTAGATGGACCTCGACCGCTTTTCCAACTAAAATAAGGTTCAAATATAAATTTTTAGGACTCTAGTGTCCCACCAAATCTTCAAAATGACGGTAAGTGTGCCGCGAGATGAAAAAGTTTGAGAAACACTGTGATAGACGCTCATTTCACGAAAAAAGAGTTGATGGTTTAAAAAATGACTATTAACACAGCTTGACTAAGCCATAGAATGTTTAATAAATCATCTGACCCTACTCTGTCTCACTCACTCACTTGATTACACTACAAACGATAAAAATAGCATTTGTTTGAATTATACTATTTTTTTTCTGCAGTATAGTACACCTAATATTCACGCAAGAAAATTTTTGTTTATGTTCCGACAAAGTGGAAAGAGGCGAAAAAAGAATTGTGTAGTAACACACAAAAAAAATAAAATATAGGCGAAGCGTCAACGTCATTTCGTTTGAATTTCATTATTAATCAGACGAACTTTAGTCAGTTAAATGAGTGATATATTTTTAAATTATAAATACGTCATAGATTTAATATTTTATAATGAAATTATTCTCGTCGAGTTAAAAATAGCTCACTTATATGGATTCCCATTAATTATTTAATACTTCAATGAATGAACTTTTGAGATGGAAAAAATTTAAGTAGAAAAAATTGTGAATAATTATTTAAATGAATTCCAATGTCTTTACTCTTATTGGCTTCTTTAAATCTGTTCCTAATTTTTGGGCATTAAAGCTTTTTCTTTTATTATTAATTAATTTTGACAATCCCTTAACAGGCATCAAATTTCATAAATAAATTTCATTTGTTTACGACTCCCTGATGAATATAGTTAGGTATTTTATTACAGATATATTTATTGATTTTTCCAATGCAGGCGTTCATATAATACATCCATCAAAAATTGGGATTGTTAGAATTCATATTCTCCTGTTAGGGGATGGTCCTATGAACATTGTTGACTACCTTTCTGAGGGGTCCAAATTAAGGTCATACATTTATGTGGACCACTATTTAGCAGAGTTGAAAGGCTAAATATCGAGTCGGCTCGATTTGATACAAAATATATGTTATTTTCGAGCTCTGATATTCAGAAAAGTGTTTCTGAAACTTTTCGACCTCCCCTCCTCTTATTTTGAAGCCTTAAGATAGGAGTTTGTGCATAGTAAATTAATTATGTTTCTTGTTCGAATCATGATTCCAAGAAACACAGAACAAGGTGTAAATAATATATGGTATTTGAGTATATAGTCGAGTAACCAGAACGAGTAACCCGCAGTCTAAATGCTTACACTTTTTCTGTACAAAATATAGCTTAAGTATAAAACGGCAGTAATGCTAATATACTGTAATGAATCAAATAAAGAAAAAAAGGAGCGTTCCCAGAAGCAAAAACGAGTAGTCTTTAACCTTTTTTTTAAAAAATTTAAAAAATTTTGTATTGAATTTGGTTGTTGGTAAATAAGTTCATGAGAGCATGTAACCGAAGATCGTACAACGTAGGTTCGAATCTTATTTATTATCCATTATTCAAAATTATATTTCTTCTGTTAGAATTTCTAGTAATCGAACCCCAATTTTAACCCCAAACCTTCCTCTCCTTTGATACTGCTCCCACATAGAGTAGCCTCACTTTTGAACTACCCCAAATGGAAATTTTGTGGTTACTTAATTTGATGAAACTTTTGCAATAAATTCTTTTACAAAAAAACTTTTTATCATTTACCTCAAAGCATATGTAATTTTCATCCATCAAAAGATATAGCATTAAAGCTTAAAAACAACAATTCTGTGAAAAGTTCAAACAGAAAAGGTCCATTTAGGTGTTTTTATGAATCCTTTCTTGTTATCCGAGCGGAAACTTGTTAAGCAACAATTGTATGAACATACAGACTCGATTCATGTAATATTTGCCAGTCCTTATGTATTAATTAACAAAGCAATTAAATTGCAATTAGTAAGCCTTTTCAAGTTACATGAAGATTAATTGAATCATTCTCAATGGACACTCGAAATGGGCTTTAAACAAATTTAAAGCTACATAATTATTTTAATGCACGATGTGCTTGATCGGAGGAATTGATAAAAATTTAATACTGCAGAACGTGAGCAAATATGCAAATTATAACATTAAAACTGTTTATTTTCGTGTTTATCCATTTTGATTGATCGCAGATAAATTGTTTTTCAATTATGGAATTTAAATTACCGTATGTTTGCACGAATAATAATAATAATAGCTTTAATATGTAAATTGAATACAAATTCGCTGAACAAGATAATGACTATTGGGTTGCATTTTAAAAGCCTATTTGCTTAATTTATTGTTTTCGGTAATTATGTGTCCCTTGGGGTTGTTTTCGGAAGGAGTATAATATTACGAAACATTAATTTATTAAATTTTTGTAGTCGTATATCATATAACATCCTTTCGTCGACTCACTCCTTCACTTTTAGTTATTATTTTATGAATTTGTTGACTTTACAAAAGTTTAAATCCTTTTTTGATGAACGAGAGTCTACCGTCGTGAAAAGGTTTTGCATGCGACAAGAAAAAGGTCTGATGATAAATATAATTTGTGGTTTACAAAATACCTGAAGAAATGATTTCATTTCTATTCGGAAAAGGAAAATAAAAATTATCAAATTGATATTTTTTCTTGTAAATCATTTCAAAAAAGGCACCGAATGTTTTTCCTCAAATATTTCATTAATTTTCAGATCAGTAGATATTTTTGAAGATTGAAAAATTGATTGATGTTAATTATAAATTAAAATTTTTATGGGTATCAAAAAGTAGATATTAATTTCTTCCATCCCTAATAAAATGTGATCAAAGATAAATTTAAGATAAACTTTTTGATTTTATGATTCAAAATTTTCTGCCTCGAGCTATTTTTCTTAATAATAAAACCGGAAAAATTATGAAAATTTATTTTCACAAGAGGAAATGTTTATTGCCAATGTTATATTTGTTACTAATAAAAAAAACCGAAAATAGCTCATAATGTGGGTAACATAATCGCTTATCATGTTTTAACCCGATCTCAATATTTTGACATTTTCATATTTTATGTCACGATGACGATTTATAGGAAGAGATTGAAAATCAATAAGAAAAGGGACCGTTCATAAATGACG
Source organism: Chironomus tentans (assembly GCA_963573255.1). Lineage (NCBI taxonomy): Eukaryota > Metazoa > Arthropoda > Insecta > Diptera > Chironomidae > Chironomus > Chironomus tentans. The sequence goes on from OY754303.1 coordinate 9,893,232, forward strand.
TCACATAACAAACGAGTTCTCCCTCTCTCTGTCAAAATATTTTCATACAAAAAAAATATTGATTTTTCAAAACTCTAAACGTCATTTATGAATGACCCCAAAGTCTATTAATAGAAATATTGTCAAGCAATTCCCATACAATTTATGTCAATATAGTCACGTTGCTTACCCTTTATTATAAATATTGCTAGCTGGTCCCGCTAATGCAAGAGCTTTATAACGTGCTTGCTGCTCAGTTGGAAGCACAATGTCAACACTACGAGATCGTACAGCTCCACTATTTGGTACTGATAATAAATTTAAGTCGCCTTCGGCTGGTTGAACTTCTTCTGTTTTTGCAGCTGATGATACTTTTGTAAAACATGAATCAACTGATGCAGCTCGATCTCGCTTTAAGTCAGGCACGGTGAGAAAAATATCACGAACAAATGGTTCACATGCTTTAGGTGCATTTGAATTTTTTCTGTTTTCATTTCCATCGTTTTCGTTAGCTACAACTACAATTGCGTCATTTTGTTCTTTATCTTGTGACTGTTTGTCTGAGTCTTGTGACGTACTTGATACATTTTCTAATGATGTACCCGTTGGCTCAACAAATATTGCTTCCTGTCTTGAAATCGAACGTCTACGTTGTCGTGGTCCAGGAATTTCAATTTCGTCGAGCTCATGTGAGAATTCTATCGTGGGTGATGTTGGAAAAACTGGAGGTGTTGAAGGCAATGCTGGTGGTGAACTTATAGATTGCACTATACCCGGTATGGGAAAGGCTGGATAATCACAATTCGTTGGCGAAAGTGTAAACGTAATGCTACATGGTGAAGGTAGTAGAAGGGTATTTTGATTTTGAAAATAGTAATCTATGTCTGTATCCTCATCGTCGTCTTGCTGCTGCTCATCCTCGTCATATTCACTACTCTTTTTCGTATCGCTGTCATCTTCATCACTTTCCTCAGACGATGAGGACGAATTAGAATATGTAAGAGATCTAAATTCTTGAGCATCAAAGTAAAATCCGGCTGTACTTCCGCGCTTCCTCTGCTCCTCAACATATTGACAGTGTATACATATTGGCGACTTTGCACTCGACTTTCGTCTAAAGCGCTGTCGTGGAATGTCAAGAAATGATGCATTTGCATCGGTTGATTCAATTCCAGCTGAATCAAAGCTGCGTGATCTTTGACCACTTGGTACTGACAATAATGCAGCTTGTGAATCAGTTGATGATTGAGTGAAATATTGAGCTGTTCGTTGTGAATCTAATTTTATCTCATCGAATGATGCTGAACGGACCTTTTGTGTAAAAATATTATTTTTTATTTTTATATTGCGCGTGAAATGGAAGTAAAAGCAAAAAATTGGAAACATAGTAAATTTTTCCATTCACAAACATAAAAGGAACATTTTTTTATGTTTGATTTTTTAAAAAATAAGAATCAAAGAACAAACCTGCTTAGGTACTTCTAGACTACTTTGAGTCTTCATCTATGCACCAATTGGCGTATGAAATTTCTTGAAGATTGTGCGCAAATTGCTGTTCATTGCGCCTTCAGGCAAATTGGATGATGGGGAATCAGAAACACAACAGCTTCGCTACACAACAATATTGTATTTGTGTTGAAAATTCATTATACCGTATAAGTGGAATAATTGAATGATTATCTCGTCCCTTTTTTCACTTCTTATCGTCGATAGACGAACAAAAGAGAGTCGAATTCCAAATGAGATAATAAAATACAACAAAAGAGGAAAAAAGAAAAATTTAACATCAATTTCTAACAAAGAATTTTTTGCCGTGTGAAAAAGGAAAGAAGAAATGACAACAAAAAAATTTATTTTACGTAAAAATTCCTTTTTTTCGTTCATGCAGACATTATTTTTCATATTTTTCCATTCAAGGTATGTAGGTGTAGTCAGTGCTACTCAAATTATGATTCACGGCACACTATCCGAATGACACATGACGTAAAATAGCAGAACCGGGCCGACGTGAAGCTGAATTTCACTGATTCTGGTTGCGAGTCAAATTCACGCTGGCTAACGGCTAGATTCTGCGAAATCCAGCTTCACAATGTCCTGGTGCTGCTATTTATCGTATATTTTACGCCATTCGGGCCAGTATATAATGTAAAACTTCTGGGGCAACACGGATAGTTACGGTTACACCTACCCTAGGGTAGGATAGGTGGAGTACCCAAAAGGCATCCTAGGGGTATTCCACCTATTTTACTCTTGGATACCCCTAGGATGTCCTTAGGATACTTTTACTTTTGTATACCCCTAGAATGTCCTAGGGGTACCCAAGGATATCATAGTGTAACATAGTAAACCATACCTAAGGTACCCTAGGAGGGGTAGGGTACCCCGAGTAGCCCTAGAACTCCCCAGGTGTGGGTGCCGCGAAATGTAGAGTCTCACACCAATTTTACACTAGATATATGTTGTTTAGTATATTTCACTCAAAAAATTTTGAGCAACACTGGTTTATAGGCACGCATTGTCTGTACACTCAATTCAAACTTTTCCCGTGAAATTAAATTCCAAATTTTTTTTCACAACATGCCTTTGGGAGCTCAAATTTTTTTTCCTGTGTTTCTTTCCATTCATGAAGTATTTTATATTGTATAAATAAAATTTTCATTCTTATTCTATCAAGCATAAAAATTTAACCGTAGATACGTACATAGTAAGAAGAATTAAATTTAGACAAGACGGAGATGTGAATTTTTTAGTTACTTTTTTTCCCTCATTTTACGATACTCAAAAGAAAGCAAAACAATTTTTCATTAAATTTCCTCGTCGTATTTTTAATAAATTTTCTTCTCATGTCGAACACGAAAGCAGGAAATATCCTTTTTTACAAAGTTTTGTTGCTACTCAAAATAAACCCTTGAAATATTAATAAAAGAAGGAAGAGAAATCACAACATAAATAAGAATAAGCTGGTTGTGTTCAATGTTTTACGGCTGTATTGAATACAAATTTCATAAATTTATTTTCTTAAGTTCTGTTTTATTTCAATTTTGGAAATGTTTTTCTTGATTTTTTTATTTTTCATGTGATTCAAGTCTACATTTTATCATGATAGCACTTACATACTATATTTGTTTCTTTTTTGCGTGTATTTTTTTAATTTTCAAAAATGCTTCAATGTAATGGCAAGGGGTCGTTCACTTATTACGTTCGCTTTTTAGGGGGGAGGGGGGGTCTGAGATTTTGTAACAGGTCAAACAAAGAAAAAAAAATTTCTTGGAAAATTTGTAACAAGGGGGGGAGGGGGGGTCTAAAATTTCGTTGTTTTGCGTAACGTAATAAGTGAACGACCCCCAAGCATAAAAGCATGAAAGAACAAAAAGAAAACAGTAAGCAAACAAGTCGCTATATTGAACCCATAAAATTGTTGATTATATGGAGGATTTGATTCTGCATTTTTCATGATGCTCATACAGAATTTTAAAATAAAAGCGAGAAAAAAATTGAAATTGAGGAAAAGAAAATATTGATAATAAAAATTTTATACATTAACATTATGTGAATGTATGTGCACACATAAGTATACTTTCGTTTCGGTGTCAATGATGTTGGCACACGCTCTTTTCCGATATATAAATATAAACATACACAGAATAGACATGAAACACTTGAAATAAATTAGTGTTTCCAAAAATATTCGATGATTGTGGATTATTATGGGAAAGTTCTGGCCTTGAATTACGAATGAGTTCGAGTGAGAAAATTGAGGGTATTCGGTTGAGTTTCTGGAGAAAAAATAATTAAAATGCTAAGTTTTCTAGAAGATGTAACAATGAAGTTAAAGCCTTAAGGTGTCACCACCCTAAAAAAACAATAAAAGTAATTATGGAAGATATTTACATTTAAAGGTAGAGTTACTTGTGATTAGAAATTTAAATTTTCTGGTCCGCAGCGTACATTTTAAAATAAAAATTTACATTTATTTCGTCATCTAGAGATGTATGTCATTCATACATTACGTTACACAAAAACCAACTTGTTCGAGCCCCCTACCCCCTCCCCCATTGTCTAAATTTTCCATGGACTTTCATAGATTCTTCAAACCCTCCTCACAAGCGAGACATAATTTGCGAAGAATCCCAAAGGTTAACCCTTTTGTAGACTTTGTTAAAGAGGGCATTCATGAACGCTATTTCTCCAAATCGCTATTTAGTTGGCAAAAGTAAAACTACAAGATTTTCTCAAATTTGAAAATTAATGAATTTTTTGAGAAAAATTCATGGTAAGATTAAATTTCTAAGAATTTTGTGGTCCCTTTAAGACATGGTGCACCTATCATACAATTTGAAAGTTTTCTGGTTACGACATGAGCGTACCTAGAGGGGATGGTCCGGATTTTGAAACTCAGTGTAAATGGAACCCATTTGAAAAACTAATGATTCCTTCGAATTGACTACACCTAATTAACTATGAATCAAACAAAACTTTGAAAAAGGTTGGTACAATCTTCTTGAAAAAAGAGTTTGAAAACTCCCCCCCTGGGATACGCCCTGCATATTAGTGAATTATGGTACACCTAGTTTAAATAATTTTAAGATTCTAAAAACGTTTTTTTAAATAAATATTTGAAAAAAATTGCTCAGAGTGAGAATCGAACCTATGACCTCTGGGTAAGTTGTCCAGTAAAAAAAAGGTACACCTAGTTTGAATATCTACTCTAAATTATACACTTTAGCATCTATTTAAAATTCTAGGACTTATTTTAATTAAAAATAAATTTTGTAGGCAAATGACTGGACTAGGACAACTAATTTTGAGCATTCTGTTTCCGAAAATGATTTAACGAAATCAGATCAGTAGAAAAAATCATCAGAATAAATAAAAGAATCCATAAAATACTTCATTTTAGTGACTAGGTCAGTTACACTTCATATTTTCCATGAAAACATCAAAATTTCACCACTGCCTAATAAAACAAACCCCCACATTTCACGACTTCCGATAAGAATCCTCAGAAAAAAAACATATGCGTGATGGACAGAACAAATATTGACACGATGAACTTTATCCAATTCAATATAATAAACAACACGAGCTTCAATAAATCTTTAATTCTCATATTCTCTTCCTACATAAACAAAATCCAATTACAATTCATACTTGTAACTCATTAATTATAGACTTCACACTTGAAATCGACGAAAAAAAAAGAATCAATAGAATTTCTCTTTTTAATTTTAATTTCCTTCACATCCCATCATTCGAGCTCATCAAGCAACGTGTTTACTTTTGATTTCCATCACAAAAGATAAATTTTTTCCCCATTTTCCTTTCCTCACTACGTCGGATGAGAGAAAAACCTCGAGTAAGTAATTTTATGATTGGAGTCAGCTATTATTATTGACTATAAAAATGGAACATAGTAAACTATTAAAATCGATAATTGCTTTCCTTACTCGTGTGGCTTAAAAGTAGAGGAAGTGAAATGAATAAAATTGAATATTTAAGAATTATTAGATCATTCTCACGTAATTAAAGATTTTTCGTTGCTGGGAAAATCGTAAAACAGCAAGCAAAATTTATATTCCTTTCAGTTATGATATATCACTAAAAAAAGTTCAAATTACAATACCCTAGATGTGCATAAAAGTAAGACTTTTATGTAGATATGAAGAAGAAGAAAAGTAGAAAAAGTTTGATCGTAATATGAGATATAAGATAGAATGAAGGCTGCTAAACTGTGTTTTTGTGGGTGGCACAGTCTTGTGAGACATAAAACCTTGCGTTTCTCAACGGAATTTTTTATATCGGAATTATCAGTTGAAGAAATATGAAATGGCTCGGTAGCACAACAGTTAAATGTTTTTGACCTAGAAGATTATAACGTTGACGTTACCGAATCTAGATTTGAGACTCAACTGGGCAACATATGTACTGAAAGTCTAAGCCAGTGTTTCTCAGACTTTTTGACTTGCCGTTAAAGTTGTTAAAGTAGCCCAGTTGTGTCAAGTAGAATTTCGTTAGCTAGAAAAATACCCAGAAAACTGGAAGAAGGTCGCAGCACACAGTTTGAGAACCACTGATCTAAACTGACAGTTTACCATGACAGGCTTCAGACCAGGCTTCAAGAAAAAATGTTTTCTAAGGAATGATTTAGATTTTACCCTATTCAGAATGAAACTTACAGGAAGTTATGAGGAAGAGTGTCTGAGAATATTCTTTATTTCTTTATTTGCAAACTTTACACTCGATTTTAGACATCAGAAAAATTCAATCAAAATTATTGTAGGAAAATGTACATACTTAAGAAGAAAAATTTATAAAAATCGTCAATTTTTCTAAAGGAATCTTAGTGGATTATTTTCTGATGACCGACAGAGAAGGTAAAATTTGCAATTTCCAACAAAAAGGATTTTTTCCAACAAGATTCATTCAGAATTCCCACTAGGGTAATCCTAGATCAAAAGCTTAGTCAGAAATGTTTTTCGTCAAAAGGGGATTTGTTTTCTTCATCCTCGTGGATGTCGACTAGTTCTAAATATGAATAAATGGTCATGTGAGCCAACACTCTTAAAAATTTCAAATAAAACCAAAGTTTTTGACAAACAAGGACCTCAGTTTAACAAATTTGCTTGAAAAATCTTACAACATATCAGAGTGTCGCAACATAGACACTCCAAAAAAAATTCTACATTCTTATTTTTTGCTTTTTTTCTATTCTCAGTTTTATTTCTTTGATATAATGTGAAGATATATGAGCTGGCAGCAATCTGACTAGATTCAAATCAATAAAGAAAATGAATAAATATATTTTCAATAGATTCAGCACATCCTTTTAACTCTCGTTACTTCTCCATTCAGTACTAAGTACATGAATCAAGAGAATTTTGGAAAAAATCACGTTCGCAAGAATTTTTTTTTCTAAAAATATCTTAATCGCAAAAAAAAATGTAGAATTTATTCCCAACAATGCATTGATAATCGTCAAAGCAGAATCGAGAAGATTCCCGAAAGGCAGAACATGAGAAACTTTTATTTTATTTCATGTCATACATGCTAAGATATATGCAAGACGGAAATTACAATCGCGTGCTTATGAGCCCATTTGTGAAGGATGTAAGGCAAATAAAATTTCTGTGTTTGGTAAAATTTCCCTCATTATTCGTGATAAGACGAAGCTTTTATTTCCTACTACAAGCTTTTATTGTCGCATGAGCGGCCGTCCATATTGACAATTTGGGACAATTAACATGTAATTAAATTCCGCGTCCCCTCGTCTTGAGCGCAATTCACAAATAAAACATGATTTATTTCCAGCAACAATAATTTTTTGAGTACTTTTTCATGCCTTCTTTATGCCTGTCAATAAATTATGACAAGTTTATTTGAATTTATTGCCGATAAGTGCACACACAATTTCTCATTCAGTGGCAACATTTTGCGTTAATATTTCATTTTGCCCTCAATTTCTCAATCTTTTCATGAGGTCGATCGATTGGGGTTCACTTTAGGTTTAATAATGGCAATACTCTTGTGTTTGGCATTTAATATACTTCAGGGAACAATTTATGAAAGGATAATGTATGGAAATTTTTTTCAATAAAAGAAGGAACTGTTGATTATGCAAATATGAATATGCAAATTTATTTTGGATTTTTTTTAATATTCATCATTACACGTGTTTTTCAAGTAATCTCTAAGGGGAGATGTGAGAGACATAACCAGATTTTTTTTTAATTTTAATATACAATTTTTTGCATTGTCTTTATAATTCACAAGAAAAGGATTCTAGCTTCTTTGGAAGTCAATCAGTTAGTCAGTTATTTTTGTCTATGAAACCTTGCTTTACTACCTTCATTATGGCACAATAAAGATGGTACGTTACTCCTGTGATGAGAACATTCAGTGACAGATCAGATTTTTTTTCGCGATTAGTGACTTTTCCTTTTAAAGCCTTTTAAAGCTCAAATTGAAAAAAATTCCCAAAAAGGCGGGTTTGACCCACAAAAAACCACTCCTGACTATGGTTTCACCCCTGCCCGACAATTGATAATTTAGACTTCTCACTAGACATGAAAAATGCTGTCACATGAGAAATTACAGCAATCATATTTTTACATCGTCATAAATGATGAAAGGAAATTGATGAAAAAAGAAGAAAATTTCATTTGTTTCGGTGGGAAATCCCATAATGTCTTTCGCATAGTAGAATGCGCTATCATCATTCAATAGCAACATGATAAAATTAAGCACTTTTTATGCTTCCTTTCCTACTGAGAATTCAATGAAGAGTAAAACATTAAGCATTAAAGTGACATAAATCAGTCCCATTGAGATAAGCGTAAGTGAATTGGATGGGGAACGTAATGAAAGAGATTTATAGCTAGGATGGCTAGATACATGTTTTGACCAAAGGACATTTTTTATAGAGTTGAATGACATTTTGTAATTGATGGTAAATTCAGACTTTTAGAGGACTATGGTGTCTGAGTAGAGTGGAATCTGGAGTATCGAGCCATATGTAGGCGATTCTGCCAGTACGATAGTAAAGCCGAGTGGTTAGGCAACAGATCGGAATACTTGCATCACTCTTCTTGAGTACATAAGTTCGATTCCCACCAGAAGCTGGTCTCTCTCAATCATTACAATAGAGTATATCGATATGACAAGGATACACACAATACTCACGACGTTACAAGGACAAAGGCACAAATCAAGAATTTGGTCAACTTCTTGATTGGGTTTTTGGTATCCACATCGGGAGTTTAAGCCACTGGACAGAGGACACGTGTCAAAAAAATTAAGAACACCCAATCAGATTGCCATTATTTAATAGCTAATTTCTCTTTCGAATTCAAAGGATGAAAGAATTTCCTCAATCTACTTTTTTTTCGACATAAAAGAATCTTTGAGCAAATTGCTTAGCATCAAAAATTAAAATCAAGAAAAGCTCTTTTCTCTAAAAGCACTGAGGAGAAATGTTTGTTGGAACCTTTGATAAATTAAATAAAATTTATTCCAAAAAAATTTTTTTTTGTCGTGACGTCTTTAAGTACAGCAGAAGTGAAGAAAAGAGAGAATTTTCTTTGAGATTTAATGAAGCATTAATCCGTAAAATTGAACTCTTCATAAAGTAATCTATTTTGCCCCCATAATCCTTGATGGCTGCACATTATGAATCGCTATTACGTTAATGAGATGAAATATTCTTTTTTTATATATTCGCTCGTTCCTCGCCCACCATAATAATGTGAACGCTTGAATTCCACTCAAATTGAATTGCAATTCGTATTTTTATTTTAATTATAATAAAAATGTGGGTAAATAGAATTTCTCTTTATTTCCATTATAAAGAATGCTTTAGGCTTTACTTTTATGTATGTTTTGTATTTTTTTGATGCATGTACGTCATAAAAAATTCACATTTCCCTCATTCTTCGTTATTTTAGAGTACTTGACATGAAAAACTTTTATTTCCATAAAAAAGTCGTTGAATTTCTTCATTCAACTGTAAAAAGTTGCTAATTTAAATTGTTCAGTCATCACATTTTCGTATCTGAATGAAAATTTTAATATATTTCACAAAATACTTCACTGATGGCAAAGAAGTCAAAAGTTTCCTCAAACTCTGTTTTCTTCTTTCATTTACTTCATTATTCGCAATTTTCTTATTCAAATTTTCACAGTACAATAATTTTTTTCTTTCCTTTCTGAATATCGCTGAGGAAATTTCACCATTCACTGTTACATGGAATGACTTGTCACTCAAATTATTTTCACATATGAATATTTCAAAGCTGATTCTTTGTGTAAATTGGCTTGTTAACTTTTTTTTTCGACAGAACATAGCAGGAACGTTGATTTTTACTCTGACGTAAAGGGGAAAATCCTGGTAAAAATAGCATAGCGGTGGTTTTATAGATTGGAAAATTATGTGATGGCTTTATTAGTGGAAATTTATGTGACAGAAGTGTTTTTTTCTCTAAAAATACGTAGAACTGATTGCAGAATTTTAAAGCTATTTTTGCAAGTTATTTTCTAAAATTTAAATTTCAAAATTGAATTAATTTTTGATAGATTTTGCCAAATTGAGAAGAATTCTAGATTTTTCAAGAGATTATTCTTTTAAAATAATATCAAGTTAAGGCCTTTTTACTTAATTAAGAATTTAAACTTCAAAATTGAATTAATTGAAGAATTTTCAAGTTAATTCCACAAAAATTGATTTACAAAAATTGATTTTTTCATTACAAAAATTGATTTAATAAAATTTCTAGGTTTTTCAAGATATTATTCTTTTAAAACAATATTGAATTAACTCTAATTCTTTGGGATATTTTTTTTTTGCCTTTTAAAAAGGAAAAATTTCAATTCTCAAGAATATCAGAAACAGAATTTTAGAAAAGCTTTAAAAACTTCTAAATTTTTGAAATTGTGTTATTTATTCTTAGAAATATTTAAAGGGCAACAAGGGAGTATCCAAAAATTTTGAAAGAAAGCTTAAAAGAATATTTTAAAGATATTTGTTTGGACGGAGCAATTTTTAAAAAAACTTTTTTAAAAAAATTTTTAAAAAATTTTAAAAACTCTTTCAAAAAAAATTAAAATTTTAAAAATTCAAAAACTTATTTAAAAAATTTAAATTTCTAAAATTTAAAAAAAAACATAAAGTTTCTTTTCTTGGGAACACTGTTTTAAGTTGTCAAATCAAAAAAATTATGGAAAACTTTACAACTTTTCTAAAATTTACAAGATTTGACTTTTCATTTTATGTACTCTATTTTATTAAATTGGATCGATTTTATTTAATTAAATATTCTTCATGAATTATACGTCAAAATTGAAACCTTTTACAGAATATTTCAATAATATCTAATATTAAATATTTGAACAATTTAAACAAAAATCATAAATTAAAATCAATCATCAATCAATTGTTCTCCTTGGGCAATACAAAACTTTTACTACCGAAAATCTAGAATTGATAATTAATTAAGCTGATTGAAATTGATTGAATGAAATTTTGTTTTTAGGCACAATAATGAATTTTATTTGATGTGAGATATTTCTGGAAGATTGAAACTTTTTTTTGTTAAATTGATTGAATTTTGAGGAATAAATTTTTTTTAAAATGTTGAGAAAGTAAAGCGGAAATTCACAATTTCAGAATTCTCCAGCCAGTCTCTAAGAAAAACAAAATTCAAACCACATCCTGCTCAACAAAGTTCTCAAGCCAACAACATAACAACTCTGAGTTATTTTCCATTGTACCACATTGTATGTATAGCAAATATTTGGCAATCATTCTTGTTGTGAAATAAAAATTGCCTTAAATTTCAAAAAAAAAAAAATAAATTAACTGGCATGTTTGAAAATTATTTTTGAAATAAGATCTGTTGTTATATGATATAAATGTATACATGAATATTCTCAAATTAAATCATCATTTCTTTCTTTCCTTGTTGCGAATCAAATAAATATTTTAATTGGCAATTGTTTCACTACCTTCTTTGAAATTAAAAACTTTTTTATATTTTGAGTCAGGTGATTTTTTTAAATATTTATATCTTAATTATTATAACTTTCATTAATTAGAGAATTTTTAACGTCTATTATTATAATTTTAATTTTCTATATGATACACTATGAATTTTAATATTAAGTATTACATTTATTATTTTTAATTTTTATATATCTCTCCTATCACACCGCAAAATTAATTCGCAATTTTTTTTATTTTATTACCGATTACACTCAATGTTCCCGTACGACTGATTTCGATGAATGAAGGAAATTCTATTCATGCTCAACTAACAACAGTATCGTTAAGTTTTTTTTTTCCTCTTCCCGACGTACTTTTTTTTTGTGTATATCGGCAACAACAAAAGCCTGTTGTGAGAATCAAGCATACTGCATGCTTCGTCAAATTACAGATGATAAACACACTTTTTATTTCGTTAAGTTTAAAAGCTCATGCGCATGGGAAAAATCATATGGGATTCAATGAGAATAAAGAATTGAGAGAAAATGTTGTGAATTGAAATGTTTGTGTTTATATTTCATCTCCGACAACGCTGAAAAGGTTCTCAATTTCATCGACACTTGTTCTGACAACGTTTTTTTGTTTTGTTTACTTTTGACTTTCCTACGTCATGATAACATATTTTTTTCTTCTCATTTTCACGCTTGTATCTTTATTCAGACACTCGTATATTCCGTACTTAAATGATATTGATCTGTTTTTACCCTTAAATTGTATTCGATATTGTATATTCATTATCGTTAGATATAAATAACCGCGATATTTTTGTAACAATATTTTGATACCCACGCTAGACTCGCAAATTCTAATGCAAAACATTTTTAATCTTATAGTGACGTATAAATTGTAGAATTTTTCAAAGTAGACGAATAGCTAGGAAAAGGGGATGATTACGTATTAAAATATGCTTCTGATAAACTGAAATGGACTAAAGTTATCTCAACTGAGCAGGCGCATAGCCAGGGGGGATTGGGGGACAAATCCCCCCTCGCCAAAAAATTCTTCAATTTTTTGAGTAGGGTAATTTGGGCTGGATATTTTGGTTAATTTAATTAAGTTAATTTTTTGTGTAAAATAAGAGCCCAAATATTTTGGCTGGAAGCTACACATACCAAGAACTTTAATAAGATGCAGCCCAAATAATTTGGCCTAAATAATCTGGCTCTTATTTTACACAAAAAATTAACTTAATTAAATTAACCAAAATATCCAGCCCAAATATTTTGGCTGGAAGTTGAAATTTTCTAACGATCATATATTTTTTGAAAACTTTGTAATTACAAAATTCTGAATGATTTGAACTAAAGGTTCAAAAGTTTTGATCAATAAAAAATTTTCCCAAAAAAATTTGGCTGAATAATTTGTATTAAACTTTTTAGACATTAAGTTTGATTTTGTGAGTAAAAAATTTTTTTTTAAAAATTTGATGATCTGGAGGGGGTCTGCCTAAGGACCATTGGTTATTCGATTATATATTTACAAATATGTCTAGACATTTACTGAGGCAAAATGAAAGTTTTTTTGACGTCTTCTTTGAGGAAAAAAGGTGGTAAACACACCTCCATGTTTAAGCTTTTTTCAATCCAAATTGATTCAGGACACACCAGACGCTCTTTATTAGTTGAAATTCTTCAATATTTCGAGAATTATGCTATTTTTTTAGAAAACTAGAAGTTTTTGAGGGGATGGTGGGGGGGGGGGGTTGATTGAAATTTCTTCTATAGACGAAAAAATATGGTTGGGGTTATTTTTTGAAAACTCTAAGCATCTAGTACCGCCCCTATCACTTATTTAAAAATAGTTTTTTATGAAAATTTTATGACAAAGGAGGAGCACAGGTGTAAAAACTTATTTTTAATAGACGTCATTTATAAACGACTACAATGAAGATTTTCATGTTACTAGAGATACTCAGTTTGACGAAAAAAAATCAAGTCTACATTCCTGTCTCCTAGATATTGTATGAATTAATAGATATCAATTTCGAAGAATTTTATCTGAAAATTGAGGAATTTTTGCGACCCACTGATTAAATGCCTAAACAAGAAATTGTTTCATTAATTATAAACTTCATTCCAAGCTTGGAATTTAATAAATAAATTTGGTGGCTGAAAATTTATTGACCGTGAATATCGTCTTATCAGACGATTTGAAGGCAACAACTCATAAAGGATATATAAAACGGTTTAAGAGCAATTTGACGATGCTGCTAAAAATAAATTTGTAAAAAAACTCACAATTTTTCGACCAGTAACAAATTGATGGTTAGCTTAAAGGCTTTTAAAAGGGTACGATACTTTGTATTGAAATATTTTTTAAAAGCTAAAATTCTAAGAAGCATAAGAGCATCAGCTGTCTAAATAAAGTTATAAAAAGGATTAGTAGCATAATTCAGATATCAGCATTTTATCCAATAATCCGATTACCTTTTTCCTTTAAAGCTTTTAAACGAAATTTATATATTTAGAGGATTAAGGCTTGCTATTTGGAAACTACTAGAAATTCTATTTATGACGTTAAGACTTTTTTCGTGTAAATTTTTTAAGAAAATTGAAAAATAGCAAAATTTAAGATTTTTCTTGCTAAATTGACACAAAACTGTTTACAAAATATTAGCAACAGATATTTATTTTATCATGCTGACCTATATATTTTGTGGAAAAATGTCATCAATATTGTATGTTTTCAATATTTATTTTATAAATTCTTTTCGACCGTTATTTTACACTAAACCGTTATTTTTAAAAAAAAATTTTTGACGTTTTTTTTTCAAATATATTTTGATCGTTATTTTTCAAATATTTTCTGACCGTTATTTTTTTCAAATAAAATTTACCGTCACTTACTATCACTAGTTTATGGTAGAGCTTTAGTGTCAAAAGCAGCACAAAAGCTAAATGAACTAGGAAATTTATTTTTAGAATTTATCGATTTTGAAAATTCCTGTAAATGAATTCATTATCAAGCATATTTGCTCTTTAATTAGATCATGTTAATCAATACACAATTATATATTGTACACAACAATATTACATTATTAGCTACACTTACTTATTAGGCCACAATAATGATTCTCGTCTATTTGCACTTACATTAAAGGCACATCGTAATGAGATCAATTAGCATCAATTATTGATAATACATAAATTATAACCGTGGGATATTATTATTATTAATGTAAATCGAGGTACTTACTCGGACCTAAAATGAGAACAAAGAGAAAGAAACAAAAAAGGAAAAGTCATCATTAGTAAAATGGAAATCCACATTTACGTATGTTACAACAAATAAGCTCTTTTTATGTTTTGGATACGATAAAGTCGAATAGAAACAAATATTATATATGCAGGAACAGCAACAATAGCATTACATTTAACAGCAGATTGGAATCATGCTTATGTGATAAGGAATTGAAGAAAAACGTTCATGAAAGAATAATAAATAGAATACATTGAGAAAGTAAGGTGAGCACATCGAATACGAATAAAGAACATTTTTTTCCTCCTCTTGACATTGAATTTCATTATTGGTGATGACAATGTGAGAGCAAAAAAAAAGAAGAGACAGACGTGTAATTAAACGTGATAACACAATTAGTATTAAAGTTTAGAACAGGTTTGTGGAAGAAATAAAGCGTAAAAGCATTAAAGTGAATGACGAAACGAGGAAAAAATCAATAAAACCATTTGAACATGAAAATAAAATCGTTTTACTGTACGTGGCTTTAAATTCATTATTAGGAGTCATTCACAAATGACGTCTATATTGTAAATACATTTTTCAACCCCCCTGGAGAGAGGACTTCTTGTTCTAAAATTTTGGAGCATTGGAAGTGGCGTAACAAAGTTTTATGACAAAAGGACCAAATCAATGAGGGGGAAAACCACTTGATGGAAAAAAATACAATACTTTTGAATCCTTGAATATTTCTTGTTGAAAAAAGTGTCAGAAAATCTGATATTATGGTTCTGCTCAAGATGAGACCCAAATTTTGATTCCAGGTCCGGTGGAAATTTTTTCTACAAAGTGGTTTTCCCCCTGGTTTTTTTAATACTCCCTATGTCGTGGAACCATCTCTCCTCTTGCTAGGGACACTAGGGTGATAACGCAAGAGTCACTGGGTTGATCGCCACTGAACGTTGGCCTTACTAGCAGGAACTAGCATTTAGATGCTTTCTTGAAGACATCTTGCAAAACAAACAATGACTAGACACAAGGTAGATGGTCTTAATCAGGAATTCGTTTTTAGACAATGTAAAGAACTTGCAGGAACTTAGTTATGATTTCACTGTATAACTTTAGGTCTAAAGGCTACATCCTACTATAAAAGGATCCTTAATGCTTTACAAATTACTATTATAAAGGCTACTCGCTTGCCCCTCGCCCTCTAGATTAATATTAGACGTTATAAATGAACAACTCTTTATCGTATTTTTTTACGAGTCAACATTAAAAGAATTTACTGCAAATGGAAATTTTTTAAACGAAAAATATGAAAATATAAATCCACTCACTTTTTGCGATTACGAAAATCATAATTTTTATGATCGTTTTCATTAGTCGAATTGTCGTCTATTTCGAAATGTACGCGACAACCCAAACGTGAAAGGTCCAAAATTCTATAAAAATTGAAAAAAAGAGAAAGGACAAAAGTCAATACTTTTTGTCATCACTTTTTTAGATGCCTTTTTTTTCATTAAACGTGAAAAATGTTTATATGTCCGTTAATGGCCTATATGGGTGCCTTTTTCATCGTTAATGTTTAAGGTTATGGCTCATATGTCTATGTAATCAATCTTCCTCCCTTATTCCTCTTACATTTGTTATATTTATTACACTATACGGAGCCACTAAGAATTCCTACGTTTTTATATCTCTTTCATTTGGAATTAAGTGCAACTTTATGGACAAAATGTCTATGAACAATCAAATTTAAAGACTTGATGTCGACTTTATTCTTTAACTTTGTATTTTTTTATTCCCGTTTTAAAATTATTCAGAAATATGATTGATTTTATGTTTATTCTTCCATTTTGTGAACATATTCAATTTCAAGAAGGCTGTATTTGTGATGGAAATTTATGCACACTTAAGTTATCGATTTTTTTGAGGCTTTATTTCACCTATTTTCCATTGAAATTGAATAATATTGTCAAACCTATATCAAATAATATAGAGCAATTGTTGAAAATTCAATTGACAATCCTTCTTTCATTGTTCAGGTATATCAGTTCATGATAATAGGATTTGTATAATTCTGCAAATTTTTTAGGTTTAAAAAAATTTAACCCAGAGTGTGGCAATCTCGAAATTGTCAGTTAGACAAAATTTTCAAATTGGTTCAAATATTTTTTAAACGTTACAAAATATAAAAATTTGTTGATTTAACTAAATTTAAACAGTTTAGCAAATAATATATGGTTTTCTTTGTCTAATGAATGCACAAACAGCATAAATTAACAAGGATTTTACACAGAAATTGAATTAGTTATCTTAAGAAAATTTTGTTTTTGTTTACATTTTGTTTGTTTACAAAAAATGAGAATTTATAAAATTTTACAAAATTTTCCAACTTTAGCACTCAAAATTGCATGATTGAGTGTTACAATAGTTGAAAAACATATTGTTCTAGCTATTAGAATGTAGAACATTGTATTATGACTTGTAATTAAGTAATAATTAGACAAAATATTTTTTTCATCAAAGTTAATTTCGAAAAGTTTCGAATTCTTCAAACATGTTCGAATTTTTCGACAATCTATTGTCGAAAAATTCGAATTTGAGGTTTCCACACTCTGATTTAACCTTTAAAGCAGACTAACGTCACCTGAATTTCGAAAAGTTCGACATTAGTTCGACATTGATTTTGAAAGTTCGACATTTCGTTCGAATATTTTTTGTTTATAAATTTTATTTTGAAGATTTCATCATTTTAGCTATTTAAACAATCAAATTTTATAGTCTATTACAATTATCAATGATGTTTAAATGATTTAATAAGCTCAGTGATTGCTAAAACATAGAATTCAGTGAGATTTCATTCAAAATGTTTTCAAAAAAATTTTCGCCAAATTTTTGTTTACATTTTTGTTTATGTCAAGAAATTTTAATTTTACTTAAAATTATCTACAAAATCAACATCTTATGATTGATTAGCAGTTGTACAAGCATAAGAATGTTAAGTTTTGTGTAAATGAGAAGCTAAAAGTATGATTTTCACAAAAAAATTCATTTTTGTAACCGTCAATGAAATTTTTGAAAGTTTCTTCTAACGGACTTTTTTGAGGTGACGGTAGTCTGCTTTAAAGTATTAAATTCAGTTTTAAAGCAATTTTCTTAACCAAATACCTCAGATCAGAGGCATAGTCAGGATTTTTCAGAATTTTTTCTTAGAATCCTAGCAAATTGAAGACAATTTTCCTTTCATGAGGAATTTGTCCCCCCTCCTAGCTACGCGTTTTAGTATATGGCAGTGCCGGGGGGGGGGAAGAATTCTTCTTGGAAAAAATTGGCCCAAACCGAAAGATTATTCAAAATTGCTAGGGTTTTTCAATAAAGAAAAAAAATCACCCCCTCCAAAATTTCTGGCTACGCCACTGGTATGTGGTTTAATTTGCTTAATTCACTTAATTTATTACACTTTCTGAAGTTCAAACTTTGATAACTGTGATTTTTGTAGGGTTTTTTTTTTAATTTTAACGGTTTTTTCGTAGACTAAATCTAATATTCAAAATCTCTTTTTAACGGCAAATCAATTAGCCTAGAGCGTGTTACACTTCATATTTTAGATTTATATTATTGTATTATTATTAATGAACAGCCAGTAAGGCAATAAATACATAAATACATACATAACCTCAAAATCCCTCCCTAGGCTGTTCTTTAAGGGGTCATTCACCGATGACGTCAATCAAAATATGAGATTTTTAGACTCTCCCCTCCTCTAACGTTGTTTTTTTTTTTTTTAAGTGTCACGCAGCTCTAGACTTCCTTAAATTTTGGCAGGGGAAAAATAAGGGTAGGTTAGAGCACTTTTCCGAAGAGCCTCTTATTAGGTGGCGGAAACTTCAATAAATTCTAACCAAATGAAAATCCACCCCCTCATTTTCAAATTTTTTCCCGAGACGCCATGGACCTTTGTTATGCCTGTGAATTTTGCACACCATAAGTGAACGACCTCTAATCTGCTGTGTTTAAAAAATAATAAGATTAATTTAGGACAATAAAAAAATAACAAAACAGCAAAATGCGTCTAATAATCCTTATAATATTGTGTGCGTGTAAATTATCTCATTTATTTTATTTGTGCGGAGGAAATTTGCTATATATTGCGTGGAAATAGATGTCGGAAAAGTGGTGTAAGTAACGGACTCTATTTTCGATCTACATTAAGAAATACACACATGAGTAAATTGTAGTTAAAAAAAATAACACGAAAGCTATTAGAGATTCAGATAGTAAGTTAAAGTGAGAAATAAAGTGTTTTTATGCGTTTACTTAAGAATCCTTTCCTTTTTCGCATACAAAAGTTTGGTAAACATCGTATGCTTCCTGCATGTAAACAACATCATCATTGTCGTCAACTTTATTGACAGAAAATCATGAAGGAAAACAAAAGCAAAAAACAATTTCACTTCCTCATCTATTTTCAGTTTATTTTCTCAAGTTGATTGATGTATTAAGGCACAAATATATAATTTAAAAAAGTCTAATTTATTCTTCTCCTCATCATTTCCTGTACAATTGTAAACAAAGCACGTTAATGTATTAACTTCGTGCTATCCTGTTTTTTATGTTTAGCGTGTCTTTTGAAATCGCTTTATTTACAGGAAGGTTTAAAGCTTATTGCACATTTCAAAATTTTCTCAATTTGCTCAATTTTTTTGGGTTTTGGAAGAAAATTCCTAAATTTCTCAAAAATTTGAAAATCCCCTTTCGAAAAATTTCTGGCTACGTCCCTGCTATTGTACATTTCTAGCGCATTTTTCAGAATTTTGAGTAAATTATACAATTGTGACTGCTTTGTCGGACTGATTTCGTTACTACTTCCTTAAAGTGAAGGTCCAGAAAACTTAACTTTTGGATCACGGCTTGTTTGCTTACATAGCATGAGTATTACAAAATATTTTTGGAATTAGTTAGTTCCGTGCTGTGTTTCAGTAACTGTAAGTGACTGCTGTCCATAATTTTTACAATTTTTATTTAGAATTTTGAAGAATTCATGTAAATGAGCTTAAATTCTTATGGAAAAATTGAGTCAAGTTGACTAAGGGGCAACGACTACAAAACTCACCCTAGATTTTTTTGAATGTTGCCACAGTCTATTCCACAAACGGAAAATGCTCTTTTGTGTCTCGATGTTGACTTTTTAACATTCATTCTATTTACATTGAAATACAAAAGAGCCATAAGTAGATTTCCATAAATTCTAGAACAAACGGGAAAGGATGTACACGTGAGAAACTTTCAGGGAAAGGAAAGAAAAATCGAAAGTATTTCCTTTAATACTTAGAAAAACTTTATTTATTCCTACAATTTTCATGCTATCGTGTTAAAGGCATCTACACATTTGTGGCTTCTCATTTTCCATCACGTTTTATTTTACTTTTGCATTAAATTTATTTCTCACATTACTTTTCATATACAACATATTCACCTTTTGTGGATATTACGAATACGTCAATAACTAAGAGGCCAAACAATTTTACATCGACTTTCGTGAACAATTTTATTGACTTGAAAGTTTTAATGAAATTCAGAAACTTTTCTTTCTTGTTTGAATAGTTTTTATGTAAAGTTACAGTTTAGGTGCAAGAATGAGTCACATTTTATTGATTTTGTAGAACTTCTTTGTGATGAATGAATTGTGAACACAGTTTGATTTGATTGAAGAAAATTTGCGGAATGAATCTATCAATAGCTGACTTTTTTCTGTGGAAATTCCACTTTTTCCATTCAATTTAATTTATCCTCTAGAAATTTTCAATTCGATTCATTTCTTTGTCTTTCAATTCTTCAATGACGAGAAGGTCTCAAAGGATAGCAACGTGGTAGAATATTTACCCTCAAATCTCAATGATTAAACTGATGGATATCGCTTCATTTCATATTCAAACCCATTTTCATACGAAACACGTAACGACGCATTTGAAAAATTTTATCAGCAAATTTAGCGTGATTATCTGTTTGAAAATTGATTAAGTGAGCTGAAGTGGCTCGTTGGTTTCTTGGTTTAGGGTTCGTTTACTTGTTATGTCCCATTTTTAGGGAGGAAAAGGCATGGGCGCAGCAAGAAATTTTTAAGTGTTTTTAGTACAAAAAGTCTAGCAATTTTAAATAATTTTTTGGTTTGGGCCATTTTTTCGAGAGAAGGGGGGGTGCATTTTCACCCATTCACCCCCCTGGCTACGCCACTGGCGTATCCGAAGGGTGATTTGGGTGTTAAAACACCCCCTCTATGGAAATTTTCTAGGGTTTTTTGTGAACAAAATTCAAAACACCCCCCTCAAAAAAGGGGTCTGCGAGTGGATTCAAAAAGGCCTTTTTTTCACGTAACATAATAAGTAAAGTTCATTGGGACCTAATTACTGTACAGGGGTCGATTATAAATGGCATCCAATGTTTAGGGAAAATTTTAAAGAAAGTCCTCGTGTTATAGATCGAGGGACTTCAGCGCATTTTTGTGTTAGCGATCAGTATTTGATTAGCAAAGTACTGCGTATTAAATAAGTCAATCATGAATATTTTGTGACTTAAATAAATTCGACGGCTCGATAACGGTTTTTTGGCATTCAAATTTTCTAACGGTCAAAATATATTTGAAAATTTCCCGCGTAAATACACTTGAAAATCATTAATTATAGTATAATTAACAATTTTGCGGTGAATTTTCATATAATAAAATGGTTTGTCATTTAACGGTTTTTTGAAATTCAAATTTTATAACGGTCAAAATATATTTGAAATTATCCCACTTGAAGTTGGCTCTATTGTATTGAAAACAAAAAATCATTAATTATAGTATTTAGAGATGGTTTTGAGCTTTCAAACTAATCGATACGCCAATAACTCGATGGCACTGAGCTAATGCAAAAACTAGAGCTCTCTACGATGTCTGGTTGCTTCTATCTCGATTCACAGCCAGCCGAACAGACAAAGTGCATTATTAAGCTACCTTTTTAAAACAAGTTTCAAAAATGCGCTAAAAAGGGTCTGACGCTGTGTGACACTTCCTTACAAAATAAAATTTTATGGCAGGGGTTCTAAGAATCTCATTTCTTACATGACGTCATTTATGAACGGCCCCACACCGACTCGACCAGGGTAGTTTTTCTCCATTAGCAAAAATACCTCAACTAGTTCCAATACTCAATCGAAACTGAAAACTATCCAACTGTGAATGAAATAATTTCCACAATAAACACTAATTCACAGTAGAAATTGCAGCTAATTAATTAACTGCACACTTGCAATACAAAATTTTACGATGAGTAAGCAAAAAATTGAGGAAAAACTAGCTATCATAATTCACGAGTAGTTATCCCACACTTGTCACACAAGCAACAATCCAATTTCATTTCATATTTCTTTCCAAGAAGCGAGAACATTATTCGTGCAACAGTCCGTCCTAGATACATTCAGACGAGCTTCTCCTAATATTAACTACATTTTTTCATGAAACACTTACTCATTTTGATTTATATACGAACGAAGTGAAATGAAACACGAAGAATTAAATTGGAAAGCTTTCAAATGCAACAGGATTAAGATTAGTATTTTTCTTTCTTCATTTCTCCTGCTTTCTATCATTAATGATTTGGAAAAATGAAAAGGAAATTATTTTTTTTCAATTTTGACCTTCATCTTCGATCTCTGTTTTTTTCCTTTCTTTCTTCGGTAAATATTTGCACAAATCTGTTTCTCATTTCAGCTGCTGTATTTTAGTTCAATTTAATTTGTATTCTTCTTCTTCTTGTTTCTTTATCGTTACATTTCATTTATTTTTCTTCTTCTTAATATTTTTCACTGGCAAGTATCGCTTATTGAAGCACAACATGTTTCATCGACTAAAATTTATTACAATAAATCGATGTCATCGAGCTATTTTCAACTTACAATTTCATTTGATTTTCCACAGTATGGTGTGAAAAAGCCACTAATTAAGTTAAAAACATTTTAGTTGTGGCTTGAATGGGGGGGAAGGAAAAGTAGCAAAATTTCTCTCAACTCACGACTATGGGGTTTTATGGTCAAACATGAAAAGGCATGTCAATAAATTTAATTAAATTTTCAAGGGGTCGTTCACAAATGACGTGTGTCTAAAATTTTGATTTTTTAATGTTTTAGCAATATACCTTTTGTGAAAGGACATCATTATCATTAATATGCTTTTTATAGAGTTTCACACAACATCAGGCTCTTTTAAAAATAATGTGAAAGGGCTCAAACCAAGGGTGCAGAACTGACTGCACTATTGGTTCAAACCAGACATCAAAATAAAATCGAATTTTGTATGAAGTTGGGTAGACTTATGTCGATTTTTCCATACAAAATCCGAGTTGACTTTGATGACTGGTTCAAAAAATGCGATGAGCATGAGGCGTAACATAAGATGCCCCAAGGGATTTATCCTTTTTTGAATGAACCGTACGGACTAACACTTTGATGAGAGACCTCCATTTTTTGGGAAAAAATTTGAGGAATTTTTTAAATTATATTTCTGTAGACTTAAGAACCCATCCTGAATATGCCAATCAGGTATCAATGTATCCCCCACACCGAATATTAGACGTCATTAATGAACAACCCCCCTTTACGTAAGCTTGTAAATTTTACCTTACACAAAATTTCACATTGAATTTAATTCTCAGTTTGTGGATATTTCTAACCAAGCATAAATGAATGATGAAAGAAATGGAAAAAGATGGTTTTTGCACCCCTTACCCTCCATCATCCTCTTCCTCACTTATTTCTGATTCACTTTTATTGCCTGATGGAACAGCTAGAGTGCACATTTTTTGATCTGTTAAAATTTCATCATTTTGTTCCTTAACCACTTCAACTTCAACCATTTTGATTGAACTTTTTTTTCTATTGTATTCCTTTATGTCTATCACTGTAATTACTTTCCTTCAATTGATTTTAAATTTAATTTTCCAAAGGCACTTTTTGCTTTTTTTCAGGTCTTTTCCGATCCGATAGAGAACTTCGAATGACCACAATAGTGTGGCTAATGCTTTCAAGTGAGTTCTCGATGGACACTTTAAGGGCTTCAGTTTTTTTAAATTTGATTAGGCTTCACACCAATACTGCTTAGCATTCTATTATGTCTTATGAATTAGACCTAATATAACTCACGTGAATTTAGTCATTTTTCATGTAAACATGAAGTTCATGAACTCGTCTGTATAGCTTACGTTACACAATCAATAAAAAATTTCCATTTGATCGACATTTCTTCTTAACCAGACTTGTGACTACACATGCTAATGTAATAAAATTATTATTATGAACTAAAGGATGACTTTACTTTTTGTGTACGTAAATGTCACGTTCATAGTATTTTGATATGTCTAGCTCATTTTATGTCTCAATATTATTGAATTTTCGAGCTCTAATCTATGATTCGAATATTATTTGCATTAAAACATAAGCTTTTAGCTTTTTGGGAATATTTTATGTGAAATGCTGCATGAAAGACATTGAGTTGTCAAGACATTTCATCGTGACTCCAAAAACTTTTTGAACACGAGAATTTATGCAAAGTGATGAGCTGTTTAATGAGATGTAGTCTCAGGGTTGTGTACATAGCTCGAAGTTGACACAAAGTTAATCAACTCAACTAGAATTAGACAAAACTCTAGCTCTGGATTTTTCAAGGACTTTTAGATCATCTAGTGGATAAAAAGGCCTTCTGGTTATTCTAATAGTTTGTCTAGTACTCATGGATATCTTTTCTAGATGACTTCTAAATGCAGCCTATTCAAGGTTAATGGCACTAATAAGCTTAATTTTGCGTCTCTCCATTTCAGACTTGAATAAGATTTATTAATGATACAGTGTCTGCTCAAGATTAATTACATTAATTCAATTAACAATTTATTAATTCAGTTCTGCGAGAATCAAGTAATTAATCTAATTTGAAGCTCCTGTGGAAGTGTTTTCAAAGAGATTGAGGCTGTAAAATAAACTAACCCTGACCTGCTCTTCATTAAGCATTTTTAAGAAGCGACAACCCTTAAAACTGAGTTAATAAAATATTCAATTTTGTTAGCGTGCCAAAAAAAACGATGGAAATAATGGAAAGATGAGAATGAAGACATTTCAAGTTAATCTAATTATTATGAAAATTCCGAGAGCTAAGCTAAACTTTAGACACTCTTGATATATTTTTCTCAAATACTAATGACTTTTTCTCTCATGAATTATGTTGTCAACGTTTGAAGCTCTGAGTTCGTTCAGGTATGAGAAAAATTACATCCTGAATTATGGTAATATTTAAAATTATGAGGACAGTAAAAAACCTCATTACTATCTACATTTGTCATCAAAACTACTCAATTACAGTCATCCGAAAGAAATGAGAAATTTTATTTAATTTGACTGATTATACAGCGTTTTTCTAAATCATCAAGGGGGGTTGTTCATAAATGACGTCCAGAAATAATGAAATTCTTCGAAAAAAAGAAACAAGAAAAACCAAATTTTGAAATTTTTTAAATATGAAAAATTTAAGGGAGAGGGGTGGGGTAACGATTTTTTCTTAAATATCCCTGGCTACGCGCCTTTCAGAAATTATTTTGTTCTATACAGTTTGCATTATGTTTCTATGTTATTTTGTAGGGGGTGGAAATTTTTTTTCTGTTCAAAAACCCTAGCAATTTTAAATAATTTTTTGGTTTGGGGCAATTTTTTTCGAAAGGGGGATGGAAATCCACCCATCCACCCCCCCCCCCCTGTACGCCACTGGTTCTATGCATAACTCTTAACAGAGTAACCCAAGGCTCCTCTGCACCGACCCTAAGGGTATTCCCTTACTCCTACCCTACCCCTACCCTAGGGTATACCCCTGGAGGTTTCTAAACCCCTGTTCTAAAAATTGAATATGTGTAAGAAAAAAAGTTGGACCCGCTCGTTTATTTTTTGCGTATAATTTATGAACGACCACCCAACATCCATCACGTCCTCAAATCATTTGTATTTGCTCACAGAAATTATTATACATGTTTATGTTTCGTCCGTCCATAGACTTGTTCATATTCATGCACATCTTTGCTCATTCAACCAATGGACCGTATTTTAATTTAATTAATTAACATAATTTATGATGTTCTCATATTTTTAATGTTGTCTTCCTCATCTTTTCCTGACTAAATGAATTGAAACGATTCTTCTCATAATTTCAGCCTCAATTCAAAAAATGGAAATTTATGTCAGTAAATTTTCTAATTTTTCCTTCAATTTCATAGCATGTTAAACACGTGATTATCACGAGAGACTATTAAGGCGCGTCATCACATTCAAAAACGAAATATTATTTTGTTCTTTTAATAATCATTTCACACATTCGACATCAACATTTCCACTTACATTAAGAAATACTTAAACATTTGAGAGATTTTCTTCTGTAGCTACAACAGAAACACATGAGTTATGCTTTCGTTCTCATCAATATTGATACAAACAATAATTTCACATGTAGCAATTGAACTTCTTTTTATTATCCAACAAATAACAACTTGTCTAGCAAATAACAGAAAAAATCTTGCGCTCGATTTATTTTTTATGGAATACTTGAAAGCGCTTTGCACAAACAAAAAAATAATAATAACTCTAATTAAAAAACTTTTTCTTTCCTTCATGCTCTCAGAAAAAAAATATATATATATATACAAATTGGAAGACACGAAAAGGACTTTTGAGTATATTCGTCGCTCCTGTACTTGATTATTTGTGAAGAAAAAATATATATATATCAAGTAAAGTGTAAATACATGTGAGAAAATCTCTCGTAAAGAAAAATCTCATCTCGCGACTCATTAACATTCAAGCATCACTTTGATAGGTATCAAAAATAGCTTTCCGTCCCCGCAAGTGAGCTATTTTTAGTGCAGTTTTCTTTATTTTTAATATTCCTTTTTTCTATTCGTGCGATGATCGTCTGCAGTTTCATATTTGCTTTCGTAACTACTATTATTATTTCTTATTATTTTTCTTCTTTCTGTTCCTCATCATCATATATTGAGTAAATAATAATGTGAAAAATCACAAATAAAGGCATTATGAGAGGATTTATTGAGTGTGCGGCTAGAACGCATTTGTGTCGTTTGAATCTAAGCTTAAACTCTTATGTGGAATTTTTTTCCAAGGTTTGTACCATAGATTAATTCTACTTCAGAAGGATTTCAGTGGTATGTAAAGCAATTCAGCACAGTTAAGTGCATTTGTGGTGTAATCGGCAAGGCGCTTGGCTCAAATTTGGTATGGTAACTTAAAGGTCGTCGGTTCGAATCCTGTCCTTCGCAAATTTGTTAGATTAAAGACGAAATTGGAACTTTGGGCAACGTTGGATTATGGAACGGGTCTAAAACTTGAAAGGAATATTGATAGAATGGACCTGAACATGGGCGTACCCAAGGGTCCAAATTCGAACCCCCTGAAATTTTTCCCATACAAAAATTTTGAAACGAAAGCCTAATTCATTCAAAACCTAGATTTGAAAATTGTATTCTTGATACAACATATTCTATAATCAATTATTGGAAATATATTGTAATCGAAGTATTGTTCATGCAGACAATTTGGTCGAATAAACATACGTAAGAGTCAGTGGTGTGGAGCTAGAATTTTGGTTGGGGTGGGTGAAAAATAGGTAGACCAAATGAATTTTCAGATCCCCCTGGCTTTCCAGTCCTGATAAGGTTTTGCCTTTATTTTTTTCAAATTTTAAAAAGAGGGTTCTAAGAAGCAGAAGAGCATAGCTGGGAAGCTGCTTTTGTTTTTGAAGGAACCAGACTTGCTGTATTTTCGTCACTTAGTGTTGGTTTTAATTTCACCAAATAATGTTATTTGAAATTGCTAGCTGAGATTGCACTAAAAATTAATTTTATCACCTTTCTTTCTTCAAAAATACGAGCAACACAACCGCATGAGGGGTCATAAAGTTTAATTTTTTGACATAATTGAAATTTATTTTTAAAAATTAAATTAACTCAAGGAAATAAATATTCATTATTAGAACCACGATGCACAGCATGCATTTATCTCAGAATCACCGATCCCAAAACACCAATCAACAACATTTCTCGTTAAAATTAAATAAAATGAGCAATTTACAATAACAAGACAGACAAAGAGCACATCTCGTTCGAGAAATATTGTCTAAATAAAACAGAGAAATGTTAAATTAATTTTCATTTCTAAATGTAATTTAAGTAGGCGGATCATTCACATTTATTTTTTTATAACTAGCTAGTCAGGTGCATTTGAAAGTTACTTAAATTTAGATTGAATTCCATAAAACATTTAAAAATTGATTTTCCATCGAACAAGCAATGAGAAAGGGAAGGAAAAAAACTGTTGTGTAAGAATTTTCGAAATTGTGCAATCATTCAGGCAATGTGATGTGTAATTAATTAAAAGAATGGATAAATCAATAGTTAATTAAATTTATGAAGTAGAGAGAAATTTTTATTTCTATTCGTCGATGTCTTCTTCTCAAAATGTCACATTAAAAATTTAATTAAAATACACACTCACTGTGGCAAAACAATTTCAATCGATAATTCACTGTCATCAGTTTCTTGGGTGTTAGTTCTATTTTCTCCGATACACTTCATTTTTCTGTATCCACGAAAGTACGTCATTTTATATTCAGCGACTTTACATTAGTGAATTCAAATAAATTGCATATATATTTTTTTATTAATATAATAAATTGCAACTAATTTATCTCGTACAAGTCGTTTGTTGAACATTTAAATTCAAACTTATTTCATTTCTACGAAAATCGTATCAAGTTTTCAATCATGTTAAGCTTTATTAATCGCTGACTGTTTTTATACATTTGAATTAGTATGGACAGGGTTACTTGTTTACGATGAAAACGCATTTTACACGCATAGCCTCATTGATTACATGGATAAGGTAAAATTCAGTGAACCAAGAACTTCAGTTTAGAATTTAACGGTCAATAATTATTTGAAAAATTTAACGGTCAATAATTATTTGAAAAATTTAACGGTCAATAATTATTTGAAAAATATAACGGTCAAAAAATATTTGAAACCCGTAATTTACCGAGCTTTTTTATCTTTCGTACTCATACGTCACCCAACACTGATTCCCCAAAGGCACAAGTCACTTCCAAAAGTTATTTTAGCTAGCCTTAATAGAGATAAGAACGTAGCCTTTTGTCATTTTATTCCAAAAATGACCTAGGACACGCATTTCAGAAGTATGTAGGTTCACGACAAATGAATGAACAGACAGATAGACTTGCCAATGAACGAATAAAAAGACATTCTCGGAAAAAATACACTAAAAACTAATCATAATTTATGTAATGTAAGGTAAAATATTAGACATTTGGGATGTTTAAGAACACAGCACGACAATTTGCAAGAAAATATAGTAATTTTATGAATAAAGAAAATTTCCTAAGGGAACGAAATACTCTCTGAACATTTCAATTTTCTAGCAGCGTCACGCTAACATTGTGGAAGCAATTTCTTGATTTATAAATTTTATTCACTTCATTACTTACCAAGTAGTTCAACTAAAAGTATACTTAAAGGATGGAGACGACGCAAAAATAATATAAAAATTTATTTTTTTATGCATGCACAGTGTGAGTAGATTTACTTTGAGAAATTGCACATTGTACGTAAATGGAAATAGCAAATTGAAATTATACGAGGTCATTAAAATGAAGGAAAGTAGAAATTCCATAAAGTTTAGAGAGAGCTTTTGTGGTTGACTTAAAACTCATCCATGTGGAATGCCACAAATTACTATGAAAATATATGTGCATGAATAAATTGTAACAGATTGTTTTAAAATGCTTTTTCTCTCGAAGCTTTTTTTTTATCTCATATGGAAGCAGCTAGTGAATAACAAATGGATTTGTCTGCAAATTGTGCTAATAGATTTATGAATCATCTGCAGAATTATTCATTCAATATCCCCGTGTATGTCCGAAAGGATAATATGTACATTTCGTAATATTTGTTCAACAAACCATAATTCCTATAATCCTTTTTATATCCTTTACATAAATGTGTGCATATCGAGATGAGGAGGATTTATTATTAAGTTTTAATGTAAATATATTGGAATATATTGTGTTTTGTTTCAGGATTTGAATTTTACGTATAGAAAAGGGGTTATTCACTTATGACGTCCATGATTGAGGGGGGAGGGGGGGGGGGGGGGTTCTGAGATTTTGTAACTCTTTATATTAAAGAAATTTTTTGAATTTAAAATTTGTGACAAGGGGGGGAGGGGGTTCTAAATCCCATTTTTTGATGGACGTCATAAGTGAATGACCCCAAAGCTATGAAATTTTATACAGGGGCGTATCCAGGGGGATGGGGGTGGTATTCAACTACCACTACTCCTATTTTTGAAAACCAATACGGTCAGGATTCGAAAAGATATCCGACAAAAATAAAAGAACTACACACTCCCCCCCCCCCCCCAACTTTCCAAAAAAACTTGGATATGCCAATGATTTTACGTAAGAAAAGCTTTGCATTTTTCCTTAGCTTTGATATTTAGGAGAGTTTTATAATTTCCGGTGCAGGGGTGTATTCAGGGAGGATTTGTTCCGAAATGACATTCAGATTCAAGAAATACGGTGGAATATATTTTTGAATTTACGAACGACTTGAAGTTGGCTACATGGGTACTAAAAAATTTGAATTAAGAAAAACGGTTGAGAAGGAGAAGAGGAAGAAGGTCAGCGGAAAGAAATTTGTTGAAACTTGATTTAATTAAAGAGATTCCAAAATACTAAAGTAACCCTAGTGAGTTTTATTTAAATAGTTGAGGAATTGATTAAGATATTTCAGCAAAGATAAATATTTCAGCGTGACAGTCATCATAGAAAATCCCACGTGAGTTCAGAATATTTCAATTAAGTGAATTCGTGCTCATAATTGTGTGACAGGTTTGGGGGTCAACTCCCCTCTTTTTGGGAATTTTTTTTCAATTTGCTAGAGTTTTTAAGAAAAAATCCCAAAACCCCCCAAAATTTTCCTGTCCATAAAAAAATCAAACCCCCCTCCCCCGAAATATTTTTGGTTCAGGTATGAAAAGCTTCAAATCTATACTCACTACCCACTCACATGATTATATTGTCAAATAAGCTACTAGAAAAATTAGCTTTTTAAATTTATCTTCCCTCTATTGACAATTCAAATTGGCAAATATGTGCAAAGAACTAGAATCAGCCATCAAATTCTATACGTACGAACAGGGGTGCATCCAGAAACTTTTTTTGGGAGGGGTCCAAAATTTTTTTACGTTCTTGTACTCAAGTTTTTGTACTTGTTGTTAATTCTAATGGTACGTGAATGATTAACTAACAAAGTAGAGCTTCGAAATAGTATCGCAAAATATTTTAAAGGAGGATCACATCGGACCCCCCCCCCCTGGTTACGCCCATGTGTACGAATGACTTGTGCCAAAATTTAAGAAATAATAAAAATCTTTGTTCCTTTCAACTTGATTTCCTCAATTTGTATGATAATAAGTGATATGAATAAAAAGAGCAATAAACGAATCTCGTGCCACATGACATTCATTCGTGTTGCTCGATATGAGCATATATATGCAATTTAAAATCATAATGCTGTGTGTATTGTAGAGCAGAGAAATGAATGATTTAAAGTATTTGCGAGCTCGTTCGTGTTTATATTTTTTTTTCTCTTAGTGAAAAGTATATAAATTAATGTGTATTAATAAATAAAATAAAGCTGACTGTGTTACTACTAGTAAGCAACACATATATCCAAATAATCACATGTATATCTCGCTACTATGTGTAGCATATTTCATCTCGTCTCAGCAGCTCTGTATGTCTTATTACTTTCCCGTTGTTTACGTTTTTTTTGTATATTTTTCGTTCAATTACACTAAAGTCCCACACACAACTGTGACACTTTTTCGTGATCTCATTCTTTTTGCCTTCTCTTCATGAACTTGAATGTGTATAAATTAAATTTTTTTAATATATATGCGAAAACAGATTTTTTTGGAGGTTCATGCGACAATTCGCAATAATCTTGACTTTTCATCGTAAATTTTAAAGTTATCTAGCTGATAACAAACGAGTTATTACACAATGTGGAATGTCTTATACAGAGAGATCGGCAAATCATCCAATTCATAAAAGGCTTAATTAAATTAAAAGTTTATTTTTGTACTTACACAATTCTCCGATATGACAATGGAATGATGTGATTGTCATCTGTTATTGAGTCCAAAGATGACGATTCTGGTATCGTTGAGTCATTCGGCGACGATGGATTGAAGCAGGAATGATTTTTGTGACGATCGTGGATCTGATGATTGATAAATTTAATTAACATTGAACTTGATTTGTGTATTCTCTTGACACTATTCATAAACTATCTATTTGCGATGTGTACACTTAGTGTCAATTAATTTAATTATTGTGAGATTCATTTAAGTTTTTTTATATTTTCATTATTATTATTTAAATCGTCTTATTGAGATTTTTTAATTGAGTAATTAAAAGGCACTTAATATCACTTCGATTTGCCGTTACACGATAGCTTATTCCAGATATTTTCTGAACACATTTAATTTAACTAATTAATTTCACGAAAATAGTAATTGTGAACTATATAATGTAAGCAAAAAGAAATTTTTTTGAGACTTATGAGTAAGAGATTTGTATAATTGTAGTAGTGTTAAATATGTTAAACCAATACAATCACACACGATATAATGATCTTAAATAATTATTTTTAAATTTTTTATCAGCCTTTTTTTCGCAATGACTTGATGAGTTTCATGACACTATTTGCTATTATTAACTCAATTTATTCAAACATCTTCGTATGTCACTAAGTTTAATTCATTATTAGTGATAAAACTGGATAGCAAAAAACCGTTGGGAAAATTTTTAAATGCACGCTACTGAGATAAAAATTTGTAATGCTTTTTTCAAAAATATTTTGACCGTTGAACTTAATTAAAATTTAATAATTATATGAGGCTGTAATTTGTAAAGAAACAGAAACGCCATGCATGCATGACATAGAACAAATGAACAAACAGTAAAATTATAGAACTAGAGCGATAGATATATTAATAAATAAACAATTCTCATTGCCAAGATTTTCATGATTGCCATGAACTGATATTCTAGCCTATTATTAATAAACTCATTGACTTGAGGCTAAATTAAAACTATTTATTTATCATTAATGATCATGTTTATTGATATAAACTGTACCTAACATTGTGGCTTTTATGGATATGCGATATTTCTGCATTATTGGATTTTATTTACATCTCAAATATTACTTGTATTTAATAATTTTAATTAACATTTATTCCTACTTTTTCATGTCACTTGAGAAATATTACATCTTGAGACGTTATTAACACACTTATAAGTGATGCAAATAATATTTTTACAATAAAATTGAGATATTAATGCATCTTTAGGAAATTCCCTCTAACTGGCTTATTAAGGCGATTGGTGACTGTTTGTTATTTTGACGCGTAGATTTGCATGATCTCATAGTATTAATACCAAGAGATCTACTTAAAACCTCATTGAAAAATCCGTTTATTTCATTTTTTAAATTTTCAAATTTTTGTAAACAAAAAGGGCAAAAACTGCGCGAAAGATAATTTTCAAATCTCAAAAATTCGTTAAAAAGTAAAACAAAAAACTTACACTATTTACATGAAAAATTCCATAATTCTTAAATTTCCACTTCATTTCGAACCAATCTTTAATAACACTATGAATTTTGAATACTGTTTTATTAGCACAAGCGTTTAATCATCATTTCCATGAAAAATGACCTTTATTTAATCTTTTCAAGCACACACAAAATTTTTTATCGTCATTTTAAATACTTTCAGGATATATTTTTTCAAGTAATTATCGAAACCATACAGATCTAGTGATCATCAATGGAATAATCAACAAAACGAAAAATCAGTGTTTAATGTTAGAGACGTTCAAATGCTACTGAAAGTAAATGAAAACACAATGAACGACATGGAAGCACGTTAGCATGTGTGAAATATAACTATAGGCTTATGACAGAACTCATTATACACCGTGCTTTCGTATACAGATTTAATTTTTTACATGGAATGCTGAGTTTGTGCATTATTTAGCATATCTCTGATAAAGTCATGCAATGTCAAAAAACGACAATTAAAACACAAATATATACATGTGAATAGTCCGATTAAATGTCCATGATGATGATCTTGATTCTATATTGGCATGTTTATCTTGTTTTACCAGTTTCTTCTCTTCCACATATTGGTAAGATGCGAGTATGTATATTAAAAGAAGATTTTCAAGAGACCGGCTGATGATGTAAACAATAGTAATTAAGTAAGACGATATTACATGTCTTGGTAAGCTTTTGTTCTGCTGATTTTTTCTTAATTAATTTTCAACAGATATATTGAATTTGAAATTTTAACGGTTTTCAAAAATTTGAATTTTAACGGCTATTCTAAATTTAAATTTTTAACGGTTTTCAAAAATTTGAATTTGTTCTAAAAATTTAACCGATTTTCAAAATATTTTTGATGGTTTAATTTTGCTTTCAAAACGTGAGATTTATGACAAAACAGAATCAATTTGGAACATGCTTATATCTTAATTAAGAAGCATTTTAAAACAACAAGTCATGCCGAATGCTTAAAACTAACACAATAAAGTATTTAATTATAATTTATAACAATTGTTATGTTTCTACGTATAGAACATTCAGTCACGAAATCCAGTAGAAATTCTCATCAGAAGTTTGCTTTAATAATTAATTAGTAAGTCAATTATCACGTTCACAAAGAAGAAGCTTCAAAGCCCTGATATTTTGCTCACACTTATTCTCTTTGTCTCTCAAAATAAATTTCTAGAGCGTATTGTTATTCATTTAGTTTTTATGTTAAAAATTGTAGATTGAGTTGATCGCTTACAATTTTTGATAAAAATGTCTCAAATGGAATTCGAGGAAGTGAGTTTAGAGCCAGAGGAAACGGAGGAACTGCTTACCGAAAAGAGTAAGACGAAAAACTTGAACAATAACAAAGATGGTAATTTTTTTGGCCTTAACCTTCACAGAAGAAGTTACGACAGCTGAGCATGATGGAACGTCGTCTGATCGCTATATTTCCGATGTCATAAAAGTACAAATTAATCCAGAAAAGAAGGGCAGCTTCCTAAAGTATACTGCATACGACGTGAGTTTATTTACATCCAGTAAGCGACTCAATTGAGAGATCCAGTGAGTGACTCAATTGAGAAATATTCTTTCTCTTAATCATGACATACTGAGACATTCAAGCTATCAGAATAATATTATTAATTCTAGTTTTTCTCTCTATCGCTCTCTTTTCGTCTTCGCAGATAAGTTCAGAGAATTATAAATGCACAGTTGAACGACGATATTCAGATTTTCTGGTTTTGTATGAAAACTTTTTGAAAATTTACGAGTATCGAGCAATTCCAAGATTGCCGCCAAAACAGTTTATGCTGGATTCAAATCTCGAAAGACGCCGAGCCGGTCTTCAGCAATGGCTAACAATTATAAGCCAACATGCAATTATTTCCAAAGATATTATGCTGAAACATTTCTTAACGGAAAGCACATTCAGGCTTGCAATCATACCTAGTGAATTTACGTCGTTTCTATTCCAAAGTAATCAAGTGATGAAGTTTAGTGACATTGACGAAATCTTCAGCAAACGGAACATAGTAAGACGTGTCCTTAACCACATGCTGTCAATTAAACGAATTATGAATGAACATTATAGTCGAGAATGCTGCCTGGCTGAAGATTGTGTCGAACTGAATGACATTCTTGGTGATATTATGGATACAACAAATGACACAAGTCTCGGAGATTTTACAATTTGTATTGGTGAGATCACCAAAACCTGCTTAAAAACCCTCAAATTAAGTGCCAAAGATCGTTTAGAACTAGTCATAGAAGTCCTTACTGGATATAATGATGCATGCGATAGACTATTTAATTCAAAAGATGGTGGAAATGATAAATTCAATATTCAACGAATAAAGAACATGTTTCGTGCCAACGTATCTTGCGATGATGAAATGGAACTGCATAAGAAACGAATCTCATTTGGAGTTTTTTGCCTAATCGAGGAATATAAACTAGCCAAGCGATATATTAAGCTTCTCCCGTCCATTTTACTTAAATTTGCATTTATGGAAGCACAAACTTATTCAGAAATAGCCAAAAGCTTTCAAGATTTCATCGATAAAGAAAGTGATAAATTGAATTAAATTAATATATAGTTCACAAGTGTTCACATCTTTTTCTCAAAGTCAATGTCAAATATTTAATTACACAAATATATTTTTCATGATCACAATATATCGTATTTCACATATACACTGGATATACTCACATCTTTTTTAAAGCAACAAGTGAAAAATTTCATGATTCTCATCTATATTATTTTTTTTTTAATTCTGTATTATCATCTTCAAAAACAACACACACGTCTATACGCGTAAATTGTTAAAATCGATATGTTAAATAATATTAAAAATAAAAATCGGAAATAAAATAAGCTACGGCTGTTTTTTTGTTTTCTGTGTGCTCATGCAGCTCTTTTTGGATATAAACACGTTTTTTTGTTGGTTGTTGCTCTTCTTGCGGGTGTAACACAAATTTTTATTACGAAAAAATAATGTGTAATTATTTTTGATGATGCACTGTTCTTGCTCGGTGGCTGTAGACTACTCTCTGTTTTGCGATATATGCTTAACAGAAATGTTAAAACTGAGTTTGTTTTATAAAAAACTATTAGTGTGTTGGCGCTTCATGTGACTGAAAATTTAAACACATTTTAAATATATGAGCTATTAAAAATTGTATGGAGTGATGGATATTAAAGCGTATTTAATCGAGTAAAAATTTAATTAGTGCAAGTCGTTTGGAAAGGAAATTTATACAATTTTGACAGTTATGAAAATATTTGAATTTTATTTCTGAGATGACTGATTTTTACATTATTTCAAATTTGGTCATCTCGGTAAGCAACACAAGAAAATATTTGAAATTTAAAAATACGTTAATATTTAAATTTGAAAAATACGTTAATACACGTTAATGTGCTGCAAGCTCCTCAATAATTTTGCACAATATTTTAGTGCAAATGTCATTTATCATGTATCAAATAACTACCTAATAAAAGTGAATCATTAGTGCATTATGATTTAATTAGTTCGATAAGCATTTAAATTCATGGAAAGTTGTAAACTAATTCTGATGAAATATACATCCAAAAGGTAATTGCAATGTGATTTAATTTAATTTAATTTAATTTATTATTTATTTTCTCTTTTCCAAAGGAAAAAGCATTCTTAACCAGTGCAGACTGTTTAAAAATGCATAAAAAACCTTTATCTTTAAAACATTTACAATATATACTTATTTAGAAGAGTTTCAATGTATAAATACCTTAAAGAAATCTCTTCTTAGTTAAATTATCTTCACTAAAATCACATTTGCATTTAAACGGGTTTTTAAAATTTAAATTTAAGCTCCAAAATCTATCTCTCCGAAAAAATTGTGATGAATTCTAGAATGGGGTTGTTCACTTGGGGATTGTTTGATATTGCATTACGTCAAAATCAGACCAGTCTAGTCATAACTATAAATTCTGAAAAGCTGATTAAAGCTCGGAATTGTTTTATCCTCTAAAATTTTAATGAAGCATAAAGTTATCTGGTTAATTACCCAACGTATCTGCCTGCTTCGTAAAAACAATAATCTCCAATTAAGTAAAAATAAGCACGTCCGAAACTATAATTGTAAAAAAGTGATAAAAATAATTTTTATTTCTCTGAAATTCTGGATAACATTCAAAATAAATAACAATTGAACATTGAACTCTGAAATTCAAATGAATACGAATATTTTAATAAGCAAGAATAATAAAAGAATTGAACTCATGTGGCACCACTATAAGAATTCTCTTTAAAAGCTTTCATTAATATTTTTTTTCTTTATGGAAAGGGGTTATTCACTTATGACGTCCATGATTAAGGGGGAAGGGGGGTCTGATATTTTGTGACACTTTAAATTAAAGAAATTGTTTTGAATTAAAATGTTGTGACAAGGAGGGGAGGGAGGGGGGTCTAAAAATCCCATTATTTGATGGACGTCATAAGTGAATGACCCCAAAGTTCACCATTGACAAGTGTTGATTGAAATATTTGAGCAGCACGAGAGGTTATAAGAAAGTCATCCACATTCAGATGCTTGTCCCAATATTGATGTATTTATGGGTGCTAATTAAGTACCTGAAGTTACATAATTGGCTGTTATTGATTAAAATGGATCCGTATCACGACGTCTCCGTCATTGCCATCAATCATGCAACAGAAGAAAAAAAGTAAACTGCAGCTGCAGTAACGAATAATTTGAATATCGTCGGGCAATGGCGTAATCTAGACTTTATGAGAGCATTCAAGGATAAGCATGCTTGTACATCAGACTTTCTTGCAGCTTAATTGTTGGTTTAGCTCAACCTTAGTCGTCGTATAGTAAAACGAGCCGGTTTTAAACAAAAATAATGTAATAAAAATAGCTAAATTGACAGCAATAAAATCAGAATCTTCATTTAATATACTTTCTGGTCATAATTTGTTTTATTTCATCTTTTATTTTTATTAATTTAATTAGTAACATTGAAATTTGCTGGATTTTTATTTTTCATTTTTGAATGGAATCGAAAAAAATTTGTACAATTTTAATTTTTTATATATTTTATTATTTCATAAATTTGAAGAAGCTTTGAGCTTTTAAGCTCTGATTGATCAAAACGACATGAATTTAACAAAAATACTGAAATATCTATGGTAATGGGTAAAGTTTGAACAAAAATCTTTAAAGATCAGATTTAAATAACATTTCAATTATAATCTTGACCAACCAGTCTCAAGCAACTCAAATCCCCACGATATCAACGGAATACTGAAATTTTTTCTCTTTTCTACTATTTTTATCTTGAATTTTTAATTCTTTGTTATCGAGATTCTGCGAATACCCAACTTTTCATTCTTAGAACAAATATCATCTTTTTTTGCATGATATACGACATGATATTTCTCTTTTAGAGTATTTCAAAAAAATAATAATATTGTATAAGCACATCTTATATTTCTCCGATAATAAGCATTTCTAACTGTTGAAATTGTTTTAACATTTTCATTTCTAAATTTTTTTTTCTTTTCACTTTAAATATGTTGTATATAAAATATAAATGATAAAGGTACATTTATGTAAGCGACAAAACGATCATATATCATAACTAGTAAAGAACTTTTGCACAAAAGCAGAACAAAGGCGCATTTTTCTGGAAGTGAGGTTTCAGTGAAAAAGCTTTGAAAAAATAACGGTCAAATCTATTTTGAAAAATAACGGTCAATTTTTTTTTTGAAAAATAGCGGTCAAATTTTTTTTGAAAAAAATAACGGTCATTTTTTGAAGAAAAAAAATAACGGTTTTTGACGTAAATATCTGTTCTGCTCACTTCCAGAAGATTTTCAGCAACCAAATCAGAAAAATATGCCAAATAAAGAATTAATTTAAATTATTATATTGCGCTCTAACTGCATATTTCATACCCAACAGTACAGTTCTAAACTTTTTTTGTTCCTATATATCTCATAGATTTTCAATAAAAAAAAAATGATCACAATTTAGTTTACTTGATGCGATATAGAGAATAGAAAGGAATAATCATGAAATATATATACGTGTCAATCTATAGTAAGCAGCTTTAGTGATCGTAACGAGTATTTACAAAATGCACGTGATTAATAAAGAAGTCATGCAATTATCTCAAGCTTTTCGTACTTGCGTCGCTTATTTAAAAAATAATTCATTACATTATACATCAGAGGATTGAAGTTGGGTGAGTCATGATTACTGAATGCTGTTTTTGTGAGCTTTTTTGAGCTTTTCACATTTTTACGTACGTCAAGTATTACATATGTGCTAAATTTAGTCACTTTTCCAACGATTTCATCAACCTCCAACCAAAGCTTCCTCAATAATCAATCTCCACACACCTTCAACCTCCAGTTTTATGCACCAAAATGATTTTTCTTTGTCTTTTTCTTTATCATCGATTATATAAAACTAAAATTAATAATAAAAAAAATAGATTATGTATTTCTTAGAGAGCTTATAAAATTCATGAAAGCGAAATGTACACTAACTTATTAAACGGAATGGATTTAACAAACAAAATATATTGCAATAACAAATAGAAGAAAAAAAGTTTTATGTTATTTGGTTCTTACTGGATTTCACCAAAGCTAATACCTTAACATCACGGTCGTCCAATTTAGTGATTCTGCTTGATTTTAATACGAATTTTATTATCGCTTCTCTGTGTCGACGACGATGTATTCGTTGTTGGAGTTCCAATTGCACTACGATAATTAGAAGACGTAGAAGATGGTGTCGGTGACGACTGATATGCCATTGATTGTGCAATTCTATTATCATAACGATTTATGCTCGTCTGATATCCATCACTTCTGTCAGAATCTGGTGAGCTTATTGATGAATTTTTACGCAATGGACTGTTATTATTACTATTATTATTATTATGGTTGCCAACTCTGAGTGGAATTTTTGATCGGTTTGGTTGCTGTTTAGTCAATGAGGATGTATTCGATGATATTGAGCTTGTTGGCGGCAAAATTGGAATGGGTGGAATGGGCGATTGATAAATTACTGTCTGTTCGGCATCACATGATAATAATGGAATGCACTCGTTCATTGGAGTGTTTAAAATTGACTTGTTTGGTGGACTATTTGATGAATTCTCGTCATCCTCATCAGCTTCCGTGCCACTTACATGATGTGGTACACGATATTTGTGATGCGTGTGACTACTTGAACTACTCTTTTTATTTACACGGTGATTTGGCCGAGAATCATACTCGTCATCAATCTCATCGTCAGAATTAAAGAATCTATCATAAGATTTAATTGAATTATCATTATTTTCTAATTGTCGTCCACTGGACTCATCGTCATACATAAAGCGATTCTCTTTCCTCTTTTCCTTTAAAATGTCATAATCAAATGGACTATTCTCACTGCTACTGTGCTTACTCCGTTCATTACGTCGAAAATTATTGGAATGTGATGTTGACTTCTTTATCAGCAATTGATGTTTCATACTCGAATAGTCTAAATCTTCATTTGGATTATCCAAATTTTTATAATTATAGCATATATTATAATCACTCTTCGGCTTACTATTTGATGGTGGATAATTATTCCGATAATTATTATTGTCACTTATTGTTTCATGAATATATAATAGTGAATTGCTTTCAGATTTTTTTGCAAGTTCCTCAAAACTTGTTAGGCGCTTGATCGGTGATCCAATAATATTATTAATTGTATATTTATTATTGCTACTTGTCGTACTTCCATTTATTGAATAATTCAACGAATTTGGCTGTTGATCAATATCATTAATATTCTCTTGTGACTTTCTGAATCTCATATGATCGCATTCAATCATCACATCTGATTCTATTAATGGTGATGGAGTTTTTCTTGACATTGAGCCGCGTCTTGACGATGAAGATTGACTATTCATAGTGGCTGTCGATGCCGGCTGATGAGGATAGTAATAGTATTGTTGTGGACTATTTTTATTGTTATTATTATTATTATTAGTTGTTGTAGCACCAGGAGACATCTTGCTGTTAGATTTTGGCGGCTGATAAGTTCCATTACTTTTTGTCGGCGACAATTTAAGATTTGGTGACATTTGGTGATGATCTGGTGACTTATCATAAGGTAATGTCTCATATTCTACATGAACAATTGAACTTCGATTAGAGCATTGACTTATTTCATCATCATTTCGATCGCGATGATATAAAAGCATTTTATCAGGTATCATGTCGTCTGCTGGCGGCACATAAATCCTCACAATATCTGGATTTATTGCATCTTGTTGCGATATTGTTGGTGTTGGCGTATCATTTGAATTACTATTGTTACTGTTGTCTGCTCTTGCATCATTTAACGGCAACGATGCGATCTCAGCTTTCACTGTCTCAGACTTTTGATAAATTTGTATCGTTGATGAACTTTTCGCAATTGAACTAAAAAAAATGAAAGAAAAGAAAGAGAAATTCAGACGATTTTTATTTCAAATGCAAAAGAATGAATGAATTAAGCATGATTGAAGCTGCTGTTTTCTGCGGGATGAGCATTTTTGTTCAACTTTTTTCATGAATAGTTTTTGGAAATTTCGTTTATTAAGGAAGTAAGTATTTAATATCCATAAATGGACACTTTATGTGTAGAAAATTAATAACTATTCATGAAAAAATTTTATAATCTACGCATTTATTTGTAGAGTGCAGTTTTAAAAGGAGAAACATTGTAGTTTGAAATAATTTACTTTTTATGAGAGTCCATTTAAGGAAAACTACAATTTGGGGGCTGTTCACCTATGACGTCCAGTGGAAAAGCTAGAAAGCTTTTGGAATCTGATCAAATTGAGGGATTGTTTCGAGAATTAAAATAGGCTTGGACTGAAGGTTAATAAATTTGCTAGAATTTTCTTTAAATTCCAGACGCCATACGTAAATTACTCTTTTCCAGACGCCATAAGTAAATCAAAACAAATCAACGTATCCATGACTTCTACGAACTAAAGTAATACTCTTTTTGTATTGCAGCAGGAATGTAAAGTCTGAAAGATCACACAGATCATAAAGATCACAGCTAACTGCACACACATATTGATCATTGACATGTTGAGCGCATATTACGACTTATAATGCAGACATAACATTCTCCTAAAATTGCAGCAATATTGTGCAATTAAAGAATAAACGAATGAATGAATTAGAAATGGAAAAAAGGAGAAAGAAAGAAAAATTTCTTCTGCTTGTGTGCGAAATTGGCCTTAATTAATTTCTATTG
Organism: Chironomus tentans; assembly: GCA_963573255.1. Classification (NCBI taxonomy): domain Eukaryota; kingdom Metazoa; phylum Arthropoda; class Insecta; order Diptera; family Chironomidae; genus Chironomus; species Chironomus tentans. The sequence continues at coordinate 9,935,973 of OY754303.1, forward strand.
TGCAATTGAAATGAAATTCTATAAAAAGTAAAACGAGAAGAAAAGAAAAATATCAAAATAACTCACTTTGGACTACTTTCTCCATTCTCCTCATCTTCACCAACGCCAACGAAATTATGTAAATCAATGTCACTACTGCAATGTAGTTTCTCATTTGCCAATAGACTATTTTCGATCTCATAATGATGATGTTGTTGTGAAGCTGGCCGTCGATCACCGCCCGAGAAAATACTCAAATCAGCTGTTGATGTCACGGATGTGTCGGCTAATGATCTCTTTGATAAATTCAATGATCCACCGTCTTCTGATTCGGGTATTTGTACTGAATTTATTGTTGTTAACAACATTGTTATTTGTTTTGTTGTTGCATATTATGTCCGTACAATATATGAAAGTGAAAAAAAAATCGTCGAGACATCATGAATGAAACGAAAGAAAAGAGAGAATAAAAGAAAAAAAATTGCATGAATGAATTTAATATGTAGAAATTATTTAAATTGTTATCTATGTAAAGAAAAGTATGTAACTATATAAAAAATTTATGCAAAAATGAAAGAAGAAAAAGCAGGAATTGTTGTTAATTATCGTAAATTATTGCAATTAACATATGAAGAAATAAATTATCGAAATTAACATGTATGGATTTTTAACGGTTAGAAAAAATTCAAATTTTCCGTTAAAAATGAATTTTGAAAATGAAAACCGTACAAATTCTTTCAAAAATTCAAAAAATTTGTTTAACGGCTTTTCGATTAATTTCTTGACAGATTTATTAATTAGTCTCTAAATTTGTAAAAAGACATCAAAATAAACTTCAAATCAACTTCACCTCCTGATCATAAACCGAAAAGGTGTGAATAATAAAGAAAATACCGCATAAAACTGAAACATAAAGTTACGGTTTTATAATATTGCATCAAATAAATCCAGGAAATACACATACACACATTTAATGACTCATTTGCTTTGTTTTCTTTCTCTCTATTTATAATATTGTATCAGTTAATGTATATGTAGCAGAAATAAAAAGAGATAACAAAACAACAATGAACAGTTAATAAAGGAAAGCAAAAGTAACATGAAAACGAAACATGATGAGAAAATCATCAAATTGTGATCATCATCATCGCCTATTACAGTGTTAAATGATTTAAACTAAGAAAATTTTCTAAAAAAAATCAAATAGCTTTAATTGATTTTTTCAGCTTTTCAACAATTGAACTCGTTAAATTTTGTGATGATTTTCTAATTTTGTTATGTACTTAATTTACAATCCTATGCATAATTATAGCGAACATATATAACGAGATGTAACATGATGGAATTTCTAAAGCGCTTTTATGACGTAGCTGTTTAGTATAATTCTTGGAACTTTTGTCTGGTTTTTGGAAATTTTTAAACATCAGATTTAATTTAAATCCAAGGATTAAACATCAGATTTAATTTAAATCCAGGGATTAAATATCAGATTTAATTTAAATCCAGGGATTAAATATCAGATTTAATTTAAATCCAAGGATTAAACATCAGATTTAATTTAAATCCAAGGACTAAACATCATATTTAATTAAAATCCGAGGATTAAACAACTGATTTAATTTAAATCCAGGGATTAAACATCAGATTTAATTTAAATCCGAGGATTAAACATCAATTTATGGCTCAATCTAAATTCTTATCAAATGCTTTGCTTAATTTTGATATTTTGACCATACGATTACACAAAAAGCTTGATAAGACACAATTTTCGCTGCACAATAAAAGCAGATAAACTTCAATTGACACACCCACATTCAATTAAGGCTTAAATTCATTCATTAAATAAAATTACATCCAAAATAGATTTAATATTTAATTTTAAAAAACCACTACGAAAATATGCGGTAGTTTTGGAATAAACAGCAATGATGACCCATTAAGAGAACAACATATTTGGCGAGAAATGTGTAAATTAGCAAGTATAATACTTTCAACTGTGCCATAAGAAGATAGCAAAACAAGATTGGCCAAATATTCAATGACAAGACAGATTCAAGTTAAATAAAAATGAATTTTAAAGAAATAATTCAAGGTGAATCCACTTGGAAGACATTTCATGATGAAGATGAGAAAAAATTGATTGTGATAATTTAGAAAGCAACTAAATGTCCAGCAAAAGTCTCATGAAAATTGACAAAAACGTAAATAATGTCCCCGAAGTAGCCACACCTTGCTCATATTTTTAATAAAAAAATTACTCAAAGCGAACATGAAAGCGCATTAATAATTTTGCAAAAAACCGCTATAAACATATGTACATAGGAAAAGGTAGTCAATCTAATAGAAATAAAAATTAAAATGTTTTTGCTTAGATTGTAAAAAATTCTCACAGTTTGTAAAATCACACAACAACACGTGGCAGAACTGAGAGAGAATTAAACGAATAAAGAAAAAGAAATTAACAATAATATCTTTTTTGTGTATCGAATGAAAAACAAATTGAGGGAAAAATTTTTAAAAATATTGTTGATAATAGCAAAAAATACATTGAGAGAAAACTGGTGAAATGATTGTGGAAGAATCAGTTCATGGTCGTTTGGAATGAACACAAAACTTTTTATTTTTTTTTTATCATTGATTCAAAAATTAGCATTTTTGATGTGTATTATAAAAATTTTATAGCAATTTAAGGTAGAGAAATTATTGAATATCATATTCACCTGTGTTTAATTGACTATTTGATTCGCCTAAACCAACTTCAGTTAATTGAGATTCTTTTTCTAATTCAGCTGCAATCTCTTCTTGCCTGTAAGAAATCATATACATTACTCTATAATTCATAACATTCACATAACGGAGATTAGCTTCTCTTTTTATTTTATTAACAAAAAAAAGAGTTAAAAAAATCTGAATGAAAAGAAATCTGTTAAAAACGTAGTCTTTTGTGACATGCTGACTAAAGCGCATTTTCCAAGCAGAATAGTCATAAAATAAAATTTAAAGTGATGAAAAATTGGAAGTAAAATAACGGTCACAAAAAATTTGAAAAATAACTGTCAGATGAAATTTAAATTTTTTGAAACACGTTGAAATTTGAATTTTTGAAAGCCGTTAAAATTTAAATTTTTTAAAACCGTTAAAATTTGAATGACAGAAGCTGGACAAAATGCAGACAAAAGTCACTTCCGTTTGGAGAAATGCGCTCGATATGATACATAAAAAGAAATTTTACTCACGTCTTTATGACATTTTCTGTAACTTCCTTTTCTATTTCAGTGAAACCAGACTTTCTATGGCCAATCTTTTCATCTTTTGTTGGCTCCACAAAAACACCAAATTGTCTTTGTGGAAATTCATTATCACTAGGTGGTGGCGGTAAATCCATTTTAGCTTTCCTCAACTCTTCTGAACATTGCTCGAGTGCTTTGATCACAAAGTCATCGTCATAGCCGAAATTTTTTGGAAGTTGTACTTGCAAAAAATGCACAATTGAGTCTAAATCTTTGAGTTTCATTAGTTTATTTTTATGTAGTTTTAATACTGTATATGCCATTGCTGTCGACACTTTTTCGCCTTCTAATAAATACACATCCCATACTCTTAAACACAGACTAAATGGAATCTGTGGAATGTAATAATTTCTCTCATTAAAATGCTTGATAACGACTTTATAATTGAAGATGACGACTTACCCGCTCACAAAATATGACAAAGAACCATTTCAATGAATACAGTATCGAGTCGAGATTACATTGATCAAAATGTCTCTTCAGCTTTGGAAGAAATTTCGTTAAAATCTTGTCGTGGTGCGCAAGGAATCGTGTTAATTTTGGAAAGCCCAAAATAAATAATCCATGCATTGCGAATTTTTTCTCGGTCAGTAGAATGTTCAAAGCCCAAAATGTCTCCTCTTCGCCCAAATACATAAGCAACATTCCAGCCAACGTACTCATTCCTTGACAGTATGAGACCTACATATTTCGTCGACATCAATAAAGATGATGATGATCATGTTTGTAGTATGAAGGAAATAAATAAAATAAAAAATAAAATAAGAGATGTGTCATTAAATTGCTGATAAACGCATTTGATTTGCCTGGACTGAAAGTTAGTCAGTAGAAGCAGAAAAGCAAAAAATCGTATGACACAAAGCATAATAAAGTTGGCCAAGTGATATAAATATATTACTCATTTGAGAATTTACATTGTACGAGCCACGAAACATAGGCGCACAAAAAAAAGTAGCAGCAGAATGTTTAATGACAATTATGCAAATATTCTATCTATCTTTAGCAATATTACCTCCATATTATACATTGAATATGCAACGAGAACATTAAATAAGCTCCTTTGTCGCTGGTTATAACGTTCACGAAAGAAAATATTTTCACGGAATTGACGATTAACATCAGAATCAATTTGCCTAGCCTCTGTGCTGTGATGTTTTGCTAGTTCCAACATTTCCTGATATTTGTTGCCCTTATCGCTCATGACCTCAGTGAGATTAAGTAATTTCGTCCATACAAATGCACGGACTTTGTCTGGAATGCCTTTATAAATTCTCGTCTGTAATTTCTCTTTCGTTGATTTCGAGTCCCACTTTGACAGCATTTTAACCCATTTCTTCTCACGTTGTGCGAGCACCTCGAGTTTCTTTTCTAATGTCTTTTTATCATCTTCGGGTGATTGAATTTTCTGGTCGTGAATGAAGCCAAAACTTTGATTTTTTTTTGAGGAAGTAAAGTAAGAAGAAAATTTTGAAAAAAAAATTTATTCATAAAGCAATGAATCGAGCTCACTAAATGTCAAAGGTTGCAGTGAGCAGGAACTTCATTCATAATAAATGTAGGCGTAAAATGAGAGGTGGTGAATTTTCATCTCATTTATATGCGTGCAACTTGTAACTTGTTGCAAATGCGATGGAAAATCTTATGCAATTTTTTTTCTCTCACTTACCGATCAATCATTGAGTAAACATTATATTCTGGATCTTCCCACGGATCAATTGCTCCCTCCCTGCCTAATTCATAGCGATCAAATATTTTTTTCCTTTCCTCATTACTACGTTCGATTAATTCTCGAGAGTCCATTTTTTTGGAATCTAATTTTCACTACTTTATTTTATAAGATGATTTGCAAACAATGGTCTCGTAGCCCAAAAAGATCATAAATATACGATTTCACTTGAAAAACAAATTAATTAAGCGCATCTTTTCATCTTTTTTCACTTATTGATTGATTTTGGATCATTGCGAAAAATGTAAAAACAGTTAGTTTTCCACAATTTTCACTGTACACTGTGATGTCTTACGACAAATTTAAATTCCTTAACACTATGAACTTATGCCTTTATTTTCACACAAATTATTGATTTCAATTAAGCCATTCTACTGTAATTCAATAAAAATTTCTCCGAGTCTCTTCAATTCAACTTTTTTTTCAATTTTTATTTGTACAACTAGGACTTTGTGGACCGTCAAGCATGTCTACTCTACTTTTACTTTCTTTTTTGCTGGACTTATTAGGCTATACTTCTCGAGTCTTCGACTTTTATTTTGTATCATGCAGTTCTTTCCTGACTATTTATTTATCTTCAATATTTAATCGACAAAAAGTAGCTTGCTAAGCACAAAATTGCACAATAACAGACAAATTTTGAAAATTATAGTTTACAAGTTTGATTTTTCAACAGGCATGCCTCACTGACGTTGGATTATTTGAAAAAGCGTGAAAAATAAATTGAAAATTCCAAGAAAATCGCTATAAGTAAGCTTCCTGAATAACCTTAAACCAAATAATATAACTAACCACTATTCCACAGCTCAAAAATACACGTTATTATTACCAAAAGTTAGATTAATTGTAACGGCCAAGATAAATTTGAAAGTGTAAATTTAGCAGATTATTGTAAAACACTAGTCATGAAAGAAAAACTTGGTGTAAAAAAAATAATTCATTTTTAACAAGCATACAGACAGAGTCAGATAATAATTTTGTGTAGAAAATAAGGCCAACAGAATGTTTCAATCGTTGAAACAGAAGATAGCTAAAGAGACTGGACAGGACATAACAAGAATCAATTTTAACAGATCGACGTCGTCAACATCCAATAGTAAAATTTTATCATCAAGGAACTCTATTTGTAGTAATCAGTCATTAGACAACTCATCTAAGGATGACTTATCGCCATACGATGAGAAAGAGGCGGAAATTAATATTTTAAGGCAGGAGCTTCTCGTCGCCCAAAATAGAATTAAGACATTAGAAAGTGAACTGGAGAAATTCAAGGAATCGCTGAGAGTCAATCAAGTGTCTAAGGATTTAATGTTTGAAGAAACCGACAAGATCCACAATGCACAGCACCATGAAATAGAAAAACTCAAAAGCTTATTGCTGTTTCGAGAGCAGGTAAATGACTATAAACACATTTTATTGACATCCAGTAAGCTAACATATGATTGACAGGAATCACTAGATCACTTGAACAAATCTAAGAATGACGAAAGTCAGATCGAAAACCTCAGAGGTGAAATAACTAGAATAAAGAATATTGAGGAAATGTTTGAACAACTTCAGGTAAAAAAACTTTTTTTCACAACTCTTATCAAAGTGTGTTCATTCGGGTATTACAAATTTGTTCCTGTACTTTCTTTGCACACAAAATTAAGAATTTTTAAGTTGGTGCTTACTTACATTATTTCCTTATCAAACAATTATTCCATTATTCATTCTCCCTTGAAAATCCAGTCATATATGTGTGTTGTGAGTTTTATGCTTATTATTATTTTTTTATTATATATTTAACTTATATGCTCTTAAGCACGTGAGAAAATTTCTTATCAAAAGGTGAGTTAAGCTTTATTTGCTCTCATTATTATTTATTTTTTTTGTTATTCACGCTTATTTCGATTGTTTTTTGGTGTAGGCTGGGAAATAAATCTTAATTATCGATTGATTGACATAACTAATATTGACATAACGTTTAATTTCCTTTTAGGATGAACACGAAAATCTACGTCGAGCGACGCAATTAGAGAAAAATCATTTAATTACAAAGCTATCAGCAAAAGAGGAAGAGATTCGTCATTTGACAGCAAAACTCGAAATATCAGAACAACGTGCATACATAACAGCATCAGATTCAGATAATGATAAAATTAAGCTGCTCTTACAGGAAAGAAAAATGCTCGAATCGAGATTGGAGGAAGCACACATACACCTGCACGAGATTAAGAGCAATTGGACTAGTCAGAACTTAACATTAGAGAATCAATTGGCAAGACTCTCAAGACAGGTGGCTGAGGAAACGAGCGAGAAGAGGAAAATTATTGAGACAAAGGAGATGCTGACTGAGAAGGTTAAACAGCTTGAGTTCGAAATGATGAAATCTAACGAAGAGCTGAAAGTTAGAGACAATAAGGTACATAAAATTGTTTGTGCTCCAAAACCATACAATTTTTTTGGAATTGTAAGGTTCTGAGAATTATTTTAAAACATTTGTAGGGTTTTCAGGGATTTTGGGAATTGTAAGGTTCTGAGAATTTTTTATAAACATTTGTAAGTTTTTCGAGAGGAATTTGTATGGTTTTGGTAGAAAAAATATCTGTTGTAAGGTTTCATAAGCACTAAGTCAACCTACCATTATATTGCAGATTAAATTAATGAATGAGGAAATCGACGAGCTTAATTCATCGTTGCGTGAAATTCGTTTGGAAAACGAGGAAGAAATTGAATTTCTTCGCAGCAAAGTCGTGAGTACTTCACCACATTGATTGTCTAGTTTTCCTTGTCCACCAAGGAATTAACAATTTTTTATTAACATGACCAAAAATAGAAACTTGGTGATTTTATGTTCAATAACAGAATTTATTTATTATAGCATGAAAAGAATTGTGATATAAAGTGCTTTTATCAATTTGTTTTTATATATTTTATTTCAAGCATGCAATTTGACTATAAATTAAGAATGAGTATTCCTTCCTTTCACTTATGTTGTGTGTCATTGTGTTCTTTAAAACAATAAAAAAAAGATATGTAAAAAAATATTAAATTTTTTTTATCATTTTGCTGTTTTTCTTTCTTTCCGTCTTTCATTTAAAATTGTAAAAGGTAGCACCAATGGTTTAGTTTTATTTTATTTATTTCTATTCACACTACTTACTAATTGACATGTTTTGTCACCTAAATAATTGATTTTTATTTTCTGTAATTAGGCCTTCCAAGAAAGTGAATTGAATCAAACGAAGGAGCACGTATTGAAATATTCAGAGACGAGTGAGGAGTATGAGGCACAAATATTAGCGCTTCAAAAGGAATATAATGAGGCACACGAGAAGCTTCGTGATTCAGAGAATAAAATTATTGAAATGAATCAGAAAATCGCTGAAATGGAGCAGGATAATTTAGCAATTAATGATCTTCAGGCACAACTTGATAGATATGAAGCTGAAGTCACTGACAAAAATAAAGTATGTTGTTGAGTTTCCAAGAATTTTTTGCGATAAAAAGTTTCGATTAATTTTTTTAGGCGATAAAGATTTTAAATCAAAGATTGTTTGACGTAAAGAAGACGCTACAGGAAGAGATTAAAAACAATAATAGTGGAAGTACGGGGTCGATGACGAGCAATCAGCCAGCCATTTTGATACCTGTAAATGTAGACAATAATTCTAATCATAATACGTTACCGTTTAATTTGAAGAAGTCGAACATATCTGGGCCAATTGTATTGGACGAAGTCAAGTTTTCGTATTTAAAGCACGTAATTTTTAAGTTTTTGACGACGGAATCAAAGCATCTAATACGACCGGTAAGCACACTTCTATATTTAACCGATTCTGAGGAAAAACTGCTTGAAGAGGTGCTAGAATATCGAAAAAGTTGGTTTGGTAAACCACCGACTATGTCATTGCTATAAATTAAGTTAAAGAGCTCTAATAAATTATTATACACATAGAAATTTTATACATAAAGGCTGACTAACTATAACAGAGCAGTTATAATTGATTTCCATTCCTTAGCTTAAAAGTCACGTGTCGTTCATATAAGTATCAAGCATTTCTAAAATGCAAATTAGTTAAATTTTCCTTTACTTACTTACTTCATATTTATTAGTTGCACTTTGCTATGAAAAAGAAAAATTTTATTTAAAGGACTTTCCAAAGAATACAGTATTTAATATTTAAATAATAAAAACACTTTATTCAAAAATTAATCATAAAAGATCTTAATTTAATTCAGTTATTTTTAATAGGCTTTAACAAAGGTAAAGAGTTTTCAAAAATTTTAACGGACTTTTATTTTTCAAATATTTTTCTCAAAGCCAAAAATTTCAAATTTCAAAAATCAGTTAAAAATTTAAATTTGAAAAATCCGTTAAAAATTTCATTCAATTCCAATTAATTTGGAAATTTTTATTATTTCATGAGGAGAATATCACTATAATTTTTTTTTTTGAATATCTTCAACCAATAAGATTAACATAAATAATAATTGTTTGCAATTGACTTCAACAAAGCTACCCGCACAAGCTATATAATCTATCCACTAACTTACGTAGAAATTTGAATTTAAAAATTTATTAATTACAATGCCTAACTTTATATGAAAGCTGAAATATGTCTTTTGATTTTCCTTAAAATCGAATCTCATTGTTGTTTATTTTGTCATATACTTCAGGTGTTAGAAGCTCATATTCGTTAGTTCTTGAATTAAAGTAGTAAACTTTATCTGTTATGATATTTGAGTTGAAACCTTCCTTCTGTAGGTCTAGTTTCTTAAGTTTACATGTTCCAGTCATGTCTATTTTCTCCAAAATTCTAATAAATTGTGGACGAGCATAATTTGGCAAGGATTTTTTCAAGTTTGCATTTAATGTTCTAATATCTAGTGATCTTTCTGGATCTACAATAGCTGCCATACCAGCTCGACCTTCCACATTTGGAATCTCAACACCATACACAACACAATCTCTATAATCAGCTTCATTGCTAACTTGTGCTTCAATTTCACTTGTGCTACAATTTTCGCCCTTCCATCGGAATGTGTCTCCTGTACGATCGACAAAGAACAAATTTCCTCTATCGTCGGCGATTAAAAGATCACCTGAGAGAAAGGCAGAATCACCTTTTCTGAAGACATCACGAATAACTTTCTTTTCTGATGCTCTCTTATCGACATATCCAAGAAATGCTCTTGATGGGTTTGAAGTAATTTTCCCAATAAAAACACCAGGCTCATTTGGCTTGCATACTTGACACAAACCATTCTTATCACGAATTGGATCTCCTGTATCTGGATCCGCTTTAATAATAGATATTGGATAGACGAATGGAAGAATTCGTGAGATAAAACCAATTGCACCGACTGTATTGTCAATATTCACTATACTAGCATTTCCTTCCGTTGCACCATAAAATTCTGCGACACGTTTAATGTTGAAGCGCTTGACAAATTGAGGCCAGATTTGTGGTCTCAATCCATTTCCAAACATTAATCTTAAGCTGTGATTACTATCTGTTGGCTGTCCGGGAGTTGAGAGGCAGTAACGACACATTTCTCCAATATACTGTGCAATCTAAAAAAGAGGCAGACATGAGAAAATGTAGTCACGCAATTGAAAAATGAATGTTGTTTTATAAAACAATTTATAAATGCTAATTTCGTCACGAAATACTTACAGTAGCTTTATATTTTGCACAATCGGCGAAAAATGCTGAAGCTGAGAACTTTTTACGAAGTGCAACGGTCGATCCAAATATTATCATTTGTCCAACACTCATACATCCACATGCAGTGTGATATAGCGGTAACGGACTGTAATAAATATCACGCGGTGTAAAACCAGCAACAATGTGTATAGCAGCTGCGAGATAAAAGTATCTATTGTGTGAAATAATAGCAGCCTTTGGCAATCCAGTAGTTCCACTTGTGTAAATATACATCAACTGATCATGTTGATCAGGCTTCTTAAAAGTTGATGCTGCTGGAGGATCTCGTGGAACTTGACTCAAAAGAGTTTGCAAGTCTTTAGCATTTCCATACGTTGGCAAGTTGATATCATCATTGAATTGATATAAAGCTATAGTTGATGGGATTTGGTCTTTGATTTCAGCGATGGCTGTAAGAAGAAATAACATTTGTGTTAGTTGCTGACGTAAAAGAGTCTCAAGGTCAATATTATATGCTTACATTCTGTCAGCGATTCTCCAAATATAACCGCTGTACAGTTTGCGATCGTTAGGGAATGAAGCAGTGATTGCTTTCGTAGATTATGATTTATTAAAGGAATTACGACTCCAATTTTTGATAATCCCAACCAGATTGCTACAAATTCCGGTCTATTTTCCATAAGTAAAGCCACTTTATCTCCATGTTTAAAGCCATGCTGAATGAAAAGGTTTGCTACTCGATTCTTCAAGTCGTTGATCTAGAATGGAATTTAAAATATAAAGTTTACTCAGTTTATGTCAACATGAATTGCTGTAACTCACCTCCTTAAAGGTAAAATGACGATCATCCATCATCAGACATATTTTATTCGGATGTTTCTCAACTTGCGTCTCAAACAACTCCGCTGCTGAATAATTTTTACTCGCTAGCTTTCTTATGAAAATTAAAAGTTTTATGAATCTCGAAACAGCTCTAAAAATTGATAACAATGAAAAGAAAACATAAATAAATCATTCATTGAGTCATAAAAAAGCGGATTGTGGATATAAATAGTATAAAAGTAGTGATAACGACACTCTAATTATTCTATATGTGTAACCTTGATCTTGCAAGCGCAAATATAGAATTTTGTCGTTTTTTCAACCGGAATTGGGAATGACTAAGCAATAAAAATGTAGAAACTCGAAAATAGTGGCTTAAAAGGCATTGAATATGTGGATTATAAGAGATAATAAATGCACATTTTTGGCTTTTAGTTTGTAGAAAACATTTGGGATTTGAAGATCTTCAAAAAATGTCAGGTGACATTTATAAGAATTCGTAGGCTGACCGCTGATGATTGGTATCTTTTGTCAAAAACTGGAACTGTCCCACCATAAAAATACACATGGACATCCTAAGAATCAACGTTATTTAAACATTTAAAGATAAATATCTTGCTTGCAATACTTAAGGATCTTGAACTTTAATATTTAGCAGAAAAAAGCACAGTTCTTGTTGATATAAATAAACTGCACGATTGTAATATAATTAAAAGTGACTTAATGTTTATTTAATAAGAGAAGATGTTCTCTCTTGAGTTCATAATGAAGACTAACTTTTACATAGAGAGGGGAAAACAACTCAAAAAGGGGAAGTCAACTAATTGTATTTACAATTCAAATATAAAATGACCGTTGATATATTCTCAAAAATTCTAAACTGAATTTGTCTCTTTCAGAAATAGAACCTTAGAATGTTAAGATTTTCAGTCATTAGCAACCTGCTGATTATCCCAGAGATGGGGGTGAAGCAAGAAATTTTTGAGGGGGGGGATTTTAAATTTTTTATGGAAGAATTTTTAAAACCCTGGTAAATTAAAGAATCCTTCGTCAAATGGGGATTTGTTTCCCCTGTTAGAATCCTTTCAGAATATGTATGGAAGAGTCGAGGTTGAGTCTACCCAACTTCATACAAAATTCATGTAGACTTCGAGCTCTTGATTGTCCCAAAGATCATCCGGGGAGCACATACACATTTTTGTGATTACCGCTACATTTACCAATATATTTGGTCACCAAACATCACCTTACACATTTTTGCATAACACAGTAAGCATTGAGTTTAAAAAAGAAACTTCAAAAAATACATTTTATGCCTTTTTGTTTCACATGAAGTAATTAAGCGCTCAAAACTAGATTTAAAGTCATTTAATAAATTTTTTTGTTAAGCTATTCGAGAATATCTAACTTCAATTATTTATTTCTTCAACGCAAAAACCTTCATCATCGAAGGAGTTGTATTAAAAATGTTAAATTGAAGTTTGTTCCCACAAGGTCAAGTATCTTAAGCAAACATTAACTTGTTTTTTTTCATCTGTTAATTACATTCATCTTCGACAAACACAAAAATCTTCTATTGGATGTGGAGGTAGACATTTCAAACTAATTATCTAATTAAAACGATAAATCAGACATAAAATATTGCAATTTATAATTTATAATGAACTACAATTCAGGTACGTATGAAATATTAATAGAATTTGCATTAAACTACTTTATTTCACACTTTGAAGCCCGCTTACTTTCTCTTTAGACGTAACGTGGACTATTCTCTCTTTCTAACATTCACCAAAACTGAAATTAATCGTTTGTTATTTAACAACGCCGTCCGTATAAACAACATCTTTAGGTAGTTGTGATAATTTTTGCGTAATCATTCACATATCGTCATTCAACCGCATTGAGAGACTTATACATGTTATATACACGCTTTTAGCGGCTTTGCATTATTGTTAGGTGTTTAGTTTGAAGCTCTTTGTTGCAAACCAGCTGGTTTGGTGCAATAACTTTTGTGGTTTTCCTGGTTTTTGTTCGTTATGGGACATTTGGATACCGGTTAAAAATGTAAATCAAAGTAAAAAGCATTTTTTGATCCTCTGGTACCTAAAAGGTGTCACACACCTTCAGGGGTAGGTGCGTAGCCAGGGGGAAGTCTTTAGGTGACCGGGCACCCCCACCCACTTCAAAAATCCTACCTACCCCCCTGTTCAGGGGGGTCTGAACCACAAAATTGTCACACATCACAAGTGAATGACCCCAAATTCCTGTTTTGCTTGCTATTCTTTAGATAAGACCTTGATAACATAAAAAAAATTTCTTGACGTGAATTTTAAGCTCAAAATATTTTAATCACAGAAAATGCCTTTGGTTCAAGTTATTTGCACTCTTTATAGAACCGGATTGGAAATATTTAGCGCGCATCAAATGCTATCAGCAAAACGATTAAAAACAAGTTCCGAAATTTAAATTAACTCAAATAAAAATGCGCGTTAGTCAAGGAATCGTCCATGACAACGATTTCATATTCGAGTGTGTCGCTTTGTTTACCGTCATTCATAAAAATATGCATTCGACACATTTATGGAAGGGAAAAAAATTGAAAAATAATAAATTAGGTGCAGAGTGCATATTTTAATGCACTAATACAAGCTCACAAAGAGAAAGAAATTTTTTAATGAAGTTTAAATTAATAGATTACGATATGAGTGTAAACGACGATTGTACTACTTTCATGTAAATTAAATAATAATACTCACAGAATGTCTCGTGGTGAAGTAACCGCCGCAATGTAGAACCATTTGTTTAATCCAGTGATGAATATTATAATCAAAAGTGCAACAAATGCAGTAACTAATCCAATGCTGTAATTATCCATGTATAATGCGAATAATGAGGCCAACACTATAACGATGAGTGAGCCAACTATCTTTAAGCCAAGACTAAAGTTAACTGAAAACAGTTTCTGTTCACTGCTGCTTTCAACGTTTATTAACTCGTTTTTGCTGTTTGTCTTTACTTCATTCTCATTGTTGTTGTATGTTTTACTGTGTATGTATTGTTGCTTTATGCCTCTCTCAACATCATCACACTTAAAATAATAAGATTTACTATTAAATCGTCTACTATATTTCTTAATACTATAGGCAAGTGAAGATCATCTCGACAGTTTCGAAGCATTCGAAATGAGAAGGAAATTTTTGAGAAACATGTTGTCGGAGTGTTGTAACTTTATGCACTTGTCGGACTCAACAATCAAATTCTCGCTCTCTCACTCTCTTTACTAACTTCACTGAGTATTTAATTTACGTGTAAATTCAGCCACAAACAGCGAGAAAAATGAAAAACAAAAAACAATAAAATTTTGTATTCGAATTTCGTTTTTGAAGTTTTTCTACTTCCTCGTCAATTGACGAGCCGCTTAATTAAGTTAATTTATGGATCCAAATGAGGCACTTTATCGCTTTAAATTAAATTTGAATTTTTTATACTTTCCACACACAATTGAATCGAAAAAAAAATTATAATTAAAGAAAATTGTTAAACGATGTTGAAGAGAAATTTTTTTTTTCATCTTCTGATTGAACAGCTGTTTGGAAGGCTGGAAGATGTCGCACATGCGCATGTGCAAAATATTTGAAATTCGATCCAAACGTTATGGGATTTTAGATAGTTTTGTGACGGACCTTCTATGATTTTTTTTTTAAAATTTGTATATTATTTTTGGTTGAATGAATTTTAGACCCTGGACAAGGATTAATGGGGATTAATATACCAAATTAAGATATATCTTCTTTTATTGGCGCATGGCAAAACTTTAACACGCCTTGAATACAGGATGCAAGAAGAGTCTGACGTCTTTCTTTTGAAAAAAATAAGAAGGAACCTAAAAATCCCACTTTTGATAGACGTCATAAGATGGATATTATAACCTCAATTTTTTTTACGAATTGTAATACTATTAAAACGGAACACAAAAAGAGCTTAATTTGTTAATAATTCTCTAAATTTTGCAATAGACTATTCAACTTCAGTCTTGAAAATAAATTCCGTCATGTCAATAATGGAAGTTTAATGGGTTTATGAAGAACTGAATATTTTCGAGTAAGTCGCATTCTTCTGCATAGTTTTTACTGTGTGAAAATTCCAATACTAGGAGCTAAATAGGAGGAAAAGGGTTCAGATGGCTTTTTATAAATATTTGTTCAAATTAAATTTTTGGATTGAAAAAAGTTTAATGAAAATCCTCGTAACCTAGCTTGGTTTCTTGGTATATACCTGAATCTACCCCAGGTGTATACCCAACCCTATTCCAGGTGTACACCACACCCTACCTCAGGTACCCAAGTGTGTACCCTACCCTATCCCAGGTGTATAATAGCAAAGAGGTGAGATGTGGACCTCTTACACCCTGTTTTGACTACGACCATGCGTCTATTCTAATATTTAAACTGAGCATAGCCTTTTTGGAACAGATTTTAATGCCGCTTAAAAATAAACATGTTTCTTGAAAATCAGGACAATAAAATAGTTAAAATTGGTAATTTGTCAATTTTTTGAGCAATATCGTCTTAATGGAATTTAATTAAAAACGCCAATTTTAAAGTAATCTTCAAAATTAATCCCCCAAATGTGTAAAGATTAGTTCACCGTTCTTATAATTTTCATCACTAATATATTATTAATCAATTAAAGCTTCAATATTTTTTGCTCAGCTAAATAACTTTGCTCGTAACTCATTTTAATTCCTCATCGTTTAATGAATATTAATACTTAAAAAGCATTAAAGTAAACTTACTGTTTATGGTCTATAAGCACAATTATGTTAACGGATTAAAAATACTTTGCATACATTAATGCATTCTAAATCAAGATAATTATTAATTGGGTTTGTGAAAATGTGACGAACTTCGAGTAAATAGAATAAATAAATATGCAATTAAAAATGCGTTTATGAATGAGTTTTAGCACGTAGACTAAAAATTCTATCAATAATAATAAGTTGATTCTAGCTAGACGTGAGTATTTAATATCACAAAATGCTAATTTTTACACGGATATTAAGTAAGACTTTGTTTTCAAGTTCATGATTCCGATAAAACTTGACATTCAAAATTTTGATGTCATATACAGACATCTCCAAAAACCAGTTAATTTGCATATTCGAATTGTCTCATTTTATATTTCCAGAAAATTATCATATCAGGAAATCCAAAGAGCAATTCGAATGAAATCCTTTTTGGCAAGTTTCTGTCAATTTCTGAATTTAATTAACATTATTAGATCTCTTTGTTAGTGCGGACTTATAAAAATCTTCTTTTTTGGTACACAAATAAAAGTGTTAATAAAAAAGACATGTCTCGCTTTCTGAAACTCGTTTTATTGCAAGAAGAAAACAAATTGCAAAGATTAAGAATCGCACGTCTTACAGGCAATTAAGTTCCACAAGCTGAGTAGCTCTTACGTAAATGAATTTTAAAACAAGAAGCAAATGCTTTTAGAAATTCAATTTTGATAGATAAGTAGGTCCCTGTACTCATCTAAGAAGTGTTAATGTGTGGATTTCACTTATTGTAGGCATAAATTTGAGAATGTGAGCATATGGCTCAGTGCCTGTGGCCTAAAACTTATAGTGGGATTCAAATCTATTTATTGATGACATTTCTGTAGCCTGACAAAGGAAGTCTGTGAGCTTCATTTCCAGTACAAGCAGTACAGTTGAAAATTTTTCCCGGCAATTGCTTCACAGAAACTCACATACATCAGCACTGTTGGTTAATGGAGATTCTACGCTTAAATGGGCTTGTATGTTCTATAAGTAGCAACAGAGCTCAAAGTCAATCAATTGAAGTTAACTTTAGAGAAACTGACTTCGAGTCAGTTGCGAAAAGAAAAAACAACAATCCTGTCTTGTCAATATTTTGATCCATTGACCCCTTGTCATATTTTTGGACTTAAACATGAGATTGCTTACAAAGTCTATCAACTGGCTACGGTGATGGTCAAAATTTAATTAAATCTTTCTGAAATAAATAAACTGACAGTTTATTTGATTGGTTATTAATAAGCATTATTGAAGGATTGTTTAAGAACAGGGCAATTAAGTCATGCCATTATTTAATAAAATAGGTGTAAAAGATTATAGACCTGTCGAATCTATTGACTACTGTATTTCTTTTGGTATTTCAAATTTTCATGCATATTCAAACATGACATCTGAAACTGAATTTTTTTGTGCTAACTCACCGGTCGTTTGTCAGTTAAAGACAAAAAATAAAAGATGTCATCGATCAATGATCTGTACGATCAGTGAAGTAAGTGGTGTTGATTTTTGCAACAATTCAAATTTTTTTTAGAAACAAGTGATGAAAGGGGATGGAGGGCCCTCGAGGGGTCAAAAGACGTGTTATGAGTAGGCAGATGGTCAATCTGCTTGGTTTTTCAGAGGACAGTCCTCTATTTTTTTCATTTTTCAAAAATAAAA
Source organism: Chironomus tentans (assembly GCA_963573255.1). NCBI lineage: Eukaryota > Metazoa > Arthropoda > Insecta > Diptera > Chironomidae > Chironomus > Chironomus tentans. The sequence goes on from OY754303.1 coordinate 9,953,925, forward strand.
AAGATTTGTAATGTTCTAATTCGTCTATAAAACGAATAAAACTAGTCGACAAGGGGGATGTCCTTTATTTTTCTTGAAAATATCTGGTAACCCTAGTTATGAGTGACATAATTTACAAACAACCCCTCACTAATAGGATTTTTAATTATCTCTAGCTTTTGAATGCTAATTATTGTCACCCATCGCCTTTCAATGCCATAATTTTGAAATTCCGCTTAATTTGTGCACCATTATCTCTAAAGTGGCACGAATTGTTTTGCTAATTTTTCATCAACTATTCATCAAAATAAGCCACTAAGTTTCGAAAACTTTTTTTTACAAGTGTTAAACATAGCGGGTCTTAAATGAATATATTTTAGAGAAATAGGATTGTAACTTGCGAGCAGGTTTCTTTTTCCAAACTTTTAGAAATGCTATGCCTAAAATTACTATCGAAATTGAGGTCGATTATTATTCAAGGATTTGATATTAAATTTATTTTCGAATGCTTTAAAGGTCAATTGTTAAAACTAAGAAGAATAATTTCTTATTGCTGAGTTTATTCTCTACTATGACATCACGATGATTATTCAGATTCTTTTGGGAATTTCCACATCGTTAACGAGTTAAAATGCTGATTTATTGACTTTTTTCTTTATTTATTTAAAAAGGGATAGTGAGTCGTTTAATTATAGTCAGTTGCGTACCAGAATGGTACATGGTGTAGAAAAGTCGAAATATACTTACGATACCCTCATACCGGTCTGGTGACGTCTTTTTTTCGCTTTTTTACTCCGTGTACCATTCAGTGTAGCATGAGGACAGTGACTGAAGCTATAGGATGCTCCTAGAAGTCATTAATTGGTGAAGTCTCTTAAAAATTGAATTCCCCTATGTCAGGGGTGTAGACAGATTTTTCAAGATAGATAATATTGGGCATCACTTGTTGAATCAAAAAATTTATTTACATTTTTTATTTTCGGCATTTTCGTGCAAAATGCAGTTCAAATATTGATAAGTTAAGGTCGTCAAATATTGAGCAATAGCGGTATGTACATTGTGTAAATTTGCATCGCAAATAAAAGTATTATTTATTATACCAGTATAATATCACTCATTTTTAAGCAGTTTGAAAGCAAAACAGAAGTGAATTTGTACAAATATCATGAAACTCCATTTCATGTGCGAGAGTTTCGAAACTCAAAACATGCGAGCAGCCAGAAGAAGATGAAAATAAATGAATTTCTCTGCGGAAATTTATGAAGAAAACTTGATGAAGTTTTTAGTTTTTATTTTGTTAAATGTGGAAATATTTTTTTTATAAAAATAGATGGAGATTATTCTTGTGCAACATGAATTGTTGCGGATAAGTTTATGCTACGAAACTGAATTGTTATTTTTAGCTCCGATGTGTGGAAGTAATTTACTCAGAAATTCTTAATAAGTTTTTTAATAGCACATTTTGCAACTAGTAATTTTAAAAATCACATGTAAATGTGAATAGGTCACGAGAACTTGAGAACTGCCTTCACTGTAGTATTGATCGAGGATTATGGAGTTACGAGAAGTAGAATTGGGATTATCATGTAGTAAATATTAGAGGTAGAGTTCAAAACAGATATAATTTATGATGTTTACTATAAATTAAGTTTAAATTCCATTGTCATTCCCTCAATTCAAAGAACATTCTGTTATTAAAAGGAAATAAAGTAAACGGTGATTTTTTTCTCATTATTCTCTCCGACGACAATTTCTGAGAGTAAGTTCATTAACTTTGCGATTAAAATGTTTTACTTGTTTTTGTTATAAAGTTAAGAATAAAATTTATCAAGAAATATGGCCAATACACTGATAAGCTAATATAGTTAAAGGTACATAAAAAATCTTCTTATCTTAATGGCAATGCTTAAAATATTACTCGCGTATCGATAGCGATTTTTTATTTAATTTCAAATTCAATTCCTTGTAATCTCCGTTCAAATTATCACATTTGTTGACATTCACAAAGGTTAATGAATTTCAAGAGAACTTGTTCGTTCAACTCTTGAGAGATTAAGATAAAGAATACAGCACAATTTAATCTGCATATTGAATGCGCCATATTTTTTTGCAAAATATGAGGAGAACGTTCCATTATTGACATTCTGTATTTTTCCACTCGTTATGTCTGTAAACAACAAACCAAACTTGATTAAAATAGAACATGATTGTCAAGTTTTGGATTTCTAGAGCAGGTCTTAAAAGTTGTTTATTGACTTTATCATAATAGGCAAATAACATTGAAAAATATTCTGCCGACAGACGAGTTGTGATGGAACTGCCCTATGATAATACTTAGAATTTTAATATTTACTATTCGTTGAATTTGAAGATGCTCGAAAAGTTTTTTTAGTGAGCTTAACCGTACTTTTTGCCATCAAGTCAAGTGGTGTACTAACTACAACGTTTTGACGGTCGGGTAAGTGGCTTGGTAGCGTTGTGGTTAAGTATTCTTAGGTACCTAATTAATTATAGCTAGATATTAAAGGAGTGGTTTGGAATTCAGAATTCAATATAAACTGTATGCCCTTCTTTGAGTGCAGTGGCTTGAATCCTAGTTTTTTCGAAAAAAATTCTGAAGTGAATCTTAGTGATAGATGCAATTTATAAACGCTCTCTAACCACATTCTTCCATTAAGCTCTGCTAATCATGTTTTCCGTACCTCTGTAAATTGCTGTAACCGGAATTCCTCAATTCAAGCTATAAATTGAAAACATTATCACTTATTTACTTCCAACTCAGTTGTTCTTAATAAATGTAATCAATATTCTGGTTCACATCAGGTCTATGAACATGTCATGTCAAAAGTCATGGGCATGCTTGCATTAAAAAATGCCGCTATTAAAAAATTAATTCAAAACAGATAATGCATTGAAGTGTTCCACTGACAGTAAATGAATACAAATGGACCTCAATGAGTCGTTGATACTGAAGATTTTGTGTCATGAGATACTCTAAAGTATACAACTTTTCGTCACCAGAAACTGAGCATGCAGTTAACATTTTTTCGCAATCTTCCGCAGCAATTTTGTTTAATTTACCATAAGTGACCATAAATGCATGTTTTCACGATCGATTCATATTGGCAGATTATTATATTGCATAATGACATTGAAAATGTAAAATCTTGATTTGTCTTGACGGGTCTTGACATAAATAAGGCAGTGCATGGTTGGTGCTGTTTTACTACAAATGAATTAGCTCGATGACTTTGACTCTCATTTTTTGTTGTTTTTTTCTGTAAAAATAAACAATAATTTTCATGCATGTCAATTATTACGCATATGAGCTTTACTTCCTGCGTATGCTCAAAAATTGCTCAATTCTGATTTCACTTTTGTTTTGAATTTGATTCAGATTGTTGAATTAATGATTAGGTCAATGAGAAGCGATAATCTTTGCGAATCGTAATCAAGCTAATTAAATTCGTTGATTTATGCTCTGAATCCACCTTTCACTAAGTTCCAATTCCATTTAATATAAAGTGAATATTCATCTGCAAATAACCTTGCATTTTTAATCAAATGAGAATCAAAATTTACATTTTCTCTTCAAAATCTTGTTTGTGCTGAAAATTCACTTTTGATATTTTATGAAGACAACAAGTTTCTCACTGGATTTCCTCTAACCATTTTTGGTATGTATATTTTTTTCACAGGTTTTTAAAACAAGAATAATTTGATTTCAAAACTCTCAAGACTTAATTTCATAGCAGAGTTAGTAAAGTGAGGTCAGTAGATGAGTTTTTGAATTTTTTGTCGCCGGCTGAAGGCAATAAAAGTTTGTGTGAAACTTGCATGATTTTAAGATAATTACAACAGCATTTGATTCAAAAAAATCAATTTAAATTTTTAAAAATTTAATTTAGGTTTAAATTTTAATTTAAAATTAAATTTTATAAAATTTGAATTTAAATTCTTAAAACTTTAAAGTTTGAATTTAAATTTTAAAAAAATTAAAATATGAACTAAATTTAAATTTTAAAAAATTTAAAATTTGAATCTAAATTTTTAAAAAATTAAAATTTGAATTTAAATTGAAAAAAATTAAAATTGTAATTTTAAAAAATTTAAAATTTTAATTTTAGAAAAATTTAAAATTTGAATTTTAGAAAAATTTAAAATTGAATTGAATATAAACTTACTTATAATAAGTTTGTAACACGACCGTAAGGTTATATACAAATAAATCAAAATAATAAAAAAAAGAATTCTTAAAACTTTAAAATTTGAATTTAAATTTAAAAAAAATCAAAATTTAATTCTAAATTTTAAAGAAATTAGGTTTAGAAACTTTTTTCGAACATGCTTGAAAAAATTGTTCAATTTAAAATTTTTTTGCGGCACACAATATGACAGACATTGCAAACATGAAGCAAATTATGATATTGCTGTGTAATGTAATTGTTATAATTTTAGACAAGCATAATGTTTTTGGTAAATTAATTTTTTCATGAGAAATTTTCAAACAAATTGAATTTTCTAATTTTAATTTGAAATCTTAATAAAATATCAAGTAAATATTTAATTAACTACAAAGTTGCAATTCTCTCAAGAATCCATAGCAAAATATTTGTCAATTTGAACAGCAACACAAACATTTTTAAATAAAATAAATAAAAAATTTATATATAACTTTATTTTATTTAACAGAGATCCACACGATGGATATGCCTAGAGCTTTTAATTCAAAAATTAGCATTTTTTTACATCCGCAAATTTTTATCAAATTAACAACTTTTGTAGCTGATTAAATATTTTTGCATAAGATTTTTTTGTGTCTAATAAATTCACATATTATATTTAAAATCAATTCTAAATATTTAATTAAATTTTTAAAAAACTACCGACAACATCTTCAAATTTCATCATCAGCTGTGACTCAACAGAAAGTATCTATTAACAGAAAATGTACCTTCCGACCTAGTAATTACCTTCTCATCACTGCTTTTCATCATCTTTTAATTTTGGTATTATTATAATTTCAAAAATCTATTTTTCACACAAGAAATATTCCAAAATCGACCTTGACAATGCTTACTAAGGCGTATCAAACCTTTTAATTTATTTCATGGACTTCAAAACTAATTTTAAATTATAACTTTTTCTTCTTTATTCTTTCACACTTTTAATGGACATTACTCTAAAGCCACAGCTTAGGATTGCAAATATTTATTTGCACTTTTTTCTCTTCTCTCTCACAATCTTTGCATTTATTATGTAAACATCACATTACTTAAATCACAGGCACTTGAGAATCGCATGCAAATATTATTTTTTTCTTCTACTAATTGTCACTTTTCAAGTTTTCTTAACGTCAACTTACAATCAAAATGATATTGAATTTGAAATCATTTAAATTTCTTCCGTGCACGTTACCGCAATGTAAATTGAATGCGAACAATTTGAAGTCTAGAGCAGGTCTGAATTCACAAGAAAAACTACACAACATACATTTTTTTTTCTTTAAACAAACGTTCGAGTCGAGGGACGAGAAGATGATGAAGAGAGAATAATGTGCTTGAGAAACGATGAGCGATCAAAGAGTCGCTGAATGAAAAAGTGAAAAGTTTGTAAGAAATTTTTCAAGGCGATAAACGAAGAATTTTTATGCAAGACATTCAGTTCTTGCAATTTAGAACTGTCCACCTACGAATCGTCAAATTCTCTCATTTACTCTCACTGAATTTTTTTAAATTTATTTCTCACTTTTTTTACATCGACAAACTATTTTTTCGTGCGTTCGTTCATGTTGCTAGTCCAATACTGTAGTAGTGGTGCAACTAGCTAATCTAAACATGATTACAAAGAGCTTGATGTCTCTTAGACCACCAACCCACCTGATGGTGTAAGTTAATGTCATTGACTCGCTGCTATTTTTACATACAGACAAACAAACATCTTACATTACCTTAATCAAGATGTTGCACATACAAAGCTGAGTATTGAAAAATACTCAAAGTTCATGATTACTATACCATTCGATTCAAAGCAAGACTGTTTATATATTGCAAGGTCAAATAACTACGTTAATGAATGGAAGTTAAATGTTGTATATTTTAACACTGAAATGTAAGCTATCACATGCCAATAAGGCTCTCATTTGTTTAATTGCTCGTGAGACAGAAGAAAATAACGATTAAACATCATCATGTGGCAATTGTAAAAATCATGATAAAATTTTTGGGGGAAATGTGCAATTATCAAGTAATATGATCGCTTTTTAATTGAAGCGCTTTTTGAGCTTGGTATCCAAATGCATTATTTTTAATTTGTGACTAATATCCAATATATAAAAATCGTACTATATAATGTTGGTCAGAACAATAATTACTTCAGGGGGAAAACCACTAAGTGGAAAAAAGTCATTTTCCACCAACCACATTTTGTACAATAATTTGGAGTCCTTAAATTGGTGGAAACCCCATCAGGGTTGGTGGAAACAGTGTCAGAATATCTTATATTATGGTTCTGCTCAAGATAGGACCAAAAGTTTGAGCCTAGATGTTTTCTAAAAAAATTCCACCAGAAATTTTTTCCACCATGTGGTTTTCCCCCTGAACTACTTTTAACGTGTTTACTCTTGCTTAAATCGACAAATAATTAATTGAGTAAAAATAACTTTTTTTGTTATTTTCGCAGTATTATAAAATTTTCAATAACATCTAGCTAGGAGTGTATCCATTTGGGCGTCAAAACACCACCCTTGATGGACATTTTCTTTAATTTGCTAGAGGTTTTTAAGAAAAAAATTCTGAAACACCTACTAAGGTAGGGAATCGTAATGGCTCTGACGATCGCGGAGGAGAAAATCGTCAGTATAATTGCTCAGACAAAATGGGAACGAGAGCTACAAATGGCAATTCTTTCACAATATTTACTAATTCACGTAGTTAAGATTGGAGAAGCATCTTAAAATCGAAAATGTCATCAAAATCTCAACCCCCACAAATAAAACCACCAAAATTCCCATCGATTGTTAAACGTCTATTTCTTGCCAACAATTTGAGTTTGTATACCCTAGGGTAGGGGTAGGGGTATACCAAGAAACCCAGCCCTGGCTCTAGCTATTATCTTTGGAAAGGCAAGGGAGACCGGCAAAGAAACCGTGGAAGAAAGAGACTCTGAAAGAATTCTTGTTCTGAAGTGTGAGAAAATTTGAGTAAGTTTTTGGTTAAATTTGATAAAGTATTAAATTTTAAAACCTTTTTTTTTTTTTAAATAATAATATTTTATTTCTGTATGTTAAGTATGTACAAAAAAATTTAAAATACATGTTCTTGAGTTTGGTTTTTAAGGAACCAGACTTGAAGTCTTTTCGTCACTTAGTTTTGGTTTTAGATTTGAACTGTTTTTGCTTTATTCAGAATTTTGTGCTGCAAGACGAATGTTGAAATTCGCTTGCAATTTTCTGACGTACTCCTCGATGGAGGGTACTTTTGCTTCTGTGTGTAGATCTTTGATCTTTTCATATCTTGATTTGTTGAGAACGATTCTCAGGAATTTGTTTTGTAAAACTTGAAGTTTTTGAAGATGAGTTTTTGCCATGCTTTCAAATGCTGGACAACCGTACGTGAAGATCGGTCTGATGGCTAGCTTGTAGATGAGAAGTTTGTTACGAACGTCGAGATGTGAATTTCTGCTGATTAGCGGATACAGCAATCTGAGTGCAGTGTGAGCTCTGTCACTCACGTACTCCACATGCTGCTTTAGAGTCACTCTCTTGTCGATGACCATTCCCAAATATTTTGCTTCGTTTTCCCACTTGATGTTTTCGTTGAGAAATTTGATGTTGTTTCTTGGAAGTTGCCTGGAGTATCTGTTTGTGATGAATAAGGCTTGAGTCTTCTGTTTGTTTAGATTTATCTTCCATTTGTCCATGTATTGTTGGACTCTTCTTCCTGTGTGTTGAAGGTGTGTCACTACATCTGCTGAATTTTCTGAAGAATGATACAACGCTGTATCATCTGCGAAGAGCGCGATGTTTTCCGTTGTCTCTCGTACAATATCTTGTGTGAAGATGTTGTAGAGAGTTGGTGAGAGCACTGCTCCTTGTGGGACGCCGAATTTGATTTTCTTGGTTTCTGACAACTGACCTTTTATAAAAACTGAAAAAGATCTTTCACTGAGAAAAGAAAATTTTAAAACCAATCTTATTCCATTTTAGGGGGGGGGGGGGGTGGTTGATTTCTACCAAAGCAATCCTCCTTGGCTATGCACTTAGATCCAGATGGTTTTCACAACAAGTTGTTCTGCTAACACTTTGACAGATGTTTTTTTTGAAACAGTCAACTCATTATTTTCTGAATCATCAATTTTAAATCAAAATAATATCCCTGAAAAATGACGTATGCATGTTTTGTCGAGTTTAATCTTTCGTCTCGTGACCATTTTGGGATAGTCCAAAACAAACCAAAAATTAGACGAGCAATCTTTAAAGTCAGCAGCTTATTTTCAAGTTATTATTATTAATTTAGAGTAAATTATTTTGCACGGATGTGTCACTTTAAGACAGTGTTTCTCAAACTTTTTCGACCACGACACACCAAATTTTTGACGACAAACTTGTGTATCGTGGAACATGTATTTTAATTTTTTTTTGTACATACTTAATATACAGAAATAAAATATTATTATTTAAAAAAAATATGTATCGTGGAGCATAGTTTGAATAGCACTGCTTTAAGAAACAATGAATCTTACAAAACAAGAGGTATTCTCCTCAATAGGACGAGTTCTTCAAGCTCAATTGAAAATATAATTATAGTCTTTAACCAGCAGTAATTTAGCTGATCACTTGAATCAACTTACGATTTTAACACCTGCCAAGAACAATCTGTTGCTAGGAATAATAATAGTGCACCAAAAATTGCTCACAACTTTCTGTCTCAATATCAAATGATCAAGCAAAAAAAAAAGCACACAAATTAAAAAGAAATAAATTAATTTTCAAAAATAAAACTTTTCCTCTCATAGACTTTCTTTTTTTCACTTTACTCACTTTATGTGTTTCTAATTGAATAGAAAATTTGTTAATAATGTGATTCATTTTTTGATGCTTCTTATTTAAAAAGCAACAGACAAATTTCTTCACAAAACACAAAAAAGTGCAATCAGCGGAACTTTTCTTCACATCTCGTTAAAAAGTTTCTTCAATAAAAATTTTCATATTTTCATATTCACACCAATTTTAATTGTGTGTGAATATATTGTTTTTGGTATTTCAGTGAAACTACTTTTTTGGACTTGCTGCTTCAGGCTTACGGAATCGACCCATAGTGTTCAGTATGGAAAGTCTGTGCCTTAAATTACCAATTTAACAGTGAAAACTGCATCTCGATTGGTGCTTCCAGTTCCGAGAAATCGCAAAAAAACGCTTTCTGTCCTTTAGTTAGCAAGTTAATCGGTGCGATAACTCGATTCAAACTCAATATTAAGACTTCCGGTTTTTTGCATCTGATAGATATCGAGTATGGCAAGAACTGTATTGTTTTTGGAGTCATGAGATGCTTCCAGTAAGGCACACGGAACGAAAAGGTGCTATTTTTGGTCAAATTATAGCCGATTATTGCAAAACACATTTTATTTTTTTCACAGAAAAGGAATGTTTTGACCAAATGAGCTGAAATTCGGTATGTAGGTTCCTTAGCTGTGTCTGAATATGGAACCGACGCCATTTTGGATTTCGAGGGGCTAGAAGCTACGCCAAATTGATTTTTGCTTTAACTTTGACCAAATGAGCTGAAATTTGGTATGTAGGTTCCTTAGCTGTGCCTGAATATGGAACCGACGCCATTTTGGATTTCGAGGGGCTAGAAGCTACGCCAAATTGATTTTTGCTTTAACTTTGACCAATTGAGCTGAAATTTGGTATGTAGGTTCCTTAGCTGTGCCTGAATATGGAACCGACGCCATTTTGGATTTCGAGGGGCTAGAAGCTACGCCTAATTGATTTTTGCTTTAACTTTGACCAATTGAGCTGAAATTTGGTATGTAGGTTCCTTAGCTGTGCCTGAATATGGAACCAACGCCATTTTGGATTTCGAGGGGCTAGAAGCTACGCCAAATTGATTTTTGCTTTAACTTTGACCAATTGAGCTGAAATTTGGTATGTAGGTTCCTTAGCTGTGCCTGAATATGGAACCGACGCCATTTTGGATTTCGAGAGGCTAGAAGCTACGCCAAATTGATTTTTGCTTTAACTTTGACCAATTAAGCTGAAATTTGGTATGTAGGTTCCTTAGCTGTGCCTGAATATGGAACCGACGCCATTTTGGATTTCGAGGGGCTAGAAGCTACGCCTAATTGATTTTTGCTTTAACTTTGACCAAATGAGCTGAAATTTGGTATGTAGGTTCCTTAGCTGTGACTGAATATGGAACCGACGCCATTTTGGATTTCGAGGGGCTAGAAGCTACGCCAAATTGATTTTTGCTTTAACTTTGATCAAATGAGCTGAAATTTGGTATGTAGGTTCCTTAGCTGTGCCTGAATATGGAACCGACGCCATTTTGGATTTCGAGAGGCTAGAAGCTACGCCAAATTGATTTTTGCTTTAATTTTGACCAAATGAGCTGAAATTTGGTACGTAGGTTCCTTAGCTGTGCCTGAATATGGAACCGACCCCATTTTGGATTTCGAGAGGCTAGAAGCTACGCCAAATTGATTTTTGCTTTAATTTTGACCAAATGAGCTGAAATTTGGTACGTAGGTTCCTTAGCTGTGCCTGAATATGGAACCGACCCCATTTTGGATTTCGAGAGGCTAGAAGCTACGCCAAATTGATTTTTGCTTTAACTTTGACCAAATGAGCTGAAATTTGGTATGTAGGTTCCTTAGTTGTTCCTGAATATGGAACCTACATCATTTTGAATTTCGAGTGGCAAAAAGCTACGCCAAACTAATTTTCATACAAACTTTGTAATTTTTGACTAAATAAGCTAAAACTTTACGATTTTTCGTAAGTTTTGTTAGTAACATAATACTAAGCTATGAATGAAAAAATTTGAAACGGTGTGAATATGCCCATGAAGCGTGATCGCTTCATTACTAGTTTTGATACTTGTTTTTGTTCACATTCATTTGCGGTTAAATGACATGAAAGAGATGATTTATTGTTTAAATAATTTGCATAAACAATAATTACAGAACAATGTAAATAGATTTTTAAGTGGAATAACTACATCAATGTCATGCAAATGCTGAGTTGACGGGATCAAATAAATGACCGCTTGAGTAATCATTGTAAGGTGATAATGAGGATGTCAATAAGACAATGTTGTATGGCTCTGTATGGTAATTAAAAGGCAAATACAAAAAGTAAGCAAATAATTCGGAATTACATGTCCAACAATATTTTAACAGTCATTGATTCTACTCTAATTATTTATCAATAAAAATACAAAGTTGCAAAAAAAATTTATATTTGGGGTCATTCACTTATGATGTCCATGATTTAGGGGGATGGGAGGGTCTGAGATTTTGTGACACTTTTAATTAAAGAAGTTTTTTTGAATTAAAATTTTGTGACAAGGAGGGGAGGGGGGGTCTAAAAATCCCATTTTTTGATGGACGTCATAAGTGAATGACCCCTTTTTATATTTTCTCACGTTCAGAAAATTAAAATAATAAGAAATTATTCAAATTGAGATGCATCGTCTAACATTTTTGCTCTAAACTTTGATTATATTGAATTATATGATTAATGACTTGCTGAAAACATCTTAATATTAGATCACAAATTAAATAATTTATAAAATAAGATTTTATTTGCAATAAATTAAAAATAATTTATGGCTGACTGAAAATCAATATTTTGGCAGCTTTTTGCTTCCTTTTTCAGTTGGTGGTCTAACTTTTAATAACTTTAAGCAAGCAATTCAGTTAAAAATAGTTTTTTTAACAGATAAGAATCTGCTTCAAAAATAAAGAAGGTTTTGTTCAGTTTCCATTCAATCTATACTCTGTCATCGCTAGCAAACAATTGAATTTAATAAATACTACAACTAAGTATATTGATTTATGACCTCGACATGTCATCGTCGACATCAGAGAATGAGTAAAAATTTCCCCGTGTAAGTGTCATTAAATATTCTGTAAATATTAGTCAGAAATTACCATTTTCGAAGTGTTTAATCAAAGATTTTATGATTTTCCTGAATCGCTTGCTCAGAACTTAAGTTCATTTACTTAAATTTATGCAATAATTTTTAGGGGTTGTTAACAAATGCCTTCTATTAAAAAGTCCCTTCCTTCTGTCACAAAATTTTCATACAAAAAAAAGTTGAACATAATTTATGAACAACCCCTGACAAACTCAAATTTTTGACAATTTAAAAAAATATTATTTACATTTTTTTTAATAAATAAAAATAAATTTTGAAATAACGACATCAAGCTTGTTAAACAACAATCTACCAAGCTAAACAATTTTGTGGATTGCATTGAATATTTTTCAATGCCTAAATTAACCAAAAATTTTTACACTTAATTATCCAATTTTTTCCAATCAATCTTATGGTTACAAAAGTGAATGAGTGAATGTAATAAAATTAAACCAGTAGGATATGATATGCATGCTGTGGTATTTATTATTGTCAACTGTTAACTGCTAGATCATGAACTAAAGGTTAGATCTTGGAAATTTTTAACATTACTTACTAAAAGTGAAGAAGAGGGAACTTTTCTTTTTTTAAGGAGGAAGGTTGGATGTCAACTAGACACCGATATCTTAATTATTACATAGAGTGTTATAGATATGATTTGACAAGACATTACAGATAGGAAGCATAAAAGTGGCATAACCCTCCTGATTAGGTGGAATTCCACCCCCCTTTTGAAAAAAATGGGTCCAGACAAAAAATTATTTAAAATTGCTATTATTTTTGAACTGAAAAAAACCCCTTCTGGCTACACCACTGAAGTATAATAATTTGAACTAACTTGATCAACTTCGCTTTTAGTGATCAGCGATACAGGTGCGAATGAAAATATCTAAAATATTGTATTTTGAAATATCTAGAAGCGAGGATTCGAACTTCGAGATGACAAACTAATAGAAAAAAGGGATCCCAAATGGGACTCTAACTCACGTCCTTCAATTTCCGGTTGTATGATTCTACCACTAAGCTATCGAGGGATATTCGACTATATGACCAAATGCTATGTATAAGATGCACTATTTTCTGTTTCCCTTGTACTTTAATGATTTATCGTTGACCGGCAATTACAGGAATTGATATTTCGAACATATTAAATAATCTATATTATACAACACAGAATTCCCCAACCCAGTAATTTTTGACTACCTAATCATGATAATTGAATTCTCATGTTTTACTTGGACATGCAAATATTGACTTAATTTTGTCTGATGAAAATAATCAGAGAGTAGTTAATTAGCACATTTAGGTAATATCTTTGTAAATATTATGTAATGGACATGAGATCAGAATCGTCAATTAAAATCTTAATTTTTTTTTCTTCCGAGAATTTAAATCCTTTATATATTGTAGGACTAGACTAGGAGAATTCAATGATCGATGAGAAAATGAGGAAATGAGTTTTTAATTTATTGAATTAAAAATGTTAGTCTTGCAGATTTAGAGGCTCAGAATTAATAAATTATTAGTAATAAGCCTCTTTCAAAAGAGTTGGCTACCTGGGGTTGCCTTAGACTAAACATAAATGATTTGAACTAGACATATAATTAGGCTGACCATCTGCTTGGTTTTTCAGAGGACTGTCCTCTATTTTTGAGGTTTCTGTCCTCTGAAAGGTTCAATTTGTCCTCTGTTTGGATTGAAATGTCCTCTATTTCTATAATTTTGTCGCTTTTCTTTAGATAAGATGGACGGAAGCTCCGAACCAAAAAAAAACGTCGACACAAAAATTTGTACCCAAAAAGTGAAAATTGGGTTAGAAAATTTTGTGTCCTCTATGGTTTCAAAAAATATCTGGTCACCTTACATATAGTTGCTAGTATCTAGCCGACAGTTTTGCTTCTTTATGCTTTCAATTTTTTTAAAAATTAAATTATTATATTTCTGTATATTAAGTATGTACAAAAAAAATTTAAAATACATATTCTTGAGGTTGGTTTTTAAGGAAGCAGACTTGAATTCAATATTTTAATCACAGACTACAATTTATGACAGTTCCTAATTAAACCTAAAATAAGAATAATTAATGGCCATTTTGGATGTAAACAAAACAATTTTTTTCGGTACTTATGAATGAATGTTAAGTACAGTAATCAACACCAGAGTCTTAAGCAATAAAACAATTTTGTGGTTTACAACATTCTAAATTAAATCATGCTGTTAGTGATTTTACAGCATGAATAAAACTAGTTAACAACGCATGGATTTAGTTGCGTATATCAATTTATCATTTTTGTTTTGATTTTGGTTTTGTTATTAAATCTTGACCTTCATTAAGATTCGAATTTCGAAATGGTTTTTTAAATAAAAATTATCCTTTCAAGGTCAGTAGCACATGTTATTTCTTTCCATCCATCCAGAAATGAAATCATAAACACTTCACATTTATGTAATTAGCCATTCATAAATCATCTTAACAAAAATATGAAGCCTTACTTGACGAATTGAGTGCTATGAGGTGTCAAGTATTTTATTATTTTTTTTAAATTTAAAAATTGACAAAAGAACTCATTTTTGTGGTCGATGTGTGAAGTGGAAATCCCTTTCAATGAAGATATAACTTTATTTACCGCAATAAATTTTTAAAATTAAAATTCATTTAATTATTTGTGTGAATCATGATGATCATTCTCTTCATCTCCTAAGAGAACAGGTTGTGTAAAAACTGCGGTTCCTACGACTGGTGTTTTCATCATTGGTGAACCAAGTGGCATCATTGATGATCTCTGGTATCCTGGTGATCCAATAAAAGTAGACTCAACATATGGAGCACTAACATATGAAGGTTCCATGTATGAAGGGGCCATCATCGGTTGATAAACTGATTCTGCTACGATTGGTGGACTGTATGAGACTTGTGGACCTAACATTGATGATCCATACATTGGCTGTCCTATCATTGGTGAGTTATACATTGAGGAACTAAAACTGGGGGAACTTAACATTGGCTGAGCGATCATTGATGATCCATATACAGGTTCTGCAAAAAGATGTGATTCTAATGGCTGAGGCATCATCATAGGTGTATTTGCTACATAGTTCATAGGTAAAGGAGCAAATGGACGTCCACTTATGGAAGCTAAGAAATTATATGAGAATTTGTTATTTTTTTATAATTTTGATGAAACTTACACGATGGTACAACAAACATTCGACGTTGATCAAAAGTTGGAGCTTGTCCTATTGTTGGAACATGACTAAAAGCTGAGGCTTGTCCAAAACCAGGATATCCCAAAGCTGGTCCTCCGAAAGCTGAAGCTGGATTTCCGTAAGCTGAAGTTGGTCCTCCAAAACTGGAAGTTCCAAAACCTGAAACTGGCGCTCCAAAACTGGAAGTTCCAAAGGCACTGTCAAAAGCGTTAAAAATTCCTTGATCATTTGAATATTGTTGGATTTGTTCCTATATGTGAGGTACTAAGATTAATATTTTTTTATTATTTTTGATGCGGTTTTGAGCACGTACTTGCTGGTTGAAATTGTTTCCTCTAGCAAGTGTTACTAAAAATAAAACAGCTAATAAACGATGCATCATCGACTTTACTGATTTTTGCTAGCTTCTAAGATCTGAAATTTAAAGTCAACTATACAAATTTGATTGTTGTTTGGAAAATTTATACTTTTTATTGGACTTAAAGTTTTGATATGCCTGTCAATTGTACTTTAATACATTTTGATAATTTTAATTAAACCTGAACTAGTTAGTTTCAATTAATTGAAAAGTGTTCAGTAATAGTTTAAATTTACATCAAATTGTTTGGATTTAGTGGAATTAAATTGTATGTTAAAAAAGTAATAAATTAATTTTTGTGGATTAAAGTAAGAAGAAACCAAGCGAGACAGAACTGTAGCGTTTGATTGATTATATTGACATGTAAATTGCATGTATAAAGTTTTGTTGAAAAACCGTTAAAATTATTATACACGTGTATAGCTGCTTGGAGCTTTTTAAGTTAGTAAAAAATTGAAACTGAACTCTACAAAACAGTCGAGTATGTGTGCAATGGAACAAAATGAAATTTGAAGAGAAATAAAGCTTGATCTAAGCTCATGCTGAATAATTATTGTAGAGTTTACATACGTGATCCGTGCAATGACATAATTATACCCTCATCTTATGGCTAAGGAACCCCCTCCTAAAATCATCCATCCATAAAACAATCTGAACTAGTTCTTTTACGTCTAAGGCAACAAGACTTAACAGTCGGTTGACAACTTCTTTCTGTAAGGACTCGTTCGTAAATTACGTCACGCAAAAAAAACTTTTTCGATCCCCTTCCCTCCTTGTCACAAATTTTTCATAGGAAATTTTTTTCTGTTCGAACTTAATTGGCGAATATTACTGAGGGTCGTTCACAAATGACGTCTATAATTGAGGGGAAGGAGGTCTGGACAATGTCAGTGACATTGTGAATGAACCAATATTTAGTTAAAATTTTACAAATAATCACAAAATGACACTTAATATTGATTCCTAACTGTTGAGAATATATCAACGGTCATTTTATATTTGAATTGTAAGAACAACTACAATTATTTGACTTCCCCTTTTAAAGTTGTTTTCCCCTCTCTTTGTATTATTCAGTCTTCATTATAAATCGATAGAAAGAACATCGTCTCCTTATTAAATAAACATTAAGTCACTTTTAATTATATTACAATTGTGTAGTTTATTTATACCAACACTAACTTTTAAGTACGATATATTTAATTTTATCCAAAGTCACGAAAATTCTTATTTTCTTGCAATTTAATTCATAAATACGGTATTTCCAATCAAATCTTTATTAAAACTGTCTGAAAGCTGCACGAAAATCTCTTTACATTCTCTACTCACGTTCTATAGATCAAACCTTACAGAATAACCATCATGACTGAAAAGAATACCTACTGAAAAGTATAAATCACGCGAAAACGTTTTCATGAAGTTGTCAACAAAAAAAATTGTCATTTTGTTATTGATAATAGAAAATGTGGGTAGCCGAAATAATAATGGTGAAGGTCTGTGAACTCTAATATGCGTGTTTTGGAGTTATTTTTGTTGGAAAGAACAGAATAGAAACGAGAGAAAGGAAAACTAATTTTCCAAGCTATTCATTAACTTTTGACAGTTAGGCACAAAGAAATTGGTAAAATTGTAGGGTACGAAAAAAGAGAGAAGGCTAATTGGAGAAAAGTTTCTCAAAGGTCATGAATGGAATGAAGTAAAAGCAAATATTTTTCAAGTACAATAGCAATAAACAAATTTGTTTGCATTTATGAGAAGCAGTGAGAAGAAGTTCATTAACCACATCCAACAAATTATGCTAAATTTATGCAACGGATTTGGTGCATCAATAAGAGAATCTCATCATTGAGCATCATTCACATCAATTTGAATTGCACAAAATCTCATCATTTCTTATGCTCATCATCATCATCAGCAGTACTACATTTCTAAGCCATCATTGAACTTTTTTGCTCTTTCTCTCGCAGATTTTTTTTTGTTTCTTTTCTTCATTCTGTCAGAAAATGTTCACATGTTGTGAAGCGAGTGCAGCCAACCGCTGTTTTATATTTTTCAGTTCAGTTTACTTCCATCGCTCGATCCATCAACATCGGAAATTCAAAACAGCAACAGGCAGAAGAAAAATAAATTTTGTGGTTTTTTGTGCATGAAAAATTTTGATGCAGAATTTTCTGTGAGAATTAAATTCGAGGAAATTTCATACAAGGAAGTCATGAAAGTGCTGGACATAAGCCAGAAAGATTGTGTAATTATCCACCAGATTATCATTTCCATTATCAACCAAAACAATAAGCAATAAGCTCAATTATCAACAGAAAACAATAGGACATTAATGTTCCACAATTAACAGCTCAATTTCTTCAATAAACTCCTTCAAATACTGCTGACTGTGATTAACTATGGCGATTTTCACTTGAAAGTTTCGGAAACTTTTTTTTTGTTACTTATTTTCACATGCGACAAATTGAAAATTCACGCAACGAAAAATGACATGTGATTTTATTGCCGAGTGATTTTTTTAAAATAACTTAATTACACACTTACGAGACTTCCTGGACAGCAACAAAAAGTCATTAAAAATATTTCCAACTGCAATTTTCTAATTTTTTAAGCTTTTTCTTTCATCGCCTGCCTCTTGAAAGTGTCAGATGTTTATCTACAACATCTGATTTTATCTTTAAAAAAATAATGAGAAGTTGTGCTCGGTTCATCCATAAAAAGTATTCAGCATCAGTAAAAAAACTGTATGAATATTCTTTTCCTCGTTTATTTTACAACTTTACCCAATTTACCGCTTCAGTTTCTTCACGAATAATTTTGGGGTCTTTCGGATGTAACGTAACGCTTATGTGGGTGATAGCTCGACTTCATACAAATGTTTTACACAAAATTGGATACAAGTAGATAGTTAGAGTCTAAAATTATCCATTTTGACGTCACAAAACATCCATACATCCCCCAATTTACATTTCTTATATTTTAATTTTTATTAAAATTTCTTAAATAAATGAAATTTTGTTTCTTTTCATCACAAATAGGACTTAAAGCGTCCAATCTACGAGGAAATACGCGTCGATCCATTGTTTCGGAAAATTAGCAAGCATTCTATCGGCTTTCACATCTTTAAAGTCGAAAATGATCATATCGAGTCAGTTGGGAAAGATCATTCCGGTGTGTTTTACGATGAAAATGTTTACATTATTTACGCTGCGGCAATTAAGGGAACTTTTACAGATCAAAATACAATAGTAAGTAAAAAAGAGGTGCGGCACTAAAATTTTCCAAATGTCAATTTCACACTTATTTTCTTGCAGTCACGCGAAATTAAAACGCCTGTCACGATTGAGAGGTTTGTACATATTTGGATCGGTTCATCTGCCTCAACTGTCAAGTCGAAAAATGCTGCATTGAAAATAATTGAATTAGATGTTCATTTTAATCATTCGGTCGTACAATACCGGGAATCACAAGGTCATGAGACAAAACGCTTTTTGTCATACTTCAAAGAAAATGGAATGCAGTGAGTAGATTTTGTGTTTATTGCTGGACTATTTTTATTTTTAAACGGGAACAAAAAAAATCTAGAGACAAGTTTGAAAGTAATTTGAGTTGAGTGTCAAAGGCGCATTTTTTGCTGAATTTAGTACAACTTATATTCTATTGAAGAAGGTTCAATGATTTGAATGACAATTTAAAGTTTTAATCCCCTAGTGACACACATTCTACCCAAATAATAATGCACAAAAGAACATTAATCCGTTCCAGATGATTAGCCATCAAATAATTCAAAATCTAATTAAATTCACAGAATATTGACTGGAACAAACCATAAGTCAACGCCAGAACTTCCACGACTTTATCAAATTTATGGCAAAACCTGTCCAATTTGTATTCAAATGAAATCAATCAATTGGATAGAAAATTTCAATAGCGGAAATGTGATGATTCTGCAGACACAGTGTTTCGTTTTTGTTTGGGTTGGGCGATCAAGTAGTTCAATCGAGCGTGTCAATTCATTGAAGATAGCGAGCAAGTTCAGGGATTGTCGACCCTCGACGGAAATTGCTGTGGTTGACGATGGCTATGAGCAATCAATGAGCGTTGAATGCAAAACTGAATGGAATAAATATTTAAATTTGAGTGAAAGATTAGTTCATCCACTTGTTATAAAGCCATTGACCGAGCATAATCCATTGAAGTTATATAAATGTGCTAATTTGAATGGATTATTTAGAGCTGAACATATTAAAACTGATGGAATTGAACAAATCGATTTGAATGATAAAAATTCAACATTTATAATTGATGGAGATGTTTATGGCATTTGGATATGGATTGGAAGAAATGTACCGAAAGGCGATAAAGCAGAAGGCATGCGGCATGTTCGCGGATATATGATTAAAAGAAATCATCCATCAACATATCCAGTAATTCGAATAATTGACGGTCATGAACCAATTGAGTTTATTGCAATGTTTCCACAATGGATGGACAATGATCATAGTACATCAGTAGCACGCCATGTGCTCGAGAAATTTGATGCAATAACATTAATCCAACGTCCACAAATTGCTGCACAAATGCAATTAATTGATGATGGTTGTGGAGAAATTAAAGTTTTTAGAATCGATAGCGATGACATCACCGACATTCCCAAGAAATATGGACAGGTATTCTACTCAAACAATTGTTACATTATTCATTATCAGACGCAAGCAGCATCAACAAGCCATTCAGTTAAAAATGTTATTTATCTGTGGATTGGAAGTCAGGCAAAACAAATGGATAAAACAACAGGTGAATTGTTCTTGGCTGAAATGTTTGATCACTTTAACACAAACGTAGTCCAAATTAGAGTTCATGAAGGCATGGAACCACCACATTTTCTGCAATTATTTAGAGGAAGATTAATTATACTCCATGGCTATGATCCGTGCGCTGTTAAACGTAAATTTCCTCCAACATTCATACTAAAAGTTATTGGCAATTCCACATATACCACAAAGGCCATTCAAATGACAAATAAAAGTTCACATCAGTCAACAGATTGCTACATCATCAAGACAACAAATGGCACAATTTACGTCTGGTGCTCACAATCGTCTACGGGAGATACACGTGAAATGGCAAAAGGAATTGCTGGAATAATTGGTGAACCACACATTGTGATGGAAGGTGCTGAAAATGAAGAGTTTTATGAATCAGTTGGAGATAGATTTGTGGCACAAGTTAAAGGAATATCCAATAATTATATGGAACCATCACTCTACAGCACATGGGAAAAATCAAAAGTCAGCCTGTATCTTGCTACATTAATTCAAGGTCAAATCCAATTAGAGCAAATTTTTGCATTCGAACAAAAAGATTTGACACCAGATAATATTTATTTGCTGGACGCCGGAAGTATAATTTACATATGGTTGGGTAGCCTGTCAGATGTAGAACAAAGAAATGCAGCATGGATAATGGGATTACATCTCATATCCATTCATCCAATTCCAAGAAGTTTAAAAGTACCAGTTTGTATTATTAAGCAGGGCTATGAGCCAATAAGCTTCATTGGATTCTTTGATAAATGGGATCCAAAGTTATTGGATGTAAGTTTAATTTTTGATGCTGACAATCAAGAATTATTAACTCCAAATTTTCAGAGTTTCAAAACATTTGAAAAGCTTCGCATCCAGATGAACTTGTCAGGCACACATCCAATTCCCTCGCCACGATCAATTTCAAACAGCATCACAGATGTAATTTACGTAAATGAGTTTGATAAGCATCAAAAGTATCCACTGGAAATGCTACGCGGTGATCCATTAAATCTGCCAACATACATCAATCCGAGTCAGAAAGAGGTAAATTAGACGCGTAAAATTAGTAGGTACATGCTGATATTAATCACATAAATTTCTATCTTCAGATCCATTTGACCCATGATGACTTTGTATCTGTTTTTAATATGGAGTATACGCAATTTGCTGAATTACCGAAGTGGAAGCAAGTGGAGCTTAAAAAGCAATATAAATTATTTTAGATAGCACAGCACATACACTCATCATATCCGTTCTGTCCATTCATCTTCATAGTTTTTTTTCACATACCTAGCAGTTTTTTGAATATTATAATTTTACTAATCATCATGATGATTTTATATAATTAAATAAAGCATTTATGACACACAAATGAATCTTCAGTTTAATTTCTTTATTCTATGCTCCAGTAACTCGCATGATTCACGATTGACGAGGAAATTTTCGAATAAAACAAATTTTCAGATAATTTTCGCAATTTTTATTCAAATTATTTTGCATAATTTAAAAGTCTACACGGCATCTGCTAACGTGCTACCCTAGAAACTGTTTACTTTCACAACAATTTGCAAAGTCAAGCAATTTTTAATTAAATCTTATTAATGAAACTGCAAAACGCCGCTGCTCATCAATCGTTAGCAGCTATTGTGCATAATTACATTGCAAATTCAATTGGATGTAAGCAAAATTGAGGCAATATCTGCAATGAAAAGAGAAATATTAAAATTAACAGAACCGTGAGCATTTTGTAGCATTTGTTATTTACCTGTGAAAAAAATTTAAATGGGTTATGATACTTAAAATCAACGTTGTAAAGTCATGCTTCCATAATTTCACACTGCTGCTGTTTTCATGCATTTAAAATTGTTCAAATATTTTTTTTTCTTTCCGATTCTAAAAGCTTTTAGGCATGAATGTTTTATTTCTTATTGCAGAGTTGGAAAATATGTTTAACAAATGCTGGAATTTGTTTGTCGGAGCAGAGTAGAATCTGAGGGATCAAACTGTATGTACACAAATCTGCTAGTATCAATGTGAGAACAAGTGATAAGGCAACATCCAGCCGGGACATCTGTTCATCTTTTAGGATTTAAAGATGTGAGTTCTATTCTCACTAGAGATTGATCCTCAACATTAACCGTTATAGATCCAATTGGTTCATTTTCTTCAAGACAGCCACGTTTGTGGGATGTTCACCACCATGCGGATGCCATCTGTCCGTCATCGAGAATTTGTGCTGAGCAGGATAGTGTTTCAGATATGACGATTTTTGTGCTGCGTACTCAAACCTTCCAGAACCCCATCTCAGCCCCTAGGTACGCTTCTAACAAAGATTCGTACAGACACGATTTTAGGGTGCATCAGCAACATCAAATTGCTCCAAGAAATCTGATTTGGTGCCATTGTTATTTCCATTTGTGCTTTCTAGGATACTAACCAATAGTAGGCTACTACTCACTTCTGAGCATCTTAAATTTAAGTTCCCATCGCAATTGTAAAGATTTTTTCTGTCACATTTAATTAAAAATTATGACAATTGCTTGTGATTAAGTTAAATAAGACCATTCAAGCAAAAACTATAAAAGGGTCGGTTTCTAGCGCTACCCTGGGTCCCCTACGAGTACTGTATCCAGAGCTTTTAAAATGGGATGATCGATAAAAATATTAAAGCATTTTTATTTTGTAGCTAGATCAGAAATGCTGATTAACGTGTGCCTGCATGTTGACACCAATTGATTTGAAACCTTTACTATAATTTTGTCAAAATATCGTCAAATTTCGTCAAGCAACCCCCAAATTTTCAATCACCCTTGCTAAATGCCTGAGCCGCACTAAAATAAATTCCAGACTTCTTCATCTCTGAATTATTGATTTATAGCTGAAGATTATGATTCTCATAATTTCATATAATGCAACACGTATTATAATTGAATTAACGGACTAACTAACTAACTGGGTGGTAAATGCTGAGAAATCAAATCTAATCTCATTAAACTGCTTTTGAAATCTTCTTGAGTTCAAAACTGTCAAAGCATCTCAGCTCTTCTTCATAGATTCATAATGATAAAAAAGAAGTAATTTTTTCAGAAAATAGAAAGTTCTATGCCTTAATTTTAAACTAACAGTTGTATGAAATTAAATTATATTTTACGCTATTTTTATTGCAGAAAATTTTAAACTCAAAAGAAGAAACTAGTAATGCGTCCACGGGCTGCGGACGGAAGTGCATTTTCTTAAACTACTGTGCCCAGAAATTTAAACGTATAAAAAATTAGTAATGATAAAGAAAACTAATGCACGAAACACTGAAGCAAAAAATTAGTCAAAAATATTTGAATAATAAATATAAGTTTTTAAAAAGAATAACGGTAATTTTTTTTTGGAAATATAACGGTCAAAAACTATTTGAATAATATCGGTCAAAAATATTTGAACAATAACGGTCAAAAATATTTCAAAAAATAACGGTCAAAAAATATTTGAAAAAATAGCGGTCAAAAAATATTTGAGAAAATAACGGTCAAAAAGTATTTGAAAAATAAAAATAATACCCCCCGTTTTACTCCCCCCCACCTTCATATACACCCCCTCGTTTAACTCCCCCTCCTCCCCTTTCAATTCACACCAAGAAAGGTTTACGTAATGTAAATTTCCATAACACGTATTTTTACATACGTATTTTTACATAACGTAAGCTTTAATTAATTTAACTTCGTGAAAAGTTCGGAAAATGTGAGGAAAAAATATGAAAATGGAAAATTTTATCATAACACATCATGAAATATCAAAAAAGTGTAAAAAAGTACAAAAAAAAAGTTGCTCGGAGTGGGGCTCGAACCCTGGCCGGAAGATTGTAAGAAAAAGCACGTTTTTAAGGGCTACGTAAAAAATACGTACGTAAAACGTAAGCAATTTTTTGAAAAAAAGTTAATTTAATTAACTTCTACTACACCGATCAAAAAAATCTCTCGTCATTCTTGCCTCAGACCTAGTCCACACATTTTAAGCAAAAAACCGCGTCGAAAAAGCTTAAACTGGAGGAGGAGTTACACGGCAGACGGACGGACGGACGGACGGACATTAGCGGACAATAGTGTCTTTTCCCAATGGGAAAATGCACTAAAAAATTATAGAGTTGAAAAGTATGAATTGAAAATCGTTAAGGCATTAATCTCTCATTAACTCACTCAGTCGACGCTTCAATTCAATTAACTTCATGTGATTGTTAATTTATTAAAAATAGTAATTGGATAAAATACCAGACTTGGATGAAATAAAAGTGAAATGATCATTAAATTGTGATTTATTTTACAATCCGATTGTAAAGATGGAAGCATTATATCCAGTGAAATTCTATAGCTTACTTAAGTGTTTTCATCTCGACGATCTGCAAGAAAAGCTATAAAGAAATTAGAAAATTGCAGTTGGAAATATTTTTAATGACTTTTTGTTGCTGTCCAGGAAGTCTCGTAAGTGTGTAATTAAGTTTTTTAAAAAATCACTCGGCAATAAAATCACATGTCATTTTTCGTTGCGTGAATTTTCAATTTGTCGCATGTGAAAATAAGTAACAAAAAAAGTTTCCGAAACTTTCAAGTGAAAATCGCCATAGTTAATCACAGTCAGCAGTATTTGAAGGAGTTTATTGAAGAAATTGAGCTGTTAATTGTGGAACATTAATGTCCCATTGTTTTCTGTTGATAATTGAGCTTATTGCTTATTGTTTTGGTTTATAATGGAATTGATAATCTGGTGGATAATTACACAATCTTTCTGGCTTATGTCCAGCACTTTCATGACTTCCTTGTATGAAATTTCCTCAAATTTAATTCTCACAGAAAATTCTGCATCAAAATTTTTCATGCACAAAAACCACAAAATTTATTTTTCTTTGCTTGTTGCTGCTTTGAATTTCCGATGTTGATGGATCGAGCGATGGAAGTAAACTGAACTGAAAAATATAAAACAGCGGTTGGCTGCACTCGCTTTACAACATGTGAACATTTTCTGACAGAAAGAAGAAAAGAAACAAAAAAATCTGCGAGAGAAAGAGCAAAAAAGTTCAATGATGGCTTAGAAATGTAGTGCTGCTGCTGATGATGATGGTGAGCATAAGAAATGATGAGATTTTGTACAATTCAAATTGATGTGAATGATGCTCAATGATGAGATTCTCTTATTGATGCAGCAAATCCGTTGCATAAATTTAGCATAATTTGTTGGCTGTGGTTAATGAACTTCTTCTCAGCGCTTCTCATAAATGCAAGCATATTTGCTTATTGCTATTGTACTTGACCTTTTACTTCATTTCAATCATGACCTTTGAAAAACTTTTCTCTAGCGGGCGTAGCCAGAAATTTTTTTTAGGGGGTCCAATTTTTTTTTTGGTTCTTGTACTCATGTTTTTGAACTTTTTGTTAATTCTAACGGTACGATACGTAAATGATTGAACTCTAAATTAGAGCTTTGAAAAAACATTTTTGAAAAAAAAATAATAATTTTTCAGAAAAAAATTTCCATGGGGGTCCATGGGGTCCGGACCCCTTAGTCCCCTTAAATGAAAATTTTGTGCCAGAGAGATGACGGGAGTCATTTAACAATGACCCTTTATGATACTTAAATTCACTTTTGTGTGAAAATTATTTATTTTTATTTTTCTTTCATAATTGCATCCTAGACACCTCGATTTCCAATCACACAATATTATGACTCAATTAAATTAGTAAGTGAAACATCAACGACTTCTTCTAGACATGTCAAAAATTCATAAGCAGCTTCACATCGGTCATTTAAGTTCTTTGTTCTGCACTGCGATGAAATTCCTTTTACAACCGGTTGGATCACTTCATTTTGTTCTGGAAAGAGCTTCATAATCATCATGGTAAATCCTTTCTGGAAGAATTTATGGTCTCGAAACTATGGAATGGATATTATAGAGTAAAAATAATTTATGGATATCAACGTTTAGCTTACAACTCCTAAATTAGATGCAACACATTCCAGCATACATTTCCACTCATAAGTTTCTAGGAAAGCTTCATCTGCCGAAATATCGAAAGGTTCTGTGACATTTTCCTTCTCCTCACAATATCTCTGGATCTCCATAATTTGTTCAACGAATGAATTAACTTTCATTTCATCAGCATCAAGCCTTATTTCAGCTTTAACACTAGCGATAATCCATAAAATCAGGAAATACTCAATAACATTCATCGTACAGCAAATGTGGATAGCAAACTGAAACAATTGTCAGATAATTCCAAACTATTAAACATTTGAGATAGGAAATGACGATATGGAAATTGTTACTCGTCTATTATTTGGAAAGACTGTAATTTATTACAAAATACATAATTTTAGTATAATGGCACATCGTGATCGTCATAAACTGAGCTCCAAACTTTTAACCTAGGCAATTCTGGCAAGTCAATTTCTGACACATCATCTTCAGTTATTTGTAAGCATTTCAGTTCATCAGCGTCTGTTTGGGGATGAATTTTCACTGGCTCAATTTCCTCACAATTTGGATCTCCAGTTATGGCAAAGCTTGTGTACATTCCAACCATTTTTTGAATAACACTGAGCTCTTTTGAGTCATCTGGTGGAACGCCTAGAAATTCTGATTTAAAAAGGTAGAAAATGTCATCGCCGTGAACTGCGACATTATATTTTGAGCATTTAAATACTCTTTTGAATAAGTTGTGAGTTCCATTGGCATCAAAACGTAATAAAAAGGTTTTCTCATTGGAATATTTAAGTCTTGATAGAATTGTACGATAAATAGGATGTAAAAGCATAGAATCAGATTGATAAAGTAGATAGGGATATTGATTTTCAGTGCATGGCTTCTCATGTTCCTTATAATAAATATGCTTGATCCTCTCGCCATACTCTTGAGCAATTGGATCAGTATGCTGTATATTTAAATCAGCCAAAGGAGCAAAGTATGCTGGATCTTGTAAATAATAGTATGCAACTTCCTCTTTTGCAAATGCTCGTACTGAGCCCTCTAATGCTGTTATCGAAAACATAATGTCAATATCTTTAGACCATGCATCTTTTGCCATTTCAATTGGATCTCTGTCAACAAGACAATTTGAGGATTTGTATGGCTCAATAATTGGTATGAATGCATTACAAGATCCTTTAGCAAAATCATCTTCATTGCTAACAACTGTATCATGTGCTTCCATGACTTCATGAATTGAGCAGCCTTCAAGGAACTCTAATAAATCTTTTTCATCTCCAAATCGACCAGTCCAGCCTAGTTTTCTTGCCAAATCGTCTGTAAATTTTCTTGATAATTCTCTAGGAATAATTGCCCAGCGTTTAGCAAAGGATGTACCAGACATAATTATGGCACGATGGAATAATCCCTTCGATTGTTCAAATAATGACAAGTAGTGGACACTGCCTGCACCTGCACTTTCACCAAACAATGTGATGTTGTCAGGATCACCACCAAAATTTTTGATATTTTGTTTAATCCATTGTAGAGCTAAGATTTGATCTCTTAAGCCTGCATTGCCTGGAATATTAAGTGATTCATCCTCAAGACTAAGGAATCCAAAAACTCCAAGTCGATAATTGAATGAAACTACGATTACATCTTTTTCGAGAAGATAATCTGGGCCATAGATATCAGTTTTTGAACTTCCAAATCTGAACCCACCGCCATGGACCTAAGATGTTAACGTTTTTATAGTAACTTAAAGATAATTCGCAATTTCAAGTACATTACCCAAACCATGACCGGATATAATTTTTCTGGCTTCAAGTTCTTCGTAAAAACATTAATAATTCCTGCATTTTCTTGACCTTCAAACTCAGCTGTAATTAAATTTCGAGTGTAATAGCTTGGAATGTCTTCAGCAGCGTCAAATACATTTGACCACTTATCAGGAACTTGTGGATCATGAAATCTCAACTTTCCTAAAGGTGCTTTCATGTATGGAATGCCTTGGAAGCTTATATAGTCAGTATTTAATGCTGAAGTTTTTCTAATTCCTTGAACTTTTCCATATTCTGTATCTGCGACTTCAAAATTCTCCATATTGAAAGGAAATTGTTCTTAAATACTTGAATGTTACTGGTTTAAAGTCTCTAATGAAAATGAGCTGTGCTATTTCGAAAAACACGATAAAGGAACGAAAATATTGTGATTGTTTATCTTATCTTTTTTAAGGTTGTTCGATTATGACGTTCGGGTTTTAGGGGTGAGGGGGGGGGGGGTCTAAGGTTTTGTGATATTTTAAATAAAAGCTAGTTTTGTGTAGGTATACTTAGTGACAAGAGGGGGGGGGGGCTGAAAATTTGTAGTCCTACGTTACAGACTTAGTAAACGACCCTTTTGTTTATTTCGTCTTATCTTATCTAAAAGGAAAGTTGTATAACAATTTTTTAATCATTACTAATTGTTTGTTGTTTTTATGCTCAGGTGGATTTTGACGGAGTTCATTAGCACTGTGCACTGTGTTTTATTGAGTCAGCTGTTGTTGTTGAATATCTTGAAATAATTTAATAGGTCACACAAGAAACTCATCGAATTCGATGAAATAAAAAAAAACAAAATCGATGAGTTGGATTTTACTGAATTTGAATTAGAAATGACCGTTAAATTTTTAATGTCGTTAAATTTTTTCTTAAACCAATGTTTTGAGGAAGCTACAAGAGGATTTTTATTTTGAAAATTGAGGAAGTAATAGAAAATCACATTCAATAAATGAAATGAATTAGCATAAAAATTTAAATGCCAATATCTGCTTTGATTTTTTGAGCTGCCATTGCTGATTTAATGCATGCTGCACATTTGAATGCCATTTCGCAACTATCATCATCTGTGACTGAGGCACACTTTTCTGCAATATCTGATAGTTTTGCTATTAATGCTTGATCTCCTTTAGCTGGTACCGAAATATATTCAATAAATTCGTTCTTCTTTAAAGTTCTCGTTGCTGCATCCATCACACCCATTCCTTCCATGATACAGAACATCAGACACTTTCCCTCATGAGTTGTCATTGGTTTTTTAAGAATCAGTAAGCTCAAATCGTTATCATTTGCTCCTGTTGTTGCCTTGCACTCTTGTGCGACTCCCTTGATGAAAATTAATTAATTATAGATTTTTAAATATTAGCTGATTTTAATTTAATTATTGCTGATAAGCACAAAAGTTACTGACTGCTAAGATTTTTAAAAGTAAATATTATTAATTAATTAGCTGTAGTGCATTGCCTTGAAATGTCCGCAAAACTTAATCTTAGGATTTAAATGAGAGATTACTTCCTTACAATCATCATCTGTCTTTGCTCCTGAATAGTAACCGCACTACTAACAGATGCCGAAAAAATAACTGCCAACAGAACTGCTGCAAATGTCTTCATGTTGAATTCTCAAATATAATCACAAAACTGTAAAGAATGTCTTGGAAGCAGTTCCTTTATAGCTAGATTCTTTAAGCATAAAAATGCTGACGGAAATTACAGAATTTGGTTCATTTTACGAGATAATAATAGATTGCTATGAAAGTTTATATTTTTGGCAGCAAATGTCAATCATTGTGACTACATCCAGTATAGAATTTCAGCATGTCCACTAGAACTAGAACGATACTTGAATCGGATTACATGGAAAAATGTGAATTTGATTATAATGGATTTAAAAGTCATGAATCATACTTAAAAGGCATTCACATTTATTTTTATCAATATACACAACTTTTTTTTCCAGAACATTGAATTGAAATAACTTTTTTGGGGTCATTCACAAGTGACGTACAAAAATGGGCTTTTAAGCCTGCCATAAACAATTTTTTTAGAAAAATAATATTTTTTACATATATGACCCCCCTCCCTACAAAACTGTTGCACGTAACTAATGAACGACCCCATATAACGCACACAAATACTGATTATACAAAAAAAATAGTGATTATAACTAAATATTATGCTATAACTTTGATTTTCATATCTAATTGGATCATCATTTTCGAAATGATTCAAGTCTTTTGTGATGAGATGCTCAGTGCTGCATGTGCTTGTTCAGTTGTAATGACATAATATATTTGTTTTAGTTTCTGTACTTCTTAACTGCTACGTAAATTCCACCAACAATTAGGACTAAAATCGGAACTCCAAGGCCAACGGCACTAAATATTTTAACAAACATTGACAGGCCTTCAGTTGCTGGATTTCCTAATCCAATTAAGAATGAGAATGAAATGTAATTCGTGT
Organism: Chironomus tentans; assembly: GCA_963573255.1. NCBI lineage: Eukaryota > Metazoa > Arthropoda > Insecta > Diptera > Chironomidae > Chironomus > Chironomus tentans. Next base: position 9,984,649 of record OY754303.1, read on the forward strand.
GTGAATAAAAGCCATCGTCAGGCATTCCAAATGTGATATTTATGGCTTGTTTCAATGCATTATCTAAAGATGATAGATCAAAGTAGTTCGATGGAAGTGAATAAATGAAATCTTTAGATTCAGCATTCTGAACTTCCCCGTGCCTTGATTCCGTTGAATATGAAACTGATCTATAATGTGAATTGTAGCAAACTGGTCTGAATTGGACAAAAGAGCCTCTTGTATCATTGTTAGATCTTGGTGATAAGAGATTATAGACATCAAAAATTCCAGGAGTAAATTCATCATCTAGATTTCTTATCCTGTGCATCTTATATCCTCCTTCAGATTTATTCTCACTTGACACCATCAAAAGTTCCATAGCAATTCGTGGACTGGAATAATTTGATTGAATTTTACTAGCAATGATGTCAATTTGCATTGAATCAGATGTATGGAGAAGCTTTGGAAGGTCCTCATTGTGATCTTGGAAGCCAAATGCCGTAAACTAAAGAAATACAATACACAGTATATGATTAAAATGGATCATGTGAACAAAGAAAGTGAATATTGAGAGCAAATACTTACTCGAAGGCTGAGCGATCCATTGTTAACATTAGTTGCATTAACTTCGAGCATCACTTTCTTCTCATTTGATTCTGTGAGATTCACGAGATCCCATTTTAAGCTAAGCGGGTCGAATTTGATCACATTCGTATTATTAGGATCTGAGTAGTTACTCGATCCATCTGTATCATTAAACAACACAATCTTGTCGATTACAGTCGAAAACACATATTCTGGATCTTTTGAAAACTTGACACAATTTGAATTATCACTAATCTGTGTCCAATTAATGTTTAGTGCCGTATCTTTTTCAGTTTTAGCTATCAAAACAGAGGGTTTTCCAATCAGATCAAAAAGATAATGCAGTGTACTTCCGCCCTTATTTGAATCGGCTGTAACATGTACAAGAATGAGCTTTTCACAAAACGTTGTATTAATTTGATTAACACAGTCCGGATTTGATTCAACTGTAATGAAATAAATGCTGGTATTAGCGAAATTTGACTCTTTTTGTGAATTAAATTACTCAAGTCAAAAAATTTATACTTTACCTTTTAAATTCCTCGTATTTTCATCAGTATCACAGACAATTCCATAAAAGGACAATAAATTGAACAGTATAATTAACTTTATATTCATATTTGTTGCTTATCGTTCGATTAAATGATTTATAATGAATTAAATCAACAGAAAGAGAAATGAAAACAAAAAGACTTAGTAAGATAAAGACGAGTAAAAATGCTCTATTGGATGACTGCACACTAAGCGCTTTTTCATCATGTTCAAAAATTGTTTCAAATTCATTCTGTTCCCTGACTTTTAAATGCTTGAGAACACTTAAAAAGGCATAAATGCACATAATTAAGAAATCTCATAAAAGATAGGCGGTCATTTTAAATTTAAAAATTTAACGGTTTTCTAGAATTCAAATTTTTAGTACAAATGAACCCAAAATATTGAGTTAAAAATTCAAAATAAAAATATCCGTTATCGTTTAAAATGCCAGACAGACAAAAAGCAATGAACTGAAAATAATGTACAGCTAAAGTCGAATTCAAATCTCAGGCGACCGTTTAAATTAATGCACTTTAGGAAGCAGCTGTTGGATCAGAAATTTGCACACATTGATCAAAAATCATCATAGAAAACCCATGAATTAATAAAATTAATATTTACATTAGTCAGTAATAGATTAATAATTTATTGTTTGCGAATTTGTAATTTTCTTATAATAGTTAGGTATATACATTATTAAATATATTTTATTAGTTTATACAATGTTCGCGAATATAACTTGAAGAAGATTATAAAAATAATTAATATTTTTTTTACTTTGTCGTATAATACAAAAATAAGCTTTTTCAGACTCCCGAGATTACAGCTCAATTCTGAGAGATGCTGACGAAAAAAATCAATTTTTTCCTATATATATATGCAAAATCTGGTTAATAATTTCTATATTATGTGTCAGTAATTAAAACAGTTATCACCTTTTGACATCGCTCAGATTTCTCAAAAAGTTTAAGAAGTAACAAACAAAACAAAAAAAAAATAGAATTATAGCTCAAAAAAATTATTCACAATGTTCACTGCGACCTGTTTTCTCCATTCTCTCAATCATCGTCTTTATAAATAATATTGCAGTTGAAAATTGTGTCCACCAATAAAGTTCCTCGCCTTCCAATTTATTTCCCATGAAGCATTCTACATAGTTTATGGTGCTTTGTAAGTATGGTGGATTAGCCTATAAATGAGAAATTACTTTTTGTTATGCAAATCGAATGTGGGCAATAAACATTAACATACTTTTATTAACACATAAATTAAAACGGGAACAAGATCGTCAGCTGCTGGCTCTTGGTTTGATGCCATTTTCAAGAGATACATTATTGACTGAATGCATCTGAAAAGCACATATAAATTGTAATTCACAGTTAGTTAGTTAATTAAAATATTAATTAGTTACCTGACAACACATTGAACTTTCTCGTGTGGTGTCTTGTAAGCAGAAATGTAGGAAATTTGCTTTTGTGCAAAAGGCCATGGTGATTCGTTCAAATATCGATTTGGAATTTTCAGACCTGGATGCGACGGAGAAATCGCTCGACCAAGCTTCTTAATGCAATTATGTAAAAGCCTGGAAATAAAATAAATTTATCAAACTGCTCAAATTATGCTTCAAAATGAAGTCAGACTCACTGATCGTTTGAAATATCAACGTCATCATTCGGAAACATGACTTGCTGATAAAGCCTTTGAAGTAGAATCTTCTCAATACAATTTCTAGCTTCTATCAGTTGCCATTCATTCATTCCTTGGGATATATTGTCAATTTTTAGGCCTTCCATAAGTCTGGCAATGAATTCCTCCATAAGCTCTAATTTCTCATCGGCAGCTGGCTTCAAATTAAATTCTTCTTGAAAATCATTCAAAAAAGCTTCTCGCTTCTCCATAAACATCCTGACACAAACCATGACGAGATGTCTGTTTGTCATTTCCCGATCAACTTGAAGGCGCTTCTGGAAGTTGTCAATTGTTGCAATCGTCGATAAAAGGTCTTGCCTTAATCGTATGAGATACTGTAAGTAGCTCTGCCTCTGTACAAGATCTTTCTGTAGTTCCTCAATCAATTTATAATGTGCATTTGCGTCCAATGAATTTAAACTACGAAGCACTTCATGCACGTACGATAATTGCTGGAAATTTTGTTGATTCATTGCTTGTGCTAATTGCATTTGAAGATAGCTTAATAATGGCGATTCAGTTGATGCCTAAAAATAATCATTTCCCATTAATTCAATTACATTTCTGCAAATACTTTGTTATCTTCTTCTTACGTTATTATTTCGAACATCGCAAGCATGACAATCGCTCGTCGAGAGCACTAAACGCAATTTTCGTTTCGCATTGTTGAAGTAATCAGTTTCTCGAGTGTTGTTTGAAATGCTACTTAAGCTGTGTGATAAAAATAGGAGCGATAAGCATGAAATTAAATTAATTGCCTTTGACGAAAGTAATTTGTTTTTCAACGGCTTTTTCACATTTGAATTTTTAACGATTTTTTTAGAATTTGAATTTTATGAAAATTCAAATGGAAAACAGCCGTTAAAATTTCTAATAAATTTACTCACCGATTCTCGTTATCGGAGCTTTTACTTTTCAAGGAACTGGAGTTGTTACTTCCGGCAGAATCTGATGTGGCTGCGTCCGACGATGATGAAGGCTTACGTCTGTATTTGGCGAGAATATCGTCTGTTGTTTCCGTTTGTATGGTGTCAATAAATCCATTTCCAGTTGCATTTTGTGGACGATTAGGACTTCCATTCAGAACCAAGTCATTATTTATAACGTCATCAATACTATTTCTGTTCTTTCCACGCTTATTTCTAAAGCCTTGCTTGATTTTATTGAAAATTCCAGTTGAATGATGCTGAATGCTATGCCTAGTTGCATCAGATCGTCGGTGATGACTCTTCTCGACTTTATCTGCTGTTGAATCAAAACTAATGCTTTTCGGAATTGCACCAGTCACTTTATGATTTTTGACACTTCCGTTAGCAATTTTTGAGACAGTTCCGCTTGATGACGGTCCACTATCAGTCAACTTTAAATTCTCAGCTTTAGCACACAAATCTCCATCAATGTCAATGGAATTGGCCTTCTGAACAACAGATTGTTGCGGTTTTGATGTATTCAACTGTATATCAAATGGATTATCAGATCGTGATAAGATAATTGGTGATGAAGGCATATCAATCATTCCATTACGTCTCGAATCATAGCTCATTGACCGTTGTTCATCAGACAATCGACGATGTTCAACTGGTTCGTCAACTTCCAAAGATTTAACTTGATCTTGTGTATTGCTGTTACTTGTTGCTGACATAAATGGATTTATTAAATTAATGCTCGTCTTAATGACTTTATTTCCAGATGCTGCATCATTATCTGACGTGAAATTCTCAAGATTTGGATCAGACACACGAAAAACACTTAGTGGCTGTTGCTGATCAATAAATTCTTTCTTCTGCTTCTTCTCACGAGACGGTGATTTGTGCTGTTTTGGCTCCTGTTCACTCGTTTGACTCTCATTTGAATGCTGTCTTAGTGGTCGATGCTGTGAATTAACTGTTGATGATGGTGTAGATAAATAATTAAAATTAGACGCGAAAATTGCATTTGGATTATTTGCTCTGGAATTTGCAGACATGTCTCGATTAAAATTGCGATTTCTTGTGAATGGAATTGGTTCCATTGGTCGAGGAGAGTCTTCAGTACTACGGAAGGAGAAAGGACTGTCTGGTGTACGTGGTGTGATGTTTGAAGGATCAATTGGTCGGAAATTAATGTTTGGAACTCTTGGAGTGTAAAATGGCGAGTCTGGAGTGTGATTAGTATTTGGAGCTTCCTGATCTCTTGGCGTTGTTATATCCGTAATGTCTGATCGTGTTGTTATGCTTTGTGTATCTTCATTATCAATTTCACCATTCTTCTCAGAGTCACTAGCAATCAGCACATCTGTGGACCATGCTGACTCAGATTGAGTTTCAGAAATATCAAAATTATTTGTACGCAATTGAAAGGAATCGGGAATAATCGATGGAATTAATGGCGTAGAAAAATTTCTCTCATTTGCCTCAATCGTTTCCGAGTCACTAGCTAGAACGTCTGTGCTCCATGTATCACTTATTATTGAAATAGTTTCATCACCCTCAATTAACTTTTTGATTTCAAATTTACAAAATTTATCATCAATATCGTTACGTGCTTTATTGATAATTTTAGCCATTTGTGGCGTTGGAATTTGCTGAACTTCGCCGACATCGATAACTTGTGAGGAGGGCGTGTCGCGGCCAGAAATATTGGGCGTTCCACGTCCAGACACATTTGCTGATACCATATCCGATAAATTATCATTATTTTCCTCTAAATCCAATGAGCTTGCAACGGAATGATTACTCGGTGCCTCACTAACTGCTTCCAGCTCCAAATTATCTGATGTATTTCCAATTGAAACGTCGTCTTGATTTAAAATAAATTTTGCTGGCTTCTCTTTATTTGGTTCATCGCCATTAATGTCATCCTTATCATTATTCGTATTGTTATGTCGACTCAATTCCTCAATATTCTTTTCGGTCAATGAATTCGTGTCGGTTCTCTCGCTAGACACTTGATTCATATTTAATACCTCATCTTCTGATAATGGCCGCATCTTGTTTGAATTCTCATAAATTGATAATGGAATGATGAGAACGCGATCGTATGAGTCATCAAATGAGCCTTGATCAACAGCATTCATGTCCTCAGAATTTAATGACGATGCACTTGTGTTCTTGACAATTTTCTTTGAATTAATTTTTCCCATTAATTTGGATTTTTTACTTGGTGATGTCTCAATCATTCCGTTTGGTATGCGAGCAGCTTGAAGCGCAGCTTGGTGCGAGTCAAAAAGTGCTGGTAAATTATCAAGCATAACTTTTAATTTCTTCTTTTCAGACGGTTCCAAATGTTCAACAGATGCACGTAAGAATTGTAGGAATAGCGTCAATTCCGAATGTGTTATTAAAATGCTACTCCTTCCAATGTTGTAGAGTGTAGGCAGTTGATGAGACAATCCCATTTCGCTGATGTCATACGTATTCTCTAAAAGTCTATCCATCAAGTTTGAGATTATGTTTTTATCGAATTTATCAAACAGGTCCATGAATTTTTTGTCGACATTTTGATGCTTAGCCAGTGCCATTGTTTGAAGAATTTGGCCTATTTGAATCAAATTAAATCGTGCATTTTCCGAAATTGGAGCATCTGTAATGCCATAGAGATTCGGATTTGTACATGCTGGACATATAAAGTGACCAAAAACCATATCTGTCAAAATCTCGAGAATTACGTTCGAGTCACAACCTTTAATGTGTAAATATTTTGACATTGTTTGCACTAACCATCGTATTGTTGACGGAAATATAATCCAATTTGCACTTAGCGACTCAATGAATTTACTTGATAAAGCATAAAGTATGTCAATCATTTCATCTCGATTGATCTTATTACTTTTAGCACTTAAATCTTCCATTCCGGATACTTGGTCAACATTCAACATAATTGTATCATTAATTAATACAGACATAACAGGCTCGTGAAGCGTAGCGGTAAGGAATAATTTGGAAGATAAGGAAGATTCATGAAATTTGTGATAAAGTCGTGCAAATGACGACGAATTTTGACGAAGTAATCGTCTTGGATCATCTGTTGTGGCTATTTTCACTTCTAATAATTTATCCAACAGTTTTAACATCATTTCCACATCCCGTCCGTGAATTGAATTTCCATATAAGCCAGCTGATATGATTTGAGCAATTTGACTCATCTGTTCTGCCTTTGTAGTCATGAATGATGATGTGATTCCTAATGTTGACAATTCATCTGCAGCAGTCAAACAAGATGCTATCAACTGCGGAGATTGATGGATGTAGCGTAGAAAGTCTACATAAAGTGTCAAATGTTGAGATTTTACTACTGGATCTTTATATGCGTCAATAAATTCGACATTCTCAAGCTGTATTGCACGTTGACTACAAAGAGATGGTCGATTTTCAGGTTTTGAGACAATAAGACTATTAAGGTTTTCTCGATGATTTTGCAGAATCCAGGCATTCTTTATAGCTTCGAATGAATTTTCACTTAATTTCATCTGCAATCGAAAATAATCATTCATTTCCGTTTCGATGGATAATTTTTCCTGCCTTAAGCTATGTGCAAGTTCGAGGATATCAAGAATTGAGATTTCATTTGAATTTTCCATTTTTTTTGCCTTCAAAAAACAAAAACAAAAAATTAAAATTTTACATTTTCACCTAATGTCACTTTTATGCGTACTTTTCTTTGAAATTTACAGTTTATCACTATTTTACAGTATTGATTACATCTCAATATACACAACTAACTACGTTTAACATCAATATATTCATCAATATTTAGATAATTAACTTTTTGCTTAGTTCAAGTGCATTTTTAAATGAACTGAATGTTTTTGTTTTGAACACGTCCGTCTGTCCAAATTCTACAAGTTCTGTCTATTATGCGCTTTATTCACTGAATTTTCTCTTACTTTGCCAAGTCTCCAAGAATTCAAATTAATTTTGACCGTTAAATCTTTAGCACAGATGTACTAAATGTAAAAGTTCCTTTAGAACTTACAGAAAAAAGAAAAAGTTGTTTTAAAGTTTAAATTGTTTTTAAAATCATGGCAGATGACAAGGAAATTCAGGAACAAACAATTGCCGACGAGCAAGTTGTTAAGAAATACAGAGAAGCTGGTGAAATTGTAAACAGTTAAGTGAATTAACAGTGAGAAGATTCATAAAATTTGTGGCATGAAGTTTTTTTTTGACGCGTGGAATTTATTTTCTCAAAAAATCACGTCTTTTATGTCAAGGATTTTAGACTAATCTACACTAATTAATTAGTCATATTATCATGTTTCTATTGATTACTTTTGATTTTGATGATTGACTCAATTTTCTGGATCTTTTATTTAATAACATAAATCCAGGAGTGCATCAATCACCTTAACCTCAAATCCCCACGAAAAATATTCAAATTATCGCATTTTATGCTTTACACTAATATTTTCGCTCTGTTTCTAGTATCGGCTATTCGCCGATTAACGTACATTTTCCCTCGTCATACATGGCTGATTGCCATTATTTGATTAAATCGTTACTTTGTAGACAATATACACGCTAACTAATTTCATATTTTTTTTTAAACACAGGAGTCTTGAAGCAGCTGATTGAATCATGTAAGCCAGGCGCATCAGTTAAAGCCATTTGCGAGAAAGGAGATCGGCTTTTGACATCAGAAACAGGAAATGTAATGTATCAATTTTAGTCACATAATGTTTACGAAAAGAATTGCCTCAATAGCTCAGTGTGTATGAGTGTTGAGTGTATGGTTATGAGAATTTCGTATGCTGTACATAATAATGTGGAGGTCGATGGATCGAATCCCAGACTAAGCATACCAAAAATTTAACATAACTCAATTTTTCTTCGTATTTAATAACATTTTTCATGTCCTATGATTAAAACCTTCATGAAGAGCCAAACGTTAGATAGTAACTGAGATTATAAAAATTATAATCGATGATCTTCACAATGATATATGAGGACATGCTTTTATTTTTATGTCATAATTCCTTTAACATTTTTGAAGTGGATAATTTAATTATTTTATTAAAAAAACATTTGCAGAAATATCCAGCTGATAAGGAGATGAAGAAAGGAATTGCATTTCCAACATGCTTATCAATAAACAATTGTATTTGCCACTTTTCGCCATCAAAAAATGATCCAGACTTATTAATGAAGGAGGACGATGTTGTTAAAATTGATCTTGGAGCACACATTGATGGCTTCATTGCTGTAACAGCTTATACTCTCGTGGTCGGTGCATCTCTCGAAAAGAAAGTTAAAGGCAGGAAAGCTGATGTGATTTTAGCGGCTTATAATGCGGCGCAAGCCACATTACGGTTGGTTAAGGAAGGCAAAGGAGTAAGTTTATTTATTTCATGTCCTGAATGCTCATTTAAATTAATTGCTGATTCTCTTTTGTTGTGTCCAGAACTACGGTGTCACAGAAGCAGTACAAAAGATTGCAGATTCATACAAATGCAAGCCAATCGAAGGAATGCTTAGCCATCAATTAAAGCAATTCAAGATTGATGGAGAAAAGACCATAATTCAAAATCCAACAACAGCTCAAAAGAAGGAACACGAAAAGGTTGATTTTGAAAATTATGAGGTATACGCAATGGATGTACTTATTTCAACCGGCGAAGGAAATGGCAAAGAGCTCGATACAAAAGTTTCAATTTATAAGAAAACTGACGTGAATTATTTGTTGAAATTGAAAGCTTCAAAAGCCTTTTATGCTGAGGTAAATATTGTTCCTGATAATCTACGTTATTCCTTCCTGCCCAATGATTAAAATTTGCTCGCTTGAGGGACCGTCCCTAAAGTTGGAGTTTGGTGGGATTTTGGCGCTACGAAATATTGCATTTGAAATGTGCAATGCGCTCTAATGTTGAATTCATTCGGCATTAAAGTCTACGGCATTTAAATGAAATATGTTGTCTTGTCATGTCCACTAGATGAAAACCGATGAAGGATGGTTCCAATGAGTAGTATAGATTATGAGATATGAGGGCATATTTCTACTAAAAGTTATATCCATCAAGTGTTATTTGATATTTTGTACTTAATGTGGTTTCCTATTGTGTTTTCAGGTGAAGAGGAAGTACGGAAATATGCCATTTAACTTGAGAAACTTTGAAGAGGAAGCAAAGGCTAAGATGGGAGTTGTTGAATGTGTAGCACATAAACTGATCGAACCTTTCCAAGTTCTCTATGAGAAGCATAGTAAGTTGCTTTAATTATTCATATCAAATATTCAGGAGTTGAATATTTCTTTGTGAGAATGAGCTGTCGTAAATAACGAAAGCATTTTTTAAATTGAAAACCATACAAATGTTTTTAAAAATTTAACGGTCGTTTAGAATTTAAATTTTAAAACATTTGTATGGTTCTAAAATTTTAAATAATATTTGTATGGTTCTTGAATTACTCAAACATTTGTAGGGTTCTAGAATTATCTTATTCAAAAACCCTACAAATGTTTTGAAAATTTCAAAAACCGTACAAATGTTCTAAAAGTTTAAAAACCGTTTAAATTCAAAATGACCGTTAAATTTTCAACTCCTGATCCTGACTCACGCAGAGCTTAATTTCATAGTATTCTTCTCAATGGAAAATTATGACCAGACACTTTGCAAAAGTAAATTGTGAAAATATTTTATGGTTTTTCATTAAACCATAATTTTTAATTAAGGAAGTGCTGAAATCTTCAAATGCTTCCAAATGGAATATTTTCACACATTCTAATAAAATTATTCACATTATAATTTGATACTAATAATAATCTCAAACATCTTTACAGCTGAATTTGTTGCACAATTCAAGAGTACTCTCCTTCTCCTGCCGAACGGAACTGTTATTGCCACTGGCATCCCAATTGATGGCAATTTATACGAGAGCGAGTATAAAATAGAGGATGAGGATTTGAAGAAATTATTGGCGGAAAATCCAAATGTTGTCCTTCCATCAGCGTCAAAGAACAAAAGAAAGAAGAAGAAGGCATCATCAGGTGCTGGAAAGGAAAATGAGAATGACAAAGATGACGCTGCCGATAAGAACGATGAATAATGAAATATCACAACATGTATAATAAAAAAAGAAGAAAAGTTTTGTTATTTGAAAGAAAATAATGATTTTTTGCGGATCACATTTTTAAAAAAAAATTACAAAAAATGAACAACAAATTAAGAAAAAATTGTTGCGAATTAAGAATTAAATTTTTTGATAATTATGGATGTGATTGAATCACGAATTTCGATATGATTCATAAAAAAATTGAACTAAAAAAATAAATCGATCGTTCCTTCTTTAAATCCCAGTAAACAAAAGGCGAGATAAAATCCCGAGGTTTTATGTCCTAGTTTTTCACTTTCAACTCAACTTTTCCTTTTTTTTTTGATTTTTTTGAATTAATTTTGTAAAATAAAATCCAATTATTTGAAAACAATTCACTATATTCTCTCTTTATTTCTTTGCTTCTGGCTGTGGCTGATTCATTAGTTGTGTTATTCCGTCACTGGCTTTCTTAATTCCCTGACCAATATAACATGGTGTCCTTCTGATGTAATAAATTGATCCTTTTACACCTTGATTCCAGTAATACTTTGTCAGATAGCACATTTCAGATTTCTCGGGCAGTTGAGGCAGCTAAAACGATTTAGAAAGTGGTACATGAGATTAATTCAGGTCACATTCATTTCTTTTACTGGGTTCTGGTCACTAAGATTCGAGTTTGACTAAACTGGATGAAGTATTCATACTTATGAGCAGTCAACGACTTCATTAATAGTTTGGCCTGAATGTTGGAGCCGGCAAATGTCACTTCCAGTAAGATTAATAACATCCAGTAAAGAATTTTCCAAAAATTCACGTCCCTTCTAAACTATTCACTGTCAATCAGCACTATATACCTAAAAGGCATGAAGATCTATTGAATAAAGGTATTACTTACTTCTGGAACCGGAACGTAAGTTAAAGATGTAGAAAGTCCTCGTGTTATACATCGAGGGAATTAAGCGCATTTTCCCGCACAGATCAGTAAATAAATCCATAATTCAGAATGTAAAAATAAGTACCCACTTAATTTATTTCCCCAAATGAATTGAAAACATAGCATAAATGCTTGAAATATATAGTTGTAGCTGAAAAAAATTCCGGAAGCTATTTCAAAACATTTGTATGGTTTTAGTACAAATTAAATCTGTCACTTATACTTCACAAGTAATGACAGCAACATTTGTATGGTTCTACATACATTTACATTTCGAGAAAATAAAATTTATGAAAAAATGTACTTTTTTGCTGTTTTATGACTCAAAAAAATTTAATTATGCATTAATAAATCATAAAATATCATAAAACATCAAAAAAGTGTAAAAAGAATCAAAAAAGTGTAAAAAAAAGTTGCCCGCGGAGAGGATCGAACCCACGACTTGAAGGGTTTTTTAATATAAGTATTCTTTTTAAGCGTCACGTTAAACTTTGACTAATCCAACGTCAGTGATTTTTTACACCAAAAACAGAAAAGTTAATTTAATTAAGTTTAGGTGAGGATTTTTAAAAAACTAAATACGTTGCGCACCCCTACGAAATAGCAGCTATTTAATGCAAAAAACCCGAAGTCTCTACGTGCTTCCTCCGCCGAGTTTTTGAGGCAGCGGGCCAGCGGGCCAGCCAGCGGGCCAGCCAAAGTGGACCTTTAAGCGCATTACTTTCTAAGGAAAATGCGCTAAAAAGTGGCTTTTGCCTGTCTGATAATATTCGTTTTCGTCGATTGCTTTACAGCAATTTTCCTTGAATTTGAGAGCGTCTTCTGACGATGACCATGCACCCTCGTCGACTGTATACTTGACAGCATAAATGCAGATACCAGATTTCACCGCAAACTTGATAATTCCCATTATTTTATTAATAAGAAAAGAAGCCACACAGAAAAAAGGAAAATTTTATGTAATATTTTTTTAGTATTTTTAGGGGATCATTCACTTATGATGTCCATCAAATTATGGAATTTTAGACCCCTGTTTCTAACAAAAATTTTATGATGGACGTCATTTATGATTGATCTCTAATTTTTAGTACTTCTGCCTGCCTCGAAAAAAAAATTGTAGCAAAAATTTTTTATTTACAGCAAATTTTATGATTAAAATAAATTCACTCGTGATTCTCGAGCTAATTTGATAATGTCATCGCCGGAAAGTGACAAAAGCCGTAAATATGATCGTCAAATAAGGTGAGGAATCAAGAAAATTGTGGAAATCTAGTGAATTTTAATTTTACCGGATCTTTTTTTTGCAAAACTTTATTATTCCTCAGATTGTGGGGAGATCATGGACAGAGCTTGCTTGAAAATTCACAAATATGCTTGATTAATGCTAATGCTTTAGGTACGGAGATCCTCAAAGGACTCGTTTTGCCTGGAATTGGGAGTTTCACAATAATTGGTAAGTAATAGAGAAATCAGCATAACAAGCAGTGATTCATACAATTAACATATGTTTTTAGACCACAATCTCGTAACGGAAGAAGACATTGGGTCCAATTTCTTTCTCGAATCATCGTCATTAGGACAAAATAGAGCGAAATGTTGTACGCAATATTTACAGGAACTAAATCCCGACGTTAACGGCGAGTCAATTGATGAGAACGTCGATAACATTATGGCCAATAATTCAGATTTTTTTAAGAATTTTTCTGTAGTTGTTGCATGCTCATTGACTGAGAAATCCCTCATAAAGTTGTCGAATCTTTTATGGGATTTCAATATTCCATTAATAGCATGCAAGTCACTTGGATTCTTTGGCATGGCACGTGTACAAATGAAGGAATATTGCGTAATTGAGACACATCCCGACAATAAACATCATGACTTACGACTAGAAGACCCATTTGATGCAATGCTCGAGTACTGCGAGAAAATTGAATTTGGCCCAAAAGTTCCGTGGCTTGTAATTCTGTTCAAGCATGTCGAAGAATATAAAAAGACTCACGATGGAAAATTGCCTGAAACATACAAGGAAAAGCTAGAACTAAGAGATTTGATTCGTAGCAGCATGACTGCCGATGAGGAGAATTTCGAGGAAGCCATTAGGTCTGTCAATAGCAGTTTTGGAGGTGGAAAACCAAATTCAACAATTCAAGACATTCTCAACGATGAGAGCTGTACAAAATTAAGTAAATGTAGTTCATCATTTTGGATCATGGCTCATGCATTAAAAGACTTTATCGATAAAGGAAATGGATATTTGCCACTTCCAGGAAATATTCCCGACATGACAGCAGAAACAGCCTTATACATTAATCTCCAAAATGTTTATCGAGCAAAGGCATTACAAGATGCTGATGTCATTCTCCGTCGTGTTCAGGAACTACTCGAAGAGCTTAACAAGTCGTGTGATTCAATTACTGAGAAAGAAGTTCGTCTATTTTGTCGTGAAGCTGCCTATTTGTCTGTAACTCGCGGATCTAAGATTGCAGATGAATACGAAAAGGGATCAAATTCAGCACTAATTTCCAGCGAATTGGAGAACATCGAATCATTAATGGGACATTATGTAGCACTAAGAAGTCAAGATCGTTTTGTCACTGAACATGGCTGCATGCCAGGCGAAATTCAAGTTGATATCGACACAGCAAGAATCAAAAGTCAAGCAACTCGATTATTAAATGATTGGGGAATTAATGCACAGCTAAATGACGATTTGTTCCACGAAATTTGTCGTTATGGAGGTGCTGAAATTCATACGATATCCGCATATCTTGGCGGCTGCATTGCTCACGAAGTCATTAAGCTCGTAACGCGTCAATATAAGCCTTTTGACAACACTATCATCTATGATGGCATAACATCCCAATGTGTTACTTATAAGTTTTAAATCAATTAAATTAAGTCAAACACTTGTTGTTACTGTACTATTCCCTCCTTCCAATAGATGTTTGTGTGAAGCTTGGGAAAGTTCATGTTTTGGAAAAAAAATAAATAAGGTTTTTGCATAAAAATTTGTTCCTTTGTTATTGCATTACTGACTTCTGTATCTTGTAAATCTCAAATTAATTTGAAACCGTTACATTTTGAATTAGGCAAAATATTCGTTCATATGCTAGTGTACAGCCATTAAGTCCAGATTCCGAAAAACTCAATGACGTTATTGCCAATGAATTTTTATTAATTGAAATTAAACGGTATTTTAGATATTAAATTTTAACGTATTTTTCAAATTTGAATATTTTTTGATATATCATATTCAAATTTGAAAAGTACGTTAAAATTTCAATTCCAAAATACCGTTTAATTTCAATTAATTGACAACTTTTTATGCTATTATCTCATATACTCTCATGCATCCAAAAAATTATCAATTCTCATGCACTTTTTTTTCGATTTAAGACCAGTTTGGCGTCTAGAGGTAATCAAGATGCATCAAAGATTTACTTTAAAAACTCATGTAATAAATATTATCCTATCTTATCATATCCAAATGCATTGTCTTAATGGCTCGTCGTACTTATTTAATGTAACAGAATCATTTTTGAGCTTTTATAAAAGGTTTCATTTTCAAATCGGATTAACTACTCAATATATTTATAAGTATTCAGCGATAATATTGATAATG